>CP126892.1:8453750-9145000 GCA_030440675.1 Furcifer pardalis
AGGAATGGGTCTTTGGGCCTCTGGAGTTTGGCCACCTCATACTAAATCCTGATCATCTATTTCTTCTCCCTTGTCACAGTCAATCTCCATAGATTTTATTACCAGCCTCTACAGAATATGAGTCATTCTACTGCAGCATTGTGCATTCCCCGCCCTTTGAATTACAATCTTAGATCAGTCTCCAGCTTCCTTTTTACTGCCTCTAAAAATTCCCATGGAGTAATATGAAGCCTGAGTTGGGTGGGTGAACAAATTGAGGATTATTTGACACAACCCTAACAGGGATCTTTTTGCCTTTCTTCCTTTCCCTCCTTAATGTCTACATCTCTTCATGTCTAGTCTACCTGATAACATGCTGTTCTTGAATGAATGAGATACCATGATTCTAGGCTTTGTGATCAACTCTGAATGTGATCAGGAAATTCTTTGGATTCACCCACATTTTTCTTTAATCTTTAAATCACATTTGGGCGACTTATGGCCTTCTAGATGTTGCTGAACTGTAATTCCCACTAATCTTAGCCAATACAGCCAGTGTTGTGGGAGGATGGCAACTACAGTCCAACAGCCCTGGGATGTCACATGTTACCCACTCTCACTACAGACAAGTAGTAAATGAAAAGAATATTCTGGAAGGCTTGAAGACAAGAAGGGGTCAAAGGCAGGAGCTCAGAAATGGAAGTGATAGTGTTAATAATGACTGGGTTACTGCGTAGCAGTAATGCAAACATGAATTAAGCTTTGAGAAAGAAACTGAATATCTGACCGCACTACATTCTACTAGAGAGAAATATGCTATGTGGTAATTGCATGAGTTCTGAACACACCAAAACATAACTTGTTTAATATTTGTCATTAAAGAGTATGCTTCCTGAGCCCATGAAACAGCATAAGCACCTTTAGAAATAAGGCAAAATGAATTGATATATGAACTTCTTTGTCTGACTTCATGTAGTTCGATGTTTTTCCTCTCCCAAAAATAGACAGCAGAATGTAAAATACTTACCCTGCTTAATTTGTGCTCCGTTCTTGTGCAAGCATCCATGAAAGTCTGTGCAATAACTGACAAGGAAGCATCCACTACTTCATGAACATGAACGTCAAAGATGAAATGGGGATTTTTCAATATGTTTACCCAAAACCTCAGCGGCAAGCTGTGAGATAAAACAAATCCTTATTAAAGAAGAGTGAAGGTAAATGGAGAAAAAACCTGAGTCTGACATGTGAAGTCCATTACAGTAATACCTCGGATAACGTTTACCTCAGATAATGCTAAAATCACATAACGTTAAGTAATCTGGGGAGAAGAATTGGATCGGATAACATTAAGGTCCTATGGGATGGATCGGATAACAACCGCTAAAGCCTGTGCGGTTACAATGTATCTCTATGGAGCTTTAGTGTTATCCGATCCATCCCATAGGATTTTAACATGCATCGGATAACACTAAAAATCGGATAACACCAAGACTTGTGGAACCAAGTTTTAGCATTATCCGAGGTATTACTGTACTATGCTTTTAACTGCTCCACCACATTTTCAGTTTGACTATATGCCTATAGTATGAGAAGTGGTATCAACAGGTTGCTTTTTTTACTCTAATACCAAAATCACTTAAAATGTTCAGTTGGTTCACAGGCAAGCACTGATGAGGACTTGGGTTTGGCCAAGAACAAAGCAAAGAAAGTGGCTTCATTTTGATCAGAAAACGAGCAAAGACTTAAAATGTTTAGTTTGATGGTCACAATTATAATTCTGTTGTTTTAATGTTCTGAGACTCCAAGACTGAATGAATGAAAGCTACCTTTTAAAAACAAAAAAAAAACACACAGCTTAGTAATACCAAAGTATACATAAAAATTGGGATGCAGCTACTCAGTTAATATGCAGATCCTTTGAGCTTAATGCTGCCACTGAATAAATGGAACATTTAGCTTTAGGAACAGCACAGGAATTGCCACAGCAAATATCAGAAGTATTGAGGCTGCCATATTCAGTTTTGTTCATTTTATTTATATCCCAGTTTCTTTGCTAATATGAGGACATAAGGCAAATGAGAACACACTTTAAAAAGAGAAAGAACTAAAAATGGAATAAAAACATAAAAAAGAGATATCAGTGGCCAGAATCTTATTAGTTGCTGTGAAAGGTTTGCATAATTTGCTCTGATTCATTGTAGTTAATCAAAAAGGTGTTGGGGAATATCTTGGTTGGATGGCTAATCATGGAGCAAGCTGTACAACTAAGATGCAGCCTGCATATTGTTGATTAGCTGTGTTAAGTTATGCAAATCTTAACTAAAAACCAGATGCCACTCAATTTCCCCTCTTACTGATTCCAGTTCACCTGTACCTTTCACTTCAGAGAACACTCCCCTTTTACCTGTGTTATATCTATTCATTTCTCATATTTATATCTTGCCTTCCCTCCAATGAACTCATACATTGCTCTACTCCACTTTAATTAATGTGTCAACTTTTCATTTGCAGAACAGAAACGCAGGGTATAAGCCAGCTGTATATTTCAGAAGAGAAAATCTGCAATACTGTACTGTAGTAACCCCAAGTACCTAGGAGTCTCCTTAGATAGGTCTTTAACTATAAGTACCACCTCTCCAGTGTAGTAGCAAAGATTAAAACCAGCAACAACATCTTACAGAAGGTAGCAGCCACTTCTTGGGGTGCCAGAGCTCAAGTTCTTAGATCCACCACCCTATATTCTGTCGCTGAATACTGTTGTTCATCTTGGCTTAATAGTGCATGCACAGGACGTACAGCTGAATCAGGCAATGTGTATAATTGCTGGCTGTATCTGACCAGCAAACATCCATTGGCTCTCTATCTTGAGTCATATTCTGCCACCAGCACTAAGAAGATCACTGGCATTATTAAACCTAGGGATAAAAATAGTAAACAATCCTCTCCTCCCAATCCATGCTGATATAACTGCCCCTCTCAGTTCAACAATTAAAATCTAGACACCCTGCTTGGTGCACTGCAATCAACTTACAGAATAATTATTTCAATATCTCAGATGCCTGGATGGAACTCTGGCAACATCCGATTCCCCATCATCACATAATTAAGAATTCCTTTGAATGGCCAGCTGGATTTTCCCTTTCAAGATGGCAATGTGACTCCCAATGTGACTGTGAGGAAGAAGACCCAACCATGGACCACATTGCATTTAGGTGTCCTTTACGTGAGTTTAGAGGCACATTGGGGGACTTGCATGGTGCTACAGATGAAGCCCTTCAATGTTTTTCAACCCTGGACGTGAAACTCTAGCTAGGAACTCAATAAGGACAATTTGTGCTTACTTATATATACAGTAATACCTCATATAACATTAGTATCGAATAACACGAAAATCGCATAACATCAAGGAATCTGGGGGGAAGAATTGCATCAGATAACATTAAGATCCTATGGGATGCTTCAGATAACAACCGCGAAAGCCTGTGTGGTTACAATGTATCTCTATGGATCCCATAGAGGATCAGATAACACGAAAAATCATATAACATGAAGACTTGTAGAACCAGGTTTTAGTGTTATATGAGGTTTTACTGTATCAACATTAATGTAGACAACTGAAGTTCATCATAAGATAAATAAAATGTGTTGAGCCCTTTTGAATCTCTTTTCTCTTTGCCACACACCTCAACAGCCTACCTGTTTGTTTTCCAAATATGGATTGTGTCTTCGTCTTTGATTTCATGCTTTTCTGCTTGCTCATCAAGAAAATCAAAGAAGTACTTTACAGCCGGTGGCACAACATGATTTGAGTCAAGTACACTATGAAAAAAGTTATCCACAAACTGCTGAAGTGTACCCTAAAAAAGGGGCAAAACAACATAGATTAAAACATCAGGTTATACTGCAAGTGTAGCATTTTCAAGAATAGCCCTTCAAATGTATAAAAATGCTTTCCCAATTGATTTATAGTCTCTATGCAGAGCTCTGTCCCAAATGACCAAGGAATCACAATAGCTTGAAATGCCCTCAGAGGCGTGGGTGGGGAGGTGGTGCTGTCATTGGTGCTGGTGTGGGCTAATACCATCCCACACTGCTCCAGACTAATGGCAGCTCAGGTTCCCCACCCACCCCTCTTCCTCCGCCAAAGAGGCAGCTAAAATCGCCCACTTGCCCACGTGTCACCACCACCACCTCCTCTGCCTTCTAGGAGGGTTGTGTGTGTGGAGTGTCTGGTTGCCTCACCTTGTCCCCACCCCTGCCTTCTAGGTGGGATTTCAGCCTCCCCTTGGGTGGAGGGAGAGGGATGGGTGATGAAGCAGCGGTGCTGCTATTGGCACTGGCAGCATGTGCCATTGTTGGCAAGCCCCACCTTATGCCACCAGCACCAAGGACAGCGCCGCTTCCCCACTACTCCTCTCCCTCCTCCTCTGCATAAGAGAGGTGTGTGTGTGTGAGGTGTCTGTTGCTTCACCTCATCCTCACCACCACCTCCTAGATGGAATTTCTGCCTCCCCTTTGGCAGAAGGAGATGGGTGAGGAGGAAGCGGCACTGTCATTGGTGCCAGTGGCACAGGGTGTGGTGGGGCTTGTCCACAAGGGTGCATGTGCCCACAGAGAGGGCTCTACAATGCCACCTCTGGCACGTGTGCCATATACTGCTATACTGCTCTAGAACAAGTTAAAGAATTTAGATATCTGGTGTTAAATTCTACCTGGACTACACATCATAAACACACATTTACTCTGGCTAACTGCAGCACATCAGCTGTCACTTTTTTGTGTCACATTCTGGGTACTTACAATTAGGTAGGATATGTATAAGTAGGATACATATCCTACCTAATTGAAGTACCCAGAATGTGACATAGCCTACTTAATTGTATTTGGAGTAAGTTGATTTGGAAACTAGAAAATACCATAGATCCAGACTCTTAACATTCTATCTGCACCTTCACTTTTTAGCCAAGTATCTTGAATATATGCAGTTTATGCTAATGAATTCTTATACAGTACTAGTAAGTGGTTACTTTTGGCCCAGCATAAAATTAGATTCACCGGCATTCCTCTTGACTCAATCTCATGCTTGGACAACAACAAGCATTTTAAGAGCATTGTCCCAGACACTATATGATTATGAGAGACAATAGCTGCTTTCTCTAGCAAGCAGAACCTTCTTCCCGGTTACAATTAGTGTGTAGCCAATATATGGGTCATTTGCAACATATTTAACAACTCTGAAAATATCCCAGGCTTGCAGTGCTTTATGCTTGTTAAATTTAATGCTCTAGCCTCAACATTACTCCAAGGTAGATTTTTAGGAATTCCTCCTCAAGAGAGTTACTGTCCATGTATAGCAGGGATTTCTGAATTATTGTTTTATGTCTTTTTGTATTGTAAATTTTATGAACACATAAAAGGAATATGTTCTATGTCTGGCCATGTTATCCTGCTATGGTAATAGAGTAGACCATACTACCAGTGACTCAACGTTGAGTGTCAGGTGGTGGTTAACTAACCTGACAACTTTGAGGACTAATGGCCTTGGGTGGTAAAGTCCACAGGGAAAGGTGATGGTCCCCAAGTGGATTAAATCCCACTTGAATCCATCTTGATAGAGGGCAGCAGCTTCATCAATACTGGCCTGAAGCTGATGAGAACTTTGTGTGCCAAAAGGGCTTAGGACCAGAAAGTGACTCATGGATCAGTGGTATGGGTGTCATGCTGCGATACAGAAGGCAGATGAAGGGCAACTGCATTATATCTTCAGGACAGTCTTCATGGCTGATCGCCATGATGATCGTCAATATTCAGATTCAGATATAGCAGAAGAAGGAAATGAATGATTTTATTTGTTCCTTCTTGGAAAAAAAATTCAAGGCTAACCTGATAAGTGGTTGGCTATGTATTGTTTGTCAGAGCTTGTTACTGTTGCCATTTTCCCTTGCTATAATACAAAGGGTCCTTTTTTTTGTATTCTTCTTTGTATTGTGTGCAAATCAATTTAGGGTTGCCATATGTCCCGTTTTTCTGGGACTGTCCTGGATTCAAGCTCGGGAAAATTGTCCCAGATGGTTCAATAAAAAACATGTTAAAGTTCCGGATTTGCAATGCAACGCACCACACACAACACACACTGAGGGAGAGAGGGCCAGAGAGTGCATGAAGCACTATGGGGTGGTATAGACATGTCATTGCTCACAGCATAGGAAGGGAAGAAGTGCTGCTTTTGGTGCCACTCATCCTCCAGTGGGGGAAAAGCAGCGGCCACCATTGGCAGTGGGCATAACTTGGCACTGAATAGCTTTCAGCAGCTGGCTGGCTGTTCTCCATCTGCCTGCCTTCCCGCCTGCCCAGGAGACCATGAGTCAGTCCAGGGTATGTAAAGTGAGGAGACATGGCTTGCCAAGGTGCTGTGCATGGCTGAGTGGGCTGCCTTCGGTGGAGCCAGCGGAAGTGGCACAACAGGAAGTGTGGGCTTTACCGGAGTAGCCTGACAGTCACCAGGCAGGAGGAAGAGGAGGAGACAGAGACGCTGAAGTGAACCCTTAACTTCCCTCCTGGTGCCCCAGGATGCCTGGAAGGAGGGGGCTCCCCCCGCCCCCAAGGAAGGCACTATGAGGAAAGTCACAACTTGCCTCTTAATTGCGTATGTGCAGTTTGAAGAATACAATGACATCACGTGACTGTCCTGGTTTTGTGGAAGAGAATTATGGCAACCCTAAATCAATTATTTATTTATTATTTCGATTTATATGCCGCCCTACTTGGTGAAAACTCAACCAACCAATTAATATTTCAGCAAAAAAAAAAAAAAAAAGCTTCATATGTTTCCACCTACAGCCACTCTAGCCTTAAAGGTGTGTGGGCCATTTAATACTAGCAAATGATGAACAAGCAGACCTTCAGATAAAGTAATGGCAGAACTGAGGGAGAGTGGAGAGAACAGTGGGAGGGCAGGAAAGTGAAACAGATCTTGGCTGAGTACCCATTTCATGTTTATGCAACAAGGACAAGATGGAATAGCACTACTTCTGTGAAAGGTCATGTCACAATAAACCAATCTTGGAAGTGTCTTAAAGGTTGTCTTGTTTCAAATGCAAATGAGAATTCTGACCATAAGGAAGCAGGCAAGCAATTCTGAAAACAGGATAATGTTAGATGGCATTCTTTGTCATACAAGTTACATAATGCATTGATTCTGCATTTGACCAATATAAATAAATGAAACACAAAATGAAGATACTGAGTTATTAGCGGGCTATTAGTCACAACAGTATTTGTCTGGACTATAACAGACCCACAGAATCAATGGAATTTGCATATGTTTTGCCTTATGACGTTACTATTAATTCAGTGCATCTAGCCGGGTTAGACAAATGGGACTCCTCCTCTAAGTATGACTAAAATTGGATTATTTAATCTCATTTCCAAGTTCAGTACTATAGAAACATTCCATAGTGACTCATTATTGTATCAATTCACACCAAATAGCAAATTAAAAGCATTCCCAATGGAAAATGGCTGTTAACTTGATGTCTCAATCTTACCTTCACAGAGAGAAGTCTTGTCAGGTAGATTTCTGTAATAGCTTTGGTTCTTTCTTTTTCTTTCATACTTCCTCTTTTTGATTTGCCTTCATCAACCTCATCCGCTGGCCGTACTAGATGCCAAATCTTATTCTCCTCTTCCAATAATGCATGCCCTGAAAAAGCAATGCATTTTAAAGCAACCCAAGTGCTTGCATATCAGTCACCATGTCATAAATAATGTGACAGAAAGCTGGAACTAATTATGCATTTTTAGTTGTTTGTAACGGCTAAAAACTGCATGCAGTTGGACTTGATTTCCCAGGTCCAAATTTGCATGTGTGGAATGTCGTGGCGGAGATGTCTACCATTGTGTGACCTCCTCGCCGAATAATGACTCCAAGGTATCCGAAGTAATTAATATTATTAAGGATGCCAAACCAAAAATCTACAGATATGCTGACACTATTCTTGGAATGCTTTTCTTTTCTTTCTTTCTTTTTGAGGATATGATAAACCAGGGGTGCCCAAACTATTTTCATAATGAAAGAGCTAAGCTATTTTACTTTGTACCATATGATGCTAAAGGATGACATCTTAGTTTCTGTGTGAAGCTTGAATTTTCAAACTATGTTTCCCTGCTATTTCTAATCTTGAATGTGTTACTGTTTCAAAATCAGATGCAAAAGTAAATCTAGCTGCTCTTGTATGTTTCTAGGTAAGGTTGTGTTCTTTTGTGCTGCAAAGCCACAGATGTTAGGCAACCCTAATAGGGTTTTCAAGGGACGTGTGATGTTTGAGGAGATGTTTTATCACTTCCACCCTTTCAAATTGCCATGCCCAGCAGGGATTTGAACTCTGAATCTGAATCTCATTCTATCTATTGCATCACATTTGTTCATCAGAGTTAATTTAGGATCCACCCCAAAGTACAAATAATTGTATCTTTATTTATAATTAACACGATTAATAGAAGATACATTAATACAACAAAATGCTAGTTTATAAAATGATTAAACATTAAGTACATATAAAAGTTGCACAATAAAGCAGCAATGAAAAGCATTATGGCGAGAAGGAAAGGTAGCTGCATACACGGTATCCAAAAGTTGCCATATATAGGCAAAATTGCACAACATCTTGGAACATGTTCACCATGAGTGGAGAAGACTTGGTGTGTGTGTGTGTGTGGAAAGAGGTAGCCAACATATAGAGAATAGTTTGTAAAAATTTGAGATGAATATTTTGTACATAAAGGTACATTTAACTATAATTTCCTATTTTCCTTATACTGTATATTGCAACTTTTGGGACGTCATCTAATGTGGACTGGCTCAATTCTGTAGACGTCTCCCCACTACAGTCATGTCTACTGAACAGCATACGTTCATAAATCTAATAATATGTTATGCTGAACAGCAACACGGTCAGCAAAGTCAAAGGACACAGTGAAAGATATAAACATGCAACTAATTATAAATCTGTGTGTTAAGATAAGATGCTTGATCTCTGAAAATAGATGAATGCACTAGCACCATGGCTGATTAATTCCAAAATACATGAGACTGAGAAAACACACAACCCTTGGTTTGTTGCTCTTCTTTGTTGCAAGACTGATGGTCTGAGTAATTTCTGAAGGAAATGAAATTAATGAACAGCAAAAATAAATGATGTAGAATATTTATGTTTCATTTTGCTGATACCAAATCTATCCTTGCTTATGTGTTAATGAAAGGGGCTAGGATTCTCCCCCCACCCACTCTTTGTTTCAAAATGGAAACTTATAGCAGATACAACAGACTGTCTCTGAAGGATCTACAGGAATATTCAGTCATCCCCAACAGAAACAAATTGTGAGCAAAGTCAGAACCAATTGTGAGCAAGCAGTACCACTGCATAGCACATTTTCTCTGTATCCAGAGGCGTAGCTACCGCCGTATCAGCCGTATCAATTATACGGGGGCCCCCAACGGCAGGGTGGCCAACCATCCTGCATTCTGCAGGACGGTCCTCACCGGCAGGAAATTTCTTTTTAAAAAAAATGCAGAAACTCAATCTGATGCATTGCGCATGCGTCAGATTGAGTTTCTGGGCATGCACACTTTATTGGAGCCATTTTTGCCTCCAATTTTAAAAAAATAAAATTTCGGAGTCGGAGCCGCAGCTTTTCGGAGCGGCTCCGATGGTGGCCCTCAGAGGAGGGCACCTCCCCTGGGGCCGCCCAGCTCCCACAGGCAGGTTGAGGCCTGCCTGGGCTGTCTGCTGCTGTCGAACCCCCATGGCCTGGGGACGCCTGGCAGAGTGCGCCACCGCCTCCTCCGGGTCCGGTGGTGGTGATGGCGGCGGCGACAGCAGCAAGCGGCTCCAGAAGAGGAGGTTGCAGTCGGGGGCAGCGCGCCTTGCCATGCGGCCCCAGGAGGGTAAGTGTGGGTTTTGTGTTTCGGGTGGGTGGGTGGTTTATGTTGGGTGGGTGGGTGGATTTTTATTAAATTTTTATTTTATTTCTTTATTTATTTTAATTATTTAAGTTATTTACGGGTTTATGTTGTGGTTGTTTGGGTGGGTGGGTGGGTTGTGGTATGTGTGTGTTTGTTTGTTTATTTTAATTCTATTTTATTTATTTATTTATTTTATTTTTATTTCATAAAAATAAGGGGTTGGGCATGGTGGGCGGTCCCACATTTAAAACTTTTATCCAATTAGCTTTTCAGCTCCACTCAGGATTCAGCACCCATCAGTGTGCATCCCCAAACAACATGAAGGAGAAGCTACGCTTCTGTCTGTATCTCACAGTAGTTCTGCTTTTTCTGTGATTCTGTCTCTTTTTCTTATCTCTGTGGTGATTCACACAGCAACAAGTCAAAGGCCACAAGTTCCCCCACTCATGCCTTCAAGTCAGGACTAGAGAAGACGTCAAGGATAGTAGGGTTATCAATGACTGGTGATCAGCTATTTCCAGGTAACATACTACCAGTGTGCCAGAAACAGAATTATCACCTTGGGTTTGATTTAGCAAAACCTTTCTTATGTTTTTCTGTCTGAAATTTGTAGTGAGGCTTACTAAATTTCTTTTCTCTAAAATCAGCTAACACAGATCTCTTACGGCAACCTACTACAATGAAAGAGGCAACAGGCAGGTGTAAGAATGGTAAAATAGCTGGCATAGATGAGATTTGGGTTGAGCAGATCAAACATTTTGGGCCAGTAATGAAAAAATGGTTACTTAGCAAGTACAATAACTTCTTAAATGTAGTTCAGATACCAAAGATATGGAGGAAGGCCTGGGTGATAGCTAAACTTTAAACCAGGCAAGCCACCAGAAGACCCAAAAAGCTACAGGCCCATATTTCTTCTTAGCCACCTATATCAGATACATGAACATTTAATTTAATTTAATTTAATTTAATTTAAGTTTTTGTACTTATATGCCGCCCACTCAGGAAACCTGACTCAGGGTGGCTCACATAACAATCAAGCAATATACAGAAGTACAAAATAATAACATATAAAAACTTCAACATCATAAAATACTCTTTTAAAACTCAATTAAAACTAAAACTAACAAGAATTAGAAAGGTTACAAAATTAAAGACCAAAGATTAAAAGGGAGAGAGACTATTTACTTAATTAACCAGGAGGCTGGGACCAATATGCCACTGGTGCCCCACACCTGCCCTGCCAGCCATGTCTTTAGTCCTTTCCTGAAGGGTAGCAGCTCTGTCTGGAGGCGTAATTCAATTGGAAGGAGGTTCCATAGGGCTGGAGCAGACACAGAGAAGGCCCTCTTCCTTGTGTCTGAGAGACGAGCCTCTCTGGTAGATGAACCACAAGAGAGCCTCTCCTGTCCGCTCTGGTGGGACAGACAGATTTTTCTCCCGATTTTCTTGCTTTTAAAACTAGTGTGGGGGTGGAGGTTGGGGGGGGGGAATTCTTCCCCGCAAGGGCAGTGACTGCCCTTGTGGGGTTTGGGTATTCCCCCCATCCACCACCCCCATGCTAGCCTGGTTTGTCCCTGAAGTCAGGGTTTTTTTTTTATCATTGTCAGATGCATGCATCGGACAACGCTAAAAATTGGATAATGTCATGACTTGTGGAACCAAGTCATAATGTTATTCTGGGTTTTACTGTACAGTGAAAGAGTAAGAGGATGAACTGGCCAGAGGGTTGAAGAGATGCCACAGCCATGGGCTGGAGGACTTTGCTGCAGCGTTTTGAGGATGCTCCCACCCGCTCATCCTTGGGCCCCGGCAATGCTGGGTGGAAGAAGTCCGGGTTCAGTTGTGGCTGTTCGGGCAGTGGAGATGGCTCCCGCCCGCCTAACTCCGGGCCCCACCCACTCAGAGAAGCATGAAAGACTGCCACAATTTGGGGTTAGGAGGGTGCTCTGTATTGCTTTAAATGTGTACTGTTTTTGAGATGTGTTTCGCTTTTGTAATGTATTTTGCTTTTGAGCTGTAATATTGATATTTGTTGATTCTGTGAGCCGCTCTGAGTCGGTTTTTACTGAGTAGAACAGCATACAAATCTAATAAATAATAATAATTTTCTGGCTCACAAACTTGGGAAATTTATTAATGCACTGGATAAGCTGTATCACACAATGTAGTATGGAATCCCTTACAGAGATTATGTAAACTATTGAGATAATGCACCCAATATACTAGATCATATAATGAAATACTTGCTATTAGCACTACCAGTGTAAGAAACACCAGTGACACACAAATCAGCATGCCTGAGAAATTCTATGACAGACTAAAAAACCTTAACCGCCAAATTAGCATGTTAAGGAAAAAAGAGCAGGAAGGGTCAAATTGAACTAATTTCCCTGGTAGAAAGTTCCACAGAAATGAATGGGAACTCCACAGGAGTAAAACATTTATGTGACCCCATTCACTTCAACGTGACATTTACAAGTGTGGAATATTACTACATTTACTTCAACAAACCATATAATCAGCTAATACATCTCTCTCTGAAATAAAAAGAAAGGAGAATCATTGCTAAACGTTTTGGCCATTGTTCTGCTTTTTCTGGAAGGAAATGCAAGCCCATTTTCTTTTATATAGTATTAATGGAAACTAACGTCTTAAACTGTCTAGATCTTCTTGAAATGACTTTAGTAAAGCAGCTAATGAAATCCCAAGCATACAAAAATCCTTTTCCATATATGTTTTTCATAAAACTGGCAGGGATGGCACCACAAAAACCAATTTTGGGGGAATGGGGGGCAAAACACTTTTCTGTACTTTATACAACAATGAACCCCACAAATAATTGGGAGTCTAGGCTGTTGCTGTGCACTGGCCCTCTTAACTAGCTTTTCAAATAGAAAATCTGGCATTGGAAAACTCTAAGGTACCAATGCAGCAATTGAAGAAAAAAAGACATTAGCGATGAACTTTTTATAAATCTCCTCCAAGATCTTTCATGTGTTAAAGAAAAAAAAAGCACTGAAAGATGTTGAAGCCTTTGTTTATGCACGTTTCAAAATATATTTTGTCCAGAGCTTGGATGTTAGTTATTACAAACAATTAGTAAATTGTAATTCATTGTTGCATAGATGTAGCTTTATTAAATGATATACGAGGAAAATCTCACAACTCAAGTGCTAAGTTGTGCTGTGTCTTATAGTGCTATATGATGCTCTGAGGTCTTGTTAAGGTGGACAGGAAGTGTGTGTGTTCTGTACCACAAGACAACAGTTTCAAGCATTCATATGCTTTCTTAAGAGTAACGAAAGTGAGATAAAATATTTTAAGAAACATAATTTTTTTTTAAAAAAACCTGCAATTAAAATATATTGGCAACACAGAAATATTTGGCTCTGATTAAGACGCTGTCTACTGTAAGTTTGGCAGCCATGCATAATTTTTCTTTCTGTGGCTATTAAGATGAAAAGACAACATTTCTACTGGGGGTTATATATACTCCCAAAAACCTCAGCTTTATTTACTGCCTCTTAGTGCTTTAGCTGATTAAAAATTAGCTGCTATTATAAATCAGGATGAAAACAAGTCCCCATGATATTGGGCTCCACAGGAGAATGAGTGTCCTGTGTTCCTTTCCCCATTCTGTTCACACAGGAAAAGGATGGATGGTGAAAAGGTAAAACCCTGAGATGTAGAAAGAGAATGCAGCTCTCTTCTCTTTGATAGGAAAAAAAACACAAAAAAACCCAAAGTGTTTTGTGGTTATTAACCAGGGGTGCCAAAAAATTTTGGGCCACGGGGCGGTCACGTGGTTCAGCGGGCCGGTCACGTGGTTTCTCCCACCAGAAGTGGAAGAAAAACATGCCCGCACATGCACAGAATACTGTCGTAAATGCACCAGTGGACACTTTAAATGCATTTACAACAGCCGTGGGTACATTTACAATAGTGTCCTGTGCACATGCAGGTGCATTTTACTGCTTCCGGAAGCGGCAAGGGCATTGTGGGCCAAATCTAGCCCATGGGCCATAGTTTGGACACCCCTGTTATAAACATTCAGGACCAAGGGCATGCAAAAGACACTTGAAGACAAACAAAGGAAACAATCATGATAGACTACATTTTTATGCTAAGGAGTTTGACACTGTGGACTGCAGTGGCTTAGTGGTTAAGATGCTGAACTTGATGACTGGAATGTCGGCAGGTCAGCAGTTCGAGACCCAAGTGCGGCATGATGGAGTGAGATCCCATCCCTGTCCCTGCCAACCTAGCAGTTTGAAGGCAAGAAATGGCAGGTAGATAATTATCGCTTCAGTGGGAAAGTAACAGCGTTCCATGCACTCTGGTGTCTAGTCATGCCTGCCACATGACCATGGAAACATCTGCAGACACAGAGAGCGCTAGCTCTTTGGCTGTAAATGGAGATGAGCACAGCCCACTAGAGTTAGATACGACCGTCTTTCAAGGAAGGACGACCTTAGCTTTACCTTTAAGAACTGAGTAGCTCAGTGGGTTACACAGATGTTCTTTCCTTGCTGCCAACGGCTAAGAGTTGAGTTATCCATATAAAGATAGGGGGCATATTTGATGTAACAGCATGAGTTATGTGCAGTGGCATGTAGCCCTTGGAGATACAGATTGTACACTCTTCTTCTTACTCGTGAATAAGATGGGTGCACAGAAGCAATTCAAGTAAGCAGCATCAATCACAAAATGAAATGAAATGAACCAAAATGAAATAAAACAAAAGCAGTCACTTTAAAATATCTTTTTTGTACAGTTCAGCTTTAGGTACAATAATTTAAGGACCAAATCCTAATGGGAACAGTGCTAACAGTATTTATTGTAAAGACAATTACTTCCTCTTCTTTCAGTTTTAGAGCGTTAAAAGACATTTTACTTACTTTCCCCTGGCATGTCTTGTTGGTGGTCCTCTGGCTGTTGGGAAACCCCCATTTTTGAGAGGATGAGAGTAGCACCATCTCGCACCTTCAAGAAAACAGAAAGAATAAAACAGTTGAAGATAGCAAAATAGTTCCATCACCATTGTAAGCAATGATAAATTCGTCATTTTCTGCTCATCCCCCCCTCCAAAGTGTCCTTAGTTCTTTTAGAGGTCTCCATGGTATTCCTTCGATCCCAGCAGACTGGCCACTCCAAATATGCATCAAACTGTGTTCAAAGACCTGTGCCCTCCTTTGAAATGAACAAAGGAATCCATCACCCATGTTTATAATCAGAGGTAGAATCCATTTAACTATGTGGCATTTTAAATGCTTCGACTATGGGGAACTAAAGAACAAAGAAGATGCAATGCATTCTTTAAGTTGAAAAGTCTTCTTGGAAGCGCATCTTGGCAGAGGCATACTTGACAGCCAGTCTTGTATACTGATGGTACACAAAACATACCTTTATCCTGAACAAAGAATGTGTCTTGGTTTCCAAGAGACTCTGCTATATAATTGCCCCGTTGCAGCAAATGCTAACTTAATTTCAGAACTTTTTTAAATTTCCTGTTTGGCCTTTATGAGGCAACAACAACAACAAACAACAACAACAAACAACAACAACAACAAAAGAAAAGACCAGCTCATAGATCCGATGGGGAGTGCATACTGTCTCAGTCAAACATCCTTTAAAACTGTGTGATACAAAACAGTTTATATTCTATAAACTATTTCAAAATGCTTCCTTACATTATAGTGCATCAGAGTATTGATGCGCTTCCATCTACCATCTCTTTGTGATGTTAAATCCAAATCTGAAAGAATCTGTGCAGTAGATCCTGGACGCCACTCTGAAGGACATACAAAAAGAAAATCTCATTTTACTGGTGTACAGTTTAAAATAATATTTCTCAGAAATACTGGATTAGCAGACCACCAAAGCACTGCAGAATTCTAGCATTTGCTCTTCCCAAACAAAGAGAATTAGTTCTGCTTTAGAAAACAGTAACACAGCTTTCTGTTGTCAATAAGGAGTGATGCTGGTCAGTAGCTTTTCAAATCATCTGGGTCTTTGCTGGGTTACAATAAAACAACAAGTATAGACTGTCTCCACAATGTAGGAATCTTAAGTTCATCTATGCAGTTGTTCATTAACTGCAGGAGCCATTCCAAAGTGTGAGGACCAAACTGCCTTATCTGCTCTGTTGTGTCACTGATACCTGCTGCTTTATGTGGTTTCATGCTATTTTTAGATGCCACAAAAAGACTATTAAGTAACCCCCCTTCTTGTTCCTCTAGTCTCCATCTACATTTTTAAGAAGTTTCCGAGCTCGTCTACTGTTCTGCTTCATATCCAGGTTCTTTACTAATGTGCACCATCGTGATTTCCAATTTTCAGCTAGGACCTGCATTAGTTCTTCCCCAACTTCAACAGTATCTTTCTGAAAATGATTCTGGTTGTAGAGTACCTGATATATATCCAGCAGATTTATAAATCTAGGGGTTTATAAACAGAGGTAACAGAGAATTGTGGGGTTCAGATGGTGAGAATTTCAATGTTGTTTGTTTCTGTCCATGCAGCTGATATTATACTGAGGCCAGGTCTAGCAAAAATTGCACTCCCATACTGGTCATGGGTTCTCTCAAACACTAGTTCAATTCCAGCCACTTTCGGTCTGTATCTTGCTGTCCCCAAAGTATTTCCTGGAGCTGACATACAGTATGTCACATTTGTATTTCCTGTGCATATCCACTAGCAGGACACTCTTATTTCTCAAAAGTCCTTCAATATTTATTGAGATCATTGTTATGGTTGGTCTTGAGAAATACCTTTCTGGTGGATTCTTCAGTTCCTTTGGTTTGATCTGGTGTTAGAAAGATTAGTTGCCCAGGGTATTCCTGATTGTATTCACAATCTTCAAGGAGGCTCTTTCTGTTTATCACGTGTAATTAAGTAATTATTTGTGTAACATCAAATCAATTCTGACTTATGACAAACCTTTTCACAGTTTCCTAGGTAGAGGATTCTCAAAAGTGGTTTACCTTTTCCTTCTTCTGAGTAGGCTCTGGGGCTGTACACCTTGCCCATGGATACACAGGCTGGCTCTTCTCCAAGAAGGAACAGTAGGGAATTGAACTCCCAGCCTCTGGTTCCATAGCCAGATGCCTAACAACACTGAGTTATTCAATCAGTACATTCATGTGCAAATAGGATTGCATCCTACGTGTGATAATTATCTTCAGAGTTTTGTGGGGAAAACAGAACATTTGCAAGTGATTCAAGATGTAAATAGCAAATTAAAAAGCTTAATTTAAGCATCCAGCCCTTCAGAGATCAAGAATCCAGCATTACTAACATGATCAGCTCCTTTATGAAGAGGTTGCTTACCTATAATTGTGGTTCTTAGAGTGAACATCTGTGCTTTCACAAATATTGGTTAGTTATGCACATGTGAAAGACTAACCTATATATTTGGTGACTGAACACAATAACAAAGCTAAATAATCATGTTCTGTAAGCCTGAAAATGGGGAAATAATGATCACTACTCTCAACCAGTTGAAAGATCTTTGTTTCACTAGCAGCTCAGCTGAATTGTAGAAAATTACATCAGTTTATATATTTGTCAATTGATTTTAAGCCAAAGATTTTGTTTAAGGAAGGAAAAACAACAAAAATGTAAAAGAATACCAATACAAAAATGTACTGAATCAGTTCTTCTTGCTAATATTTCCTCCTTGACAAATATGATTTTAGGACATTCCAATAATAAAACAAGAAGAACAAACACATACCAAGAACTACACTGTCAGATTTTGGCCACTGTGAATAAGGCAGATTCCGATAGACTTGGTCTATGATCTTTTCCTTTATTTGGGAAATAGTATCACAGTTGAGAACTTTTACTGGTACAGGTTCTGTGCCTTCATCTTGTACGATCACGTTTACAGTCTGGAGAATAGAGAATACCATGATTATTAATATTCAATAAAGAAAAGAAAATTAATGCTGACATTCAATTGAAAACCTTTATTCCCACAGTCTGAAAATTAGGCAGGCTCTAGAATTACTTGTGTGCTCTAATTACCACATTTTGTTATAGGTTTGTGATGAAAATGTGGGCCATACACATGACCTCTATTGTCAACTTGTCAATGATCCATTTAAATTTTCTGACCATTTTTTCTCCTACATTTGAACACACAGAAAATAGCCTTCAATGGTTTTTTTCATCTTTATTAAATTTCTGTGCTTCTGATACTACATCTTAAGGACTTATAAAAGACAAAGTTTATACAGAGACAAGTAATCTCTAAAGCTGGGCCATCTACCATCCATACATGTTTGACTAAATCAATCTAAAAGGTACCTTAACAGAAAGAGAAACAATTTATTATTTACTGCTCTCCCAAAATAGCAGGGAATGTAATATTCAGGATAGTTACAGTTGTTCTGGATGCTTAATCCTGGTTGCAAAGACACATTTCTTTGATGTAATGCTATAAAACCAGTTTAAAATGAAATACATTTAACCCATAAACAACCAGCAGCAAGCTCAGCTTAACGGAGTCCCATAAAAGCCAAAAGACAGAAACATTTAGTAGCTGCTAGGAAAACAAGCCTATGTGTTCCAATGATGAGGCCAAATAATTTTTGAAGGTTTTGAGGTGGCACATTAGATGTTTTCTGGATTGCTGCCTCTGGTACCTCTAATGCAAGGGTTCCCAGCCTACAGCCCGTGGAGCTCATTAATACAGCCTGCAGTGGCCACCTAGGCACCGTCAGAAGCTCCCCCAACCACCAAAAGTCCAAAAATGTCATTTACCACAGTGGTGGGAACAATCACACCATTTTTTCAGCTTCTTGCACAGACTCTGCTACTCCCCACAGTGGCAGGAGGCTTTTCGGAGCATTTTCACTCCGTTTTGGGATTTTCTTCCTGCGTATCTGCTGTGTTTTAGCAGCTAGAATGCAATGTTTAGGCACTTCCAGTGGTGCCTGGGTTCCCTGTGTGGTACCAGTAAGTGCCTAAATGTTGCATTCTAGCTGCCAAAATGCAGCGGAAACATGGTGAAAAATTTCCAAAATGGAGCAAAAAAGTTCCAAAAAGTGTCCCGCTGTCATGGGGAGTGTTGGAGGCTGTGCAAGAAGATGAAAAATGGTGTAATTGCCACCGCCATCAAAAACATAAGCACTGGGAGCAACCACACCTCCAGCCCCCACAGTTGAGTGTCTGGGGCGGGAACAGCTCCTGGCAGGACAACATCGGGAACTCCTGTTCTAATGTCTGGAAAATATGTTTTGGCCTCTAAAATACAAGAAGTGATTAAGAGTGGCATAGTTGTCCTTTAATAGGCCTTAATGAACAACATAATGCTGACAGAGCAAACTATTCTGGAGGTTTGTGGGTGTTTTCTGACTTTTGCACAGTGTTGGTGGATGCCGAGGACTACATGTTTTCTAGAGTTTTACACTTCACCAATTCTATCCTAGCAGACTGCAGCGTCATTGCAGAAGACCTTTGTCATGTCAAGGAGGCTTAGTGATATGATGCCTTCGTGCCAAGAAGTTATCTTTCCCCTTTTTCCACAGCTCCATTTCCCTCCCAAGACTCATCTATATAATAAAAGGTTGCTTTGGAATATACATTCTTTTTACATCAGATGTTCTGGACAGATACTCTAGTTTAGCCATCTGGTGATAAAAGTACCCAAGATGGACAACTATTCAACATGTTTACATCTTGGTATTTGTTCTGTTGTCTTGTTGTTTTTCAATAAGATGCTCTGTTATCTATTTGCCAAGTGATGAGGTGTTGGCAGTAAGGAACCTTATCTGTACATGAGCAGATGCAATTGATTGTTATGGTGGTCTGAAACTATATAAACCTGAATGTCCCTGTTTAGTGAGCCCTCAGCACATTCCTAAGACTCATAAAGGTGCTACACATTTGATTCCAAGAGTTGCCTACTCACTGCTCTCCAGGGGTTCCTGGCAAGTAGAAGGAGTGTAAAGTTATTCTATCTACTTTGCTGCTTTACTGTTCAGGTTTTCTGTTCTACTAGTTCTTTAATAACATTTTTTTCTTTCCTCCTTTGCTGTATAGTCATCATCTCCAAAAGCAAAATAATTCTTCTGCCAACAAGGGGCTACCTTGATTAAAATTTTACTGCCAATTTATTTTATCTAAGCTATTTCTAGAGCTGGAAGAACATCTCCATATTTAAAGTTCTGGACACAAGTGAACTGGCTTGAGAAGAAATCACAAGCAATGACCTTCAACTCATAAGGGGGTAATAAGGTCTGCCATTGATTTGTGGAAAAATGAGGCAGCATTTGTACATGACAGATTTAACTTGGCATGGTAAATTCATTCTGGCAATTAACCTTACTCGTAATTACTCTTCCAGCAATTAGGCAATTCAGGCTTCCAGGATAAAAGGATGAAAAGGTACACAATTTCAATAGCGTTTTTAACCAATAAGAGAAAGAAAATAGATGGTGTTGATATATTTAATTTTTCCTATATACAGACATAGCTCAGAATAGCTATTCACATCTGACAGAGCAGATACAGGGTAATAGGAAAATTTTCTATGGCATACAGTGGTCATTTAAGAACCACCAGAAGTTTATAATGGTTCCCTTAAGTAAAATTTGAGTAATAATTTCCAGAGGAGTAGTTATGTTAAATATTTAAGCAAAAACAACCAAGTCAAAATCTCATTGAGTTTTTCTGCTGGTATAATGTAAGTGGAGTCAATCAATCAATCTAGAACATTTATATGCCACCCAATTGATAATACAACATTTTGGGCAAGCTTACAAGCAATAAAAGCACAAACATCCATATAGAACAAACATAATAAAACCTCATATACGATAGATTAATGAATCAATAAGACAACCAATCGTATCTACCAAGTGCCAGCATCATCATTAAAACAGTTGAACAGGTACCCAATCAATTTTCCCATATTAAAAGCACATGACATACTGTCAAACAGTCAGGCCTAAATCCATATCCAACTAAACAATTAACATAGTAAAAAGGGAAGGCTTCATGGAACAGAAATGTTTTCAAAGATTTCCAAAATGCCAGCAGAGTTTAAGCAGATCTAATTTCTGCTGGCAATTTGTTCCATAGCCTGGAGGCTATGGAAGAAAACATTCTCTATCTGGTTTTCACCTTTCTTACCTCTTTAGGGTGACCAACCAAAAATTTAAACATTTGGGTGAAAAGATATAATTCCTAAGGAAAAGACGCTCCCTCAGATAGCATGGTCCCAAACTTTCCCAAATCTCAGGTGAGATTGCTACAAGTAAACAGTTAATGTAGGTATTTACTATTGTGCATCAAATAATTGGACTCAATGCACAACAGCAAACACCTAACACTAACTTCTTAATCTCTAGCAATTTGTCAACAACACTTATGCCAACTACACTGCACTGACCTACATAACTAATAGCATTTTGGCAACTCTTATGGCACTTTAAAAACTAACAATAAGCTTGCATGGAGTTTAGTCCATTTAATATAGCTGAAGAAGTGGGTTGAAGTACACAAAGTTAGTTAACCAATTTATAGTTACTCTAATAGGGTTTTTAAGATAAGAGAGGTATTTAAGTCCTTATTTTACTAGTTCCATTCACTCAGCGAGTTTCCATGGCCAAGTGAGGATTCATCCTTCTATCTCAACAGTTCTTATAGATCATTCTATTCAACACATCACACTGGGTACCAAAGTATACAAAACCTGATATCAAATAAAAGTGGTTAATCTTTGAGTCCATTAGCTGAGTGGTTTAGTTATCTGGCTGCAGAGCAAGAGGTTGGGAGTTTGATTCCCCAATGGGAAAAAAGAGTGAGCTTGAGTAGCCATGGACAAGCTGCACAGTTACAGGGTGTTCCCTGAAGATTGTAAATGGTAAACCATTTTTGAGAATTATCTACCTAGAAAAGGTTACCATAAGTCAGAAGCATCTTGATGGCACATAATTATTAATTATTTAAGGTTACATTAAACTCATTTTTCTTTTGAATAACACTAACCAGAATTCTGCAACATTCTTATAAACAGCTTCCCCAAATCTCTTAGCAAGAGATCTCAAGTTGCATACAACATAAATTTAACATAAGTTAATATTATTTTTAAAAATGCATTAAATTGCTGAAATATGAAATATTCCAGTCAGATGAAGCCAAGATGCTCAACCTTCAAAAACCTCGGTGAACAGCCACATATTAATTTGGTACTAAAACAAAGTCAACATCAGTGTCAATTGCACTTCTCAAAAATTATAATTTCACAACTGAGATGTGAAACACCCCTGTGGTAGGCCTTCCTTTGTGTATCAAGTAAATAAAATTATTTGCTTTATCCCACTCATTTTTTAATGCAGTTATTCTTTGCCATCAACATTTTATATAAATACATTAACTGGGACACAAAAAAGGTAAATTTTGACAACATTTGTAAAAACCAATAGCCTCAAAGAAACATGGGAAAAATTACATACCAGTTGAGAGTATTCCACATCATCTCCTAATAATCCAGTGTCATTCAGTGTGTATTTGGCCTTCATTTGTACAGCATCCACAGGTCCTTTTTCAACCTGATGTTTGATGGCCTTAAACAATTTATAAAGAGGCTCTCCAGCATTGTCCTGTTATTGGTGAAGGACAGTAAGAGTTTATGAGTCCCATTTAAAAAGAGAAACAGTGATTGTGCTCAAATCTAACCCTAAAGCACACCCTGGGATTATGAAAATAAACAACCATAAACTTCAGGCTCATGTACTCTATTCTTTCCCATCACAATATCCTCCACTCTCAGTATGTGGCAAACCACAATGCTTTATTTAATCTGAACGGATAAACTATCGTTGACAATTGTTTGCAAACCAGGTTCATAGAGCTAACTATGGTTTGCTAAGATCAGATAACTAACCTATACATATGAAGAACACACAAGTGAAAAACTAATTTGTATTGTGGATTGGTTATTAAGCTTGAACATAATAGGTGTAAAGCATTCCAGATTTTACCTTGAGGTATTGGTACAAACAAATGGACATCCAATTGGAAAGCATCCTCTCCACTACGGTTTCTGATCTAAAATACATGAAAATGGCTCCTTTAAGTCATAAATGTAGCATGAATGCATTTTTATTCAATAGTACAGCCTCTGCTATAATCTTTCTCCAGTCCACTTACCCAGAGGCTTCAGATTAAAATCTCTACTGCTCTTAATCTTATTGACTGATTTGGTGACAGTTCACCTTCTTTTGGCCTAACCCACCTGAAAAAGTGCCTTGGAAAATAACTACACAGAGAGAGGAACGATCTTTCCACACCCTGAGTTCCTTTGAGAAAGTGCAGAACAAAATTTAACGTAAACACATAACCTAGTGTGAGGCAGTAGAAAGTGGCAATAGCACACACACTGTTATTGGGCTGTCTTGCTGCTTCCCAAAGCTTGCAAGTTCTGCACTAGAAGTTCTCCAAAGGGCATGAGAAAGGCAGAACCCTTTGAGGAAGCCCTAGAAGAACTCAGACAAGAAGAATCTGGATGGCACGAGGATGGCACTCAAACAGAGGCCCTCAAAAACGAAGCTCATGGTCACAGCTCCAGCCTCAGGAAGTGATGGGGGGGGGCAGGGTTGGAACAATATAAGAAAAGTCTTGGAAGGTATGAGGCAATCTGGAGTGCAAAAGAAAAGGCTCCAGAGGTGATATACAGACTGAAGACCTACATCCTGACATGACAGTTGTAGAGGAGGAGATCAATGAAGCATTAACTACACTTGCAGCATGGAGCAAATTAATGAAATTTTTTTAATTTCTGTCTCATGATTTTTCTGACTCTTGTGTAATCCCCTTCATCATGGAGTAGTTGTAGAAACTGAAGGATAGAGGGAGGAAGTATTTAATTACCAAAAATTGCTAGTGATGGCATTGCCAGAAAGGAAAGATTTTCAACAATTAAATAACTTCCACTTCTATTCTGCAATTTACACAGCTTCTGCGTACAGGAATCAGAAAAACTATAAAGTGTTACCAAAAATTGCCACTTGCTGGCAATGTCATCACTATTCTGCAGGCATAAGTAATAAAAGAGAATTTCAGCAAGAAATAAGAAATCGGTTGAATATTTGATAGTGAATGTTTCAATCTATACTACATTGGCTGAAACCTGTTGCTTAGTGTAGTAAGTTACAACTTGAATAGCCTCATTTGAAGCAGTGGAACTTTCAGAGATGACTCTCCAAATTCTTGTTGATTCAACAGGCTAACTCTAGTTCCAACTGACTATGCTAAGCAATAGGATTTTAGCCAATATTTGTTTAACCCACCCACCCCCACTAATTTATTAAACAATTTTTTTAAAAAAAGAACAGTGTCCTCTCAAACATGTGCCAAAGAATAAATACAAATAACTTGAACAGAATGACATTGCAGACAGAAGGAAAAGAACACATACCCCAAACAGACTGTGAAAATGATAGACCATGCACAAATATTTGGTTTGCACAAAGGTAATTTTTTAATTTTAAAAATAGATTAAATATATGTTAATGATCAATATGCTACTTTAGTAAATGGCCCATTTAAGGCACCTGTCAAGGAAACCAACTGTTCTATTTCCATTAAGAAGTCTTTCCGTCTCTTGAGAATCCTAAGTTATGATAGCTATCATTTAGGGTAGTGAAGTAGTCACCTCAAACAGCAGATGCAGGATGATGTGAAAAGATTCACTGTCCCTAGCTGGCCTGCGGCCTTCATGAGAGGTGGGTGATACCAGCAGTACTGAGATGAATTTCAACTGCCAGTCCATTTGATCTGGTTAAATATAATTATTGTTTTTTTCCTGCTGAAACATGGGCAACTTTCATTGACAGTGAATAATGGAGAAACTTTCCCTACCTTCGGAGCATCAGTTTAGGATTTTTGGCTACAACGTATTGCTCCATCAGTTCCAAAAACAAAGTCCTCATGATGTCTGTATAGTATTCTAACTTCCCATGCAAAGCCACAGTTAAGAGAGATGCAAAATATACTTTTGCACGGGCAGAAAATTCTCTTTGGTTTTCCAACGTGTGAATGAACTAGACAAACAGAAACAAAAGACAAACAGGCATGTGATTGAACTGCAACTGAATTTTGTTCCTATTACTCAGATTGGAAACATCATTAAAAAAAAGAGAGAGAGAGTGAACACTAGTAAAATATATTCTAACAGTATATTTACATTTTGGGCCACAGATAATTGATACTTCCATGCCACTGGTTTATTTGGCAGATTGTCATCTGCCGTCAGGTAACTGTTGTAAACAATGTGATATTACAATGACAGATGGGGCACATGTTTGGGACCCCAGTCTAAGCTTAAAATTTGAATGTCAGTCTGCCTTGCATGCCTCTTTTCAAAGAGGGAAGAGAATATGAAACACATTGTAAATTAATCTCTTGGAGACTGAGGCAGCAAGTTGAAAGTTGGTATGCATACCTAGCACCTCATTTTACATCTGAAACACAATAGAAAAGTATATTTATTTAGTCTATCCATATGTCTCTTTCTGCTTTCATGGATTCCCTGGTGGTCTCTCATTCAGACACTAACATGACCCAGACCTGCTTAGCATGCTTGCACTATGTATGATCAGACAATATCCTGGCTTTATGTACTATATGGGGTCCCAAAGGGTCGGAATCGACTGTGCGACTGAACAACAATAACAACAAAAAGACTGGTAGAACACAGATGCTGAAATAAATGTGACTAAGAATAAAATCTGTGTACCTGATTTCAGACAAGCCCACACAAATCTACCGCAATGTGACAACTGTCTTTGAAGACTGAGATATTGGAGTGTATTTTATTATGTAGATAGTTCTAACATCACTTTCTATTTCAAGATTGAATTACAACATAACAGTCGAATGAAGCAAAATATGAAGCTCTTTGAAGACTATTCTTTTTCAAGTCGTATTGTATTGTTTCGGGGGGAAAGGAAATGCATTAAGATTAGTTTTCGTCTGACCAAATTTTCTGTTTAAGTACTGTTTAGATCTAAACGGGTAGAAAAAGCAACTTTGTATTATGCTGCTTATATTTAAAGCTCTTATTCCAAATGGCTTTTGTAGTGGGCAAAACCTGACATTAAGTTACTAAAAGAGGAAACAATAGTTGAACAGACCACCAGATTCTCCTGCAGTAGAAATTATGGGAGCAAGATAAACAATCTGTAAGATTTTCTTTATAGCATCAACAAAACCTTGCATAACATGCTAATGACAGAACACATCCACATGTTATGTTTTTCAAAACAGTACCACACCAACCTCCCATTGTGTACTCACATTTATGAGAAACGATTTACTATTGAGCAAATTGGAGAACTGATTCAATGCCTGTTCCACAGTTGGCCGTCTAGCTTCTGGAATGTCCAATTTCCCAGTGATCATTACATCTTTTTCTCCATCTTTAGATGGTAGAAAGAAAACTCTGTCTGTATAGGTTTTGTAATCCAACACAGGAATTCTTGCTTCATTGATGTCATTTGTCTGATCCTCCATTTCAATCATCAGATCTATAGGAAATAATTTTAAGCTTTAGTAGGAAATATACTATTGAGTCTAATGTTTTGTATTGATGGAAATAATCAATTATGCCAATCTTTTTCATTACAGTCCCTTTTTGTTATTTAACAGAACCAGCATCTTAACAGCAAAACCCTTTTTTAAAAAAGTGATGGGTCACTTAACACAATTGCTTTCTTTTCTGAATGAGTTATTAACCCAGGCCAGAGTTTTTATTGTGAACACACTGATGAGTAATCAATCTTGACTTAAATTTTTTGGAATAGTAGTTGTGTTAGTCTGTAGTTCAGGTATATTAGAAAACAAAACAAAATAAAATAAAAAACACTGTAGCACTTTATAGACTAACTGCTATATTTTTATTGTTAGCTTTCGTGGATCAAGTCCACTTCATCAGACAAAGAGTGAAACTTACAGGCATGTTCTTTATATACCAAATTCAGGGCCTCAAAGGGAGAAGGGGTGTGGGCAAGATGACATAAGGGGTGTGGGCAAGACGACAGACAAGCAAGCACAAGATTGCAGCTTCACACAGTCATTAGCAACAATAGATTATTCAGATAAACTCTAAACCCTTTCAATCTCAAGGTTGCTGAGAAAGCCCATTATGGTCTCTGATCAATTTGTGACCTGCATATATAAAGAACATGTCTGTAAGTTTCACTCTTTGTCTGATGAAGTGGACTTGATCCACGAAAGCTAACAATAAAAATATAGCAGTTAGTGTTTAAAGAGCTACAGTGTTTTTTATTTTATTTTATTTTGTTTTGTTTTCTAATATGCCTCAACCTTGACTTAGTAAATCCCCATTTGGGTAAACTCCACATCTGTCCCAGAACGGCACAACATCGGGTGGTGCCATCTTCTCTTTATTCTTGTCAGATGCACCACCAGCAAATTGTAACATACAAAGCTAAAATTAACACATCTATAACCAAAACTGAATTAAAAGGGCTAGATGACATCCACCCAATATCGGGCCACATCAACAGCATTTCCCCTTTCAACATAAGGTCCTCCTCAGTGCATGTTGAGGGACATCGTGTGCATTGTATCATATGGGAGATAGTTTGTTCTTCTCCACATTCACACAGACTGTCATCTCAGATTAGCCCTTGATATTCCTTCCCTGGCTCACAGTCTGTTTAAAGCTTCCCACCCAGGCAATGGTTGTTCTTGGCCAGGTGGTAGAGAGTCATGTGGTTCTGCCAAGTTATCTGGTAGTTCCTTGCTTGCCTTCCACAATTCTAAGGTGGTCTGGGGGACTGGTTGTTCGGGGGAAGGGGGCAGAAGTTTTGAGAAAACTATACCTTGATTTCAGTCTCTGGTTTGGTGGTTGATGATCAACTAGCAGGTATGTTTTCGAGGATCTTGCTTTGACCCACTCTTTCTGAGCAGCATTTTCTAGATGGAACTTTGGTGTGGGGATGCCAGCTAAGTAATACACTTTTGTATTAGATTTGGTTTTAAACATCTTGTGACCAATCTCACTGTTTCATTTACAGCTGCACCCACCTCTTTAGCATGTTTTGATCTGTACCACAGTGGACTAGCATACTCTCCTGCAGAGTAACATAAAGCTAGCTCAGAGGTTTTTAATGTGTCTTGTGCATCTGGCTATTCTAAGATAAACACATAAGCATAGCAGATTTTTCGATGGCTGCAAAGAATTTTTAGTCCATAATTCAGCCCATTCAGCATGGCAGAATTTGATCCATTTTTGTACATTCTATCGGCTGTAATATTAATATTTATTTCTTTATTGCTATGGTTTTACACTATCAAGGAGAAAAATATCGGTGGATGGAGAAAGAAAGTCCAACATTTAAGAGACCATGTGAAATGCTGGTGGACTCAAACAGGTTTTGGAGAAAGTAGTTTCGTGAGTTCCCAACTAAATTGGGAAGTTTATTCATGTGCACAGAATCTGAGTTACATAGATTCTGAGATTCAGCAGCCTGGATGCTGTCACACAGGTGGCAGCACAAGGACGTAGCCTGATGAAGGTCAAAGGTCTCCTTCTCCCCCCCCCCCCAATTTTTTTTTTACTGACAACACATTAGAATTTAATTCAAGCACTTTCATGTTTTGAAACTGGGAACAGTTACTCTGTTACTTTATGTAGCCCTGTTATGTATAGCGTATCTGGTGTTCTGAATGACCAAGGTGACTAATCTAAACACCTGCTCTATTAGAAGTTTGTATTGCTAGGCTTTAAAGCAATACCTATTCAATACCTGTATGAGTAACACCTTATTCCACCAAGTTTCCTATTCTTAGAAAATAAAATACTTACTGTTCTAGACCATAAGTCATCTGTTTCTTTAGTGACATTATAGCAGATTTTTATTTCTAATTAATCACTTCAGAAGCATTTTATCTTCCTAAAAATTAAATTATATTCAGAATTTTCTATCAAGCTGACATATGTTCCAAAAATTTTCTACTGCATCATGTTTGATTTAGAGCAGAAACATCTTGCGAGTAAAAGATACATGATTCTTTCTCTATGGCCAATTTAGCTCCAGATACTTAAGATATTCTTTTTTTTTTTTAAATCTGCTACTTTCTTTTAAACATGCTATTTTTTATTGATGGTCATTTGGATCTACTGTATTTTTCAGACCATAAGATGCATCTGATTATAAAACACAATCAGTTTTTAGAGCAGGAAAACAAGAAAAAAAATATTCTGACCCTTCGGACCATAAGATGCACCCTCATCCCCCCCCCCACACTTTTGGGGAGAAAAAAGTGAATCTAATGGTCATGCCACATGACCATGGAAATGTCTGCAGAAGCAGACAGCGCTGGCTCTTCGGCTTAGAAACAGAGATGAGCACTGACCCCTAGAGTCAGATACGACTGGCTTTCAAGGAAGGGAAACATTTACCTTTTACTATGGTCCGAAAAATACGGTAATTGCCAGACAATTTAATGCATTCCTCAACATGCTGTGATGAACAATGGTTGTGTCTTCAGCATATCCTCACAAGACATTTTAAGGCAGACAGTAGCAGAGCACTAGTACAGCCTGAAATTTCTTTAGAGGACAAGAATCAGCCATCAATCATACCTGTGAATTCCTTTTTGCATCGGTCTCTGACACTTTCCTCCAAGCCTTCAAGTTGCGATTTAATTTTTTCATATTCTCGTTCTGCTTGTTGACTCTTCCGTCTATAAGGAATAGGAAACAGAGAGGAGAAAAGTTACAGCCTGTAGAAAAAATAAATAATTTTACAACACAGTTGTGCAAAAACCTTTATAAGTACAGCCTTTCTCCTTTTGATAATTTAAAACTGAGAAAGCAGAGAAACAGAGATAAAAAGAAAGATAGGTGAAAAGTTTTTACTGGTATAAAATTAATATGGCTGTACTGATTTTACTATGTCAAGGGGCTGCTCACACATCTATCCCATATAAATAAATACAGTATGTCAATAACATTCAAGGAAAACTAGTTGTCTCTAAAGAAATCTGAATTATAATCACTACTGTCTTTTCTTTCACATGCTTATGAAGTTGGACTAATGGCTATATCAGAAGGAACTTGTTTTTAATTAATATGCTTCTTAACGCTCAGGTTTCTGCAGCTACTCAACAGTCAAGAGGTGTTTGGAATTTCACTTTCACTACAACAGGAAGCATATAGCTCACTCTTTGCACTGTTTTTCTGAATATATTTTGAGGAACTGACAAACAGAAAGGAAACTTGCTAGCTTTTCCCAGGTTGGTCTTAAGAATTATACTGCGAATGCTTGAAGCAACCCAAAGAGTACAACGGTATTAAGATAGCATGTGGAAATATAGCATGCGTGGAGATATCAGAAGCATGATTTATAATTAAAAGCTGTGATATCTAAATAGATCCCTACCTTTTACTGCCATGTTTAAATCAAGCTTCCCTCCCTCTAAGCAACATTTTCCATCCGTGAGGAAATATATATTAAAAGATGTCCAAATGCAAAATCAATATGGATTCCCTGCTCTCCTGGGAAGATCCTTGAGTGTAAGAAGTAGAAAGAACCTCATGGCGAGCCTGCAGCTTTTTTCTGCAGACTCCACATCTATTTTGCATCCCAAACAAATTAATTAATGGAGTTTTCTTTAATACTACTGTACTGTTAAGAAAATATGTTAGAATTTTCTTTTTTAAAATTTCAGTAGTGTCATGGCGAGACCCAGATGCTTGTAGCTAAACTTGTTTATCCTCATTGCCCTAACCAAACACACATGTGCTTTGATATGCTACACTAAGAAAATGTATAGGAAACCAAGACGGTAACAGTTTTACCTCAGCAAGAAAACATGCAGAAATGCAAAGCAGGTTTATCTCTATCTCCTTCATTTAGCATGCACTTCTCCCTGCACACACATATAGCTTCAAGACATCAGTGATGTTTAACAGAATTGAAAGAATACTGCATTCTGTATTTCACACAAAAGTACATGAATATATTCAGGGACAATTCAGAAATAATGTTTGCCATGTTTCTCTGCAGACATATTTTAATACAGCTTTTGCCATTGACACTGCAGTAATATTTGAAGACTGAAAACCATATCTTACCTATAGCAATAAATTGAGATGAAGATAATGGCCATCATAGGAATTATTACCAGTGGCAAAATCAGGCTCAGTGGTATGTCACTCACTTGGGTATACTCCACTCTTCCTAGGACCCATTCTTTGAAACCAAATTTCACCTAGATAATAATTTCATTTCATTAAGCTAACAGTCAGAATCAAAGTTATATAAACACACACACACACACACACACACACACACACACACACACACACACACACACACACACACACACACACACACACACACACACACACACACACACACACACGGAATGAATTATAGCACTCGGTACATAAAATACTGTATGTGTGTATGCATGTATGTATGTATGTATGTATGTATGATGTATGAGCCACCTCTACCCTCATGGGGACCCAAGGTGGCACATAACAACTAAAATATAAAACCACAGTATTAAATGTTATTATTTAAAAAAATAAATTCATAAGCTTAAAACAACAATTTTTTTTGAAATATTAAATATCAGTAAGATTAATAAGACCTTTCATTGAAACTATTACTGTTTAAAAGCCTGTCTGAAAATGAAAGTATTTGCCTTATGAAAAAAGAAAGATCATAACTGTCAAGTTTTCTTATCTACTCTTTGTGTGGAAACTATGACAAGATATATTTATGACAAGGTAAAAATTCAAGATTTCCCCCCCCAACTCTGTTTATTTTATAACATTTTTGCTGTGAAAAAAAGGCATGCGATCTCTGCAGACACAAATTCAGTTTTGGAAACTGTAAAATCAAGTATCTATGGTAACATCTTCTAGACAGAATAATTGTCCCCAAATCTTAATAGAATCCTCTGGAAAAGTATAAAGTTGTGAATGGATTAATGGAAATAATTCACCAAAATATTTTAAACACTGCATACATATACAGCCTCATGTTACATAGTTAAAACCAATCCTTATTTCATGATGATCAGCTTTTGGACTATAACATATCTTAAATAGAAAAATATATTTAGATAGATTTCCCTCCTCAAAAAGCATTTTATAAAAAAAAAAACAACAACCATAATTTAATTAAAAATTGACTTAATCCATCCTGCAACCCTCTCATGTTTTCCCTTTGTTTTTATTTTACATTTTTTTTGAAACGAAGCAATATTTACTGAGGAAAAAAATGGAATAGCTCCACAATGCTTTCTAATCATAAAAAGTAGGAAACGTCAGTTTAGATGCTTCCTCCATCTCTAGGCAAGGTATAGGTCAGAGGAGAAAACCCCTCCTCGCACCCTCAATGCTCCAAGAAGAACAAATCATGCATTCAGGAAGCCACTCTGTTACGTGTCAGAAGGTGACACTCTTTATATATGTTATTAAAAACTCAAGAGAAATGTGACCTACAATGAATTCTGGCAGGTTATTTACTGTATCTCTCTTCTGTCTTCGCTTGGGTGGGGGTTGTTCTTCAGGTGGTTCACAGTACAAATCCTTCTCAGTCAGCGTGGTTATGTTGCAGGGCTCCTCTCCTACAAATGCACGAGCCTCATCTATGGTCATAGCTCTGTTCAGATTGCTACCCTAGACACAAAAATTGAACACTAAGCCATTTTAGCTTTCAGCAAATCCAGGTTGTATTGAGATGAGTGTTTTGGGTGGGTGGAGAGGAAGAGGATAGAAATGTCATGATTAATACATTAATCTTCTGTACAGTTTCATCTTAAAACAGAGTTGGGTTGGATATTTGTGTGGAAAAGAAAATATTCTCCAGGTAGATGGCATAGATTACCTCACTATGTTCTTATCTGTACAAGCATTTTTTTCCTGCTGAACAAAGAGAACATAGGCACGGAGGATCCATCAAAATACCTTTCCATCTCCCTTGTGGCAAAAGCAAGTTGGAAGACATCCAAATAATGTCAGACAAGCTATCTAGAGGGGACTAAATGGCTGTTTTCAGCAGCAGATAAGAACAGGAAATCTCAGTGATGACAAACAAATTAAGAATTATATCTAGGTAGCACAGACAGACCCCTCTCTCTGAAAAGGCATTAGTATTTCACCCCATATGCCTCGTCATTTTGTACAACTATTCTGAAAATAGTAACAGAATTATTCTGATTATATTCATCGTGTTGCACTATTATTTATTTATTAGTTCAAATTTATATTGCTGCCCACTTGCCGTAGCGACTCAGGGCAGCTTACAAACAATACATTACAATATGTTGATGCACTATGTAAAATAGAAAAAAAATCCTAAGTATTTTTAGACTTGCAGAAGGACCAGGAGAGAGAAATAATTTCCCCTGCAAACCTACCTTTGCATGAATAAGTTTGTTGACTTGCTTTTTGACACCATCAGAGAAATTTTCAAAAGTTGGATCAGCAACATACTGGAAGTCTTTCTCCACCTGATGTCCATCCATTTTAATAATTACAGTAATTCTATAATTTTCTGGATCCTCCAGTACTGGTGGAGATAAGAAGACTACTGCAGTGTCATTGATTTTTGAGACAGTTTGTCCTTCAAACTAAAAAACAAACAAAAAACCAGAGTGTTGGCTACTAGTACTTAAAACTGTCATTTTTCTGTATTGCTTGATAAAACAGATTTTAGTATACTTTTTGAAGCTGAATATTTCTGTTGATGGAACTGTGTAACACTAAACATTTCTCTGTCCTCTTCAAGCTGTTAAAATGCTAGAACAGCTATCTAAACCCAGTGATTTCCAGGGGTGGAGCATTACAACTCCCATACTCCTCAGCCATCCATGCACCATGCTGCCTAGGGCTGATGGAAACAATAGTCCAGCATACGGAGAGGGAAACAAATACATGATGGCTGGCCTACAGAGTCTTAACAATGTGTTGAGACTATTTTAGAAGAAAAGATGGTATTCATTAAGTGCCTTTTTGGAAGGCTAAATACGTGCATAACATGGATCTGATGGTCACCTTCTTTCATACAGTAAGTGCCTAAAGGCTGTTGTTAGTATCTGATATTGTAGGGAATTTTATTCTTCTGGAATATCCTACATTGTACTCATATCAGCATAAATGTGCCACTGGGTCTGGAAATGGGACTATTGTGGATTTTCCCCCTTCTGAGTAGTCCAGCTAATAACAGTGTCACTCACCATCAGAAGGCTGGAAAGTAATAAACTGGCCAAAGGAAGAATGCATATGCTGTATATCTGGAATACAGTCAAACCTCGCATAAAGAGCGTTTCACTTAAAGAGTGCCTCGCTTAAAGAGCAGAATTTTCTCTGAATGTTCGCTTCGCTTAACAGATAAAACCAACCAAAAACTCGCTTAACAAATAAATCAGGGTTCGCAATCCCCTCCCTCACAACTGGTCACTTACAATGGTGTTTCGCTTAAAGAGCAAACTCACTTAAAGAGCAATCCGGTGGAATGCATTATGCTCTTTAAGCGAGGCACCACTTGTATTTGTAATTGGTATCAACTGAAGGACTCTTTTCCACTGATACCTATCAAAAATCCTCAAGATATTCAAGGATAGTCTAGGCACACTGCCAAGAAGGATTTATTTTGGTAAATAATACAGATGTTGTTTGAACACCAGTGCCTTTTAATTCATTTATTTATTTCTCTCTTGTTTCTCTTGCATATTGCCTTGTTAATGCATCCTGCTTTAGGTAAAGGCAGTGGTGGGCAGGAACAGGTTTGCACACCACCAGAGGTTTTTTTTTTAAGCAAAATTGGGTGGCCTCTGCACAGGGGAGTGGTGAAATTGGGTGGCCTTCAGGTGGGGGGGGGTAGCAAAATTGAGTGGCCACGCCCACCTCCCTCCCCTGCCCCATCAGGTTTTGTCCCTGCAAGTGGTTCAAGGTCTCCCTTGCTCAAAAGCCAGTCATAACCTACTTTAGGGTGCAGTGCTCATCTCCATTTACAGCCAAAGAGCCAGTGCTGCTTGTGTTTGCAGATGTATGGCAAGCATGACTAGATCACCCACAATATGGGCTCCGCCCACAGAATAGAAGTGAAAATTTTTGCTGCCCATGACTGGGTAAAGGTTTCCCTTGCTTGAAAGCCAGTCGTATCTGACTCTAGGGTTCATCACTCATCTCTGTTTCAAAGCCGAAGAGCCAGCGCTGTCTGCTTCTGCAGATGTTTCTGTGGTCATTAGGCAGGCATGACTAGACACCGGAGCACATGGAATGCCATTACCTTCCCACCGAAGTGGTCCCTATTTATCTACTTGCAATTTCTTGCTTTTGAACTGCTAGGTTGGCAGGAGCTGGGACAACTGCTGACCTTCCACCTCCTGGTCATTGTCTTAGCCACTTGAGCCACTGCAGTCTCCTATCCTGCTTTACTTAATACAAACCAAATGCTTTTTTATGATTTAAGTATAGAAAATGTTAAATTTCTTATTCTGAAGGTGTCTTTTCCATCTGAAATTTTGGGGATCTGAAATTGGATTAAGATCTGTTTTAGCTCTCCTTTTTGCTAGAAAGAAAAAACAATAGTTACCTCTTGTTCCTCTATCTCCCTCTTCCTCCTTTTCAAAGATATATCTCCAAATGGTTTAAATATAACTTTCACCAAAAAATTCTGAATGATATCAAACCCAGCTCCAACTACAGTAATATTTCGTCCTCCGCTGAAATACAAAAGCACAAAAAACATAATCCATGTTTTCTTTTTTGCTTACATTCAGCTTTGTATAAAATCAACTGCCTTTGTTGTTTCATGCCAGGTATCGTATGGATGGGGAAAATAATTATGAATACAGTATATCAAACACACAAACAGTATTTGAACATATTACTTACTGGTGTCCTTACTGGGTCCTCAAAAGAAGACAAAAAAGTATTATGTCTTATTCCAGTTCTAATATTGTGCTTTTTACCACACTTCTTTTAAATGTCATGTTACATTGATTCTTTAAAATTCCTCCAAACCAACAGGAGGTATACTAATACGAAAATTCTTAAAATTGTCACATAGTCTCCATGAACAAATGTATTTACTGTTCAGTCTTATGATAGTTAACTGAATTATGGATCATTTACACCTAACAGGCAGATCACAACAGAGTCCTTTTTCTTCATGGATACTGTCATAAATTGGTTCCCTGGGGATGTTGGCTGTTACTGTCAACATACACTGGCTTTAGAAAAATGTGGGATGTATTCTTTATAGTCACTCAATAAATAGGTAAGTTATGGGGCTCCAACATGGTGTGATACGGGCCCCAGATTTATTTATTTATTTATTTATTTAGATTTATTATCCCGCCCCAATCAGGCGAACCTGACTCTAGGCGGCTTACAGAAATTCATAAATTAAAACCTTAAGGTTCATAAATTACTTAAAAGTCAATTAAAAAAGAATTAAACGCTGAATTTCCAAAAATCTAAAAGATTTAAAAAGGTTAAAAGGTTTAAAAAGATTTTAAAAGTTTAAAAGAGTGAGGGAGGGGTGGCTGTCCCATCATATCAGCCACCCAACATGGGACCCCAAATTCCTGGAGCCCCACACCTGCCCTGCCAGCCAGGTTTTTAGGCCCTTCCGAAAGGACAATGAAATACTATAATTGGAATACGATAATTAACAATGAAATACTAAAGCAACTGAATAAAGACCATGAAATCGTGAAACATAAAAAGGTCATAATAATGACAAGTACATCCAACTTCTCGTAGGAGCAGAACAACAAGAAGAAATTACTCCTTACAAAACCTATTTATTCCTACTACCTATTCTCACCCCAGTTTTAACATTTGGGCAATACAATAAGGGCAGGGATTTCCACTTCGTTGTGGTGAGCTTTTGCCACCTACTCAAATTCTGTATATTTCTATTCTTCTTCTTTCATGTCCTGATCAAACCCTAGACTGCCAAAATGAAGCCACTTTCTTGGCTTTGTGGTTGGCCAAACTTAAGTCTTCATTGGTGCATGTTTATGGCAGTAATCGGCAGACTAGTAAATGAGCTGGATTCTGAATCTCTCCGCAATCACACAATGCGTTGTTGTCTGCCAGCAGCCCCAACTTCAGCATGTTGGTCTTACATTTTGGGATTAGGTTTAAGGCATCCCGTCACTATACGCATGGCTTCATTACCAGCGATGTCACTTTCTTTTGCGTGTGTGGATGCATTCCATATTGGAGCACCATTACCTTGCTGTGGAGACGCTCAGGGCCAAAGCTGATGTATGCAGCATGGAGGGTTGATTTTACCATTTATTGTTCGTGAGTTTCCTGATGATGTTATTCCTTGTACTAACTTTGGCTTTGGTATTCATGCAGTCCTGCTTAAAAGAGTGTTCTTTCAAGTGTCACACCAAGGTATTTTGGTGCTGGGCAATATTGTAATTGGTTACTTTGCCACGTAACATCCAACTCAACCCTTGCTTCTCTGTTTCTAAGGTGGAAAGCACACAATTGAGTCTTGCTTGGATGAGGCTTCAAATAATTGATGTTGCAACACTGTCCTAATTCTTCATGTGGTCCAGTAAGTTTTCCAGCTACTTCATCATATCTTGATCACTGAATGGCCATTGCTGTCTCAACCTCATAGATGAACAATTTTGTATTTTCAGGAACTGGTTGGTCATTTGTACATATATCATACAGTGTTGGAGACAATACACTTCCTTGGGGCAATCCATTCATCTGCAATCTCCATCTGCTGTTCTTTCCATTCATCCTCACATAGAATTTATTTCTATTAAGATTTACACATAAATTTACATCACTGATGAGAGTGGATGAGATTTTGACCAAAGACTGCTGTTTTCCCTTTTAGCCATACACTGTTTGGCATTTCACTGACTGTTTATTCATTGCTTTTCTGTAGGGATTACTGTGGTCCTGTTGAGTACTTCAACAAGTCTGCATGTCACCATATAGTGATAGGTATAAGGAACATTATTAGTTTGAACAAATACAGGCACGTTCCCCTCTGAGGTTCTGCCAATGTGATTATTTTGACAGCTGTCTGGATAGCTAGGTGAGTTAAGTACCTGATTACAGAGCTAGAGGTTTAAGTTCAATTTTCCCCATGCCTTCTGGGAGAAGAGCCAGCCCATGCAACCTTGGACAGCTACACAGTCTCTGAACAGCCCAAGAAGAAGGGAATGATAAACTGCCTCTCAATGATCACTGCCTAGAAAACCCTAGCAAGTTTGCATGTGTAAATAAAGTCAGGAATAAAGATTCATGTCAAGGGCAGGTGTCACTGATTTGGTAAGTATTCTCTATGCCCAAGTAATTAGACACAGCAAATACTTAACCTACATCTCAAGAAATCTCTCATTAGATTCTTTGCAAAAAACAAAACAAACAAAACAAAACAAAACAACCCCTAATAAAATGTATGTCCCAGCATGCAAGCATAAATCACTCATACGTCTACACCTTTATATAAACTTGTGAGGCAAATAAAGATGTTTCTTTTTTCCATTTATTTAACTACATGTATATATGAATCACTATTGGAATATATGACGAACGGGCATGGGGGGGGGGATCCTTCCTCAGCCCTGGGAGGGTGAAGCCCAAGGCCAGCTGGGCAGTGGTGTTCAGCCACCCAGCAAAGTCCATGCTTTTCCCCAACCCCGGGAGGCTCCCCCACATCAGGAGACTTGGCGCGTCGAGGTCAGCAGAATGGTAGTATCATTGGGCAGCCCAGCACAGTCCGTTGCTTTTGCCCAGTCCCAGGAGGGCGAAACTCGAGGCCAGCTGAGTGGTGGTGGTGTTGTTGCTCCTCCAGGCCGGATGGCCAAGAGGGTGTCTGGTAAAGGTGCCGGCAGTGGCAGGGATCTTATAGCCACCTGCAATGCTCAGCTGTTGCTCCTCCAGGCCGGATAGCCAGGAGGGTGTCCGATAATGGAGGCCACACAGCCCACCTTCATAATCTTGACAAGCAACATCGAAGATGGATAAACAGATAAAGAGTCAGATTTCTTCATCTTACACTGAACTACTGAATAGATTTCTCTCCTGCAATCCAAGATTGGTTGTGCCCATCTGTGGTTATAGGCTGGACCTCTTAGTAGTTTGTCTCCTTTAGGACAAAAAGCTTATATAAGACACAATTAGCACAGAACAGACATGAAAACATTTCAAAGATGCAAAAACTTGTTAGGTTCACAGAAGAAGAAACACATGGCGTGTGATGCATGGAATGTATGGTGGGGGGGGGGGTGAGAGTCCTTTCAGTAGGATGGGCAGCAGTGATTTCTTGTGAAGCTTTGCACTGGTGTTGACATGTAATCAATCATTTAAAGTCTGTCATGCCCCTTGTGTGGCTGACCAGAGTCCTTTTCCTTTAAGGTAGGCCATGCTTTAAAGTCTTGCATGCTTTGGGTTGGTCACACTTTGCATTGGTTGTGTCTTTTGTGTGGGCTAGATCCTTAGGACTAGTTTGAAGGTTTTTCTCAATGCAGCCTTTCCCCACCAGAAATTGTGATTTCTGAGTTTCCCATTTTACTGTGGCAAACTTTTTTCCAAAGGCTTTTATAGTTCAAAGGCATCTGGACACTGTTGTGGTTCCTCACAAACTGTGCATGTGAGTTCACAGCCATTTCCCATTGAAGACTAGGTCTGGATCTTTTCCACATCAAAGGTAGGATTCCATGTTGCATACTGTGTAAGTCCTTGCAGGTCAGAACATGTGAGAATTAGCATCTCAGTTTCTGTGGCAAACCTTCACCAACAGGAAGTCATCAACTAGACATAATTGAGTGTCAGTTCCTTTGCTTCTAATGGTCATAGGCACACTCAGCTTTTTCTGGGCTGGCATGCGTCTTGGCTTTATGCTTGTAAAGGTCAACTCTTCTTTGCAGAGGTGAGCAGATCCTTCCTCACATCTGGGAAGCATCTGACATACAAAAGGTAACCCTTTGTTGTACCTTTGCTGTAAAGAGAAGTTGATATCTGGGTGGCCCCATTGCAGCAGCAGGCCTTTTTCCTGCTTGGAGTAAATTCCTCATTAGAGGTTCTGGAGACATAGTAATCTGCATTGTAGTGGTTCCTTTGGGACCTTAGGTTCTCTCCTCCTGTGCAGACCTGGCAGTTAGTTGGACAGTGTACTCCTAGCACATGTGCAGCTTCATATGTTTCCTCTCATTTGGAGTTGAAGAAACACACATTTCTAGGTGCCCCACTCACGCCCAGAGGTGGGATGAATTGATATCTTGTTATTCTTATTTTGATAAATGAAAATACTGTATATACTTTTTGTTGAGGTGCACAAGATATCATATCAGGATCAATCCAGATTTGTATGTTATTATATGCTGGTGGTGCATCTGACATGAATAAAGAAGAATGTTCAGCAAAAATAGAGCAAAAAATAATAAAATCTGCCACTGGAATCTACTGTGGTTGGCAAAAAGCTTAGAATCCATTAGCAGTTTCAGTTTTTCAACTCTTCTTTGCAGAGGTGAGCAGATTCTTCTTCACATCTGGTATACAAAAGGTAACCCTTTGCTTTACCTTGATATACAGAGAAGTCGATACCTGTTTGTGGCCTGAACTTTTGTTTGTAGCCTAAACTTTTAAAAGAAAAGGTATCATTTCCCTTCTGGATTTTTTAAAGAAAAGTTTCTCTTTGAAAGATTGCAAAGAAAGCTTTCTGATTTTATAATGCCCACTCCTAAGGCTACTGATGTAGTCTTGGGTAGAAATCAAAGACCTTTGGATCTCATGTTAGGCCCATGAGTGACTGATAGAACTTATGCTTTTGATGCAGATCGGACCAGACCCCACCCCTTGTATTTTCTGGCATGGCCTGGAGAAGACCTCTGCCTGAAACTACAGGGGAGCCATTGCCGGAAAATGTAGAATGAGATGGGAAAGGTGTGGTTCTCCAGAAGTTCTTGGACTGTAATTTCCAATACCAGTTATCCATGGCTGAGCTGGTTAGGAAATAACTTTCCTACAACATCTGGAAGGACACATGTCTCAACCCTTCTGTAGACAATACTGAGGTACATGGTCCAATGGTCCAATGCAGTATGAAACAGGCTGTTGTGTTAAAGAAATAACAGAACTTTACTTTTTGTTTGAACGCAAACCGTTTTTGTAAGTCAGCTATTTCATTACTACAAAAAAAGTGTCACAAGAACATTGGACAAATTTGTCACTCAATCTTAAATGGATGAAGAGAACATTCTATGAAAGTAAAGATGTCAATTTTCAAAGAAACAGTTGCTAGATTTATTGTGATTGTTCAGAAAATAGTAGTTTTCTAATAATTACAGTGGGAAAAAGAAATACACATGACTATTTTAGTTTATCATTGTTGAACACATCTTTACAACATAAACATTTCATTACCTGCGAATGCTGACTTCAGGGGTAATCTTGGTAACCGCTGGGTTTTCACTGTAGGTAAACTGTTCATTTTCTATTGTTTTTTTGGTGCTTCCATGCCACACTGTCACTGGAACAGGACCTTCTTTACTGTTTGGACCAGTAACACAAACTATCTCTGGTCCAAATTTGATACTAAGTAAGAGGGGAAAATATAAAGAGTTATGTTATAAACAATGATGTTACCATTGTATTGTGTAAAAGACTAATCTTAATCACAAGGTCCAAGACACACCAACATTATTTAGACCGATGTAAATCAGGTCACATTTATTCAGTTAGATCTATCAGGCCATGATTCTACTAGTGTCATTCTAAGTCAGCTATACTAGCAGATAACACACAGAGTTAGCATTAAGGGTGGTATCCAAGGCATTTTCATTGTGCAAGCAGCTGTACAGAGCAGATCTTAGACAGTGCTGCTTGCACTACCACTCATGCAACTGTGTGACTCAGCACAACTATGCTCATACAGATTTTGACTATGACAGCATGTAGAAACAGTGAATTAAGTTAATTTGGAACCTCTGTAACATGGAAGTCTTTTGTGGCTGAAACAGGGGATGGGTAGAGGAGACAGAGAAAGGATGATAAAGAAATTATGAAGTTCAGGATACTAAACTTTTCATTTATGCTCAAAGTCTTGCAATTTCAAATAAATTCTTCTAGACAAGCAGCTAAGCATTGGCTGTCCTGGAGTCATTGTTGCCTATTCAGTCTTTTTCAGTTGGGAAGAGATCAGATGGGGCTTAGTAATGTTGGCTGTTTCACGATTCCCAATGCAGGGCCTTTTAAAGAGACTTTGTGTGCAGTCAAACTTCGCTTAACGAGCGACTCGCTTAGCGAAAAACTCCCATAATGAGTGGGTTTTTCAAAGAGCGATTTGACTCACATAACGAACATTTTCGCTATCCAATTCGGACTTTTTCTATGAAAAAATTTGCAAAATGAGCATTTCTATGGGAAAACTCGCATAATGAAAATTTTTTGCTATACGAGTTCTTCCATAGGAATTTTTGGTATGCAAAAAAAACTCGCATAGCGAAAAACTCGCATAGCGAGCACCCTCGCAGAACGAATTAATTTTGTTATGTGAAGTTTGACTGTATATGGTTTCACAGAGCCAGTCTATCATGAGTTACATTCTCAGATAGTGACTAGCAAGAAGCCACTATGTCAATAGCAGATGGTGTTGTAAATTCATGTTGTTTTTAACAGGTGTGGACTTCTACTACCAAGGGAGCAAGCAACACTGGAATATCCCTGCCCACAGGTCAAATTTGGCCTCTTTCACCCATGCCTTATATGTGTTTCCCCCTATTCAGATGTTTGAGGGCTGTCCTGATATTAAAGTCTGTAGATTTAATCATATGAGTGCAAAGATGGGGGGGGGGGGAGCACTGTAGCCTTTTCTTCCTTCTATTATCCATTTTAATCAGTCATACTCACAGTCAAAGCAAACTGAAAAACAGTACAACAACAAAGCTCTACATAAGATTATTTTTCTAACAGAACAAACTTGACATTTACTGACAACACTCTATGTGGCTTCTACACAGATTATATATTTTCCTTGTCTCCTGCAGCATTTACAATGGAGGCAGTTCAGACATTCAAAGGCCAGAGTATGTTACATTAACCATGGGGATTCTGCCAAAATGAGACTTTCTAAAGTGAGTAATATCAATTTGTAACAGAACCCTCCTTGTCTACTCAAAAGATCCTCTTCAGCTATAATTCTCAAAGCATGCCTTCATGTAGACAGTGTTATTTTCCTTTCTGAACTCTTAAGAAGCACATGACAGGGAAAGGCCAGGCATCTTCCCCATTTCTCACCCTCAAGAAGTAATAGCTGGTTTTAATCTCTTTTTCCTTAACCCCTTCTGTCTATTATGATTCACCTCAATGGCTGGTTACTTTTTCATTGTCAGTCATCCTTCCCCTCAATAAACCAACAGCTTTTGAGGCTCACCAAACACAAACAGAGGTTTTTGAGCCTGCTTGATCTTTTGCCTTTGATTTTCCTTTTGGAAACTTTGTATACCATGGATAGATCCACATGAAAGTGACAAGAACTCAGGATATCTACAAATGTAAAGACCCAGCTATCAATTATCTTTAATTTTGAATGCAGCCTCCTTTTTTCAATTTCTTTTTAATTTGAATGTGTAATAAATAATGTCTGGCTAGACAGCTCAGTAGTTTAGACTGGGAGTTTAATTCCTCACTTTCTTTCTTCATATCAGAGTACTGCACAATTTAAAATTATGGATGTATATGAAATATAGATAACATTCAAAACAGATTAAAATTTTAAAACAATGTGACTGTTTTTGATCAGAATCAGACTAGTGTAACAGGATTAACCTGGCCATGTACTAGATTATCTTTTGTACATATGAAAAGTTGTCCTGTATCAAAATAACCCCTTGTAACTTGATTATTCTTTTATCTTCCCACTCCACTATGAACTCTATTAAGTGACTTCAATCCCCCACTTTGCTTCCAGGGAGGTCAGGCTGTATAGTCATGGGTAGGCTAAGCAGTCCCAAAATGCCCCCAATAGAAGAATTTACATAGAAAGAGTTGCCATAAGTAGAAATTGACTTAATAGCATACTATTATTATCATTATTGTCATCATCATCATCATTATCATCATTAAAGGTGTACACAGTCCACCAGATGTTCGAACTAAAGTTTTGGAACCACAGTGCTCAGGTCCTTGCCCTGGACCTAAGAGTTAGTGATGTACTGCCTGTCAACATAGCTGGTACTTAATAATGTTACTCTTTGCAACTGCTCCATCCTGATCTTGTCAATGCCAATAGCACTCAGATGATTTTTCAACCCTTTTGGAGTTTCTCCCAGTGCTTCTATCACTACTGGTATCACTACTGCTCTTTTCTCCCAGGGATGCTGTATTTCAGTTCTCAGCTCCTGATACCTCATGATATTTTCAATCTTTTTCTTCCATCTGACTGTCACCTGGGATTGATACATCTATCAGCTTATCAAGTTTTTTTTCAATTCCAGTAATGTCTGTGTTTCAGCTTCCTACTGGTTTGGATCTTAAAGTCCCAGAAGAGCCTAACTGTCTTATCCTCCTTCTCAACCACCTTTTCAGGTTTGTGTTCCCACCAGTACTTTGTAGATAGTATGCCATAATTCCTGTGCAGATTCTAGTGCAACACTCTGCGACTTGGTTAGGGCATCCTTTGTAGTCCATCTGTGTGATCTTACTGCATCAACTGATAACATAGTCCACTGTTTCATCTATTTCTTTGCACAGCTCCAGGTTTTCCCCCCAAATTTTTGCTTTAATTATATTGGCTGTAGTTCTTGTTCTTGTGCAGCAAAAAGAAGCCCTTTGTCTCCTTTTTTTAGGATACCAGATTTTTGCTATATCCAATTATTAACCCTATTCTTTGATATTTTTATATGTTGAGCTGCAATGTTCTATTATTCCAAATATATATCCTATTCCTTAACACCTCTTCCCTGAATGCATCTCTGAACTCATTAGCCCTGATAATACCTTCGGTAGAAACTTCATTCAACATCCTCTCAATACTGCTATGAACATATTCACCTGGAAACCTTTCCCCCTCTTCCACCATTTGTTTCACTTACAGCAATCCTTATCCCCCATTCTTCCATGGCAGATACTGTATAATCTATCTACATCACTTTGTGGATCATGAGTGTGATTTGCTGTCTTCAAATTCCTTGTTCTGGTCCAAAACATCCAACTAAGTCACTATCCAATCTATAATAACAGCACTATCTTTTATCACTGGTATTGATTGCTTTTATGTTATTTCTGCCTTTCAGTATCAATTTCAGAATTTTTCTTACATTCCTGAAATACTCTGGGTTAGTCTTCCTTTTTATTATTGCATAATTAACACTATTGACTTGTAAAATCCCCCAAATTCCTGCCTTGTTTTACCATACAGTTTAAATTTGTCCTTATAGAGCAGGTGTGAAATTCTTTCAGATGTTCTGAATGCTTGATATCCATAACCCATATTATTCAACAGTATTATCAATGGTAGCTTTTGTGTTACAAAAAAGAAAGCCCCCCCCTCCACGGCTGCAGGTTCCCCACAATTAATGCACTAGCACTAAAGCTTAAGAAGATAGTAAGCATATTGCAGACTGGAGAGGCATTAGGTATGCAGTATAAGGTATGCAGTGTGATCTAATTTTGTAGCTCTGGAGTTCATGCAGCCTCTAAGTCAGGAGGAAAATCAGAGTTGTTGTTGGTGCCAATATGTACATACCTATAGGCCCCTTTCCAGCCTGTTTTCTCTCAGAAGAGAAGAATCATGAGTGTAAGAGACAGTGAATTCAAAAATGGAGATGCCCTGGTTCTGACAATTAACAAGGGCCCCCTGGGTTTCTTCAGGCCTTTGCAACACAGAAAGAAGATATTTTCTCTGGAGAAGTGCCTTGCCAGCCCCGCAGACCCTTAACAAGATCTGAGCCCCAGATCCTCATAACACAGCCTATCACTATAACACCAGTTTCACTGAGGCTGGAGGATGACGGCCGCATTTCATTCCCGTAGGATCTGGCCAGGCTATTATCAAGGTGGGCCCATGTGCCAAAGCTGGGTACTCCTCTGCACTTCCCAAGGGAGGGGTACATTCCTGGGCATTAGCACTGTAGGGGCTGGTGTAACATCAAGAGGGTGGTTCTCTAATTTCCATACTGTGGCCCTGATTTTGTGGGGAGGGGAGCTGAAACCTCGAGAGGCCAGCAGGAGACCATTGTCTCAGGTGAAATTCCATCTCACCTTGATGCAATTGCACTGAAGGGGAGCAAAGGGATTTTTAGAATTAGCACTCTTTAGGTTATTATACCATCGTAGCCTAACACTTAGGATTTTTCCCCCCCAACATACATTGAACTTGAAAAAGTTCCTTTTCCTGGAGAGAAGTTCCCACAATGATCTAGTGACCACAGCCATGTCTATAATGGCTGGGATTCCTGCAAATGCAGTCCAAAACAAGAAGGTTTTTAAAGCTTGACAAACACCATGGTATCATCTGGGAGCTTCCATGTTGCCTATCAAAATGAATTATAAAATTTACAGTACAGTGAGAGCAATCTACATGGCGAATATTTCAAGAAAATTACAGCTGGGATTAGACTGGACATAATAGCTATGCATACTGAACATGCTAAATAGCTAAATAGAAGCTAAATGCTTCTACTGAAGACTGTTATGTAGGGATGTAAGAAGTTTGTTTGTTTGTTTGTTTATTTATTGGTCACATTTATATGCTGCCGTACTTGCAGATCAACTCAGGGCAGCTCACATAGTGTCATAAAATAGCAATAAAGCAAACAATCCAGTAGTCAATATAACCCTGACCAATTCATAAAATTTAAAGGGATTGAAATTTTAGAAAAGTTAAAAGATTAAAAAGAGGAATAAAAGAGGGAGTTGTCAGATGGGCCAGCAGGCTGAGGGTGGGGGGCAATCATGTGACCAGTACCCCACACCTGCCCCACCAGCCAAGTTTTTACACCCTTCCTGAAGGGCAGCAGCTCTGTCTGGAGGTGCAACTCAGTTGTCAGGAGGTTCCATAGGGCTGGAGCGGACACAGAGAAGGCCTTCTTTCTGGTGCTAGAGTGATGCGCCTCTCTAGCCCATGGGACAAACAGAGAGCCCTTCCTGTCCGCAAAAAACAAACACAATAAAGCAATAGAATTGCCTGCGATCTTTGAAGGTTTTTCCATTCATCTAGGAGACCCTTTGATTTGGGTGTCATTTGCTGTTGAAACAGGTATGTGAACTTAGTGTACATTTATAATGCACAGAAAGGAAGAGAGATTGTTGATTTCAATACCTTTGCTACAATGGCTCGAGGGAAACAGCAAACAGAGAAGAACATATGGCCAGAGGCAACTAAAATGTAGCTAAGAACAATTAATGTTTTGAACTAGGAGTGGACATGTTCTTCCAGTCCTAGGACCAGTTTTTACTTCAGGACACGAAGCAAACCCCATTAGCTCTTTCAAATGAAGCTAGAGCTGACTGGAAGATTTTTTTTCTAGTTTGAAGAAAAGCTTATTTCAAAAACGAATACTTATTAATCTATTTATTGCTAAAACAAAATAGGAGAGCAAAGTGTGGCTGAAATGCAGTAGTATGCTGTAACTACATTAACTACAGCAGACACCTCAAATCAATGGAACTTGCACAGATAATATCTCACCCCATGGATTCAATGGTTCATGGTCTTTAGAGATATGATCTTTTTGGGGGGGTAGGTGGGTGTGATTTTGATTTTCCCCATGTTCCCATGGGATACAAGGACTATAAAAGTTGCCTTGATGGTCACATCTAGCCCATGAATTGCATGATTCTATCCATTTTCCACTGGTATGCCCAGTTAAAAGAGATCAAGTGAATTAATGGGATTTACATAGGTGTTGACTATTCAGATGAAGACGTGGCAGGGCCCATTCTAATTGGGGCTAGCAGATGGACTTAGACTACAGGTTAGAAATCTGTGACATTAGCAGTCAACTACTGTTAAGGCATGGGGACAATTACTTACACTTTACACGGTTCATTGTCAAGGTGAACTTTGACATCTTGAATAGAGCCAGTGTCCAGGTTTGTGCCAGAGATCGTTAGGACAGTTCCTCCAGCTTGAGGACCTTTCTGGGGATGTATTCCTGTAGGTTCAGGATCCTGTGCAAAGGAATTCACAAGCTGGTTAAATTCTATCTTCATTCTAACAAAGGCACTTTCTAAACAGAGTAATAATGCTAATCTTTTTTTTTTTTACTTTTAAGGATCAGTGAAGCAGAAATGGAAGAGATTATGGAAAGACTCACATTTGAAGATTACACCATTATAAGCTTCTATTGATTTCAAGACCCTAGTTACTACATCAGGGATTAACTGATAGTTTTTTTCTTTTTTTTCTGGGGAAGGCTTCCTTTTCAGCTTACTATTTTAACTGACCCACTTCCCCTTCCTGGATGAAACCAGGAATTGGCAAGGTATGACACAATATGAAAGTTATATATGAATACAAGCTAACACTAGCAAACTCATCTCAATGTGAATGGGGGTAATATGGAAAATGCCACTGTGTGGAAACCAGGACTCATCAAGGTCACAACAAGTGCGACATCTAAATTGGTACTATTCTGCTCCAACACTGTATATACTCATGCCATTTGTGCACACAGAGGATAGTGGAAGAAAGCCATCTGGTGTACAGTGAAAGTGCAACAACATTTTAAAAAACTATTTATTTTAGCAGAAATGATCTTTGTTTTTCTGAGAATAAAAGACTCTAGTAGAAAGCCAATGTGGTAAAGGGTGAGTGAGCTGAGCTATATCTTTGCAGATTTGAGTTTAATACTCCATTTGGATCTGGAACTCATTAGATGACTGAGTCACTCTTTTTCAGCTTGGCCTGCCTTAAAAGATTTTTTTCAGGATAAAGTGAAGAGCATGAGACTGACATAAGGCTCCTTGAGTTCAGTAGAAGAAAGGTGAGCTACAAAATGTAACATATAAATCATTTTCTCCCAGTGCAGTACTGACATATAAATGCAAGCTTCCATTTCTGTTTCCTATTTTACCTAGACATAGGAAATATGAACAAGCACATCCTACAGAAAGAAACATAAACCTGATTCTTGGCCTCAGACACAACAGTCAAACACTAGAGGACATGGTAGGAGAGACAGACAGATATAGCCACATATAGCCAGGGTGGGCATCGATGTTTTACTGTCATGGTAGCTCAGCAAATGCACCCCTTCATGCCTTTCAGCAATACTCAGATACAAGTATGCATTTCTAGTTTGCTGTACAAAACAACAACCAATCTTGTCATTTGTCTCCATCTTCTGCATGATTATTAACTGAAATTTTATTAATAATATACACAAAAAATTTACAAACACAGAAAATCAGACCCGAACAGACAGAATCAGGTCTGCACTTTCCGCTCTGGTATTCATATTTTATTAGCTTTTGTTTTGAATATAGTATGCAACTTGCATGCTTTATTCTTAGAGACCATGAATCCTTATTTCTAAACGAGAGCAAATTTTGAACACTTTAATAATATCAATTCATCTTTCATTCAGGCATACCCTCTTGTGGAATGTTTTATCTTAGAAGCAACAACTACCGTAGTTGCTGGCATATAAGATGACTTCCCCCCCCTGAAAAACATGCCTCCAAGGGGGGGGGGTTGTCTTATACGCCGGGTGCACTTCAGTTGGGATAGACATAGCTGCCCATAGTGGCCTCCCAATGCTCGCCCACCTTATTCTACATAACATCCAGATGAAGAAAGAAGTTCTACATTACAATTGTGTCTCCCTTTCAAACTGGTCGGGAGAAAGAAAGGGTTTCACTTACTGGTACCTTCTGACCTTATCTCTCTGCTCTGCCCAAGATGGAGGAAAATGCCATGCTTCTTTTTTGCAGGGGAAGCAAGAGGCTAGGCTAGAGCAACACTTCCTGCTTCAGTGCAATTGACCTGCCCACCCTCTTTACCTGCAGTGCCACCACTGGTGGGTGGTGCAAGTACAGTTCTTTAAAAAATCAATAAAATAATTAATAGTACTGTATTTTAATTACTGAAACTCACTAGCAGTTGCTACATTTCCCACTCTTAGCTTATGCTCAGGTCAATCTATTTTCTTGGATTTCAAGGTCAAAATTAGGTACCTCGGGTTATATTCGGGTCGGCTTATATTCATGTATATACGGTAGATAAATAAGTACCACTTTGCCCTTGCACTGTTTTATGTTTACTGTACATGTTTGATAACATACAGCCTTGTGACAGTTTTTCTGCATGTCATAAGCATTTGAATATAAATTAACATGTTGAAATCAAATCTGATGTTCTTTTACGTTTTATTTGGTGTGTGGCAGGTATGCGGAAGAGGGGGTAGTCTTATACGGCGAGTATATAACAAACTATATTTTGAGTGGAAATGTTGGGGGGTTGTCTTATACGCCCAGTCATCTTATACGCCAGCAAATACGGTATGTTAAAAGATGATTTTAGATTGACCTCTGACAAAGCTTCATGGCCTGAGCTTGATTTTAATAGACATAAAATAGGCTTTGTTGGCCTAAAATTGGATTTTAATAGTTGTTCAAGTATATTCATTGCCTGTCACCAAGTACAGTAATACCCCGGATAACGATTGCACCGGATAATGCTAAAATCCCATAACGACGACAAATTTGGGGGGAAGATTTGCACCGGATAACGTTCATTTTAGCGTTATCCGATCCATCGTCATAAAGAAGTAAAGGAGGCCGAAGCTCCTCTCCCTGCCACTTCCCTCCTTCCCCCCCCCCAGCAGTTTGGGGACTCCCCACCCCCACCCCCCACCGCTGTGACTGCAGTAGGATCTGGGAAAGCGCCTTTACCCTGACGCTACTGCAGTCGAAATCTCTTTACAGTATTTCCCTCCGTGTATTTAAACTAAAGGGAAGGGGGAAATAGAGAGACGTGATTGGTTCTCTAGAGAACCAATCACCTCTCTCTTTCCCCCTCCCTGTCATTTCAATGCAGGAAGGAAAAGAAAAAAACAGAAGCCTCACGTCCTTTTTAAACTACAGGGAGAGGCTTGAATACAGGAAGGGGAAAAAAGCCTCTCTCTCCCTGTAGTTTAAAAAGACCCCCCCCCACCGCTGTGCTTACCTTCTCTTGCTGAGGTGATTGGTTCTCTCTTTCCCCCTTCCCTGTAGTTTCAATACAGGAAGTGAAAAATAGAAGCCTCGAGCTATCGGAGCGTGCAAGTCAGCAAGAGAAGGTAAGCACAGCGGTGGGGGGGGGGGCTTTAAAGGCACCCCACTGCCTGCTCGGTTTGTCCCTGAAGTCAGGGCTTTTTTTTAGCGTTGTTTGATGCATGCATTGGACAACGCTAAAAACCGGATAACGTCATGACTTGTGGAACCAAGTCATAATGTTATCCGGGGTATTACTGTACACCATTACAGCAGAGAAGAAAAGTGGATCTAGTGCTTTAGTCCTGATGATGTCTTTAGCCTTTTTCAATGCCATCTGCTGACAAACACTCCAACAAAGTTACTTGACCTACTTCCATCTACCGATTCTGAACTGAACTTGCCTTTTCCCTTCTCCTATCCTGTACCAAATTCATTATGTGCTGTGTCTTAAATTTAGATTATAAAACTGAGAGCAAGGACTGTCATGCTACTTCTCTTTGCAAGCCACTTTGGGTGGTTTTTTAATATTAAGAATTCATTTGCTTTGAAAATATATAATACACAAAGTATTGCTGCCCTACAGACACAGATATTCCCTATGGCTCTAGCTATACTAATTTTTCTTTTGTATCAGTACTGAACGTAGTCCTCCTTCCTCTAAAGATGGATGTTGATCATATTAAATATGTACCATAGAACTACTGGGCAATCCTTTAGCAGTGTCACCGTTCCATGACAATCACATAGTTGGACTACTGTGAGATTTACAACTGCCCATGTATCTAAAACTGCAGGAGAGGGTCACCTCCATGCTGTGACAATGTCAGAGGAATGTTCCTGGAGACCACATGAGATGAGTTTCTAGAGAATGTACCCAGATTTTGGAAATCCTTTCTCAGGGAGGACAATTTAGCCTCATCTTCCCTGGATAAGTCTATTTGACTAATTCTGTTTTGGCAAGTTTTTGACTGGTTGGGATGTTTTCTTTCTTTTCTTAATCTACAGTCATATAGCTCTGTTGACTCTTTGAACCATTTTATATGGACTATCGTTCTTCTTTGATTAATTTTAACATGCATTGTTGTTTTTAATCATATTCCTATTGCTATTTGGTTTGATTTCCTTTTGAGGATTATCATTTGAAATATACATTTCTTATAAACAACAACAGGGTATCTATTTTTAAAACTCTGACAGACCCCATTTTGGCCACTATAGCACAGTAGAAACAAAACAACATTTCAGCTTAAGGCTGGAAAACTTGTTGCAAACTGTGCTGGAGCCTGCACAGTCATAGGGGGAGAGGGTTCATAGGTCAGTGGACCCAACCATTTGTTTCCTGTATGGGCCATGGTTAGGGCAAGTCAGTATTCATCTGGGGAAAAATGCTATTGTGGACTAGAAGCTGTTCTTTATTCAGGCATGGAAAGGAAAAATAAAAAGCAATGAAAAATGAGGATGAGTCTTACAATATTCAGAAACGAGGAAACACAGAGAGAACAATAATTCTTTCCTCTTTCTTACAATCACCAATTTTTCAGAAGCCTTTTCTGGAGAATTACATTTATGTTTGGCAGCCTTGCCCTTGAATAGAACACAAGGCAATACAGTGAAGTCAAATTGATTACCATTTTGCTTTGATACTTCAGAGTATAGCCTCTTTAGAAAGCCTAAGGAACTCTTGAAACTTTAATTCTATGTCAGATGGTGTTTACTCCCACATGAGATTTCTGCTCTCTCTGTGTGTGTCTACAATACCCATGCATTCAACTTGCATGCTCTTGCCCTCTCTGTTCTATTTCCAAGCAGGAAAAAGGCAACACTGGCAAATAGCTTAAGTGCCAAATCATAGGAACCTCTCTTGTACCAGTCCTATTGAAATGAAGGTACTACAACAACACAACTGAAATCATCAATAAGAACAGGGAGAAGTGATTACTGTACACAAAATTACTCATGATGATTAAAAACACGCTGCAATGAAACATGCTTTAAAATAACACAATTGTTAAAAACATTGAGATAAAGAAAACATGATAAGAAATGATAAGTAAATACAGCTGGGCTTTTCTCTATTCATCTTTAGGAATCACTTCTAAACATAGTTCTACTCTGAAAACAGGAAAGCACTGGCAATGTTACAAGTCAGAATTTTAGAGAAATCTGACTTGTTGAGGATGAATTACCATGCTGGTAAATGCTGACTAATTGCTCCCCCTACCACAGAACTTTGCTGCTACATGTGAACCCACGAGGATATTGCTCTCTAGTTTGTAGCTCTCATGACAAACCAGATAACCTATAGTTTGTTACAGAGTTTCCACTTTGGGGGAGAGTTACTTGGAGTTGAGTTGACACTGCACAATAAACAAACCATAGTCTCAAGAACTAGACAGTCTGGCCAGATTGTCCTGCTATGGTAATAGAGTAGACCATACTGCCAGCAACTCAATGCTAAGTGTCAGGCGGCAGTTAACTAATCTGACAACCCTGAGGACTAAATGGTCTTGGGTGCCCAAGTCCACTGGATAGTCTCAAAGTGGATTGCATCCCACTTGAATCCATCTTGATGGAGGGCAGCAGCTTCATCAAAACTGGGCCAGGGCTGATGAGGACTTTGCATGCCAGAAGGGCTCAAGACCAGAAAATTATTTGCGGAACTGGATCAGTGGTACAGGATCATGCAGTGATGCAGAGGGTAGAGGAAAGGCCACTGCATTATATTCTCAGGACAGTCTTCATGGCAGATCACCATGGAAATTTCCTATATTTGGATTTGGAAATGGCAGAAGAAGTAGTCTCAAGAACTATAACTTCTTCAGTTGATGAAAGTGAAACTAACTAGGGAACATGAAGAGCATGCACTGGAATCATAAAGAATACCTGCAGTCATTTGCAAATGAATAAAGAATCTAATCACACACCACTCTGTTTGCTACTCTCTAGCTGTAAAAATCTCACTGATGTCACTGGGAGAGATGTCTTAACTAACCAAACAATAAAATATTAAATCTGTTGCAGAAATCAATTAGACTTAAAACTTCTAACTTTCCCCAACCTTTAGTTTATTCACTGTCCTTGCCTTTGCCACTTTTCAGCATACATACTAAAAATTATGCATCAAAACTAGTTGCACATGATTTTTAATTCTGAAGAAGACTTTTCTGGTAACACTTTTAAAAAGTGTTACATATACTGTACTTCCTTGTTCTTTTAATATCATCATCTGGTGCTCAACAAAGCTGTCTTAGCATACCTAATGCTTTCCTTAATGGGCCAATAAAACAAGCCACAAACCTTTTTTTAGTGCTATCAATTTAATTAAAGTTTCCTTTAAAAATGAGATTATACACAACAGAGTTGCATGTGAGGTTTTAAATCTCTTGTTTGGTTAGACAATGTTGATCTCATGGTAAAACAGATGCATCAACTTACAGGAAGACAAATAGAAGCTGAATACCAGGAAAAACATCTTAAATGTTAGAGCAGTATTACAATGGAACCAATGACTTTGAGAGGTGGTGAGTACTCCAACACTGGAGGCATTTAAGAGAAAGTTGGACAACCTGTGTCACATTTGCTTTGATTTGGATTCCTGCATTGAGCAGACTGTTGGACTTAATGCCATAACAAAAGAAAAAAGTGTAAGAAAGCAAAGTGGTTGTCTGACGAGGCTCTTAAAATAGAGGAAAGAAGCAACACAAAAGGCAAATGTGAAAGAGAAAAATTCAATCAACTGAATGCAGACTTTCAAAGAAAAGCAAGGAGAGATAAGGAAACCTTCTTAAATGAACAGTGCAAAAAAAAAAAATAGAGGACAACAACAGAAAAGGAAGGACTAGAGCTCTTTAAAAAAGGGGAAATCAAGGGTACGTTTAAAGAAAAATGACTGGGGTAAAAACGGCAGGAATTTAGTGGATGCAGAAGAGATTAAGAAAAGATGGCAAGAGTACACAGAAGAACTCTACAAGAAGTACCTCAACACCCTTGATAACAGTGATGAGAACACTGAACTTGAGCCAAACATCCTAGAGAATGAAGTCAGGAAGACCCTAAAAAGCACTGCAAGTAACAAAGCCAGTGGAGATGATGGTATCTCAGCTGAATTATTCCAAGCCCTAAAAGATGATGGAGTTAAAGTACTGCATTCTATATGCCAGCAGATTTGGAAAACACAGCAATGGCCGCAGGATTGGAAAAGATCAGTATACGTTCCAATTCCAAAAAAAGACAATGCCAAAGAATGTTCAAATTACCAACAATTGCGCTCATCCCTCACGCTAGCAAGGTGATGCTCAAGATAATACAGGATAGACTGCAACAGCATGTGGATAGAGAATTACCAGAAGTGCAAGCTGGGTTCTGAAAAGGTAGGGGAACTAGAGACCAAATTGCCAACATACATTGAATCATGGAGAAAACAAAGGAATACCAGAAACAAGTCTATTTCTGCTTCATTGACTACACCAAAGCCTTTGAGGATCACAAAAAAATGTGGCAAATTAAAGATATGGGAATACCAGAACACCTTATAGATCTCATGAGAAATCTGTTCATGAGTCAAGAAGCAACAATTAGGACAGGATGCAGAATGATGAAGTTGTTTGAAATAGGAAAAGGAGTAAGACAAGGTTGCATTTTGTCACCCTGCTAATTTAACTTATATACAGAGTACAAAATGCACAATGCAGGGCTGGATGAATCACAAGTTGGAATTAAAATTGCTGGAAGAAACATCAGCAATTTGAGATACACAGATGATACTACCCTAATGGCAGAAAGTGAGGAAGATCAAAAGAAACTCCTGCTTAGGTTGAAAGAAGAGAGTGCAAAAGCTGGCTTGAAACTCAACATCAAGAAAACCAAGATAATGGCAACAGGCCCTATCAGTCACTGGAGAATAGATTGGGAAGAAGTAGAAGCAGTGACAGATTTTACTTTCTTAGGATCCAAGATCCCTGCAGATGGTGATTGCAGCCATGAAATAAAAAGGCGATTTGATTATTTGGAGACAAGTGATGAGAAACCTGGGGAACATAGTTCAAAGTAGAGACATTACCTTGCAAACAAAAGTCTGCATGGTATTCTCGGTGGTAATGTATGGTTGTGAGAGCTGGACCATAAGGAAAGTGGAGTGCAGAAGACTAGACACCTTTGAATTGTAGTGTTGGAGGGGAGTATTGAGAGTACCCTCGACAGCGGGGAGAACAAATAGGTCAATCTTTGAAGAAATCAACCCTGTCTACTCTTTGGAAGGTCAAATAGTGAAGATGAAGCTAGAGAGGATTCACTTGAGAAAGCTTTGATGCTGGGAAAGGTGGAGGGCAAAAGAAGAAGGGGTGGTAGAAAGTGAGATGGCTAGATGGTAGTGTTGACGCAATGGACACATAGTTGGCACAGAGTTGGGCAGGTTGAAGAGGATGGTGGAGGATAGGGTTGCCTGGAATGCAATGGTCCATGGGGTCACAGGGGGTCAGAATTGACTGTGTAACTGAACAACAAAAAGGCCCCTTCAAACTCAATTATTCTATGATTCTATTATTAACCATTATCAAACAACCTTATATTATTACAACTGATGTAGTCTGTTACCCTAAATATAAGAACTCTGCTTAGATGTAGAATAAGTTGGTCTATCCTTGGTGATGTGTTAAGTTAGGCCAACATTGACTATTTAACGAATCTAAGTACAAATATATAATTTAATTTCAAACATGAGTACAAACTGTCCCTTTTTTACAGTGATTATTTTAATCATTAACTTCTTCAGCCTTAGGAAGAAAACCTGCTACATTTTCATAGTTCATCATTAGTCTTTGAGAATATGATGACTTTGGATAGTTCTCTGTATCAACTAAAATAGAATTTATTTTTTAAAATAAATGGTAGAAAGCCAGTCTGGTCAGATTATCCTGCTATGGTTATAGAGTACACCATACTGTCAGCGACTCAACTCCAATCATTAGATGGCAGTTAACTAACCTGTCAACTGAGGACTAATGGCCTTGGGAGGTGAAGTCCACAGGGAAGAGTGATGATCTCCAAGTGGATTAAATCCCACTTGAATCCATCTTGATGTAGGGCAGCAACTACATCAATACAGGCCTGGGGCTGACAAAGACTTTGTGTGCCAAAAGGGCTCAGGACCAGAAAATGACGTGTGGAACTGGATCAGTGGTATGGGTGTCATGCTGTGATGTAGAGGGCAGATGAAAAGCCACTGCATTATATTGTCAGGACAGTCTTCATGTCTAATCGCCATGAGGATCACCTATATTCAATTATGGAAGGAGAAGGAAAAGAAGGGAAATAAATGCAAATCTTACTTGTTCAATGGGTCTCCCCTATCTGGGGTTACTAATAGGATTCAGGTGATTTTATTTGTCCCCTTGGCCAGCCAGCCTGGAGGGAACAAAATACAGCTGTGCGGCTTGTGGCTACAAAACTGCCACTGCCATCACCACCTCTGGACGTCCCCTCAGCCAGCCAGCCTGGAGGGAACAAACTGCAGCTGGGCAGCTCCAAATCCACTGCCACCATCAGCACCTCCAGATGTCCCCTTGGACAGCTGGCCTGAAGGGAAGAAGCAACAGCTGTGGGCACAGCTGGCTGGCCATAAGAATGCCGCCACGGATGCCATCAGACTTTTCTCTTGGCCATTTAGCCTGAAGGGAAGTGGACAGGTCTGAGTTTTTTGCAATGTATTCCCCCCCCCCCCCCGTGTATAGTTTTGAAATGTGTATTGCTTTTGAAATATGTGTTGTTCGTGAAATGTTTTTTATACTGTATTGTGCTTATGTGACACTGTGATGTGATACTATGAAATAATAATAGGCAATTAATAAAATACCAAAAAAGAAAAGAAATATTGAAATTAAAATATAAAGTAATATCATGGTATAAAATGTATACATAAAGCAACTACAGCTGGGTTTTTGTGGTTTAGCCTAACCACTCAGATCTCTTGGGATGGAGTGGGAGATTATTAACATTATAAGGAAAAAAATAATATAAGCAATTACAAAAATACAGGAAGCAGGGTCAAGCAAGAATGGTGCCTAAGGATTCTTAATAACTAACTGCTTTGAAAGATATTAATGTAATAATGAAATTTCTAGATAATATTTCAGGAATGACAAAATTTCACTGACTCCCATAAGAACTGGGAAAAACTGCTTACTCATCTGTCATTTCTGAATGGAAGATTAATGATGTTTTTGCTTTCTAATGTTTTCTACTGTGATGTGTGTTGTTCTATTGTATGGTATTTATTGAACCTTATTGCTCTTTGCACTACATGCCATGATATTTTGATTGTACTATAATGTGTATTGATGTGTAATGTGTACTGACCTACTATATATTTACTGTACTTTACTGTTCTGTTATATTGTATGCTATTGTTTTTTTTGTTGGCACTTTAGTAATGATATTAGGGGACTTTGTGAGCCGCTCTGAGTCAGTTGCTACTGAGGAGAGCGGGATACAAATCTAAGTAAATAAATAAATAATAAATAAATAAACTGCAGTAAGAGCAGCAAATACACTTGTAGCACTTTACAGACAAACAAATTTTGTTTGGCTTATGCTTTCAGGGAGTATAACTCAATGACATGCCAATATTTCTTGCTGTTATTGGTTTGTGCTAATATGCACTATTCTGGCTAATTTAAAGAGAATATTTCAGAGGAACGTGTAACTTCATCTGCAGGAAATTCTGTACAAGTTATTTGGCTTAGATCTCTTTTCTAAAATGCTTCTGGTAGAAAAATTACATACAAAGAATGGTGACAGGCAATTCAGGAAGCAAAATGCTAGGTCAGCAGTGCCCACTGTGTCTTTACATAATAGGAACATCAAGCAACATGAAAGGATGAGAGGACATTATTATCAATGGAGTTCCCAACTGTATTTTTCAGCAACAAAGATTCCATAGTACAGTACTTGGTATTACTGCATTATTGGTATGCAAAAGAAATTGAAAAACAAAAGGTAAAGGCAGAGATTTAACACCCACCTCCCATAAACCAGCCATGATGTTCAGTAGAAGCATATATATTTTGTTGTTCAGTCGCACAGTTGATTCTGACCCTTTGTGACTCCATGGACCACTGTCCGCCAGGCACTCCTGTCCTCCACCATCCTCCTCAATTCGCTCAGCTCTGTGCCCATTGTGTCTACAATACCATCTAGCCATCTCATTTTTGGCCGCCCCCTTCTCCTTTTGCCCTTCACCCTTCCCAGCATCAAGGCTTTCTCAAGCAAGTCCTCTCTTCTCATTTGATGTCCAAAGTACTTTAGCTTCATCTTTACTATTTGACCTTCTAAGGAGCAGTCAGGGTTGATTTCTTCTAAGATTGACCTATTTGTTCTCCTCGCTGTCCAGGGGACTCTCAAAACTCTCCTCCAACACCACATCTCAAAGGCATCTATTCTTCTATGCTCAGCTTTCCTAATGGTCCAGCTCTCAGAACATTGCCAAAGGGAATACCATTGCTTTGACTACACTAATTTTTGTTTGCAATGTGATGTCTCTACTTTTCACTATGCTCCCCAGGTTTCTCATCACTAGCCTCCCAAGAATCAGACACCTTTTTATTTCATAACTGCAATCCCCATCTGCAGTGAGCTTTGATCCTAAGAAAGTAAATCAAACATTAAGTTGACCCACTTCCTTGAAGTTAAAAGAACGAAGCAATCAAAAAAGAAAAGAAAAAAAGCAAGATATTCTTCATTTGGAGAAGGTAGATATAAGCGGTAATTAGTACAAACTTGGTGTAAAGAGCCACAGTAGAAAAGAAACCACCCCTAGTGAGTATTAATTAATACTCATTAATCTAACGGCTGAATGCTTAATTTTGCTGTTAAATGGCAACTTCCTGGCCATTCTGAAAATAGTCAGCTGGCTAAAATGCAACTTCTTTGCAGACTTTTTTATTATACAGATGATGGTGCTAAATTCCAGGAAGAAACCCACCCCAGTCCCACTCTGGTATCTGAGTGAAAGTATTTTCATGGTTCCTGGAGACATTACAGAGGTTTTAGAGACAATTCTTCTTTCTAAGTGGGCAGAGAGGTTTATCAGGTACCTTCCTATAAAAGGATCTGCTGTAACATAACAGAATCCAACATGAGCCAATCACTGTGTACAGTGAAATGGAACCACCAGTGTCATAAACTGGTTAAAAGTGCCAGTAGGAACAAATTAACTCTAAAAAGCTATAAAGCTCAGTGGCAGATTATGGGCTAATTTGATCCTGATTTACCCCAAAATGCATTAGTGAGAAATGTTGTAAAAAAAAAAAAGTCTTACATAAAATATCCTAAGTTGCTTGGGGAAAGGATTTTAACAAATTACATTAGCAATGGTTGTCATCACTTACATCTATTTGTAACTCTGAAATCACAGTTAGAAATTAAGTGGTGGTGGTGACAAGAACTAAACTTTCAGAGAAAAAGCCTCAGATGTTGCAATGTCCTCACTGCCGCTGTAGTCTGAAAAAAATAGTGTGCTCCTTATTTTTTAATTTTGGCCCAGCACTCAATATTTGTCTATTGTCTTCCTCCTTCTAACTTGCCCATATCCACTTCCTGTGTGCTGCTACTCAGTATGAAAGCTGAAATTGCAAAAGTAGAAAAACATACTCCCAAGGGAATAATCTAGCCCTGATTTCTTGCAACATTTCACTAAGTTTTATGCTTACAAATGATAACTCTATTTTTTTAAACCATTCTCCTGTGTCCTTTAGCACTGTGTACTCATATATGCCAGAGGATAATTCAATGGTGTCTCACAGGCATTACCAGGATCTTATGATTTTAAGCATCATATATATGGTAAAAGAAATTTGGGACTCATCTTTTGGAATGGTAACAACCATGTGTATATCCAATGTGATGGTGCATCATGCTCCACTAGCCAAAGACTTTCCATTTACACAATGTTCTTCAATTGAACAATGCAACTGAAAACATTCTGAGATGAAGGACATTTTTCAGTAGCTTTACACTCACTTCTGATATCATGATTACTTGAATCAGAAAAAAAAGCATGAACTGTTTTGAAGCAGGTATGGTCTGCCTCAAAAATAAATCATTTTCTTAAAGATAAAGATAAATTCAAGCAGAAAAACTCAATTATACAGGATTCTTGCTTTCTTTTCCAAGAAGGATAGAACCTTGCCCAACCCAACATGAACAACACCGCATCTTCAGTCTACGGGGCACTCACAATTCTCCATCAATTGATACTCTGCCTCCTAAACAAAATGTCCCTCATTTTGGAAAAGAGAAATAGGGGAGCTTTCAGTGAAGGGGTCTGTCATACTGCTTGTCAAGAGGAAAGTGACACAGAGGAACTCTTCAGCTATGAAGTCATTGGTTAGACTACAGCTCCTGTGATTCTTTGGAGAAAATAATGTTCCTAGGATCATCACCATTGCCATTACCATATCAGAGACTATGAGGCTGTGGATGGCCCAAGGCTATTCATTGATTTTCATGGCCAAGAGGGGATTTGAAATCAAGGCTCCTGAGTCATCATTCCACTAACCTTCTATCGCTCACACTGCAGACTGCCAGTACCCAACAGCATTCATTAGAACTCTAAGTTGATTGTTGACCCATGTGCTTGCTTGAAGGTGCGGCATTTACCCCTTTGCCTTGGCTTAAAAAGACAGAATTGCAGCCACAGAAGCATTAGTGCTCTCGGGTTAGACTTTAATGTTAAAGTGGCACTAATTATTTTTCAAGAATTGGGATCTCTTTCTCTGTCCTTAGTACAGAGGATGTGAGCCATGGCTTGTGAATTCTATTAGAAGATGAACATTTCATCATGCAGGAAATCAGGGCAAACTGACCAACCAACATAAAGAAACAAAGGCCATTATATTGCTTATAGCATGAAGCTTATAGCTGAAGCTAAAGTACTTTGGACATCAAATGAGAAGAGAGGATTCACTTGAGAAAGCCTTGATGCTGGGAAAAGTGGCAGGCAAAAGAAAAAGGGGGTGGCCAAAAATGAGATGGCTAGATGGTATTGTAGAGACAATGGACACAGAACTGAGCAAGTTGAGGAGGATGGTGTAGGACAGAAGTGCCTGGCGGACAGTGGTCCATGAGGTCGTAAAGAGTTGGAATCAACTCTGCGACTGGACAACAACAAAAAAAGCATGTACACACTTAAGATAAGTCTCAGTATCAACAGAAGAAAAGATTCTGACTGAAATCCTCTCACACAACTATGCAAGAGGCATAATTTTTAGAGGGAAATTGTCTCAAGTTAAGAAATCACTGTAGGTAATACCTGTTGTATAACTAGATAATGACAACAGAAATGTCTTAAACTGAGATACTGTAATTTGATTCTAAAAGTTACACCATTGCCAACATAACTAACCAAATACAGTATGGCTGCTATGTCTGACATAAATAAGATACTGACAAAAACACACTCACCTGATATGTAAACTTCACTTCATTTGTTGACTGACCTTGCTGTCCATTTATATCAACCTCAATTTCACCTTCTGTTTTTTCTGATACACTGCCAACCTCACATACAATCCTGGTTGAAAGAAATACAAGATTATACACAAACATCTAAATGTGTATTTTTTTTCTGCATTCCCTTCTTAAAATTATATACATTTAGATTACAAGACACAAAAATATCAAATGGCAGATAATAATGAGTCATAGAAACTGTACCTCAGGATCTTAAGATAACATAATCCTATAGATAGAAGCCAATTGTACTGTTGAAGGCGATTTAATTCCTTGTATGCATGCAAAATGCCAGTTTAAATCTCTATGATTTTGACAGGTTGAGTAAGGATAACTAATAATCCCTTATTTTACACAAACAACTCTCTCTCTCTCTCTTGCTGGCAAGGCAAACTTGGCATTTTATTTCCTGAAGTAATTATTAAATCTAAATGAGTTTTCCATATCTACCAAACATTTATTCTAACATTAGCAATAAAGATTACTAAAGTCAAAATATTTTTGAGAAATGAACATAAAAATGCCAGGTTGAATAGTGACAAGAGAAAATCTACTGAAATCAGTGTGATTTAAATTAGTGACTTTTGATTTAGCTTTCATTGATTTTTAGCAAAGAAGCATAATGAAGAACATAATCCAAACTAATTGAGAGTTAGATCATTTGACATTGATGTCAAATGATGAATCCAAACCTCTGCTAGCTTAGCCATTCTGGAAATTGTTTAGTACTTCTTTAAGTGTGGCCTAATTTTGTGCAAACCTAATGGCTTTGAGGCTAGGAAGCAGAGGATCTGAATCTGGTGTAATTTAGCTTCTTTTCATCCCCTCCTCTTTTATGCCCCTGCTTTCCTTCTGGGTCTTCAGTTCCATGATCTTAGTCAAAACTCCAGCAGTGCTGACAGATCCGTGATCAAAAGGCAAAAGGTGGATGGGTCAGCACAAGAGCAGCTGTGCTAATACAGGAGGATTGGGTCCATTCCAAACCCTCTACAACTGGTATTTCTTTAAATTTGGATTCCACTGTTTGCTTGGCACAAACCTATTACCTTTAGTGGTGGTGTTTGCATAAGAGATTTTAGATAAGAATTATTTTTAACATGTAAGGTTGTTAATGTTTAGGATATTATATTTTCAAATCTTTCCTGATTTGAAAATATAAGCTTTAACAAAACAGGACTGCAGGAGGTAACGTACTAATGCATCAGACATCAAAGTAAATTAGAAAGCTGTTCAATATGAAAAAGCAATAGACTGGAGTTAAAGCTATAGGCTCATTTCACACAGTGGCTGTTATTACACGCCTCTTAAATTACAACTACAGCAAAGTAAGCACATATGCTATTTGTCTCCAGAACTGTGGTCCAACATATAATGAAACAGTTACAATTCATTACCATATATGAAAATCTAAAAAGTTATATATTTAAAATCACTTTAATTGTCATTTTTGTAAGGACTATCACTGTTCCCCACCCCACCCCCATTTCTACAATTCTTTACACATAGATTCTCAATCACTGCCCAAATCTCTGGTATTCAAAATACTTAAAAATACTTACTTGGTAGAAACAGAGTAGTACTCTTCTTTGAAAATACACTCAGTGCCTGCCACCAGTATATTTTTGACATCTGCAGCTGTGATGCCCAAATTAGATCCCATTATGGTCAATAAAATTCCACCACTCAATGGACCATTCTTTGGCTCAATCTAGACATGGAGACAGCAAAGTTGAGAAGTCCCAACAGCAATTCAGTTGTCAAATACTAGCTAAAAACAAGAGGTTCTCAGAATGGATTGGGCAAATAATAGATGGGCATAGGTGGATTATAAAGTAAAATAATCTTGCAACCTTTAACTTTTACTGTGGTTACAGAAGATGAAGGGGCAACACAAACTTCAAAGTTTGAGCTGTTGAGTGTTTAGAGCAGTGTTTCCCTACCTTTGGTTTTTGGACTTCAATTCCCAGAAGCCTAAGTCAATTCCCCAAAACACTGATCAGCAAATGTACTGACTTACCGTGTTTCCCCGAAAATAAGACACTATCTTATATTTTGAAAAACTCAAAAATATGCACAAGGTCTTATTTTCAGGGGACGTCTTATTTTTCCATGATGAAGAAGAATACAGTACACATTTACTGCTGATACAGCAGATCGCCGGACAAGATTTAGGTGAGTGCCTTATTTTTTTTTTGGGGGGGGGTCCTTATATTTCCGAGGTGGGGAAAAATAGGGGGGTGCCTTACTATAGGAGGAGGTCCTATTTTCGGGAAAACAGGGTAGGCTTCTGGGAATTGAAGACCCCTTTTGGGGTGTCGGCTCCATGTTGGAAAACACCGGTTTAGAGTTAAGGTTGGGTAGGGTGCTTGTGAAATGTCAACGCTTGACATGTTAACCTTCCAGCAGGTCTTAGGGGGAAAATTGCCACTGCAGTCTGGCTGGCTAGACTTCCTAAGTCCTGACTTGACTATTTTTCACCAGTCATTGCTCACTGAGTTTGAACTACTTCTGCATAGTCTAGCAATTCTTCAGATACCGAAGCAATGTTACAACATCTTCCCCAAGCTCTGGATGTTCATGCTGCCCTTTCTCTTTTATTTTACCCCTCCAGAGGGGAAAAAGTACATCATCATCATCATTATTTCATGTCAGAAATTATTCTGGGTTGAAAGGATTTTTGCTGGAGAAACTCCACTCAAGGAACATCTGAATGAGGCTCCTTTCATGTCCCTAAGATCTTTTCCCACTGAAGTGATCCCTATTTATCAGCCAAAGGTACATAAGATTACAACACTGTACCTTCTATTTTGTTACATAATACTTCACTCTTGCTTTCATTATAAGCTTATCTTGCCTTTCTTTCAGTGTGTTTGAGGTTGCATAGTCCTCCCTACTTTATCCTCCAAACAACTTGTATATTAGATAAGAAACTGAGAAACAGCAACTGATGACAGTTACCCTCTGAGTTTTGTAGCAAAGTGGAGATTTGAATCCCCATTACTGTATTTACAGGCCTTTGGCTACTAACTGGCTTTTGAAGAAGGGTCTTTTAATGGCATGTGCTGCTCTGCTTTAACAATGCCATTCTTTAAAGAAGAATGGTTAAAATGATTCTTAGATGCTTTAATTCAGTGCTTGTTAACATATTTAATTGCATTTCAATATTATGGCTTGTCATTTTAACTTTATCATATAATTCTTCTGTCTCTAGGTCAGACATGAAACTGCCAAAACAAAGTCACTTTTTAGTGAATTCATTCCATAGTTCCTTTCGCCTGACCTAGTGTGAGAAAGATTAGCCAGCACAATCTTTGAGGAAGCTCTTTCTGTATGATACTTAATTCACGTTATGAACTATCTTGAGTCTTACACTGGAAAAAAGTTGGAATGAGAAGTAAAATGAAGTGAACTTAAATCAAATCTACTTATCCTGAGTCATCGTTCTAACCACTAAACTATTTAGTGTACTAAGAAGAGGATATTGATACACTAAATGTTTCTTCTTGAGGGACAGGAATGTGGAAAGTATATATTTCCAGCCCACGAAGACAATTTTTGGACTTTAGGGACATTATTTTAACTCTGGAAAAACATTTTTGTGTATATTTATGTCCTACAATGTTTAGGCACTTGTTGGAAGTAGTATTTTATGCCAGATAGCTAGGGTAAGTGTGAACCTTCATATGTTGCTGGGCTACATGTCCTATTGCATATCAGAAAGTAAAAACAAAAATACTGCAGCACTTTAAAGACTAACTGCTATATTTTTTAATCTGAGCTTTCGTGAAGCAACTCCACTTCATCAGAATGGAATGAAATAGCAAGGCATGAGCTTATATACACCAGATACAGAGTCATAGAGTGATTAAATCTGAATGACTTCATCATGCAAATCAATACAGCTTCCCACAGCTGGCAGTAGTAGATGATCTCTGGTTGCTATTCCGATCAGCTCTAAATGTCCCCTATTCAATTTTAAATGTGGGGAATTACAAAACAAACACCTGGCATTACAATGTGGGGAATTACAATGCAGGGAATTACAAAGCAATCTGGCATTGAATTTATGCTAAAGAATTTAACCTCTTTGTTGCTGTGTGAACACATCTCCCATTCTGTGAGACATGTTGTGAAAGGGAATGTTATGAAGGTGGTATAATATAACAAAATATATGGCAGCATACAGTAAAACCCCAGGTAACAACTGTCACAGTTTAAGTTTACATCAGATTACAATGGCAAATTCTATGGAAATGGCATCGTGGTTTACAAATTTTTAATGTGGTTTTTTTTTCAATTTACTATGATCAATTCAGGACCATTTTTTAATTTTTCAATGCATCCCTATGGAGGTTTTGGTTTACAATTTTCCCGGGTTACAACGGAGGCTGTTGGAACGGACCTCCACCGTAACCTGGGGTTTTACTGTATAACAATTTGTGTATCAAATTTGATAAAGTCCAATAAACCCCTGGTTAGTATTCAAACCCTTGTGGTGGGTGTCCAACAGATGGATGTACAGTAATACCTTGGATAACGCTAAGACTTGGTTCCACAAGTCTTGGTGTTATCCAATTTTCAGTGTTATCCGATGCATGTTAAAATCCTATGGGATGTATCGGATAACATTAAAGCTCCATAGAGATACAGTACATTGTAACCACACAGGCTTTAGCGGTTGTTATCCGATACATCCCATAGGACCTTAACGTTATTCGATCCAATTTTCCTCCCCAGATTTCTTAACGTTATGCGATTTTAGCATTATCCGAGGTAAACATTATCCGAGGTATTACTGTATTTGATTTCTGCTGTCTCTCTCTGGATCCTAGTCTTGTAACTTCTCTTTTCCAGAATCACAACTTTCAGGTCTTGGATAGTGTGTCCAGGTAGACTGAAATGGTTTGAAATGGGTTTGTCTGTGTTATTATTATTATTATTATTCCCATTTATTATCCCGCCCCAATCGGGGATACCCGACTCTGGGCGGCTTACAAGATAAAAATACACCCACGAACCCAAACCCATCCAATAAAATACTAATAATTAAAAAATTTAAAAACTCTAAAAGTTCTTAAAAACATGAAATGAAACCAAGAACAAGCGACTCCACAGAATGAACCAGCAGCAAGGGAGGCTGTCCTTTAAATCAACCATCCTGTGTGGGATCCCACAGACCTTGATCCCCACACATGTCCCGCCAGCCAGGTTTTTAAACCCTTTCGGAAGGGCAGGAGCTCTGTCTGTAGACGTAGATCAGTTGGGAGGAGGTTCCAGAGCGCCGGGGCGAACACAGAGAAGGCCCTCTTCCTAGTGCTAGAGAGATGAGCCTCCCTAGCCGATGGGATGACAAGAGAGCCCCTCCGATCCGCCCTGGTGGGACGGACAGACATTCTTAGGGTGACGCGGTCTCTGAGGTATCCTGGCCCACTACCATATAGGGCTTTAAAGGTAATAACCAGCACCTTGAATTGCACCCGGAGACATATTGGTAACCAATGCAGCTCCCGGAGCAGTGGTGAGGCCCGAGCATAACGCCCGCACCCCATCACTATCCGGGCCGCCGCATTTTGGACCAGCTGCAGTCTCCGAATGGTCACCAAGGGCAGCCCCATGTAGAGCGCATTACAGTAATCAAGTCTGGAGGTGACCAAAGCATGTGTGACCATGAGCAAGGCGTCCCGGTCTAGGAGTGGGCGCAACTGGCGTATTACACGAAGTTGTGCAAAAGCCCTCCTGGCCACGACTGCCACCTGCTCTTCGAACAGTAGTCGTGAGTCCAGGAGGACCCCCAGATTGCGCACCGGGTCTGTTTGGGGCAAAACTGCCCCATCCAGAACCAAAGCTGGTAACTCCCGAGATAACGCAGGGCCCCTTACCATTCTGTAGCCATTCTGGATGTCTGATTTATGTCCATTAACTCTTTTGCACTAAGATTGTCCCTACAGAGTGCAGAAGGGCTTTTTTGGCAAGAGATGGCATAAATTACATTGGCAGAATAACAAGTAAAACTGCCTTTAATGTTCTATGTAGTGCCATTGGGTCCAATAATACTGTTACCAGAGTGAATGTGGTGGCAAAGTTGACATCTGGGTTTGCAGCAGGGTTTAGTGCCCTTCTCTGTTTCACTTTTGTATAGTCTATTGTGTGTCAATAGTTGCTTGAGATTGTAAAGCTGTCTATAAGCAAGTAGAGGTCTGTTACCAAGGGCGTTGGAGAGTAAAGTATTCTTGCCCAAAATGGGTTGGAGATCTTGCTTGTGAAGGGTTTAAGTTGAGGGCTGAAAGTATCTATCAGTGGTGTTCAATTGCTTTCTCTTCTAGGTCTATCTTGTAGTAGGTTACTTCTCAGGATCTGTCTAGCCCAGTTTATTTATTTATTTTTCTGATTTATATGGCCACCCATCTCTAAAGACTCTGGGTGGCTCATAGAAAATAAAACCAAACATATTTTAAAAACACCATTAAAACTGCCACCCAAAATTACTCCAACCCCTACAGATTAAAGGAGATTGAAAGAGGGAGAGAGTGTTCTTACTAAATCAGCCAGCAGGCAGGGATCACCCCATCTCTGGTGCCCCACACCTGCTTTGCCAGCCAGGTTTTTAGCCCTTTCCTGAAGGACAGCAACTCCATCTGGAGTCGCAGCTCAATTGGCAGGAGGTTCCAAAGGGCCAGAGCAGACACAGAGAAGGCCCTCCATCTGGTGCTAGAGAGACGAACTTCCCTAGCAGATGGCACAACGAGAGAGTCTGCTCTGATGGGACGGACAGATATTCTCTTAAGTATCCTGGCCCACTACCATGTTGGGCTTTAAAGGTAATTACCAGCACCTTGAATTTTACCTGGAGGCACACTGGCAACCAGTGCAGTTCCCGAAGCAGTGGTGAGGAATGAGCAAACCGCCTGCACCCCATCATCACCTGGGTATTTATTTATTTTATTTTATTTATTTATTTGCATTTAATATCCCGCCCCAATCGGGCGGACCCGACTCTGGGCGGCTTACAGCATAGCTCATAATATATATGGCCTTAAAAGTATGGCTGTACTCTGGACCAGTTGCAGCCTCCAAATGGTCATCAAGGGCAGTCCCATGTAGAACGCATTGCAACAGTCAAGTCTGGAGGTGACCAGAGCATGTGTGACCATGAGCAAGGCATAATGGAGTGGGCATAACTGGCATATAACATGAAGTTGTGCAAAAGCCCTCCTGGCCACAACTGTCACCTGCTCATTGAGCAGGAGTTGCGAGTCCAGGAACCCCCCCCCCCCCCCGATTATGCACCAGGTCTGTTTTGGGCAAAATAGTCCGATCCAGAACCAAAAGCTCACGAGATAACGCAGGCCCCCCAACCCATAGCCACTCAGTCTTGCCAAGATTCAGTTGTAGCCTGTTGCCCCCCATCCAGACCCTAACAGCCTCCAGACATCTAGATAGAACTCCGACTGCATTGCTTGGAACATCATGGGCCGAGATGTTTGGCTGAGTATCATCAGCATACTGATGATATCTCTCCCCGTGGGAACAGATGATCTCCTCCAGTGGTTTCATGTAGATGTTAAATAGGAGAGGTGAGAGCACCGAGCCCTGAGGCACCCCACACTGGAGAGGCCTATGGCTGGACATCCCATCTTCCAACCACATAAACTGGGGCCAGCCCCTCAGAAATGAGGTAAACCATGACTACACAGTGTCCTATATCCCCACTCCTCTGAGATGTTCCAGAAGGATACCGTGGTCGACGGTATCAAAGGCCACTGAGAGGTCAAGAAGAGCAAGGATGGAGGGAGGACCATCCAACAGCGCAAGCTATCAATGCAGTCTCAGTACTATATTCAGGCCATAATCCTGACTGAAAGGGGTCCAGATAATCCACTTCATCCAGAACCCTGTAACTGCCACACCACTGCTTTTTCCAAAACCTTCCCTAAAAAGTGGAGGTTGGATGCAGGCTGATAGTTGGCCATTATTGTTGGGTCAAACACTGGCTTTTTCAAGAGGGGATGCACCAAAGCAGGTTTTAATGGTGCAGGAAACACCCCCTCCCACAAGGATGCATTGACTATTGCTCCGACCCAGCAACCTGTCACCGCCTTGGATGCCTTGATCAACCAGGCGGGACACAGGTCTAATAGACAAGCAGTGGCACAAAAAGATCCAAGTAGCCACTTCCTCAAGGACAACTGGATCAAACTGATCCCAGATAACATGGCAAGACTATGATCTGATCAATTTCAGACCCATAGTGTCCATGCCGGGGTCAAACTTCGAGTGAATTTGAGCGATTTTCTCCACGAGATAAACAGCAAAGACCTTAGCTGACCCCTGCCAACCAGGGCCAGGACCCCCCTCTGCTGAAGAGGGAACTAGTAATCCAAAACAGAGTCACTGAACAATCTGCAGAGGCAATAAAGGTGGTGAAATATTGCCATTTCACCACCTCTATCGCCACCAGGTAAGCTCTGATAGCGGCTCTAGCCAGTGTTCAGTCGGAACCACTCTGAGTCTTCACCCAGTGGCGCTCTTGGCATTTCTTTGCCCATTTAAGCTCCCTCAAATCTTCTGTACACCACGGGGATGAGCGGGCCTCACATGTGCAGAGAGGCCATAGTGGTGCGATCACATCCAAGGCTGCCATCGCATCCCCCATGCCAGAGGTCGACAAGAGCCTCAGGCGAATTGTGTAGCCAATCCAGAAGAAAACACCCCAGTTCCCTTTGGAATCTTTCAGGATCCATCAGTTGCCAGGGGCGGGCCAATTTAACTGGCCCTGCCTCCCTATGATGGAATGTTGCCCGCAGAAAGTCCAGTGTCACCAGATAGTGATGTGACCATGACACATGTGTTATGTCTAGTTGGTGTAACTTCAGATCACTCTGCCACCACTCCGACAAGAAAACTAGATCTGGTGTGTGGCCACTGCTCCTGGTTGGGTCCTGAATTACCTCAGTCAGTCCCACGGTTGCCATGAACTCCCGTGCTACCTCGGGCCCAGTCCCCAATGAAGGCAAGTTGAAGTCCTCCAGAACCATATGTCCAGGGAACTCCAACACCAACATTGTGATGGCCTCAAGGAGCTCAGGTACAGGAGCAAGATTCCCAAGTGACTCTTAAGGCCCAACCGGAGGAGCAGGGCCTCACAACCCAGAACTTGCAAAGACATGGCTCTCACGACTCCCAATGACTCTCTGGCTACAATAGCAATGCCACTGCTCCTCCCCTTACTCCTAGGCTGGTGCCAAATACTGAGCCCAGCTAGACACATATCTGATTGGGGAACCCCATCCTCCAGTGTCAGCCAAGTTTCAGTGATGCATGCCAGGTTGGCCCGCTCCCCCAAAATTGAATCTAAGAGCAGGGGGGCCTTATTACAAACCAACCTGGCATTCACTAGCAGCAGCCTAAGGGGGCATTCTAGATTAGCTGCTCAGGAACCAGAGATGTAGCCGGGGGGCTGGAATGGGGGACAGGCACTAAACATTGGTCCCACGTTCTACGAGTGCAGCCTGTCCCTCGGCTCCCGCAGTATCACCCCAATTCCAACACTACACAAATTTGGGCCCCAGGAACCCCACTGCCCACTCCAGACAGAGTGCCGTCCCTTCTACCTGGCTGACAAGGCCATCTCTCATTCCCTCCCTCCCCACTCCAACCAATACCCACCCTCAAACTCCCCCAATCCTCCTGGGTGCACAGGGTGTTCCTTGGCCCCAGAAAGAGGGTTGGTGGGCGACAGCCAGCCTTTTGCCACCCAGATGCCATGGCTTCTTCTTTCCTCCACTGTAAAAATCCTTCAATTTGTTCTTTAACCATATTGGATGAGTATTGTAGTTTGAGGAATGCATTTTGTAGGTCCTTGAGCTTGGCATCTTTGTCTTGTGGGTCTGAGCATGATAATGTCATTCTGATTTCATCACTCTATGCCTCTGTATCTGGTATATATAAGCTCATGCCTTGCTATTTCACTCCTATGTCTGATGAAGTCGACTTGTTCTACAAAAGCTCACATTTAAAATATAGCAGTTAGTCTTTAAAAAGTACTGCAGTGTTTTTGTTTTTATTTTCTGATATGCTTGAAACACAGACTAACATGGTTATGATTCCAAAAAATATCCTATTGCATCTCACTAGCAATGAAGGGACCTGTACAGCAGCATCAGGGAGGCAATATGTTGCTCTCATATTTCGTACCCTCCAGAGCAACTAAGGTCCATCCTAAACTGAAACTGTGTGTATATGTGTTTTAAAAAGCAATCAGAAGGCAACAGGTTGTATGTTAGAGTATCATTTTCTATAAGAAAAATATGTTAAGGAAGAGAAAAAAACCTTTACTTTCTGGGAACATAAACACCAAAGATTCCTACTGACATTTCCCCCCTTGGCAACTTAAAAAAGAGTAAATTATCCTTTTCTTTTCTTTTTTGCCTATTTAATCATCAGAATGAACTGTGACAAAATTATACAATCACAAAAAGCTTAAAGAATAATGTTTAAATATTTGTATGCCAATGATGGACAGTGCCCAATTCTAGCCGAAAACAGAGCAAACAGATCTATGTGTGTTTTCTAAGCTAGCACCCTCTCCCTACTTTAACTGATTAGTTACTTGAGTGGATTAGGGATCATGTGGATTTTCTGTGAGCACTTAAATTCTGATATATATGGTCTCTCTGCAAAAATGTAATCTATTCCTGAAGAAGGAAAGAGAAGCCGATAAAGTTTGCAGCTTTGGAAATTGAGAACATCTGTTCTGTATCCTGTTTTGTATATTAATATAGTTCTATGGTCTGCAGCATTATACAGCTCCCTATTCCTCCTCAGAAATATAAACTGTTGCATTTAAACATGGAGAGCAAGCACATTTTTGGGAAAGATTACAAATAAATAAATAAATAAGCAAGCAAGCAGCAATATTTTGGATATCTGAGGGAGGAGAGAGAACATAAAATGGACACTTCACACGAATTACTGCACTTAATGGATACCCCATTAATCCTCCTAGCAATGAGACAGATGGTGACTTACAAATAATTTCAAAAGCTAAGTATTACAACAACTAAATATGCAATAAATTGCAATACTAAAAAAATTCACCTATTAACCATTAGAAAAGGACTAAATAAAATCTTTTTAAAGCCATTTAAAAACAGATTTAAAAAAAGAAAAAAGACAACTCACCCATTATAACCCCTTCCTTAGCAGGCATCTACTTATTAAGAGCTTGCCTAAAAAGAAAGATATTTGCTGGCTGGTGGAAGGGCAGTAGTGCAGTCACTCACAGAAAGGTGGGAGCAGTCACCAAAAAGGGCCTCTGCCATGTTTGCACTAAATATGCCTGTGAGGGTGGTGGGACTAAGAGAATAGCTCCCCAGAAGAGCTTTAAAGCAAGCCCATCTGGGGGCATCTCCACATTGCTCCTTAATCTCTGCTATTCAGACAGTGCTGAAATATGTGTTCTTCCCAAGTTCTTCTAGAATAACAATGTGATCATCTATGATTTGAAACCTCAGGACCATTTGGTTTTGGGAGTTATGCTAAATTTACTTAGGATACGAGAATCTATACTAAAATGTAATAGTATCTCTACTAGTATCTATATTAAAAACCCTAGCCAGATTAGCCTGTCTAGTGTATGATCTTCTGACAAAAATGAAGTGAGTTTTTTTTAACAACTGACATTACCAGTGACAAGTTATTCATAACACACCTGTGATAACCCTCTGAACAAGTAGTGTCACGAAGCAATATGGAATTTCACTTACCTGAGTAATGACTGGACGAGGGCAGGTGACACTAGAAGTTAAACAGCGTGTTGTGTAAACACATCTCTCACTGCTTTCACACCAGACACAGTGATAATGAGAATATGCTGCTAGACACAAGCTGCAGTCATTCCGACCATAGGAACAGCTGTATAAAGTCACTGTGAAAATTGTAAACATATCAGTATTTACTCCATCATTCAAAGCAAGTAAAAGCTTACATTAAGTTGATGCTTCTTGAATATAAATAATAATAATTTTGTGCCAGAATTATTCTGGGTTGAAAGGATTTTTGCAGAAGAAACTCCAGGAACGCCCAAATGAGGCTCCTTTCATGTCCCCAAGAGCTGGGACAGAGACGGGCACTCAGTCCGTCATGCAGTGGATATTGATGATTATAGCAAATTTAAGGATTCTGGGGCAAGTGACAAATAGAACTTTAGCATCTGGCCATCTTTTTTCCTTCCCTCATTCAGTAATTTATATCCATTTACAACTGCACTACATAAAGAAATCCACCTGATGTGGCAGAAAGAATGGACTAAAATTTCAAGAATGTGGTCAAGCTCCTCAAGCATTCTCCATTAATTGACATAGTTATGTGGTTTCAACGTCTTATAATTGAATAAAAAAAGTAAGGTAATAGTCTCTGCAGAAAACAACCTGTATCTTGTGGCAGCGAGGCTAAAAGGCAGAGTAAAACAGTAAGGGCAGAAAGAAGAATAACGGACTTCAAATTTTCTTTTAGCAGGCTCAATGCAGTGGCTATGCAAAGTCAGACTGGCTACTATCTTTGGGTTAGTCTTTCCTGGAGCAAACTGAGCATACAGAAATGTAAATTTCACTATTATTTTGTCTTCCTACGTAGTGCAGGTGTTGGCCACTGTCCTTGGACCATTTCCTGATGTTTGCTTTAAAGTTACAGTGGGCAAGTTTTGAAAGTTCATAGGCCCCTTTCCAAAACCCACCGGGGTTGGGGACCATGATGTGTGCCGCTCTTGCCGTCATTATTAAAATTTTGTTCCCTAGCTGAATAAGTTGCACAGCTTGAATTTCCAGCATTGTTAATTAAATATAGTTAATTTGGTTCCAATGTGTTGCCACAAAAAATGCTCAATTGTTGATTAAGGACAGGTGTTCTCAGTCTTTTTAAGCTGGGGGCTGGATCATGTCCCCTCAGATTGCATGCAGGCTGGACAGGTGTCCCCCTGCCACAGCCTTTGGTGGCGGTGGGACCACCTCGAACCCCCCCCCCAACAAAAATCCCTCCATGCTGCTGCAACTGCCAACACTCCCATGCCCTACGTCACCACCAACACTCCCCCATGACACCAGTCTGGCCCGCCAAAACTCCTCCCCCATGCTGCCAGCACCAACACCCCCCATGACACCAGTCTAGCAATTCCTCTTTGATGTTTTAATTTTTTATGGGTTGCTTGGTCTTCCATGCCAGAAGAAGCTGGTATGTTATTTGGTTTGCATACAGTCCTTTTGTTTGGATCGTTGTCCAATCTTTTAATTAGTCTACAAACTTTAGACAGTGTAGCAAAATAAGAACTTTCATCCACATATTCTTATACAACCTGGTATACTCCAATATTTTTCTCTACCACTTTATATTGAACACTGATTTCAAGGGAATTCAAGAAATATTGTACTGTGGCTGTCAGATGGAGTCAAAGATTGTGGGTAGGTTGGCAATACAAACCACTCAAATCCTGATAAGAAACACCCTGCCATCTCTGGTTATCATGACCATGAATCATAGACAAAGACAGAGTACTTCTTAAGGCCGCAATAGTTTTAGGTTCATTTAAGAATAAAGTTGACCACAGCTGTATATGTGACATGTGGAATTGAGTCCAATTCTCAAACATAGAAGAATGTTGAATCATTAGGACTGTGTCCGTTAAAAACAACAACCAGATTTTGCACACTTTTGTGGGAAGGCAAATGATCACCACCTTAACTGAAAGCCTTTTGAGTTCAGCTTTCCAAACAATAGTTTAGTTTGAAGTAACTACTTCTTGAACAAAACAGCTGAATTAAAAGGGGAGGGATACTGATAATTTGGCTCTGTAAAGCGAGCAAAATGCTATTATTAACTTCAATGCCTGGCACTGGGCAAAAATTCCCAAGCTGTCTACATTTTCAAAACCACTTACATAATGGTAAAAAAATATATTAATTGCATCACTGTGCTCTGGAACCAGTTGAGTTAGAATAGCATGAAATCCAGGCCAATGGCATTTTTTCCAGAAAATGTATACTCGGACACGAGCAGCAGCCAATGATTGGAAACCAAACCCTTCTGCTAATTATGACACTTCAGTTAATGCTCAGGATCTAGGTGACTATTTTAAAGTTATATATATTTTAATGTTTTCCCCATTACTAAAGAGTAAGCACTGGAAATTCCAACCCAACTGAGATCCTTGCATGTGGTTAGGGCAACATTTAACCTGCAGGCCACTACTGTGTCACCAACCTGAATCACTTCCTCATCGACCTCCAATTTGCATTGCATGGGGAAATACCTAACTAAAACAATTGAGCCCCTTTCTGCCAAAACAAATTGCTGTGGTGTGTGGAATAATACAATGAATTATGGAGCATAATCTGCAGAGACTACAGCAATGAGAGAAGGTCCTAACTATGATTAGATCCCAGTTTTTGCTTTTGAGTAAGGATTTTTAAAACAACCTAGCTACCAGTGTTATCTCTAAAGCAATATTTAGTTTGATATGAAAGTACAGAACATACCATACCTTTTTATTAACTCTGTTCTCAATTTTACCCATACAATTACCTGTGCTATTTGTCATGTTCCATCAGTCTCTTCTTTATGGGCTCTGTACTGTTTCATTTTGCTCTTGTGGCAGTATCAACAAGAGGCAAACAGGAAGGACTTGCTATCAGAAGAGATGGGGAGAAAATACTTCCCTCCCATTAGCATTAACTCCCTAATGAACTTTGGATCATTTTCCATCCCTTCTTTCCATCACAGTCTTATTCATCACATCAAAGAGAATGGACTTCCATATTTATCCACTTTCTAAAACCCATGTCCCCACTTTGTCTTCTGGGGAAATCTCCTCAACTTCCCACAACTGCAAAAGGTCTCATCCCCTGCCCCCGACAGCAGCTGATAAAATAAATGACAGTGATCATAAACATTCAATTCAGAGTTTACCACCTATGAGCCAAGACAAGTTAGCTTATGATTAACAGAGAATCACCTCTCAGCTCACTGGCTTATGTCTCTTTGTATACTTGTTCTACACATGTACTTCAAGAATTGAGCACAAAATACATAGGTGTAATTTTCAGCCTCTTCATTAGCCTGTTCATCTGTTACTTATCTAGCTGGCTGCTACATATCAAGCTGGGAACACCTAGTCCCACTCCATCTGTTATTACATAGGGAATGACAATGTGTAATTGTCCTGTTTGCCTAGAGGCAAATCAGAGGTTTTGCTTATGTGGTTTTGTTTATCTGTCCAACCCACCAGAGCGGACCAGAGAGACTCCCTAGTTGTCCCATCGGCCAGAGAGGCGCATCTCTCTGGCAATAGAAGGAGGGCCTTCTCTGTGTCTACTCCTGCCCTATGGAATCTCCTGCCAAAGGAGCTACGTCTCCAAATAGACCAGCTGCCCTTTAGGAAGTATAAAAAAACATGGCTGGCGGAGCAGGTATGGGGTGCGGGAGGTATAATGACCCTAGTTCGCTGGATGATCTGAGCCCCTCTCTCCCTCTACTTTTTAATTAGTAAGATTAGTAAGTTTAAAAACTGCTTGCTGCCAGATGCTGGCCCCTTTCCCACCCAGCCAGAGGAAGAGGAACACCTAGGGAGGGCCAGTGTCTGTTTAAAAACTGCTTGCAGCCAGACACTGATTCCTTACCCACCTGGCCGGAGGAATGAGGAACACCTGGGGAGGGCTGGTTGCTGATTCAAGAGATGATGGTCCCTTTGCCACAGTTGTCAATGTATGTGTTGGTCTTTTACATTTTATTGCACTGTTACCTTTTATTGTATTGTTATATTTTATTGTACTGTGGTGTTTAATACGTTGTGATTTTTGTGATTATTGCATAACATTTGAATTGTGTATTGATTATTGTTGCTGTTATGGGCCATTTTTGTAGGATGTATATTGTGTAATTTCTGTGCATACTGTATTATTATACAGTCAAACCTCATATAACACTAAAACCTGGTTCCACAAGTCTTGATGTTATATGATTTTTAGTGTTATCCGATGCATGTTAAAATCCTATGGGACCCATAGAGATACATTGTAACCACACAGGCTTTAGCGGTTGTTATCTGAAGCATCCCATAGGATATTAATGTTATCCGATGCAATTCTTCCCCCCAGATTCCTTAATGTTATGCGATTTTCGTGTTATTCGATACTAATGTTATATGAGGTATTACTGTATATTGGATATTGTATCATTATTGTTGTTAAGCGTGGTTTCTTTTTCTTGTCTGACTTTGGATGTGTATTGTATAATTGTTGTATATACTATATTGTATTGCTGTATATTCTGTAAGCCACCTAGAGTCGCTTTCGCGAATGAGGTGGCATAGAAATCTAAAAATTAAATTAAATTAAGATGTAGCATTTAGTGTGCTTTTAATCTTTTTCAGATTTAAATTTTAAGTTTTAATTATAACAGTTTTGTATTTGAGTGTTTTAGGTAGTGTTTGTGTTTTATTATCATGTTTTTTTTTGTTTATTACTTGTAAACCGTCCTGAGTCACTTCGGTGAGAAGGGCGGTGGAGAAATATGAATAAATAAATAAATAAATAAATAAATAAATAAATAAATAAAATAAACAGGATATCTGATTTGCCAGTCACCTTTGCCAGGTGAGGAAAGTGATGGTGGAGGCAGTGAGGCTAAGCAGCACTGCCAACCAAATAAGTAATGCCTGAAGAGTGTTGCTGACTGAAAAACACAAACAAATAGATCCCATCTTCTGAACTGAGCACTGAGGCGCCACCGTCTCACATACAAAATAGGCTTATGGAGTTGCATTTCAGAAACTTCAAATGTCACAAAAGCCTTATTCCCTGACCAACTGATTCCATACCATTTTTTTTCATTTGTGTGTGAAGAAATGAGAATGGTTCTTCGTCTACAAAAGCCAACATTCACCATCTACACATTAGATCTGTTACGCACTGAAACCTTTTATAGTTGTACATAATACAAGTACGAGGCTCAAAGAGTTTATCAGTTTTGTTACTGATAGCTCATTAAATGTACCAGCAGCAAGTCAGCCATTAGATTCCATCCCTTATCCATCATTTTTAGATACTAGCTGTGAAACCATTGATAAAACAGGACAATGGATAAAGGGAATATATTGGATTTCACACTTATTCAGAGTCTCCAGTAACTATAAAAAGACATTAAATGCCAATGCTACCTGACATTCTCTAAATGTGTTCCAAAAAGAAAGAATTCATTTATATGTGGAAATTCAATAATTGGCCATCTTCTATACAGTAACTGCCAGAGCAGTAGAGTAACTAATATTCATGGTGTGATGTGCTTAAAGCTAGCTATTCTAAAGGTCTGAAAATGGCAAGGGTTTTTTTTAATACGGAAAAAAAATCTAGATAGCATTAGTACAAAAACCACCTTTTTAAATTTCCCCCCATTTCTTTTCCACATTTATTGAGGACTTGAATATGAACTGAATAATTACTTTTAAAATTCAGCTGTACTCTGTTATTTCCAATAAACATTTGGAAGCTTATGGACATACATATCTGTTTGAATTAAAATGATATATGATTTTCATTGGGCATATAATAGAGAATCACTAAGTCAAAAGAGAATAGAAGGTCATCTAGTCTAGACATGCAGTGCTTTGGGAACTGGATTCTAATAACAATTCTTTGCCTTTACAACAGGGTATATTATTCTTGTTTCAATGTGACTGATCTGAAAGGCTCAAACCATTAGGTTGCCAACATGCTCTACAGCAGTAAAACCACTCTGCAGTCCTTACTGGAAATGCTTACCAAATATATCCTAGCATTTCATCTGCCTTTCATGTGGTCACACTCCATTAGTGGTTCACAGTAATCCCATATAAGAAGATGAAGTATGTTGTGTGGATGAGGAAGTTATTAGTATTGTAAAAAGAGAAGTTAATGCTATAAAAATGATTTCGCTTTGCAACATCCATTAAAAAGTAAATCTTTTAAATATAACTGTGCCTACAGATTGATTTGAAGTTATGCAAGATTTATCAGTATGGGCACATTACTCATTAAGTGTCACTGAACCATGCTAATAAGCAAAAGGATTACTGAGAAGTACTGTATTTGGAAGGTCATGTCTGGTTTCAATCCAGCATAATTACTCACTATAGAGAGACCAATCTATCTGCCATGAAACAAACCGTTCAACATGGACCTGTGCCTGGACACTTGCACGACTGGGACCATAATAAGAAACAGTCCTAAGTGAACTGATCTAAAGCAGAGGCAGAAAGCAGTGGCAGCACAGCAGAACAACTCTTGGCTTACTCTACAGGGAACAGCAGCATCTGAAGCTAGCAAAAGCATTGTAGCCTTTTATTAGAGTACAGTACTTGGACACAGCATTTGGTAAAATCCTTTTGACTAATATGCCTTGATGGTTTCCAATTCCACTCCTGCAGAGATGTATCAGTGTGCATCAAAAGTTGGAAGGCATTGGGAAATTATGGCAAATTTGCAGAATAGATTATTGGGAAAAACTATATTTTCCCCACTCATTCAAGGACATGACATCAAGGGCATGATTAGTTAGCTGAAATCCTGTTGCATAATTAAGCAAATGGGATAACTTTTAGATGTGTCTTGCTAAAAAGTTAATATTTGTAGGCATTACCTGTTACATAACTTGGTATGCAACACATAACATCTATGGAGAGTTTTAAGCTTTCACTAATTCACATCTAAAAATTATGCTGTTTGTATAACTGAACAAGATATTGGCCTTTATTTTAATATGCTGCTGTCCCAGTAAAGAACATTAATTTATATAACTCTTATTTAGTGCCTCTGATAATGTCAATGATTAAGAAGATCATGTTAGCTATAAGGCTGGCACGTTGGTAGTTCGAGACCCAGGTACTGCATGATGGACATGAGCGCCCATCTCTGTCCCAGCACTTCTGCAAAAATCCTTTCAACCTAGAATAATTTCTGACACGAAATAATAATAATAATAATAATAATAATAATAATAATAATAATAATAATAATAATAATAATAATAATAATAATAATAATAATAATAATAATAATAATAATAATAATAAAACAACCATCATCATCATCATCATCTCCAAAACCAGTGAAAATCTCTAAAATGTTTTTGAGGGCCTACAAACCTAAGATTCTAATGGAATTAAGCATACTGCTTTTAATTTCCCTCCTCATTTCTGTTCTGGATACTCACCAATTAGTTTACTATCAATCTTGACATCATCTGTTTTAATGAACAAACTGAATGGTAGTGTTTCATTTGTAGCACTGTTAATCTGAAAAAAGGAAGGCAATCATTAAGACAAGATCTGATGTCTTAATTCATCTATTCCAAACCCAAGTTTTCCACCACTGTTATAGCAATGATGTCATCATTGCAACTTCAAAAATGACTGACAGGTCTGCTACATAGCTGAAAGGTTCTAGTTACAGTCATATTACTGCAATAACTAATACCATAAGAATTGGTGCAATTCATCAGAAAGAATAGGGAACAGAGGAATGTACCAGAAAAAGAGGAATGTACCAGTAAATGTTTAAAATATGTTGTCTTATCCTAAAAAACACATAAAATGGATATGACTGTGTTTAGGGTTTTTTAAAAAACCCTCAGTGACTGCTTTTTATCATGTTTGTTAAATAAATTGATTGTTCAAAGAAACAAAAGGAGCATGAACTCAAATGAACATGAATACAGCCAGCACTCTACAAGTACTGTCTGTAGTTTTCCTCAGATTTATAGCTATTTCTTTTTCTTAAATTCATAGCAGTATATGCCAAAAAAGGACATATTTTCTGCTATATAGCACTGATTATAAAAGCTATAAGAAGCATCTATAAATAGCCATGAGGCACTATCCTCAACATAAAAATAAAACATTCTTATATAAGAAAGCAAAAAAAAAAAAAAAGGCTTTAAATACACACACATTCTAATATCTACCTCTGGACTCTGAAAGAAGTAATTTCCATCAGATGTTTGTTTCACTGTGGTCTCAAATCCAAAGTGACTGTTTCCAATTCTGAACTGGCTATGCTGTGAAAGAAAAATACTGTATCTGAATTAAAATATTAACATCACTACTATACTGAAAGCAACTGGGGATTACACCTTTGTGCCCTGAAAATGATTGGGGGGGGGAGTGATTAAGAGTGGAAATGGTTAAGGGGGAAAAAAAAGAGAAATTACATAAAGAACTTTGTTTGACAATTTCATTCAATTATAAATCTGACAGAACGTCGGTAAGTTAGAAAGAACCTTGTAACAGACACTGATTCCCAAGGAGTGGCTACTTACACTTGGCTGGGGGAGAAAGAACTAAAGAGGTTAGACATTAGCATTAAATATTCAGATCATAACGTGCAGAAAGAAATCCAAAATTAATTACTATAATTTAACTAGAAACACATCATGGGGAAAAGGCTATAACCATGGCAGAATTCTCATAAGAATTTCTAAATGGGAAAAAGGATACAGAATTAACTACGAAGAAACAACACTACTCAAGGAGAGCCAAAACAATGGCCTACTAAATTCAATAGATGTAAAACATAAATATTCTGTCATAAAATCTATATTATATGAGGATAAAAAATTATTTCCAAATCAAATGTATCAACTTAGGAACTATAAAATCAAACAATGAATTCATACATTTCCATTTTGACACAATATTGAAAGTTCATGAACAAACAGTGAAGCGAATCTGAAAGAGTCATTAAAAAGAAAACTTTCTGAGAAACAGTGATGTAAAGGTCCGAAGTGTCCCAACCCATGAAACTTCTGGAGGAAAGAGATGGTTTTCAACATTCTCTTGGGCTTCTTGCCTTATTAACTAATAAGGTAGCTCAAGCAGGCAGAGTGCAAATGGTGGGGTCAAGCACATTTCTTTCATGTGTCCATTTTCCTGGTCCTATTCCTTGGTTTTCACTTCTCAAGGGCTAGTGGCTTCTCTACAAAAGGACTTATTCCTAATAGATTATGAAAGACTAGTTGGATTATTTAAATAATGGAAAATAGAATTAAAGGTATTTTAGTTATCTGTCATAGACCAATAGCAGAGATAATCTTTGAAATATCTGGGAAACCACTCAACTAAGACAACCACGAGTTTCATCTCAAACACAACACTCAGGAATACTGGGCAGCCCAAAAAGCAAACTCCAGGAAATATAAAAGGATGATGTTCTGCTTTGGAGCAATAAATTCTGGTGCCATCAGCACATTACCTTGACATTAAATTCAGTCTTATACAATTGTGTCTTATGTTATAAGCAGACATATCTAGGTACAGTAATACCTTGGATAACGCTAAGACTTGGTTCCACAAGTCTTGGTGTTATCCGATTTTTAGTGTTATCCGATCCATGTTAAATACTATGGGATGGATCGGATAACATTAAAGCTCTATAGAGACACATTGTAACCGCGCAGGATTTAGCGGTTGTTATCCAATCCATCCCATAGGACCTTAACGTTATTCGATGCAATTCTCCTGCCCAGATTACTTAACGTTATGCAATTTTAGCGTTATCCAAGGTAAACGTTATCCAAGGTTTGTTGTTGTTGTTCAGTCGCACAGTCGATTCCGACCCTCTGCGACCCCATGGACCACTGTCCGCCAGGCACTCCTGTCCTCCACCATCCCTCAATTCGCTCAACCCTGCACCCACTGTCTCCACAATACCATCTAGCCATCTCATCTTGGGCCGTCCCCTTCTTCTTTTGCCCTTGACCCTTCCAAGCATCAAGGCTCTCTCAAGTGAATCCTCTCTTCTCATTTGATGTCCAAAGTACTTTAGCTTCACCTTTATTATTTGACCTTCTAAGGAGCAGTCAGGGGTGATTTCTTCTAAGATTGACCTATTTGTTCTCCTCGCTGTCCAGGGGACTCTCAAAACTCTCCTCCAACACCACATCTCAAAGGCGTCTATTCTTCTGCGCTCAGCTTTCCTAATGGTCCAGCTCTCACAACCATACATTACCACAGGGAATACCATTGCTTTGAATATGCGAATTTTTGTTTTCAATGTGATGTCTCTACTTTTCACTATGTTCCCCAGGTTTCTCATCGCTTGCCTCCCAAGAACCAGTCACCTTTTTATTTCATGGCTGCAATCACCATCTGCCGTGACCTTAGATCTGCAGTGACCTTAGATCTGCAGTGAGCTTCTACAGAGTGTGGAACACCAACTTCTCAGGGTGGCTGAATCTAAACTTTTTCAAAGAAGCAATACTTTGCTTAATAAAACATTGTACAGTAAGATGGACACACATAGCTAATTCTAGATTGCAAACATATACCTCAAAACTTTGTGATTACTACAGTTCTTCAAAGGAGAATTTCTGACATCCTTCAATTATGCTTCTGCCCTTTCTTAAAACATACTCTTCTTTACCTAACTGGACTATCACTTTTCCAGAATATTGCCACTTTCCCTACAAGACATAAACATGGAAGTGGGAAAGCCAAATTCTACATAAAGATTGGATAAACTTGGATAACGAGATCTAGGGTGCAGAAAGACAGACCTTGTTTTTCACAGTTGCAGGCTATGGAATTTTGTATAATTAATTGATCTCTATTCTAGCATCACACTGATGAAGAAGTCACAAAAGCACTTCATTTCGGACCTGGGAAAACTTTAACAGCAAAACTAAAGATTCATTGCAGAATGACCAATGCAAGAGCTGTTGATATAATTCACTTTCCATTACACATAGCAGAGTGCTGTTTTTCAACATTAGAATATTTTGCCTACTAAAGGGAGGAAGGGAAAGTAATAAACACGTTTATTACCACTGATAAATTTCTAGGAAATGATTTTGTTTGGACAATAAATCTGTGACATACAGCAGGCACTTAAAGATAATATAAAGTCTTTAGACAAGCATATTTCTCTGTCCATTATAACATTAGGTTAAACCACTATATATACTAAAAGCAAACTAATGCACTCAAAAACATTAAAAGTCAAGATTGAGTTCCATACTTCCATATTCAACACCAGTGGAGCTGGTTTGCTCTCTCCTTGTCCTCTCACTAAAGAGGTGCTCTGGTGTAAGGAAACACTACTTCAGAGAGTTTTTCAACTCTCCAGAGCAGTGTCTAGGATGTAGGGAAAGACAAGATGGCTAGGGTGGGTGGAGAATTAAGGAGGAAGAATCACAGACTCAGGAATAAGGGGGGGGGAAGCTGAAATACAGTGGTGAACCCTTACTCATGTCCTTCATTCTTTACTCTTTTCTATTACGTTGTAAAGATATTATTTCTCTCTTACATAATTTGCTTATGGGTCCTTGATAAATATTAATATTTCCCCAATATTCTGCCATCATTATGAATATAGAGAAAAGCATATGAAGACTCAATAACTATGCATGCTCTATGGACATACAAACATTTGCCTAAAAGAAAAGTTAAATAAATGGGGATATTTTGTTTTTGTAATTTCAGAGCATGAAAAGTGTATTTTAATAACAGACATACTGGTTTCTTATAAATGCTACTGTCCCAATGCATCAGTACAGCTTCTCAGTCTACCAGTATTCACAAACAAAGAAGCTCTTTTATGTATTTCTTTTGGTCTCACATCCGATGGTAAAATCCATGGCCACAAGAGTTTTACAAGTGTACTGGAGCATACTGGGAAATATGAATTATGGCCATACATGAACATCATTTAATAAAGAGATTGCAAATATGAGTTGTGCATGGCTCCACCTAACCCCATGACATTCAATGCAAGATACCTGTGAACAGTGAAATTAAACCCCCCCTCCCCCCCCCCACACCAATAACAGGTAATTTGCAAATGTTTGGGTTTTATACATTAAAGTACTGATCAAGCACATCTTGGAATTTACCTCATAATGATCTAGATTCTTTCCTTCAAAATACACATTTGTTGAGACTTCCATGGGTATTATTTTAGGGACAGGATTCAGGAAGTGTGGGCATTCTTCTGCCTAGGAGATAAAGACTTTGCTGTATCACTAAAAACAGACATTTTCTATCATAACACTTCTGAACATCTTTTGGACAATTGATTACTATTTGTTTTTTTTCTGAAGATCATCACACTTACATCAATTGACAAATTTAATTAGAGTTTTTCAAATTGTACATGCTAAAAATGACTACACCATATGCCAAACTATCAATCAGACTGAAATTTCTAACCACTAAATTTAATGCAGTAAAATGGACTGCGGGGGTGGAAAAATTGTTCTATGAGCATATTAACTGAAGTCTAATATTTATTTTTCTACTCATATGTTGGAGTTTAAGAAAAATAAAACAAAGCAAAAAATAAATCACAGAAAGACTGACTTTAATTCTATTAATAAGATCTCTTCTATTATATATTACAGTGTTACCATGTTTCGTTTAATCACATCTTGGTCTGATGATGCATCTTCACATATATGATTCACTCTGTCCCACTGGCAATTCCAGCTACTGCTTGCACAAGAATAGCATCTGTATGAACAAATAAGAAAGTGAACCCTATTGCAGCTACCCATTTTCTTTCTAAGCCTCAAGTACAATGGTATTTCACATACCCCGGATAACGTTATGGGTTGGTTCCAGAAGTCATGAGGTTATCCGATTTTTAGCGTTGTCCGATGCATGCATCGAACAATGCTAAAAAAAAAAAAAGCCCTGACTTCAGGGACAAACCGCTTTAAAGGCAGGCAGAGAAAGAAAGAGACCTCCCTGCCTTTAAAGCCACCCCCCACCACTGTGACTGCAGTAGGATCAGGGAAAGTGCCTTTCCCCCGACGCTACTGCAGTCTTCCCTCCTATATTTACTAGTCTTCCCTCCCTGTATTTAAACTACAGGGAAGGGGGAAATAGAGAGATGTGATTGGTTCTCTAGAGAACCAATCACCTCTCTCTCTTTCCCCCTCCCTACAGTTTCAATGCAGGAAGGGAAAGAAAAAAACACAAGCCTCGCGTCTTTTTTCCTCCCTGTATTTAAACTACAGGGAGAGAGAGGCTTTTTCCCCTTCCTGTATTCAAGCCTCTCTCTCCCTGTAGTTTAAATACAGGGAGGAAAAAAGATGCGAGCCTTGTGTTTTTTTCTTTCCCTTCCTGCATTGAAACTACAGGGAGGGGGAAAGAGAGAGAGGTGGTTGGTTCTCTAGAAAACCAATCACATCTCTCTATTTCCCCCTTCCCTGTAGTTTAAATAGCTCTTCGGCTTTAAATACAGTAGTTTAAATACAGGGAGGGAAGACTAGTAAATATAGGGAGGGAAGACTGTAGTAGCATCGGGGCAAAGGCGCTTTCCCTGATCCTACTGCAGTCACAGCAGTGGGGTGTGGGGTGTGGGTGGGGAGTCCCCAAACTGCTGGGGGGGAGGAGGAGGGAGGTGGCAGGGAGAGGAGCTTTGGCCTCCTTTACTTCTTTATTACGATGCATCGGATAACGCTAAAAAGAACGTTCGCTGGTGCAAATCTTCCACCCAAATTTGTCGTTGTTATGTGGTTTTAGCGTTATCCGGTGCAATCTTTATCCGGGGTATTACTGTACTTTACTTCTACTTTGTTTTTTTTCCAATCATCATGGTCAAATAAATGATAATCATAAACATACACATATACATGTGCATGCACACATTCTATTTTCCCATACTGTTGCTAAAAAAATAAAAAAATATTTATATTAAAATATACTAAAATCATTACAAAAGTGGAAAAACAATAATATATATGTTGTGTTTAAAAATACAGAAAATTCATCTAACAAACTGAAATTAGATATTTACAATTCACCATACCAGTGAACTGTAATCATTATAATTTACCATATTAGTGAATGACAAAATAAGAGGCTCATCTTCCAAGCAGCTCCCACAAAATGCTATCTGTCACTAAACTGTCAAAATTAGACAGCATACATGTCATTTTAGTTTCATCATCCCATGAATTCCTTAACAAATTCAGAATAAATTCTTCTTCGCATAGCACAAACCACTATGTGGTGGCATATAACTGTAATTGCTATTCTTCAAAATATAAAGAGCACGACATTATGTAGTGATATACTTTGCCTAGTTTTCTATTGTTCTTTTTGTAACAGCTTCTCACTAAATATCGTGCAGATATAGTATAAAACTGTAGTGACAGAAATGTCTTTCTAAATAGAAAAAGCTGTTAATTCATTTAAATAATTAAAACATCTATGATTGATTTTAGAAAACATGACTATGGCAAAAACAGTATCTAGATTGCTTCTATGTCTTGTACCACAAATTATCCTTTCTATGATTTAAAATCTAATCTAGGATCATCTCCTGAAAAACCCAGGAAATTAGCCGAAGAGCTGAGTTTTGTTATTCATAATAAACTACCTGGATCATCTATATATCACTATATTGATATCTTACTATCAAAGTAAAAAAATAATGGGTACCTGCTGCCCCATGAATAATCAAGGATGACCCCATCCTAAATTCCATGTGCAAGTAACACAGAATTGAACTAAATATTTTATATAAAAAGGTTCAGAAAGAATTTCTACCACTAAATACACTGGGACCTCAGAATCTAGGAAGAACCATTCTCCTAAAATACAGTCTGACACAATTAATACACTTCCAGTTGCAGCCATAGCTTTATAATAAATGCATATGTAAGAAATTCAAAAAAAGGCTGAATTACTGGAATTTTTATTTATTTATTTATTTATTTATTTATTTATGATTATAGGAAATGGTTATGAAGTCATATAATCTATTAAAACCACAGACTATTAGAGTTATTAAGCACAAGATTAACATTGTTTTTGCCTTCTCAGGTATAACACTGACAAAGCAAATATGGAGAGAACTCAGTGTTATCTTTGACACATTATCATTACAGATCTATGCAATAGAACAAAGAACTTCATGCACCTTGACGGAATGGCCCAATGTAGTCCACTGTTTACTCAAGACACAAACAGCTGAACTATAGGAACAACATGATTGCATTCCTCTTGTCAGTAGCCAAGAAAATTTCTTGTCCAAGCATGATAAGTGTGACAGTGAATTCAAAAATACAGTTGTACCTCGCTTAAAGAGCATAATGCGTTCCACAGGATTGCTCTTTAAGCAAGTTAGCTCTTTAAGTGAAACACCATTGTAAGTGACCAATTGTGTGTGTGTGTGGGGGTTGTGAACCCTGATTTATTTGTTAAGCGAGTTTTTGATTGGTTTTATTTGTTAAGCGAAGCAAACATTAAGAGAAAATTCTGCTCTTTAAGCGAGTTACTCTTTAAGCAAAACGCTCTTTATGCGAGGTTTGACTGTACTCACTATAATAATATTTTGGTGTACAGGGCATAGAAGACAGGAGGGCAAAAGATGCTATCTAGTAGCCAATACTCACGGTTCATTTTCAATACGATGTATAGCTTCTCCACAGTCATAAAAAGGATATGAGCCCGATGCAAAAAATATATTATCTCCAAAGATCAAATGCAGTGGAACCCAGACATAATCTACCAATATAATAAAATGAAGTGATTAATTTGAATGAGGATCCTCATAATTTATAGTGTTAATCAATGTTCATGTACACAATGTTAATGTGTACATATTTAATTTATTGAATTATTTCTGAATAATTGTGGAGTTATTGTATGAATTTTCTGCTCATCCTTATGAGAACACATAAAATGTTCAAAATAATAAATAAGGAACACAAAAAGTGTATGGTGAGATTGTAAATATCTAGACCATTACAGCAGATAAATGCCTCCTTGAAAGGATAAAGCAGAGGTTCCCAACCTACAGTCCATGGGCCTAATACGGCCACAGAGCTCATTAATATGGCCCACAGTAGCCACCTAGGCACCGCCAGAAGCTCCCAACACCACAGAAATCTTAAAACATCAGTTACCGCGGTGGAGGTAATTGTGCCGTTTTTTCAGCTTCCTGTACATCCTCTGCCACTCCCCACAGCTGCAGGAGGCTTTTCAAAACATTTTCTGTTTTGGGAATTTTCTGCCATGTATCCACTGCATTTTGGCAGCTAGAATGTGACGTTTGGGCACTTCTGGTGCTGGGAAGAGCTTCCGGCAGTCCCTGAATTCCCAGCATGGAACCAGGCTGCCGAAACGCAGTGCATATGTGGTGATAAATTCCCAAAACAGACAAAAAAGGCTCAGTGGAGAGTGGCAGATGCTGTGCAAGAAGCCGAAAAAAACAGTGTGATTTCTGCCGCTGCAGAAAACATAAACACTGGGAGCAACCACACCTTTGTCCTCCACAGCTGAGTGTTGGGGGCAGGAACGGCCCATGGAGGGAAAACGTTAGGAACCCCTGGGAAAAAGGCTGTATTTTGAAGAAAAAAAACCCCAACAACTACAAGTCAGAAAAACAAAGAAAAAATGGATATATGAATGTAAAAGAAATTTTGAAGCACTTTTTCTATGACTTTATAATGACAATCTGCCTCACTTACCATCTGTGAAATCTACACTAAGAATAAAACTGATGACATCAGAGTTTCTAAAATAACCGATAAACACTCAAAATAATAAGTTAAACTCAGCATTTTGGAAAGCTGCTCTACTGCATATACTTCCTCTATTAATGGTTTTCTAATCTGGATTATTACTGAAATCAGGACAAAGATCTCTCTATAAAAATCTGGAGTCCCAGAATAAGGCTCCCAGCTATTCCTTTTACGGAAATCATTAAACCCCTCTGACAAGCTATTTCACAAGCTATTGAGCAATTTCAAACTCAGCTTCCCTCTAACAGCTTTTTGAAAGAGTGGTGACAGCTTAGATTTATGAAAAATTCTAGGGAAAATTCCAGGTAGTTTTTCACTTTAGCCCATACCTTGAGGTCAGATGAAAACTGGTATTTTAAAAAAGGTGTCAGTTAATTTAGATTTCAGATTTTAAGAACTGGTATTTACTAACAGGGTAGATCATCTGCACTTGCCAAGTCTTCTGGGGACAAATTTGTTTAACAGGATGAATTTGTTACATTTCACTGAATTGAGGAGTATGTGGGCCTTTTAACATGCTAGAAAAATGAATTCAGGGGAAGCCACAGGTGAACAAATTTGTGCCCTATTCAATAATAATTATTATTAATAATAATGAGGCATCAAGTTGATTCTGACTTATGATAACCCTTTTCAGAGTTTTCTATGTAGAGAATATACAGATGTGGCTTACTATTCCCTTTCACAGACATTGATAAATAGGGCACAACAACAGAAATTGTCTAAATCTTGTCTTGGAATTGGGATGGCATTGGCATCAAGGCATTGGTGGCTCCCCTGAATGTCCAAAAAGAGACTGGTTTAATCTTGAAAACTGTGAGGGGACACTAAACAAGTAAGAAATCACTGGGTGACCTTGGGTTGGTCATAGTTACAATGATATACCCCACAAAGAAAAAGACGTGATGGGAGATCTATATATATTGCCTTGGACTCTCTGGAAGTGGGAGATTAATATAACAAATAAATAATTAATAATACAAAAAAATCTGGACTAGCTTGATTTCACCATTTAAGGCAGGGATTCTCAACCTTCGGCCTGCAGGCCAGATGCACCTCGTGATGCCATTTCATGTGCCCACCAGCTTAAAAAGGTGGAGAACTCCTGATTTAAGGTTCTTGATATTTTTTGGAGCAGTAATCATAGCTGTAAGTACTGTATGGCTAAACTGAGTGGCAAAAAAAACATAAAGCTTTTGTCAGTTAATTCCCTCTAAGAGAAAATAGCTCTCTGGGATAATAAAACAACAACAACAAAGTATTCCAAATGTGTATTACAATGTGAAGAGTAATTGTTTGGTGGTGGGGGATAGCAGCTTTCATCTTTTTAGGTAAAGATAAAGGTAAAATTCACCCTTGCTCAAAAGCCAGTCACGTCCAACTCTAGGGTGCAGTGCTCATCCCTGTTTGCAGCCAAAAGCCAGTGCTGCCTGCATCTGCAGATGTTTCTGTGGTCATATGGCATGCATGACTAGATGCTGGAGTGAATGAAATGCTGTTACTTTTCCCACCGAGGCAGTACCTATTTATCTACTTGAAAAAGGGGGAGGCCAAAAATGAGATGGCTAGATGGTATTGTAGAGACAATGGGTACAGAGCTGAGTGAGTTGAGAGGATGGTTGAGGACAGAAGTGCCTGGCAGACAGTAGTCCATGGGGTCGCAAAAAGGTCGGAGTCAACTGTGCAACTGAACAACAACAACAACTTCTTGCTTTTGAATTGTTAGGTTGGCAGGAACTGGGTCAGACAATGGGCGCTCATTTTCTTGCACAGCACTTGGGTCTTGAACTGCTGTCCTGCCAACCTTATGGTCATCAAGCTCAGTGTCTTGACCACTAAGCCACTGCAGGCCCTTTTCATCTTCCAAGCAAGTGCTAAGAGTAGCTTGCTTCAAGCTTTACAAGAATGGGCATCTACTGAGATTCAGCCTGTTATCTTTTTACCTTGGCCTTCTGTTGTAGGAGGGATTTTGTCAGGAGGCTGACAGATGATAGCACCTCCTTTTAAGTCAGCTTGATGGCTTGTTTCACCAAAGTGGCACCAAAGCTGGTCATCTTCATTTAAATCTGGCAGAGGGGTGACGGTCAATTCTACCTGAAATCACAAACAAAAATAGGTTGATAGAAAGCATGAAAATTGGATAATGGCTACTTAAGCAACACCTTGTTGGCACTTGTTTGATGCCTGTAGTTTATATAGTTTGAACTGGAGTGAGTCTCCTGATCTTGTTTCACTGGTTCCAGGTCTCTGGAAGTGTTTCTATGTTGTAAACACTGAGGACTGCTCATGTAGAAAACAGATTAAAAACATTTAAGAACAATACTAAGGATGCTCTCGAAGTATTTGTGGCAATAGAAGACATCTTTATCAAATAGGTCAGTTGTATCCCTACTTGGACTGGCAGTCCCTCATAACACTAGTCATCTCCCTGGTAATCTCACGTATTGATTACTGTAACGCTATCTACGTGGGGCTTCCCTTGGTCCTCGTAGGGAGGCTTCAACTGGTGCAAAATGCAGCAGCTAGGCTGAGAAAATTCGATCATATCTCACCAGCACTGGCAGGAATGCATTGGTTACCCATATCTTTCTGTATCAGGTTCAAGGTGTTAGTTCTAACCAGTGGTAGGCTCCAAAAAATTTTTTACTACCACACTGTATGTGTGTTATGGTGGCATGCCCAGGGAGAAAGCCTGGGCGGGGCCAGCCAGAATTTCTGCTACTAGTTCTGGTGAACTGGAGTGAACCTGCTGATGCCCACCACTGGTCCTAATGTTTAAATCCCTAAACAGTTTGGAACCTTCCTACCTGGCAGAGCATCTTCTCCTCAGGACATCAACCCACATCACTCAATACTCCCAACATTATGGGACTTCCTCCCAGTTTAATTGAGCCAGGCCCCATCCCTGTCTACATTCAGAAAGCAGCTTAAATAGTTTCTTTTAAAAGAGGCCTTTGAAAAGGCCACCCGCGACACCGGCAAGAAGGTTTTTGTATTTTTATTATGTGTTTTTAATATGTTTTTAATATGTGAGTTTGTCTTGTTAGCTGCCCAGAGTGGGAAAACCTCTTAGATGGGTAGGGGTATAACAACGACACAATAATAACAATAACAACAACAGCAGCAGCAGCAGCAACAACAACAACAATAATAATAATTCAAGAAACCCACAGAGGACGAAATAATCAATGAACAAAGGTAAATGGGATTAAACTTGTTTTAGAAAGACCAAATGAACAATATGGGAGTGCAATTTTTTGCTAAATTAGTGACATATTTTATCTTCCTAGGATCAAAGATCACTGCAGATGGGGATTTCAGCCATGAAATAAAAAGGCGACTGATTCTTGGGAGACAAGCGATGAGAAACCTGGGGAACATAGTGAAAAGTAGAGACATCACCTTGCAAACAAAAATTTGCATAGTCAAAGTAATGGTATTTCCGGTGGCAATGTATGGTTGTAAGAGCTGGACCATTAGGAAAGCGGAGAGCGAAAGACTAGATGCCTTTGAGATGTGGTGTTGGAGGAGAGTTTGAGAGTCCCCTGGACAGCGAGAAGAACAAATAGGTCAATCTTAGAAGAAATCAACCCTGACTGCTCCTTAGAAGGTCAAATAGTAAAGATGAAGCTAAAGTACTTTGGACATCAAATGAGAAGAAGATCCACTTGAGAAAGCCTTGATGCTGGGAAAGGTGGAGGGCAAAAGAAAAAGGGGGTGGCCAAAAAAATGAGATAGCTAGATGGTATTGTGGATGCAATGGGTACAAAGCTGGGCGGGTTGAGGAGGATGGTGGAGGACAGGTGTGCCTGGAGAGCAATGGTCCATAGAGTTGCAAAGGGTCAGAATCATCTGTGTGACTGAACAACAACAACAAAACCCCATCAGTATATTACCTGCAGATATGACTGATGTAAATGATATTGAAAATCTGACAATCAAAGTTCAATTTTGCACTGTCACATCTGTTTAAAAGCCACCAAATAAAGAATGCAGTTTTTTAGAAACTTGTAATTTTTTGAGGAAGCAAATCACAAGCTTCAAAATGGCAGACTGAAAGAAATATGTTTGGTTTAAATATGGCACAATAGTTTTACTTTTGTTATGCATGCCGAAACAAACTAACATGGTGATCTCTTTGAGAATCTTTGACTAAAAGCCCTATTTTTTTCTGTCCTTGGATAGGACTCTTAGAGATCCCTTGGCACTGTCATCTTGTCCTAAAGTCTGTTAAAAAACAAGAAATAATGTCTTGTCTGTGTTTTGCACTGTTCTTTGCTTTTCTCAATCTTCTTTTGTGTGGTTTTGCTTCTAGTGCAAATGCACTGTCTATTGAGCACAGAAGTTATTTAAACATTTCCAGCCTAATTAAGGCATGCTAACCACACAACAACAATTGCCAGAGGACACAGCAGGAGTCACAAGTCAGGCCAGAAAGAATCAAAATGCTTGTTCTGAAGATATAATAAAGAAAGACTTATCCTAAAACACTCATTCAAAATGATGAGACAAAGCAACACTTTGGCTGTTCAGGGACAAAAGTGAGAAGTTTCTTACAATGAATTTTGTCCACTGTTTTTGTGAGTGTTTTTTTTTTGGGGGGGGGGGATTACCAGCAGAGCATCCAAGTGTGTGATTTCCCCCCCCTGTTAAGTATAAGAAAAGAAGCAGCTGGAAAGAAGGTGAGAATAGGATGGGTTAAGTTGTGTGAACTGACTAGATAGCTGAAAGCACACAGTCATGTCTGAATGTTCTCTTTTTTGTGTGTTTATCCTTGATTCTGCTGTTTCTGCCCTACAGTTCTCTCTTACTGTCTGTCTTTAGTAAGTGTACAATCTATTTCCCCAAAGGACAGCTGCTTTGTCCTTCAGAAAGAATAGCATTCATGTGGTGAAAAAAACCCAGAACCACACAAAAATGTGAACCTATCAATTTAGCCAGACCATGTAACAGAATGAAAAGGTGTTACATGCATCTTTTGCCCTTCCAAAAATCCAAACCAACCAATTCTTTTTACAGTTTATTTCCTCACCTTGTCCGAATCAAAATATTCTTTAGTCTAAAAGTAAACAGACTTGCTCTATCAGTTTGCATGAAATTTAATTGGTGACTTTTCTGAGATGGTCTTAATGAAAAACCTTAGAAGTCCACATTAGAGAGTGAGAGAAAGGAAAATGAAGGCACACTTGACCATGTTTGGTTGGTATTCTGGTGTATCCATTTGTTCTGGAGAGAATAGACAACCATACCAGAAATACAAGTGAGGACCTGTTTGAGAAGGTCCTCATTTGTATTTCTCAAGAACCAATACGTAAGGCACATCTAAGTACAGTAATACCTCGGATAACGCTAAGACTTGGTTTTTAGTGTTATCTGATGCATGTTAAAATCCTATGGGATGGATTGGATAGCGTTAAAGCTCCATATACATTGTAACCACACAGACTTTAGTGGTTGTTATCCGATCCATCCCATAGGACCTTAACGTTATCCAATCCAATTCTCTTCCCCAGATTACTTAAAGTTATGCGATTTTAGCGTTATCCGAGGTAAACGTTATCCGAGGTATTACTGTAGTTTGTCATGCTGCTGTTTCTTGGTTAGAAAATGGCATATAAAAAGATTTTTACTTTGAAACATGTATACTCAACATAAAGTTTAACAATCCCCTCTCAATCTGCTTTCCTACAGCAAGCCCATCATTAGAAATAAAACTTCCTTAAGAGTTTAAATTTATTTGCTTATTCTACTTGGATGGTTCTCAACAAGTTGAAAATTAACCTACTTTTATATGGTTACTTGGTAATCAGGAGGTAAGCACAGATGCCTTTGGCAAGTTGATTGTGAAAAGGCAGTGGGTTTTATTGTGTCTCGATACCTTATGTGATGCTTATTTGATACTTTGTGATACTTATGTGATATTTTATGCATAACTTTGTTAGCCGCCGTGAGTCATGTGGTTGAGTTGGCGGCATACAACACTAACACCAACACCACCACCACCACCACCACCAACAACAACAACATATATTTGGAAGAAAAACTTTTATCACTTTTCAAAGAAGTATTTGCAAAGCTAACCTCTTGTTTAATTCAGGCCAAAACCTCAGTATAAATGCCTGCTTTGCGGGTAGATTTACTAGTACAGTAATACCTCGGATAACGCTAAAATCGCATAACGTTAAGTAATCTGGGGAGAATTGCATCGAATAACGTTAAGGTCCTATGGCATGGATCGGATAACAACCGCTAAAGCCTGTGTGGTTACAATGTATCTCTATGGAGCTTTAACATTATCCAATCCATCCCATAGGATTTTAACATGCATCGGATAACACCAAGACTTGTGGAACCAAGTCTTAGCGTTATCTGAGGTATTACTGTAATTGAGACATCCACTGCAAATTCTTGATAAGTTACTGTTTTCAAAATATTTGTCTAGACTTAGGATCAGTCCTGATCCAGCACTCAGGCCTCAAACTGCTGACCTGCCAACCTTCCAGTTGTCAAGTTCAGTATCTTAACCACTAAGCTAGCACAGTCCAACCTAATGTGATTTACACATCAGTAAAAAGGAGGACAGATGTGAATATTTATTTACATAAAATTGTTAATGCTTATTTACATGTACAAATGCAGTATTAGGTAAGATTTCAACAGAATTACAATGCATTCTTCCTAAAGAGGGGAGGGTGGAGACCAGCTAAATGAAGTGCTAGCTGAGTTTCTGGCTTAGGCATGGCTAACTTTTGATGAACAGCTTAAGGGGCCCTGATATCCATCATTACCATTCTTTTTGTCTAAACAAGGCTTGATTGGGCCTTATTTTGCAGGGTTAAAAAGGTTACCTTCAAATGGAGGCTTGAAAAAGGTTAGGAAACCATACTACAGAGGTAATTTTGTTGCTTCTGTTGTTAAATATCTGACAGTCAAGCATTTTTGGTGAACTATTTCAAATCACCCTTAGAAATATGAAACAGTGGCTCCATATCCATTTTCTGCCCACCTAACTTGGAAATAAGTAACGCTTTTATCTGGTTTTTCTTAAAACTTTGCCTATAATTCTCATAGAAAACCTGATGCATTTACCTTGTCTGGGGCTCTTCGGCTCATGTTTTGAGGGTAAGCACTTGTAACGTTCAAACAAATGCCATCGGGACTCCATAGCCAATTATTTGCCCTTGCTGATCTTTCACAGTCTTTTTTCCTTGTACATCTGAAATAAATTATAAAATGTAAAGTTGCGCAAAATAATTTTTTTTAAAAAAATCAGCAGTCATTAATCAAAAGTATGTGAAGTGTCAAGAGAAAAAAATGACACAGAACATGCATTTAATAATTCACTTCATTCTTCCAGTTTAATTATTGTTCTTTATGACAGGAAAATTACCTGTGAATATTTTCAAATGACATCTGTAAATGTACAAATATTTATCTTTAACACAATTCATTATAAACCAAATAAAAAAGCTTACTTAATAAACAAGAAATATATAATGGAAAGTGGCTTAGCAGCTATGAATTGATACTGTGCTTACTTATTATAAATAGAGACTCTTCTGTTTCCTTTTTAACACTGAATATAATGAATGGCAACTCCCAGCACCCAATACTGTTGACTGTGCTATCTGGGAATGATCGCAGTTTCAACAAAATAACATTTCAAAGGGCACAAATTTCACAGTGCCATTGGGTATTTGCTCTTTCTCCAAGCTTAGCTATGTGGTCTCATACATAAGGTATGAAAGAAAAAAGGATATTCCTGGCTATATAATTAGCTGCTACTTATAGCTTCAGAGAAGCATAAGGAAAATGCTCGAACTATGATCCATTTCTGGTTTTGTTCTACTCAGTACAATGATCAAGTCACAGCAACAGTGCAAAGCAGATAACAGATGGCTAAACATTTCAAAGACACATCTTCATGAAGTGTAAATTAAAATTCAATGAAACAATTGCAGTCTATACATAAGAGCAGGAAAGCCAAGCTATTTTACAAGATTATTAGATTTCTGGAAAACAACATTCTTATGTTAATTAAGACCTAACAGACTTACTATGACCAAAATGTTCCTGGACAGAAGTTTCTGTCATCAGATAGACTAGCATGGTGACAATCCTGTCATCATTACTTATGCTGTGTAAGGCAGATGACATCATCAGTAGTGGTGATTTTTCAATAACTAAGCATTTCTGACTTCTCTCCCAATAATCTCAAGGATCAGGCATAAACCCTGTTATTGTTAGGAAGCTCTAAAAGCATGTGGGTGGAAGAGGAAGTCTTTAACTGCTAAAAATTACTGCTGTTGGAATTACTTCACTGGTAATGGAGATTTTTCTGTAACTTCTTACTACCACCCCACAGCTTCCTGACAATGAAAGGAATAACACGGGACTTTCACAAGATAATTTTAAAATATTTAATTTCAAAAAAGTCCCCACTCTTAATGACTTCATACATGTCATTAGTTAGGGTCATATTTTACTGTCCTATGGGATATATGATCTTAAATGTACAATCAAGCAAACTGCTTACAGGATAAAGGAACCCACCAAAGAACAAGAACCTAGGCCTAGGTCAGGGCTCAGCAAACTTGGCTCTCCAGATGTTCTTGGACTTCAATTCCCAGAAGTCCTGATCAGCAGGCATACTGACTTGGTCAACCAGCTTTGGGAGTCTGCCCATATCTGCCATTATACGGCATTGTCAGAATTCTCAAGGAAGAAGATTCTAGCCTGAACAATTACATTTCAGAAAGATCTATTTTTCTTTAAGAATTACAAGGAAGACTGATAGTCTGAGATTGGCATACACATTCATGGACCTCTCTGCTGGTATGTCATGAACCTACTGGGTGGCTACAACAGGCCCAGCAGGTGTGATTCTGTTCCATTTCCACACAAACATGCATGCTATAGCATGAGAAATCAGCTCTCCAACCTGAACTATACTTGGGTGAACTCTTTCATGTGTATATCAGAGAGTAAACAAAAATATGCTTGAAACACAGACTAATACCATTTCACAAATCTTTCACAAGTATATAGCTTAAATCATCTGCATCAGGCCGGCTAAGAGCAAATTTTTTTCTTCTTCATATTGCCAGTATAATAATATAACACATTAACACAGTGTTAGTGGCATGGAAGTATTACTGCTCTTTGCTACAGAAATTCACATCTGCTTTATTTTTCTTTCTTTCACATACAGGTATATTTATAATTATTCACATTTTTTTTATTCCAAGGGCTGCAAGCACATTTTTAGAGCAACTTTATCAGGTAGCAAAAGCTTGGTCCGAGACCACCCAAATAATATCATAGATGTTGACAGATTTGAGCTTGGGTCTTCATGCCTTGAGCACAGTGATGGGATGTTACCAGTTTGGACTGGTTCGCCCGAACCGGTAGCACCCCATCAGGAGGGGTCGCTGGGGGGAGGAAACCCCCGGGGCAACCAGTTTGGTCGCCTCTCCAGCCCCCTCCAGAAATTTATTTCCAAGCAGCCATTGCGTCAAACCTCAGTTAGACGCATGCACAGTTCTATTTTTTAGTGCTTAAATAGAGGTTTGATGCATGCACACTAAAAAAAGAACTGCGCATGCGTCAAACAGAGGTTTGATGCATGCGCAGACATTTTATTTTTATTTTTTTCTCCACCCGCGATGTCATGATGTCGGCTGCGCCCACGACGTAATGACATCACGGTGGGGTAGCAAAAATTCTGACAACCCACTACTGCTTGACTACCATGATTACCTTACATAAACCTGAAAAGTGGTAGGTAGAATACGCTGTGATAATCTCAGTGACAGCAATTTATGTTTCAAAAATAAAAAATAAAAAAAGAAATTCACCAATTCCCTTTTCCAAGACATACCACATGCTTGCAAAATATCATTTTTCCATCTCCACTCTAAACTTTCTCCTAGCATTTCATAGCCACTGAACTCAGTTCTCACTAGCTGCCTGTCAGTTCCCTCCTCAATAAAAAATTTCTAAATCTTTTAATAACATTTTTGTCCTTCTTTAAAATTTGGGCCTTCTTAAGCCTTTGGATGGTGCCAATTTGGCTTCCAAAGTAACTCACTATAAGTACAGATAAGCAAAATGGCATACTAATCAGCAAAAATCTTTAATACTTCATAATAATCAGATCAAGAGTGTTTATCAGCAGAAGGCTACAGGGAAAAGCTGATTATTTCCTGCAAAATGTCTAAGTTTGCAGGTAGGCAGTTTCAGATACAAACTGAATTCTGAAAGCAGACAGTACTGCTTCATTCATGAATGCATGCACAAGCTTCATGCCAAATGTTTAGGTAATTTTACTGAAGTCACATAAATATTTAGAGAGGCTACAAGATCCTTGAAATCTATCTCCTTTCTTTAATTAAATAAACCTTCAAATCACAAAATCCTATAAGGTTCTGCCATGGGGTTAATTAACCTGGATGTCCAAATTGGGGTTGTCTAACTTAGATCCATAACTCCTTCATTTGCTTATAAAAATAAATCTGGAGGTTTGGTTCAGCAGATTTTAAGCTGACTCCCAAAGTATAATTTAGTTACCAAGACTGGAAGTCAGCCAAGTAGCAACTGTCATGCTAGCCTGTTTAGTGACCAGCTCTGGAATTAATTTCTGGAATTTAATTTCTGAATTAAAATAAGTATAGAAAAAAAATATTCTAGAAACAGCCATAAATAATGGGACCTCTTCTCACATATGCCATGTAAAAGCATGCAGGTTTACCCCTTTAATTGTGTGCTACACTTTAAAAAATGGAAACTATAGAAAGTCATGTAGCTCAAAAATAATTTAAAAGAATAAGAACAGATTAAAAGTTCATGTCTCCAGAAGAAAAATAATGTGAAAGAATAGCCAATTCTCTCTCTCTCTCTCACACACACACACACCTGTCTAAGGAAGCGTGACCCACCCACCCACCCCTTAAAAAGGTTTAGAACTCCTGCTATAGTGTATCGACATAGACAATATGGACCTAGATCAGTGGCTTCCAATCTTTTTTTTGGCCATGCCCCACCTAACAAACTTATGGATGTTTCTAGAATATTTTCTTTTTATGTGCTCTAAAATCCTGATGCCCCCTCTCCCTGTGACATTTAATTCTTATTATTCAAAAAGTGAACATCTATTCAAGCGGAAGAATCCTAAAAGGCCATTCACTGTTAATACCTCATTCTCGAATTACCCTCTTAAAAATCAAATTTATTTATTTATTTATTTCATTTGTACCCTACCCTCCTCCAAAGACTCAGGGCGGCTTAACAACTAAAAACAATTAAAACACATACATAAAAATTAAAATTCAGTTGAAAAACACAGAGGAGAGAGGTGGAATATTTGGAAGAGCCAGGTGACCGAGTTGGCTGTCTGGCCCACTCCCTACATATGCCCTGCCAGCCAGATCTGCATGCCTTTCCTAAAGGGCAGCAACTCTTTCTGGAGACATAACTCACTTGGCAGGAGGTTCCATGAGGCCGGAGCAGACACAGTAAAGGCCCTCCTTCTCGTGCTAGAATGAGCCTCTCTAGCTGAAGATACGACCAGAGAGCCTCTATGGTCCGCTCTAGTGAGATGGACAGATGTTCTCAGGGTGAATTGCCCCCCTGTGGGGAGTGTGCCCCACATTGTGAACCACATACCTAGATGAACCTGTAATCAAATTCTTCATAAAATAGGTTTTTGTATACTCTCTTCCTCTAATATTTTGAACTGCATTGAGAAACAAAACATATATACATCTGCTTCTTAAGGTAGTTCAAAATATTATTTTCCTGCATAGATGACATCCACCAAATGACACACAGATTTAACAACAACAAAAGTGAAAGACTGTTAAAGCCAATGAAAAGCTTCAATGAAACCTTCTCTTTAAAAAGCTTGGATTCTTAGCATTCTATAAATACATTTTTTAGTTCTCAGAGTTATTTCCAATCCCACTAAAATACATTAGGAAATATTGAGTACATGTCAATACTTGGGTAGACTGACGAGGAAGCAAGAATTCTTCTTTTCCTCTTACAAGTCTTATAGGACTTATAAATCTGATAGCTTTTTTTGGGGGGGTGGGTGGGGGGCTCTGTTTAGTACAAATGGAAGATAATTCTTTGATTCATTATTTTGAACATTTTATTTTTGTTTAACGTGGTCCTGAACGGTAAAGAAAAGCTTTCTGCCTTCAAATACGAGAAATCTGAAATGTTAAGGAACAGCCAAAATTTAGGCACTGCCCTATTCAAAGATTGTTAATAATTTACAATTGAAAGAGTTGTGTTAAGAGATGCTTAAGGGTTAAAATACTAAAATAAGACTAGCACCAGATAAATGCTAGATATTCACCAGCTGTGACTTGGCAACCACCATTTTCATGCAAATTAAAATACAAGCTATAGAGACAAAATATGCAAATTAGTTTCTACCCTGCCGCTCATTATATGTGGTAATTTGTGATGAAGATTTTTTCCTAGTTCTCATACAAATGCTTTCAAGAAATTATTCAGCATCCATGGATATCGTGAAAAGAATTAGTTTGCACAATGGGATAGACCCCTCTTAGCTGTACTCTGCAATACTTACTTTCCTTCTGTTACACACCAGCCACAGTAAGGATCGCGGGCTTGAATACACTGATTGCAAGCTGTGTAGCTACCACATTCTTGGACAGGCAAGCGAAAAACCTAGCCAGAAAAAAATTAAGATAAATAAAAAAATAGTATGAGACTTTTAATTAGAAACTATGGAGCTGTTTTGTTCAATCATAGATAATACCTCAGTGATATGTTTTGCATTCATGGTCAGTTTACAACTTGCCCACACTCTCCTTGATTATCAATCAAGCCAAAACAGAACAAAAAAAGATATTCCTCCTCCATACTGCATGTGCTGTCTATCCAAGTGTTAGGAATCACTACTACCCTGGGATGCAAGTTATGTACTGGATTTGGTCCAGGAAGCAACCATTGAAAATCTGATCCATGGGTTTGTCTGGATTGTACATACTTTTGTTGTTGTTCAGTCGCACAGTCAATTCTGACCCTCTGCGACCCCATGGACCCCTGTCCGCCAGGCACTTCTGTCCTCCACCATCCTCCTCAACTCGCTCAGCTCTGTGCCCATTGTGTCTACAATACCATCTAGCCACCTCATTTTTGGCCGTCCCCTTCTTCTTTGGCCCTCCATCCTTCCCAGCATCAAGGCTTGCATACTTAGGGGACAATTGATGTCACATATTATGGACATTAGGAGACCCAAAAGGATAATTGATTTTATTCTTTCTAGTTGTTAACAGCAGATGGCCCTCTGGCTTTCATTCTAGCACCAACACTGGAAGAAGTTGTACAACAACACTGCATTGTTTTCCTGTGACGATGCCTTCTTCACCAGAAGCTCTGTTTTGTGAAAAAAATAAATACATTTGTATATGTTTAAAAGTAAAATATAAATATTGGGAGATCCAATTAGCTGAGCTAGTCCTCCTATAATGCAGAATCAGGCAGTTTTCTTAAATGGAAAATATTGGGAGATGGCAGCAAGGAAGGAGCTGTGTGCTATGTGGTCTGTATGGTAGTCCCTACTCCAGCCTGTAGGATTCACACAATGGAAGTCAGTGTATTCTTGAAGAAAGATACAATTTAGGATGGTTAAGATTTGATTTATTTAAAACAGAATGAGCACCAGCTTGTTCTTTGCTCTAGGCAGCAAAATGTCTGGTGTAGATCTTGCCATTTATCCACCTTACATAGCTCATGTGGTTCATTTAGTGTGACACCTCACAATCTATCTTAATCTACAATGCACATGCCATCTTGGCAATAATGCATTTGATGAGAAAATGTCACACTCTTTTTGAATGTGTGAATAAACCTCCACAGCTCATGAGGCAAAACCCATTGAGAGATGCTAGAAATTGCAGTTGTAGAAATATACTTCTAGATGTTCAAACTGTCAGAGTGTAAGACTGGCATCTTCATAAGCATAAATTTGAACATAAACATGGCTTTCCTTTTCATTAATACTACAAGAAGTTTAGCTGGCTTGATTGGGTATTTTACTATGAACCGGGAGCTGCTGGTATATCAGGCAATTGGGCTTTGTCCCACCCCGCCCTCACCTCTGGTGCCCTGGGGCGCCAATAGCAATGTATGGGATTTTCCCCAACCCTCAAATAGGTGTCCCCACCACTCTCTGTCCAGCGCCTTTCCATAGTGCTCTGCTATGAACTCAAGTGGGGATTGATTCGCCACTGTGCCTCTCAGAATAGCTACGAATGTTAGGCAAGCTGCAGAACCCTGAGAACAAGGCAATGGAAAGCCACTTCTAAGTACAGTAATACCTCGAATAACGTTTACCTCAGATAACGCTAAAATCGCATAACGTTAAGTAATCTGGGGAGGAGAATTGAATCGAATAACGTTAAGGTCCTATGGGATGTATCGGATAACAACCGCTAAAGCTTGTGCAGTTACAATGTATCTCTATGGAGCTTTAACGTTATCCAATACATCCCATAGGATTTTAACATGCATCGGATAACACTAAAAACCGGATAACACCAGGACTTGTGGAACCAAGTCTTAGCGTTATCCGAGGTATTACTGTACTCTCTAGCTAGAAAATCCTGAAAGGGTCACCATATGTTGGAAGTGACTTGACGGCAAACAATTATTATTTCTGTTTAATAACTACTATGATGTCATGTTTACTTTTTCTTTAAGGAATAGTTTCGCTAACAATTTCCATTATGAATATGCAGAGTAATATATTCAAAGCATGCTACATATACAGAAACCCAGTTAAAGATGCTATATATAGGTCTGAAATCCTCAGCACTTAATTAGACATTTTAGTAGGACATATTTCCAAGAGGAAACATTCATAATTTGAATGCCGTATTTTGTAATGATTGCTACTGTTAAGTTCCTGCCATACTCTCTTCTGAGCAATTTGATGTCAAAGAAATGTCTTTCAGTCATATGATAAAAACACTCATTTTATAATAATCCTGTCATTAAGAAACAAGTCATTAAAGTACTCACAACTCTGATTAAAAACATCTCACAGAGAATCCTTTTTGAGTTTAGATTATATTAATCATGCCTATTTCACAAGTAAACTCTTGTAGATTATCTTGTATGTTTCGTATTTGAGGAGGAGGAGGAAGAAGAAAAGAACCTGAGCCACAAAGCAAGTAAGAATAATGACTACTGTTTGCCTCTTATTTTCAGAAGAGGATGATAGTAAGCATTAGCTTAAGTATCATGTAAAATAGAAATAACAGAGTGTGGGTACTAATGCTGGCAGGAATTTTCTGATCATTCAGTGACTTCTATGAATGGGTTAAGAGAAACATGGACTTCAAAAGATATTTGCTCCAGGCATTCCACTATTTATTTACCCAGAGAAGATGATAGAAAAAAATTCAGAAGACTAAAAAAACCCCACCCCACCTAACACATGGGTGGGACAAAAAAAATTCTGCTTCAGATGTAGCTGGTCAACAATTCTCTTCACAACTAACTATGGTGGCTCGGAGTTGCATTCCAACAATACAGGGGAGGGGGCACAAATTGCCAATTGTTGACCCAGATCTTCAGATCCATCATTTTTTACACCTTGACAAACCATTGGCAGTCATTGCTGCTTCTCATATGAGGGAAAGTGATGTCTGTGGCTCCAGGTATCGACATTGAGAGCGGCAAGAAAAAAACTGATCTGATGGGGAAATGAGCCTTCTTCATGGAACGCTTTGCCTGTGGAGCTGCCTCATTCCTAGACATGTTTAAGAAGCACATCAAAATCTTACTCTTTAGGGAGGCTATCAAAGACTAACTTCTAATGGCCAGCTAGTTTAATTTATATTTATTGTTTATCAGACACGTTCTGGGTGACTGAGTAATAACCACTACTAAATTGATCATGTTTACTGGAGAGGGAAAGTTTTTTGTTATGTTTTAATGTTGTTTTGTGCTTATGTTTCTTGTTTAACTGGAAACCTCCCCAAGTGGGGAAAATCTCCCAGATGGGTGGAGTGTGTGTGTGTGTGTGTGTGTGTGTGTGTGTGTGTGTGTGTGTGTGTGTGTGTGTGTGTGTGTGCGTGTGCGCGCGCGCGCGCGTGCATGCATGCATGTATGCACCATACTGTCTCACCCAAAACAATTTTTCTATATGACAAACAATTCTTTGTTCTATATGACAATGTTCTCATTGCCATAACCTTGAATCCAAGGGTTGTAATGGTACCTGCCACTGATAGAACTAAAATTGTTACTAGTTTCCAGGGAGATAGTGTAGATGTTGTAGGAAAACCAACAGAGACTTGCAGCATTGTAAAGACTACCACATTTATTATGGGTTGCAGCTTGCTACACTGGATCTAGGGCATGTTGCCCAGCAGTTAGCACACTGGACGTGACTTAAGACCAAGCTGGAGGCTATGATAAAAGACCTTTGAGTGATCTTTTGCACTCCCCTCTACATCTTTTGTTCTACTGTTGCCTTTTCAACAGAAAGCACTGTAGCTTGTAAGAGAAGCAGCAGAGTGGAGATGGGAATATTAAACTATTTCACTAAATAATCAAAATAATTCACCATTAAGCTGCTATCTATTCCATCAATAGGAAGGAAGGGAACTGCCTTTATAAAATGTATATTGTTCCATTCTCTCTTGATGCCTTTCATTTTTACAGCTTTTTCTTATTTACATCAAGAGCAATTTACTTTTTTATCTCTCTTCTGCTGGCAGTCTTCTCTGCACAGCATCTAGCACCAACTATGAAGGCCAATTAAAGCTGGAGGCTTTTATGCAGCAAACAAAACATTTTCTTACTCAGTGGACTATATATTGGTATCACAATGGTATAATAGGTCATTATATTATTTTGTAGATACATGTTAAGGAAATGTAAGATCATATTTAACCTATTTGTCTTTGCCATTTCATTACTGTTACCCAATATTCTTCACCTTGTCTGTGGTCATTACATACAAATTCTCATGAAGAGCATCAAGGACAAGATCTCTCTTGATGGGCTTGTTTTTTTCAATAAGAATGCTGGCATATTCCTTTGCAGGATTAGATAAAGCCACCTGAAACACATATAGTTATGTTATGTTGTTAAACAGGCATAAAGATATATCAATACGAAAATACACTTGCATTTTTAAAAATTAAAAACAAAACAAGAATCAATTTTCATCACCCAAGGAGAGAGACTTTTCTTTCAAATATTTTGGCTGTTCAAAATCCTAACCCTTCTTGATCAAACAATTAATTTTTTATTTTTCCTACAGCCATCCACTTTCATTTTTATGAAATAAATCTGTTTTGTGGTTTCAACATGGCAAAACAGTGTACAGTAAAACCCCTACTTATGTAAAAAGTCTGTTCTGTAGGCTTTTGTGTAAATTGTTTTTTTACTTAACTCAAAGCAAACCCGTAGGAAAGATGAATTTTTACTTAACTCGAAGCAAACTCATAGGAAAAATGTATTTTTTACTTAACTTGAAATAAATCCGTAGGAAATTGTGTTATGTAAATAGGGACATTTATGTAAATTGGGACATTTATGTAAATCAAAGCAACCCCATAGGAAAAAAATGAATTTTTTTACGTATTTCAAATCAAACCCATAGGAAATTGTGTTATGTAAATTGGGACATTTATGTAAATGAGGACATGGTTTTAGTGCAAAAATCATTATATAATTCAAATTTTATGTAACTTGAGGCATATGTAAGTCAGGGTTTTACTGTATAATGAAGTACAGTAATACCTCGGATAACGTTTACCTCAGATAACGCTTCAATCGCATAACGTTAAGCAATCTGGGGAGGAGAATTGCATTGAATAACGTTAAGGTCCTATGGGATGGATCGGATAACAACCGCTAAAGCCTGCGCGGTTACAATGTGTCTCTATGGAGCTTTAACATTATCCGATATATCCCATAGGATTTTAACATGCATCGGATAACACTAAAAATCAGATAACACCAAGAGTTGTGGGACCAAGTCTTAGCGTTATCCGAGGTATTACTGTACCTGTAAAGCCCAAAACACTACTGCTTAAAAATAACTTGTTCTGTTACTCGCTACTTTGTTATTATTACAGCTTTCACCAAAATAAATTTGTTCTTTTATTCATTAATTAACATTATTTATTAACATTAACGGTGCAGTCACTGGAAAATGCATATAGGTCCCTTACGTGGCAATTTTTATCTACTACACATTGATAAAATACAATGAAGATACAAAGAAAAGCTTCTTTTTTCCATTTTCTTCCCAGATGACTTGAACTATATCCCCAGTCCAAGTGAAATCACTGAGAAAATGTCAGGCCAGATGAAATTCCACAGACAGGAATATCTTATGTGTATAGATTTAGTGAACAAAAACTGTCATAGCAGAATGAATTTCCATGTAACTTTCCACAACACACACCTACTACTATCTTGAATGTGTCTAACAACCTGAGCAGCAGGATTCAAAAGTTATATCTACACTGAGCTGGAAGACAGGTTGGATTTGCTACCACCTCCACCTTTCCTTAACATTTTAGCTAAGTATACTATGTACAAAGTATTTTCTTGTAAACTCACAAATAGAATTATCACTTGTAGATAGTTCACTTGCTTTCCAAGTCTGATTTATAGATGCATTAATGAAGTAATTAATTGTATTTCTAAGCCATTTCCCATTACTGCAGTGATTCCAAGACAAGTTAAAATATAAAACAATTAAATTCACAATCAACAATCTGTAACACTTAAACAAGCTATTGACATTACAATGCAAAACGTTTATGTATCTGTAGTATATTTTTAGACTAAAGTATAATTTGCAGTTGCGCAAATCATAGTCTGCTATGTTGGATGTAACAAGCAACCAAGAAACTGGCTCAGCCTATATGACTAAAAATACATTGGATACCAGGGCTATTCTGATTTGCAAAAGCTTTCACTCTTAAAATTCCAATTTACCAAAAGTAAACATTATGTCTTTACAGCACTTTTATTCATCTTGGCAGATTTTTTATCACTTGTAGAAAAAAAGGAGTGCAAAGGAAATGGCTGCATGTTGTTAAGAGTTACAATTATTTACACTTTGACTAAACAAAATCTTAGCCTTAGTATATTAAAAGCCAATTTTAATAAAAGAGAAGCATTCTAGGTCTCAGGAATGTTAACTAGAGCATACATTCATTTGAATTTAAATACATAATTCAAACTATAACAAACTATTTCTGGCAGTTTGACTGAAAAATAAGTTACCATTATATAGAAACTTTTATAACTTTTACTTATTATGCATTATGATTTTACTTACTGTAATTGTCATCATATGTTGAAACAAATTATTTTGACCCCTTTGTCCTAATTTACTTCTTCAAATACTTTTGCTCGGTTTAACTGTTTGTTTAGTTTAAAAGCCAAGCAACATCTTGGATTTTACGATGAAACATGATACCCATAACTTTCATTTTTAAGAACAACACACTCACACATATATAACACTACAAATTAAGGACTCACCTTCAGGATTCTGCCATCTGACGTTCCAACAAATACTACAGTATTCTCATTTTCCACTGCAAACGTAACTGCTGTTAAATTTATACCGTCCTTTTTCAATTTAGGTTCTGCAGAAATTCCCTCTTTGCTTCCCAAAGGGTATGGCAAATGTTCTGAACCACATGGAAAGGTCTTACTTGAATTCTAAAAAATAAATCCATAAGCAAAAATAACACTTAGTGAGATGGCAACTTAGCATATTCAATTTAGGGTTAAAATTGCAGTTAGTCACTTGTTTAGTTTTTAGCAATTTTGCAATCACCAGATTTCATCCAGTTTTGACTTGAGAATCTTCTTACAGAACATACAAAGCACATGTAGATGCTGCCATCTTGGACCATATTAGTTCACACAAACAAATATAAAGAGAGGATAGACAAAATTAACATCCAAAATATTTGTGACAAGAGTGTGGCATCAGAGGGTGAAAAAGTTGCTGTTTGGGACAACAGTCTCCTGCACCCCCCAGGTTAGCATGCCATTGAACATACTCATTGGTTATTCTGGGAGTTGTAGCCCCAAAACTAACTTTTCTAAGATCTTTTAACACTCTTGAGGACTGCTTTGGCTTAATTTTAGGTGTAAGGCTTCTGGCAACAAAAGTCATTACGCATTTGTAGCAACACATGTAAAATACCTAGATTATTCCTTCTATGAACTGATGGACTTGTTTTAACCAAATTAAGTATCTTTTAGCTAGATTAATTTAAAAATGTAATCCATTTGGTTGGGCTATGACAATCTAAAATAGCAGAGTGGTCTCAGCTCACTTCTGAAAGAGAATGTTATGAAGTGATAAACAGACATTTTCCAAGTTAAAAGACTAACTTTAATTAAAAAAAATGATATAATATCTTGAAAGGCAAAATATTTCTGAAGCACACCCCCACCCCCGCACAGAGAAAAAACACTAACTCCAAACCCAAAGCAACTATAGCCATAAACATGCTTTAATTCCCAGCAATTTGCTTTACAGAGTGAAGCATTTTTTAAAAGTTAAATGTTTCCTACCACCTGGTGAGATGCAGTAATACATGGAGGATTTTCCGATCTAAAAGGTTTGTAGAACACATCTCGGTCATCTTTCATGTAACATCTTTCCCTGTTTTCTTCCATTTTTTCATTGATCTGCTTCAAGGAAAACACACACATGGCACATTCCAAGGAGTCTTTTTCCATCCTCCTGAAAAGTCCAATAAGCAGTGTATCGTTTTCATCATCATCTTCGGCTGCTGAGGGTTTACTTTTTGCTGGAATGTGCCCGGGCACTGAGGCATAGATGGCATTACTTTGGTTGTAAGATCCAGTGTCATCGTGACACTCCAAGTCCATTTCAAAATAGGAATGATAATGTTCATCTTCCTTGCAGAGTCGCCCAATAAGTGTGCGATTGACAGCAGTGCCCAGGTGATTGAAATTTTGATTGAAGATAAAATATACAAAGTGTTTGTTTTCAAAGACATACAGAAACTGCTGTGTGCTTGGGGATGGGTATGCTGATTTAATAGCAGCAGCATCTGCATACAGTTCAAAAATCTCTCTCCCATCCCCATTAAAAAGCTGACGAGTGCTTATTATTATCCCATTGTCATTTCCCCCATTTCCCTTTCCAACAAACATCATTCGACCTTTTTTCAGGGAGGTGATCAACCCCACCGTGGTTACATTCTCATCATTACTTGCAACAAATGATTTCTCGCCACTTCCATTTTCATAGTAAGTTCTGTTGGAAATGTTCTCAAGCTCTCTTATGGAACATATGCCCTTAAACAGGCTCCCACAGACCACAATCTTTTTCTCTTGCATATCTAGCAAAAGCATTTTGTTATAATTGTCAGTCATTTTTGCATCAGTACATTGGCTTTCATCAATGGGAGGTGTGCATTTTATGTTATCCAAATGTGGTCCAGTTGACACTTCCTCTATTGACGGATAGGGTTTCAGATCTCTTGTAAGCTGATATAGGGCATTTATTGCTCCCAAATAGACTGTCCCAGTCTCATAGTTCACCGTTAGGTGGCTCAGTTCTGTTTTACTCTGGAATGAATCCCAATTCTTAGGTCTTAATGCACAGGTGACACAAGAGTAGCTCAGAATGCTCATCACCCAAATCCATGCAGCCATTTCTGTGTAATACCTGAAATATAAAGATAGATATATTACATAGAGTTAAGGAAAAATATCATTTTCATATGTGATCATTCAAAAACAGAGAGGCTAACCCAAAAGGCAAAGAAGTTCAACTGCTACTTCTGGCAAGAGTAGATCTACAGAACCGACAGCTAAAGGTCAATTCAAACATACATCTCAATCATTCAGTGGGTCTGTGGTAGCTGGAACTGGCAACTGGATTCAGAATTTTTTTAAAAAAAATCCTGAAGGTTTCAACTACAAGCCATATTAAAGTGATTTATCACAGCTAATTTATGAATGGGCATTTTATACAGCTGCCAAAACAACCACTTCTTGGTCACTTTGTCCTATTCTCCACCTCCATGCTGAGACTGTTCTTGCTTTGAAAGCACATTCAAACTAAAGGATTTTTATTATTCCCTAGCATATAAATGTCTAGTGTATCTTTCTAAGGCAGAATACTCAGGTGACTTCCTCCCCCCACCCTGTCCCTTGTTTGGGAGGGAGACAGAAACTAAATCTGCCTGTAATCTTTATTTCTCAAATTATTACCACCTTTAGGAGAGATATGAAGAAAATAGTCAATAACCATCTATGCTGCTTCTCAGATCTTTCTTCATTATAACTAACTGGGGCTTCGATTTAAGTTCGAATTTATAACAGTTAGCGTATAGTTTAATTTTAAATAAAATTAAACTAAGTCTCTCATTAATGCCCCCAATTAACTCAATGGATCTCTAAATGGCACTACATGAATAGAAAACAACAAATTTTGGAGAAATGTACATTCAATTAGTCTAGTTTCGAGAAAAGTATTAGTTTCTGCTCTTTGAGTGTTAAAATACATACAGTATTTTTAAAAACTACCTATTAACTCAAGAAATGAAAATACATTCATCAACACTGCTTCTTTTCAAGATGCTTTGAGGAATTCCCACATGAAAATTGATTATATTCACAGATATGTAACTGATTCCTGACAGAAATAAAATACACATGGTGTAAAACTATATGGATCTCCCTGTGAATCTCATTTAACCCCCCCCCCCCATGAATCAAGGACAAGTTAAACACAAATACGGGGCAGAGAAGGATGCACCTAATACAGTATACCATGCTTTAAGATACTTCCAATATGGAAAACCAAAACATTCATTTTCTAGTTGGAGATTTCAACAGTCATATCAACACTTGGGACTATGAACACAATGTCAAAAATGATGAAGCCGTTATAAAATGGGCAGAAACCCACTCAATGTGTCTAATGTATCTGAACTCCCCAGTTTATTTAACAGTGGAAGGTGGCAGAGAGGCTACAATCAAGATCTAGTTTTTGTTAGTCAGCCTATAGCTCAACAGTGCATTAGGAATGTTGACATTCTGATCCCAAACACTCAGCACAGACCTATTCTTGTCAGATCTAATCAGCCATAGGATTTCACTCTATTGACATACCATTTTGTTGTTGTTCAGTCGCACAGTTGATACCGACCCTCTGCGATGACCCCATGGACCCCACTGTCCGCCAGGCACTTCTGTCCTCCACCTTCCCCCTCAACTCGCGCAGTTCTGTTCTCATTGTCTCTAAAATACCATCTAGCCATCTCATTTTTGGCTGCCTCCTTCTTTTGCCCTCCACCTTTCCCAGCATCAAGGCTTTCTCAAGTGAATCCTCTCTTCTCATTTGATGTCCAAAGTACTTTAGCTTCAACTTTACTATTTGACCTTCTAAGGAGCAGTCAGGGTTGATTTCTTCTAAGATTGACCTATTTGTTCTCCTCACTGTCAAGGTAACTCTCAAAACTCTCCTCCAGCACCACATCTCAAAGGCATCTATTCTTCTGCGCTCAGCTTTCCTAATGGTCCAGCTCTCACAACTATACATTGCCACCGGGAATACCATTGCTTTGACTGGACGGATTTTTGTTTGCAATGTGATGTCTCTACTTTTCACTATGTTGATATACCATACAAGGTATAATTTCAAAAAAGTCAACTGGGATAAACTTACAACAATATCAAATACAATTGTGCTTCAGACTGTTCCTTAACCAGTAAACTATGACCAATCTGTACGTTCCATTTTTGGAATATTTTCATCTCTCCATTCCAAGAGGGATTATAGATTATATAATTATTATTATTTAGATTATATTTCACACCTTGAAGAAAATTATTTCAGAGAACATATGATAAAAACTGGGAGAATTTTTATCTTAACTCTAGCAGAAACAAAAAGAACTTGAATGATATGTGCCAAAATAGAACTTGACAAAACAAGAAACCTTGGTGAATGAACGGCAAGTCAAATAAGTGACATTCTCAAACTCAAAGAGTTTCATCTCTGCTGATGATTTTTCCTTGAAATTCCTGGGGGAACGTTTGGGTCCATTGGGCAGCAACTGGATTAGTTCTTTCTTTCAGTTTTTAATTTAATTTTAATTTCCAATTTGTATAGCCGCCCAACTCAAAATGACTCAGGGCAGCTCACAACATTAAAAACAATACAACAATACAAATACATTAAAACCACGCCCATAAAAAACCAATTTAAAGTACTACAAAAATTAAAAGACCGAGAATTAAAGAAAGAGGATTAAAATAGGGAGAAATGTTGCTGTTATTTTATCAGCCAGCAGGTGGGGGTCACCACCTCACCGGTGCCCCAAATCTGTTTCGCCAGCCAGGTTTTTAGTTCTTTCTTGAAGGGCAGCAACTCCATCTGGAGTCACAGCTCAATTGGCAGGAGGTTTCATAGGGCCGGAGCAGACACAAAGAAGGCCCTCCTTCTTGTGCTAGAGAGGTGAGCCCCTCTAGCAGATTGCACAGTAAGAAAGCCTCTCTGGTCCACTCTGGTGGGACAGACAGATGTTCTCGGGGTGACATGGTCTCTTAAGTATCCTGGGCCACTACTATGTAGGGCTTTAAAGGTAATAACTAGCTTCTTGAATTGCACCTGGAGGCACACTGGCAACCAGTGCAGCTCACGAAGCAGTTGTGAGGCACTGGCATACTGCTAGCATCCCATCACCATATGAGCAGCCGCATTCTGGATCAGTTATAGCCTCTGGATGGTCCTCAAGGGCAGCCCCATGTAGAACACATTGCAATAGTCAAATCTGGAGGTGACCAGAATGTGCTTGACCATGAGCAAGGAGTCCTGGTCCAGGAGTGCGTGTAACTGGCAGATCCCATGAAGTTGTGCAAAAGCCCTCCGGCCACGACTGCCACCTGCTCTTCGAGCAGGAGTCACAAGTCCAGGAGGACCCCCAGATTACACACCAGGTCTGTTGAAGCCAAACCCTTTAAAATAACAGGTCTGTGCTTTCCACTTAAAGAATAGAGAAGCAGAGAGAAATTTATAAGTTGGGAAGTCAAGATAGTTATTGGGGCACTAACCTAACTCAACATACCTGGCTGTCACTCTGGGCCAGACCCTGACGTACAAAAATACTGCTTAAACATCAGGCAGAAATAATTTACTTACAAAAAAATGACTGAATGAAACTGATGCATAAACAATAAGAAATTTTTTACCTCTGTGCTACTCCAGAGCAGAATATGCTAGTGCCTCGTGATATAAATCAGCACATGCCAAACAAGTGGATGTTGCTCTTAATAAATCATATAGGATTATTACTGGTAGCTTGAAACCTATCCTTATCAAAATAATCTACTGTTCAGCTGGCATTGCCTCTTTAGCTTTTCCCAGTTGACTTTCTTGAAATTATACCTTGTATAGTATATCAACACAGTGAAATCATATGGCTGATTAGATCTGACAAGAATAGGTCTGTGCTGAGTGTTTGGGATAGGAATACCCACTTTCCTAATACTAACAGAAACTAGATCTTGATTATAGCCTCCCTGCCCCTTTCCACTGTTAAATAAACTGGGGAGTTTAAATGCATAAGGCACATTGAGTGGGTTTCTGCCCATTTTATAATGGCAAATAATGAACAGCATAAGGTAACACAGCATCAGACTCATCGACTTCATGGTCACCAAACCTCTAAATAACAATCAAAGAACAAATATTTTACACCTGTCAAGCTCTAACTGTTGAATGAGAAGAGGCAGAGGTCAAACCTATGAAGAGCAAACACACACTTGAATGAATGCTGAAATGTGTCTCCCATCAGGTCAAGATTATTCACTTAACAGACTTGGAAACAAAGATGCAAGATCAAAGAATAATCAAGTACTGTAACATGAAGCTATTTAGATACAGGACAAATTTTCTGTGTCTGTGGAGAAACACAATCAAGCAGCATTTATTACGCATGCAATTTATGTCCAACCATGTGTACAAAAGAAGATCTAGTAAATGGCTTACATAACATCATTGATGTAGCCCATTAGGCTGGTCAAAAACAACCTAAACATTCTAACATTTTAATTTGTTTGAATTTTATCTATATTTTATATATGTCCATAATTTCAGACTGCAATACTTTGATTTACCTTTTAAAAAAGATATCTGTATTAGCCTAATTACCTTAAGAGACCTACAGTATTATTATTTTTAAAAAGAATGAAGAGCGGGATCATGGATTCCCTTATTCAACCTCATCTCAGCCATGACCTAATAGAGTTGTTTGAAGCAAACCTTTCTTCCTCTCACACTTTAAATCTTTATATCTCATAGCTGTAATTATGCTTAACTTATATGGATAAGAACTGAAGGGAAAAACCTTTGTACTAATGAGGCAGAATGACATAGTCTCAGGGATGGGAAAAAGGATGCAGTCCTCTTTTTTCCATTGTTCAGGGTAATTCAGCCAATGTTGACCCCTAGCAATTTGTGCAATGTCTCTCATGCTGTCTGAAGACATACAACTTTACTGACCTGCTCACATGTTCACAGTGAATTACAAATGCAACAGGAACACAAACTCCTTACTAGTGAATCATGAATCATGGTTTGCTACACAATCTCATCGTTTTGGCAATAAAACAAGGATACATCCCAGTCAGCTTCCTAATGTGGTTACTTCTGATGTAAAAAGCTGGGTTGGCAATATGTGGTTTTCTGAATACTGCCTTACAGCTCACACAATCCTTCACTATTGGCTGTGCTATCTAGGCTCTCCTACCTGGAGAGCCACACTTTCTCTCTACCTGGCTCTGAGGCTTACACATTGTCCTTCAATTTTTATACCAACTCTTTTTGTTTATTTCATGTAAACACACTATTCTGTCCTACCAAGAGACACTGAAGCAGTATTCAGTATTATTATTATTATTATTATTATTATTATTATTATTATTATTATTATTATTATTATTATTATTATTATTATTATTATTATTATTATATTATATGTATTTATATGCCGCTCTCCTTGCCGAAGCAACTCAGAGCGGCTTACAATGTTACAGTATCAAATATAAAAGCAACAACATATCAATATAACAAATATAATACAATCAATATAGTCATAAAAGCAAAAGCACAATACAATCAGAAAAATGCAATTCAATCAAAAGAAAATACATTATGGTCAAAAATATACGATACAACACAGTCTAGAAAGTCCTATCCCTAATAATAAATAAATAAATAAATAACCGGCCAGGGGAAAGTCCAGGGAAGGTCTTACGGCCACGGTGGCGGTAGCGGCAGCAAAGTCTTTTGTAGCCGCCCGCTGCTTTCTCCAGCTATTTCTCGTTTCCCCCACCCCGACCGGCCAGGGGAGAGTCCAGGGAAGGTCTTACAAGTTCACGGGAGAGGGTGGAGACGTCCATGGCTGCCTACCGCCCGAGTCCCGCAGCTGTTGCTCCCTTGCGGCCGGCTGGCCGAGGGAGAGACCGGTGAAGGCGGCGGCGGCGAAGGTATTTAACGCCGCCCGAAGGACTTTTATCGCCGCCGGGACCCGCAGGTGTTGCTCCCTTCGAGGCCGCTGTAAGCCGCCCAGAGTCGGGTCTACCCGCTGATATTCTGACAGGTGGTAGCGGTGGCGGGGCATGACGGTCGTGCCGCCTCCAGTTTTTAAAGTTTTTAAAGTTTCCCGCTTGGGCGGGACTTCTCGCCAGGTGCCGGCAGTTCGAAGGCTGCAGGAATTGGCAGCCAGGGCGGCCTCTCAGCCTAGCCGCTGGTGTTCTGTCTGGCGGCAGTGGTGGCAGGGCACGGCAGTCTTGTTGCCTCCAGCTTTTAAAGTTCCCACTTGGGCGGGACTTCTCGCCAGGTGCCGGCAGTTCGAAGGCTGCAGGAATTGACGGCCGCCTCTCAGCCCGGCCGCTGGTGTTCTGTCTGGCGGCGGTGGTGGCATTGGATAACGCTAAAATCAGATAACGATCTGTTCGCGTTATCCGATGCAATCATTCGTAGCAGCAGGGTGGCTGGAAAGCTGAACAAGGTTCAGCTTCCCAGCCACCCTGCAGCTGCAGAGGCAGGGGTGGGGTGGCTGGAAAGCTGATGGGGGCTCCCCTGTCGGCTTTCCCAGCCACCCCATAGTTGCAGAGGCAGGAGCGGGCGGCTAGGGAAGCCAACGGGGAGTCTGGGACTGCCAGAGTGTTGGGGGAGAGATCCCTCCCCCGCTTGGCATGGTAAGGATCTTAGCGTTCCACGTGGGGGGGGGGGTTCTTAAGAGAGGCTGGTATAAGGGTCCCAAGCCTCTCTTAAGAAGCACCCCCCCCAACCTGGATTGCTAAGCCCTTTAGCAAGCCAGACAGAGGTTTTTAAAAAGAAGGTAGGAAAAAAATTTCCTACCTTCTTTTTAGAACCCCTCCCCCCACCTGGCTTGGTAAGGGTCTTAGCTATCCAGGCCCGTGGGGGGGGATCTTCTTAAGAGAAGCTGGGATAAGGGTACCAGCCTCTCTTAGGAAGATCCCTCCCCCCAGCCTGGATTGCTAAGCCCTTTAGCAAGCCAGACAAAGGTTTTTTGGAAAGGTAACAGGGATTTTTTTAAACGTGCAATCAATGCATCACACACGTTAAAAACTGGATAACGTTATGACTTGTGGAACCAAGTCATAATGTTATCCAAGGTACTAGTGTATGTGGCATATCTTGTCAATGCAAAAACTACTACAATGACAATGAGGATGGCAATGAATAAATCTTTATTAGAATGAGAATCATTACAAAATGAACACATTAGTAACACAGGTCATCTTGAAAAATCTGCACTTTTCTCCCAGGCTTTTCCATTATTTTAAAATCCGTTTCTGTTATTCTAATTTCTTTCTAAATCAATAATTACTTGAGACCCAGATATTTTTTCCACTAAGCTCTAATATCCAATCAATAAAGCCAATTAATGAACTCACAAGCCACAGCATACAGTGGAGTACACACCAATACACTCTCAGCTATTACAGAACACTACCAGTAATTTAATACGGATGCATGTCTGGCAGGTGGTACGTAGGCAGCTGTGCTTAAATTTAAAACAGAAGAAACAAAGTGATGAGAGATTAGTTGTAGAGTATGGTGGGGGAAGGAAAAACCCAGATCAGAATAAGCTAGAAAGATAGCTCTCAATAGGAGTTGAGGACCAGTATCTAGGTCCCAAACACAACCCAACAATTTTCTATAAAAAAAGCCACAGCAATCTCTTTTGAGATACAGTTGCACCTCACTTAAAGAGCATAATGCGTTCCACAGGATTGCTCTTTAAGCGAGTTTGCTCTTTAAGTGAAACACCATTATAAATGAACAATTGTGTGTGTGTGTGTGGGGGGGGAGATTGCGAACCCTGATTTTTATTTGTTAAGTGAGCTTTTCGTTAGTTTTGTTTGTTAAGTGAAGCAAACATTCAGAGAACATTCTACTCTTTAAGCGAGGCGCTCTTTATGTGAGGTTTGACTGTAATATTATTGGAAATGAAAATATGCATTTTAAAGGCAAGGTCCGTGAACTTAGACAAAGTCAGGAAACCCAGGTCATTGCTAGGAAACTCACGTGCACAGTTTGTTATAAATAATGAATTGCATTTATATTACTTCAAAATCACCGCTTTGGATAATTTTCTGTACATTTTGTATTAAGAATTACCCCATGATAGCTGATTTTTATTTTTTTAAAAAGACAATTAGTTCTAGATTTCAGGATTTCTCCAATTTCTCTTGTACAGCAATACTAATTGTTAATTTTCTGCAAGGTTGTTGGCTACCTTAAATAATACATACAGTAAAACCTCGGTTAACACTAAAACTTGGTTCCACAAGTCTTGGTGTTATCCGATTTTTAGTGTTATCCGATGCATGTTAAAATCCTATGGGATGGATCGGATAACGTTAAAGCTCCATAGAGATACATTGTAACTGCACAGGCTTTAGCAGTTGTTATCCAATGCATCTCATAGGACCTTAACATTATTTGATGCAATTCCCCCCCACCACCACCACCAGATTACTTAACGTTATGCGATTTTAGCATTATCCGAGGTATTACTGTACAAGTAATGTTACTGATGACTGAATATTTTGAGAACTTAACTAGAGTAACCTTCCTTTGGAAAGGATGAATAATTATTAATGTTGCTGAATTTGAGACGTAATGGCTAATGCTTATTATATACAGTAATACCTCATATAACATTAGTATCGAATAACACTAAAATCGCATAACATTAAGGAATCTGGGGGGAAGAATTGCATCAGATAACATTAAGATCCTATGGGATGCTTCAGATAACAACCGCTAAAGCCTGTGTGGTTACAATGTATCTCTATGGATCCCATAGAGGATCAGATAACACTAAAAATCATATAACACCAAGACTTGTGGAACCAGGTTTTAGTGTTATATGAGGTTTTACTGTACCTCAAAATATTGTTTTGAGTCTCATGAAGTGAGCCTGAGACATGTCTTATATTTTTTTAATGATGCAGAAACAATTTAAAATTAACATAATCATAATGTACAAAGAAACAAATAGAAATATCCTCTTCCACCATGTTACTCCTATCCCCGTGACAGTTTCTCATCTTACTTTGACTCCAAAATATACAAAAGAGGTTTGTTGGGTATGTTTTCTTTTGAAAGAAAGGAGGCTTCCTAAGTACAGATGTCCTATCCCAAGAGGAGAGAAGTAAATAATGATAGGCCTGCAAAGCACAGTCTATTATTTTAAGGGGGAGGAATCAGGAAGAAGTGACGTGATCCAGCAGTCTCATTCCAGTCATTAATCACATACGCAAGTACAACTGACATGATGTGGAAAGGTTTTGGAAAGCTCAAAGGAAGCTCAGGCCAGACCCTTGAGCTCCAGAGCAGCAAAGATAAATGCCCAGACTCCAAAAACTACAATTTAAAACAAAACAAGAAAACATAACACAACAGAGCAGGAATTGCCAGGAGGACGGAGGAGTAAACAGCAGTAAGTGTGGAATCAGAGAGATGGCTTGAGGAAAATGGCAGGGGGGGGGGGGGCTGACAATGTATTGCCAGAACAGAAGTCTATGCTGGCAAGCAACTAAGCTGTTCCTTGGGAGGTAGGAAAGCACTGCCTGACTCATCTGTTCTACTAGCTAATGAGACCGAGAAAGTCAATAACCAATCTGCAGAAAAGTTTCAAGCACGAGAAGGAAAAGTCATGTTCCTATGTCCAATATCATAGTGACATTTTTCACAGCCCAGTAATTCTGCTCCTTCCCAGCAGGGGCTGTTGCACTTTATAACCAGATACATAACTGAAGTTGATTGGCAGGGTTGATAGCTTCCTCCGAGGCAGGGAACCCAACTGCTAAAGGAGAAAAGCTACAAAGGCTCCAATTTAGGAACAATATCCTAAATCCAAGATTTAGTGAAGCAGAGAGATTGGTGTACAAAACTATGAATTTTCCTTGCCCTTACAGGCCTCTCACCTTATTATTTATCGGCTCACTGAAAACATTTTCTTCCACCCTCCCTTCTCTGTGAGTGAGAGAACACAGTAACCAGCTGTGCGCTGCCAGAAAATGGAACAAAACAGGATGCAGTTTGATATCTATCTGTGTCTGTCTGTCCATCCGTCCGTCTCACACACAAACAGACTCTGTAAGTGACATGTGTGCCATATCATGTCTAGTGTAAATATTGCCTAAATAAAGTGTGAAGTGGGCCAACAGTATTATCTCATTAGTGATAATAAGATGTGTTCATGTGCTTGGATGAAACCACAGATATCATGATTTACGACTGCATTATAATCTGCAACACCAGATAGGGTCTTATTATGTACTGTGTGTTCCTAATAGGCTTTATTCACTGAAATCCTGTGGGAAAATTCAAAACATATACACTGCAAAACTACAGCTATTTGATCCCCTTCCACTCCAGCATATAATAAGGATTCCTGTACACATCCTCACTTTATTACTATTATTTCCTTTCCACTGCAAACAAGGGCATCTTGCATTCAGGTGTGAAACTGAATTGCTCAACAATACTTTGTGAGCTTCACAGCTAAAGGAGGATTGCTTTCCAGCCAATGACCATACTAACTGTCTAATTGTACTTCCCCTTCTGGATAAGTGAAAGGACCATGTGAACAACAAGAATGCATAGTTCTGCTGTCAAAAGTTGGCCCATTTTGGTTTATAGCAGCTTCTGGATTCTTGCCATACTAAGAGAGCTTTTTGGAGATCACTAGCATCAATGTCACATGACCATTTTCAAGCCTCTTCAAAGGTCCCCCTTACTCGAAAGACAGTCATATCTGACTCTAGGATTCAGTGCTCATCTCTGTTTATAGTGGTCTGTGTCTTCAGACGCTTCTGTGGACATGTGGCAGGCATGACTAGACACCAGAGTGCATGGAACGCTGTTTACCTTCCCACCGAAGTGGTACCTATTTATCTACTTTTAATTTCTTGCCTTCAAACTGCTAGGTGACAGTAGAGCTGTACAATTGGTCAAAGGAAGAATAAATGTTGAAGCCAGTCTTTATTTTCTTTTGCTTTGACATCCTAACTCAGGGGTGCCCAAACTACAGCCTGTGGGCCGCATCCAGCCCCCAATGCAATTCATCCGGCCTATAAAGCCCTCGTCGCTCCCGGAAGTGGAAATAAAATGCACGTTTTACTTCCAATTCTGGGAGCAACGAGGGCTTCATGGGCCAGATGAATTGGCATGGGGGCCGGATCCAGGTCACAGGCCATAGTGATTGGCCCCCTGAACCACACGGTCAGCTTGCAGCCCCAAAAGTTTGGGCACCCTTCCCCTAACCTAATCTTTCCTTTTTACCAATATTTAATTCCCTAAACCCTGAGCACTGTACACCCACAGGCTGTTCTCAGATATCTCATGGAACCAAGAAGGATAAAGCATCTTTGACACAACCTCTTATTAGCTATGCAGTCTCAAGCTGTGTGTATTCATTTTTCTTCCCTTCCGAACTATCAAGGACCCTTACTAGCCCAGTACATCTGCTTGGATTAATTGAATTGCAAAGCACTCTTTCTTGAGAAACCTGTTCCCTCCTTGTCCCCATTCACATCCTGCAGGGCTACCGCTATGCATTTAAAATTCATTTTAAGTTACAGTAATTCCTTTTTTTAAATACAGAAGCACACTATTCAAGTTTTTTTTCTAAAGTAAGCAAACATTTTCAAACAAGAAGGGAACTTCCTTTTACTTTTCTTCTCAGAAATTGGGCTATTTAAAAATAATAAGAATAAAATCATATGTTTTTACTAAGAAATCCAATCAATGGAAATTACCACACAAAACTAATGCAGTACTAACAAACATGTACCACATCTTCTCAGCAGCGGAGCGGGAAAATGCCTTCAGCAAGCAGAAGGCACAGCAGTACAATCGAGATGCCTGGTGTTTACAGACCTATTGTTTGAGCTCGAGATTGCATATTTGGGGAGAAGACAAAAAAGGGGAGGTGGAGAACATCTGGGGCTTAGCAAGTGATGGCCATATTGTTTCCACGCTGAGCTTAATTGTTTTGATTTTCTGTCTGCTAGGAGAGGAGAGACTAGAGGTGGTAAATGCCTTCAGGCAGCAGATATCTGTTCTTCCATCAGCAAATAATATTAGTTTGTGCTATTTGAGTTAAGTTGTTTGCTTTTTTAAAAAAAAATACAGAAGCATTCTTAACTCTTCTTAAGTCATATAACCTGTTGAAGGTGTATATGGAATGGAGGGTTTAGTGGTTATATAAGAAAATACAATGGAATATACAGTGTATCACATGGTGACTTCAGTACAGTGGTACCTTGGGTTATGAATTTAATACGTTCCCTGGGACGTTTTGTATTGTGAAAAATTCCGTAACTCAAGGCATCACTTATTTTACATTGTAGACAGTGGTCTCTAGTGTCCAACTCTGGTAATGCCCCATAGAAAATGGGGAAATTTGCTTCGTATTGTGGAAAATATTTGTAACCAGAGGCATTGTTAATGGATGTTCATTTGTAACTCAAAAATTACAAAACCCGAGGCATTTGTAACCAGAGGTAGAACTGACCACTTATAGCAGGGTGCCCAAACTTTTCCAGCCAGGGGCACGACCATGCCCCCCCCCGAGAGCTGAGCAGGCTAGTCATGTGGTTTATCTCAATGTTGTGAAGGTGGGAATTCACTGTTCATTTTTGGGCATTTTTGCCACCTCTGCCTCTTCCCATGGCAGCCGGAGCAAGGGCGGGCACAATTTTGGATTTTTTGCTGTGTTTTTGCAGTGTTTTGGTGGTTTTTAGTGTGATTTCAGGACTTCTGGTGGCAGTGGGTCACTTCCAGTGTTGGCAACAATCCAGCCATGGACCACAGTTTGGGCACCCCTATCCTATTGCCTCGGAGACTCAGGAGAGATCTTGGTCTTTATTGGGAGGCTCAGTTTCACATACCTTCTACTTTGGCACCAGTGTATATCTCTGTTGATATTATATATAGTTTTTTGACTCACCCTTTCCTTAGTTAAAGTCACCAAACTTTTTAAAAAGTCTTTAAAACCACAAATACCAAGCAGGAGATGGAAATGTTGCATTTTTAATTCCAAAACAAGACCAGGAAAAACTATGGTACTGATCATTAACTTTTGATATCCAACATTAGGGTAAAGCTCAGTGGTGGGTTGCCAAAATTCCCACTACCCCACTGTGATGTCATGGACGTCGTGGACGTAGCTGACATCATGATGTCATGGGTGGAGCAAATAAATAAATAAATAAATAAATAAATAAATAAATAAATAAAATGTCTGTGCATGCGTCAAACCACCCTCTGACGCATGCACATTTCTTTTTTTAGTGTGCATGCATCAAACCTCTATTTGATGCATGCACACTAAAAATAGTACTGTGCATGCGTCAAACGGAGGTTTGACGCATGCGCAGTTCTGAGCAGCCATTTTGGCTGCCCGGAAATACATTTTTGGAGGGGGCCGGAGAGGCGACCAAACCGGTTGCCCAGGGTTTCACCCCCCACCCCAGCGCCCCATTCTGATGGGATGCTACCGGTTCAGGTGAACCGGTCTGAACCGCTAACATCCCATCACTGGTAAAGCTGCAAAAAAACACTAAAGATTCAGAATGACAAAATATAATTTAAACAATGTTCAGGATGAATTTAACATCCACATACATAACATATTTGTATTACTAAATTTAGATGATCATGAACCAGAATGACTGTAGATAGAAACAGAGACAGTATTATGGAAGAAAGCAAAAAAAAATACTTAGCAAAAAAGAAAGCAAAAACCTAGATGGATGATAGCAGAAACATTTCAAATTGTAAAGGAGAGGCAGAAAGTAAAAATAAAAGGTGACAGAAATAGGATTAAAATCTTGAATGCAGATTTTCAGCAATAGTCACGCAGAGACAAAGAGAACTGTTCCAATAACAATCATAAATAAATAAGAAAGAACAAATGGGCGAAAGCAAGAGGTCTATTGCAGAAGATCCAACAAATCAAAGAGAAATTTCTACTTAGCTGAATGACCAACAGGGAAGTACACAATCGGACTAGGAGAAAATAAAGAGAAAGTGGAAACAGAATACTGAATATCTAAACAGAAGAGATAAAAGGATGTCAGACTCCTTTGAAGAAGACTCTCATAATAGAAAATCTCCAGGTCTAGAATGTGGAAGCTGCAATTAAAGCACTGGGAAGAAATAAATCACCAGAGGTAGATTTGGCAATGAATTTACCACTATCATATCTTTTTAAACATAAGGGTTTTTACATTTGGTGTTTCATTCTTTGTTACGGTTGGGCTTATATGTTGTATTTCTTATTGTATTGTGTGTGTGTGTGTGTGTGTGTGCGCTCGCACGCACACACACGCGCACGCACACACACACTGCCCAAAGTGATAGCTTTGGCAGGAGGGAGGGAGACGGAAAAAGTTGTTTGTGTAAACCAGGGGTAGTCAAACTACAGCCCACAGTCCAGCCCTAGCCTGTGGCACCATTCCATGTGGTCCACCGCCACTCTGGTCACCCGCAGAAGAGGAAGCAGATGCATTTATGACAGCCATACAACATGCCCACACATGCATAAACACACCTACTCCTGCCATGAACTCTGCTGTAAATGCACCCACTGCTGTCGTAAAAATTTATGACTAGACTTATTTATCTACTTGCAATTTCTTGCTTTCGAACTACTAGGACAGAGGACAGGAGTTCGCTCTGTTGTGCAGCACTACGGTAATCAAACTGCTGACCCTGCCGATCTTCCAGTCATTAAGGTCAGCGTCTTAACCCCTAAGTCACTGCCGTCCTACTGATAGACTATAGCAAAGCCTTTGACTGTGTGGATCATGAGAAACTATGGATTGTTTTGAAAGGAATTGGGGAGTCTCAGCACTTGATTATCCTGATGTGACAATTGTACTGTGGACAAGAAGCTACTATTAGAACAGAATATGGAGAGAAGAAAGTTTTTGTGACATCTTTCCAGAGGCAAAAATGATGAAGCTGAGGTTGTCCTGACGTGGGCACAACAGGAGAAGGCAACATTCTCTGCAAAGGACAATAAAACTGGAAAAGGTAGAAGGCACCAGGAAAAGAGGAAGATCAGATACAATATTGATTGACTCCCTAAAGTCAACCACAGCTTAAATTTACAAGAGCTGAGCAGGGCTGTTGTAGACAGGACATTTTGGAGATCATTAATCTGTAGGTTGCCATAATCTGGAAGTGACTCGACAGTGACAAGCCCATAAATACTGAAGGCGGGGGGGGGGGGGGGAGGATCCACTAGTGTACTGCTCCCCCACCCAAGAATCCCCATATCAGTTCAATATTTCTGCTATTTCGTCTGAAGAAGGAACACAACTTAGTTTCCATGATGTGAGGATGGTCCTTATGTGGACGCAACGTCATCACCACTCTGCACTCTTTTAGGCTTTTATTCTGAAGAGGATTCCTAGAACACTGCACTTTCTAAGGAGTGTAGCGTTTACAGTTGGGCTAATTCCTATAATGTTTGGTTTTGCTTTCAGGTGAAAAAACTAAACAACATGGAAACTCATTCTAAACATCAAGTTTCTGATGAAACCATGGTTTCAAAAACACAGAATTAACCAAGGCTCTAACATTATACTAAACATCACTTTATTAGTTTAACCATGTTTTGGTGTGATGTGTGACCAGAGCAACAGTCTTTGACCATTACAAGTATTTCCTCAGTCTTGATTAAAAATGATTTTATAGAGATTGTTCTAAGACATTGAGAAAAAAAACTGGGCAAAAATGATTAATAACAATAAAATTCTTGTCACAACTATTATCCTAGTGCACCATTTATAAAGTTTCCAGTATAAGACCATAAATCATTTAAGTCTTGATGTTAAAAACATTCTGGACAAATATATTATCTCACATTTGTGGCTGACCCCGCTTATACTAAATTCCAGAAGCAAAGATTAGTTGCAATCGAAGTAAAGGTGTGACTTCCATAGCATTCTGCTGGATCATTTCTATACAGTTCATTTTTTCACAATAATTTGTCTTGCTACAAGAAACCTGGCAAATAAAGCATTAGTTGCCGGTTCATTTTTAAGATAATAAATTATTCAAATACATTAAAAGGTAAACGACATCCTTGCTCGAAAGCCAGTTGTATCTGAGTCTAGTGTTCAGTGTTCATTTCTGTTTATAGCCAAAGAGCCAGCGCTGTCTGTGTTTGTAGATGTTTCCGTGGACATGTGGCAGCCATGCCTCAACGCCTATGTGTGCAGAATGCTGTTACCTTCCCACCGAAGTGGTATCTATTTATCTACAGTGGAACCTTGTATAATATAGCAAAAAAAAAAAAAATCACATAACAAATAGATTTTTTTAAAATGGTGCCCAGCATAATGATTTTTCCTATGAAAAAAAATTGTTCAATGAATATTCAATGGAAAAACCACTTAGCGAAAAAAATCATTGTACGATTTTTTACATAGGAAAAAATCGTACAACGAAAAAAATTGAATAGCGAACAGACTCATAGAATAAATTAATATCGTTATACGGGTTTTATAGTAAATGCAATTTCTTGCTTTCGAATTGCTAGGTTGGCAGGAGCTGGCACAGAGACAGGAGCTCACTCTGTCGTGCATTATTTGTGTCTCAAACTGCTGACCTTTCAGTCAGCGACTTAACCACTTGAGCTACTGCAGTCCCTCAATTATAGGGCTCATTTATTGCTGAAATAAAAAAAAATCTGAAGAATCAGACAGGGTATTTTACACCATCTAAGAATCAACATTAATCACCAAATCTTTATGCAAACAGACTCAGTTTATTTCAAACTAAGTCTATTTCAAAATTCTTCAGGCAAGGAACTGTCAAGGAACTGTGTCAATTGACCTTTACTTATGAAAACGGCAATATACTATTTAAAATACATATGGTAAAAACTGGAGAAGGAACAAAGCAAAGCACCTGACTGTCAAGACAAAAATATAAGTGCTGTACAGTAAGGTAGAGGTGCCACTGTGCATGTTATGACTTTTTATACAAAGAACTGGGGCTGCAAATAAAATACTTCTCCAAATGTGTGTGCACGTGTGAGTTTGACTGTCTGCCTTAAACTGAGGTATGCATGTGTTGTCATAACCAGACATATGCAAAAACACCTGACAAGAATGAGGTCAGGGCAGGAGCACTTTCAAATATGCAAGATTTCATAATGACTTATGGAAATAGTATGTCAGATCCATAAACACTATTTTATGATTAACCACATTTTCCTAGGAGACCTAACAACATTCCATTTTGCTGCAGTAAAAGAATTCTGCATTTTATGATATTCCAGGCAATCATTTAATTTTGCATTTTATAAGATAAAGTGAATGTCAGTACATTTAAAAATATGGTGTCCAAACCAATATTTTGTTTGGAAAAATTATTCCACAACTGCATAAACTAAATTGTCAGTGACTATAATTGAAATTTATTAGTGTTATACCAATATTCCTCGACTCATGCTAGGGCAAAATCCTAAAGAACCCATATCTCATATTGTTATTTAATAATTTTGTAACAGCATAGAAACAGATGTTTCAATGTCAGTTGTATCCATTCCATCATCTCTATAAAATCGTCTGTCTTTACATACCGGTAGTTCCTTAATCCAAGATGCCCTTTTTCATATCAAAACTTACATGGAGATATGGCAGCTGTCGGCCAATAATTCTAGCTCTATAAATTGTGATGCAAACTGTGTGTTTCTGCCCTTAACGCAATCTTTGGCTGCACTAATATGCTGCTGCTATATGCTAATATGCATATTACAGGTTACACTGGGGAACAATTTTTTTTTCTTGGTGCCTAAAATTTTTCAACTGATTTTGGGCATTTTGGGGCGGCTGATTCCGAAAATGCCATCCATTTTGTTCTAGCAGCTTTAGTTCATGAGATATCGATGATGTCATTATACATTGCTCTTATGACTACACTTGTGTTTGCCTCACCATTCGTAAATTGATTGTTTTAATAATACTCATTGATGTTGTTCAAGCTCTATTCCTGTTGTTGTTGCAAGTGTAATTTAACTAATCTGACCTTTTTTGTCATTCTCTGTGCTCTCCTTTACTGTTGAGACTGGATGCTGTGCATCCCGAAACTAGTCCAACTCCGCAGCTGCTCCATGGACTCATCCAGGGAGGCTTGCATTCTAGTTTTTTCTCCTTATCTTAAGTATGATTCTGACATTTATTTCTTTTTTTACAGACACTAATATGGCTTTATCAATATGGCTTTATTTATTTATTTTTTCAAACAATTTTTTTTTGCCTCCAGGCGTGCATTGAAGGCTCCCGGAGGTGGGAGAGGTGGTGGAAAAAATGTTTTGGGCTGGGAAAATATTTGGGTGGACAAAAAAAAAAGTTTGGTTGGGTGAAAAATCCCCCCCCCCCGGCAAAATTTCACTCCACCCGAGGTGGCTTACACCCTTGCTACGCCTCTGGTTATATATGCAACCAGTATGGTTAGATTGGCCTAATGTGAATAAGCCATATCTAAAAAACTAGAGCTGATGGGGCATAACTGAAAGCATTTTTTGAATCAGTGACCCAAATATAGCCAGAAATAGGTGAAAACTGTGAGGCACCAAAATCACTGTTCCCCAGTGTTATTAAAGCAGCACTGACACTAGAAAAATGGAAATATGCTCAGTATGTTCATATAATCATTTTCAACGGAAAACTAATTGTAGTCAATTCTTTTGTTCTTTTATTGTGCCCTAAATTTTAATTTGTTGCTGAAAATGTCAGTGGTAAACCTCTCTCCACAAAGGTTTACATAGGTATGGAAAACTATTCTCAGTTTACAAATTTCATCGTTCTAGACTTGCCAAAAACATAAAATACTAATAAATTATTATTATATCTTGAGCAGCCTTCTAAAATTAGACTTGTTTCCTGGGTATGTGACTGTATTTTCTTACTTAATAATGTTGACTAGTCACCTCCAGATTAAATAGGAAACAATAAGTACTTATTAGACACATTGTTTACTACAGTAGATTTATAGGAGTACTTTTTGAAAGAAATAATTGACAGGATTTTTATCACTCCATTTACAAATTTATACACATTTTCTGTCAAAATTCCACTAATAATTTATCTGCAATACAATATTTCATGCAGTGAGATTATACTTTATAGCTATCCCAATGCTGGCATTGTAATTTACCTGAGAAAATGCATACTTGTCACCCAAATAAAAATTAAAAGTCAACTCTCATCACATCCTGAGAAGTCTGAGTGATCTTACAGAAGGAAAAAGCCAAAATGAAGTGGCAACATCAGAAAAGACCATCCAGAAGGCTAGTAAAGATTAAGACTTGGATTTTTGCCAAGCCATATGCGGATTTTCTGAAAGGGAAAACAGAAAGGGGGTATTTCAGGCATTAAGCTTTTAATATAATATGTTGGAAAACACCAATTATTAAACATAGTTCAAATAAATCTTCAATAGTTTCTCCTTCTACAAAATTTGGAATTATGGGAGAACAGCACTTGATAAAAATTAATATATCAATCTAGGATATGTTGAGAACAGCATATCATACCACTCTAGTAGCAAAATACATAGCACTGCTATCAAGAGCCTATAGTATAGTGCAATGGTTGCATTGCAGTTCTGTAGCTAAAGTTCTGCCCACAGTCAGAGTCTGACCCAAAGAGGATCAAGGCTGACTCAGCCTTCCATCTTCCCTAGAACAGTAAAATGAGTACCCAGCTTATTGGGGGCAAAATGTTAATTACCCAAAAAGTTATCTAACCACAATGAGATGTTATAAGTGTGATTGCTGAGGTACACAAAAAGAGCCTCCTTAAAGATTGTGGTGTTTTTGAACCACAAATCAGGCAGTGACTACCTTGTGTGGGCTAATCTTTCTCACACTAGGTTGGGGGAAAGGAAACTGCAGAATGAAGTCACCAAAAAGTGGCTTTGTTTTGGTAGTTTCACGTCTGGCCTATACACGGAGGAGGAGATGTGTAATTGATACTGATATTTATGAGGATGGCTGCCTTGGTTTGAAAACTGGCTTCTCGGATCAATAAAGCTACTGGAAGCAGACCAGAATTTACAGCATAATCATAAATTGTAATTATTATGATCACACACATGCAGCTTGTTTCTTTTAGAGACCTGGGGAGAAAAGGAGAGGTCCACAAAAATTATTTAAAATGCCACTTGTCTTTTCAGAGAGGCACACCAATTAGCTACTGACTTCACAGCTGATCCTATAAAATTGAAAACTCACATTTTTAGAAGACAGATTGTATAATACTGGCAGGTACAAACTGAATAGGATACGAACCTACAGATTACATTTAGAATTCCTATGATCTAAAAATTTAAGCAAGACATTTTCCCCTAGTTTTTAAATTAGACTTTAAATACTACATCACTGCTAAGTATACTGATATTTTATACATACAATTTTATTAAGCACACATAAGGAAGGAATAGAAATTATTGCTACACAGTGAATGGTGGGAATCTTCCCTCTTTTTTCCTTCCCAAATCTGAGTGCCTTTTTAACCACTGTGGGAATAAGAACCCAGAGGCACACTAGAATTTTTATTTGGAAAAACAGTAACAGAGTGACACCGATCCACAAGAACAGCTCATCCTGCATGTTGTACAATCTAGTGGCTCCTATATTTATTTATTTATTTATTTATTTATTTATTTATTTATTTATTTATTTCTCACACTTGCTAACCCGCCCCAATCGGGCAAGCCCGACTCTGGGCGGCTTACAGCACAGAATAAAACACATCAATATAAAAATTTAAAATTCATAAACTAAAAACAGTATCTGGGGGTGTCGTCAAGGGTAGTATCCCTAGACTAACCACCCCACATGGGATCCCCCATCCCTGGAACCCCACACTTGTCCTGCCAGCCAGGTCTTTAAGTTCTTCCGGAAGGACAGGAGCTCTGTCTGCATGCGCAGCTCAGTTGGAAGGAGGTTCCAGAGGGCCAGGGCGAACACAGAAAAGGCCCTCTTCCTGGAGCTAGCGAGGCGGGCCTCCCTAGCCGATGGAACAACAAGAGAGCCCCTCCGATCCGCCCTGGTGGGACGGACAGATGTTCTTAGGGTGACGCGGTCTCTTAGGTATCCTGGCCCACTACCATATAGGGCTTTAAAGGTAATAACCAGCACCTTGAATTGCACCCGGAGACAAACTGGCAACCAATGCAGCTCCCGAAGCAGTGGCGAGGCCCGAGCATAACGCCCGCATCCCATCACTACCCGGGCTGCCGCATTTTGGACCAGCTGCAGTCTCCGAATGGTCACCAAGGGCAGCCCCATGTAGAGCGCATTACAGTAATCAAGTCTGGAGGTGACCAAAGCGTGCATGACCATAAGCAAGGCGTCCCGGTCTAGGAGGGGGCGTAACTGGCGTATTACACGAAGTTGTGCAAAAGCCCTCCTGGCCACGGGTGCCACCTGCTCATTGAACAGTAGCCGTGAGTCCAGGAGGACCCCCAGATTACGCACCGGGTCTGTTTGGGGCAAAACTGCCCCATCCAGAACCAAAGCTGGTAACTCCCGTGTTAGCACAGGGCCCCTTACCCATAGCCACTCAGTCTTGCCGGGATTCAGCTGTAGCCCGTTTTCCCCCATCCAGACCTTAACAGCCTCCAGGCACCTGGAAAGGACTTCCACTGCACCGCCTGGGTCCCCACGGGCTGAGATGTACAACTGGGTATCATCAGCATACTGATGATACCTTACCCCGTGGGAACGGATGATCTCACCCAGCGGCTTCATATAGATGTTAAAGAGGAGAGGAGAAAGTACCGAGCCCTGAGGCACCCCATACTGCAGGGGCCTAGGGCTGGACATCTCCTTCTCCAGGCACACCGACTGGGTCCTGTCCCTCAGGAATGAGGAAAACCAGGACAACACTGTGCCCTGGATCCCCAAGCCCCGGAGCCTTCCCAGAAGGATGCCATGATCGACAGTGTCAAAAGCCGCTGAGAGGTCGAGGAGAGCAAGGACAGACGGTTCCCCTCCGTCCCGCTCTCTCCAGAGATCATCCACCAGTGCAACTAGTGCAGTTTTGGTACCATATCCGGGCCTGAATCCTGACTGAAACGGGTCCAGATAATCCGCTTCATCCAGGACATCCCGTAACTGCTGCGCCACAGCTTTCTCCAGGACCTTACCTAAAAAAGGTAGGTTGGACACTGGACGGTAGTTGGAAATTACCATAGGGTCGAGGGACGGCTTTTTTAAGAGGGGGAGCACTAAAGCGTGTTTAAATGGTGCTGGGAAATGCCCCTCTTTTAATGAAGCATTAATAATCGCCTCGACCCAGCCACCTGCCACAGTCTTGGCAGCTTTAACTAACCAGGCAGGGCATGGGTCCAGTGCACAGGTCGTGGCACGAACAGATACAAGAAGCCTGTCCACTTCCTCAGGGCCAACTGGCTCGAACTGATCCCAGATAACATGGCTAGACTGTGCCTTGGTCAACCCCAGTTCGGTACCTTCCACGCCGGGATTAAACTTCGAGCGGATCTGAGCGACTTTCCCCGCTAGATAATCCGCAAAAGCATCAGCAGATCCCTGCCAGCCAGGGCCCGGCCCCTCTTTGCCAAGGAGGGACCTGGTCACCCGGAACAGGGCCGCTGGGCGGTTATCTGCAGAGGCAATGAGGGCGGTGAAATATTGGCGTTTCACCGCCCCCATCGCCACTAGGTAGTCTTTAATAGCAGCTCTAACCAGTGTTCGATCGGACTCGCTCCGTGTCTTCACCCAGCGGCGCTCTCGGCGTCTCTTAGCTCGTTTCAGCTCGTTTCAGTATTCACTAAGGCCTCTTACATTACGGTAAATTCTGCCAACTCCCAATAAACAGCTTTGGTGATCTGACATCTTGATTATTAAGATCAACTAAGATGTAACACTGGTTATGAGCACAACATTATCTATCTCTAAAGAGTATTGTTTAATGTGCTGGAACTCATGTACCAGCAATTTAGCATGGACATCCATGTCAGCCAAGCCACAGTAGTCTGAGTTCTGTACATATGCAGGGAACCTAGTTTGTTCTAATGACATCTGAGGTTAATACTTGTTGATCAGTTGCACAGTCAAGTAAATTGGGGCAGAATCTGGGTAAAATCCAGCTAACTAGGTTATATGACTGCTCAGTACTGAAATATATGCAATTGAAGATCCTGCCTAATAAACTGAAACTATGTTTTGATTAACTGTATTTTAAGCCAGGGTGCCCAAACTTTTTGTGCTGGGGGCTTGACTATGCCCCCAGAACTGCTGCGCCGACCTGACCATGCCCCTGGAAGCAGGTGTGCTTGCGCTTGTGCATCAAGAACCACTTCTGGGAGTAGCACAGACACATTTGTGCCACTCCCGTAAGTGGTTCTGGACATCTCCATGCTTGCACAAATGCATCCATGCCATTTCCAGGAGTGGTTCTGGATGTGCATGCACATTGGCAGGCATGTCCCCCATCCACTTCCAGGAGTGGCAAGGGCATCACGGGTCAGATGAATTGGTGTTGGGGCCCGGATCCAGCCCACAGGCCGTAGTTTGGGTACCCCTGGTTTAAGCTAACCAAGATTAGTGCACCAGGGAAGGTAGGTGGTGATGTAAGTCAGAACGTGTGCTATGTTTGTTCTAAGCTCTAGTGCAACCCTCTACTACCATACCACACTTGTTTCACATTAGTCTCTTCAAAATGGGAGCTAATAGATCAGCCTTAGTCACATCTACTGAACAGATGTAACATATTTCATTCAGTTAATTTGTACCCTTCCACTAGTTCCCTGATGACTTCCCTATTTACAGAAAACAGATTATCTTCAAGGAATGTATTTCGATTTCCCCTAAACTAAACAAATAAGATTTGAACTTTTCACACTGCAAGTGAGCGTGTAAAGTGCTGTACTCCACTGGGCTCCAGAGTCTCTATTCTTTTCTTTTTTCTTTCAAATTAGCTACTCATCAAGTACCTTTCCTGTAATTTTGGAAACCTTTGTATCACAAGATGAGTCTAAAGAAATCACAAGCACCCGAAGCAGTTTTATTTAGCAATCAATATATTTAAAAAATGCAATCTGTAACTTGAATCAAGATTTAAAAACATGAGACGCCCTAAGTGTTGTTAGTGCAGTTCATCAAGCTGACAAAACATCTTAATTCTACATATAGTTGGCTTGCAGCAAATTTCATTGATTTCTGTGTGATTTCCGTGTTCCTAGCATTTCACTCTTATTTAGAATGAGAACACATGTTAATAGTGGGGTGACTCCTTTTGATATAGCTGCTAAATTGCAGTTCAGCCTTCGAAGTTAAGTGGCAATTTGGCACAACAGAAACCTATAATTTTTACTCTCTCTATTAATCTTGATGGAAGAAAAATGTACGTTTATTAACTCACAAGTCAACATAAATTTAACATAAATTCTGTTGTGCCTTTGAGTATTTCTAAGTGATTCAAAAACTTTGCACTTCACTATCACAGTCTACATGCTGTGTGATAACATTATTATCTGGGAATAGTGTTACCAACTCAGACACAAATAATTTAAATACCTGCTTATGAAATAAATGAAAAATAGAAAAGATTTTTATACTTTTTAAATGCAAGTATGCCTTTTGACAAATCTGATGGAATTTTACAGACATAACAGGTATGGGTTGTTAGTCTCTAATTCACTTCTCATCTTACCCATCAACTAACAAAGGTGGTTTTATCTGCCATTCATACTAACTTACCTTTCAAAACTGCTGGGTACTAGTATCTGTGTGTAATATATGTGTTTGTGTGCACGCACTATGTGTGTGTACAATACGTAGTGTTAGAGAACATATACTGCAGTAAAACCCCTACTTACAAAAAAGTCCGTTCTGTAGGCTTTTGCTTAAATTGGTTTTTTATGTAACTCGAAGCAAACCCTTAGGAAAAATTATTTTTTTACATAACTTGAAGCAAACCCATAGGAAAAATGAAATTTTTATGTAAATTGAAGCAAACTCATATGGAAATGAATTTTTACATAACTCAAAGCAAACCCATAGGAAAAAGAATCTTTATGTAACTCAAAGCAAGCCCATAGGAAATCGTGTAAATCGGTACATGGTTTTAGCAAAAAATCATTATGTAATTCAAATGTTATGTAACTTGAGGCATATGTAACTCGGGACTTTACTGTACTTCCCCACACCCAAGAAACACAAAGTTGCGAGATGAATCCACCCTCCTCATTACCTCACATATTTTTGTCTGGTTTGCTGCTCATTAAGTCTTTTCAGCTGATGATTTTGTCTGCATTTCTCCACTTTTGCCTCATAGCCTTTTCTTCGTTCAATTTTCTATAGTAACGCTCTGCTTATTTTCTACTTCTTTCCTTTACTTTTCACTCTAAATCTTTACTACCTATTATTAGTCCATAAATGCCAACTCCTTTTCCTATGCAAACTATCTCAGCCACAGCTTTGAAAATGCACTTTAGAAGAAACAGAATTGTTCATTGTTTTCTTTTTCTGTAATGATGGCCAACAGCATTAATTTTAAATTTTGTAACTTATAATAACTTGTAACACTGCTATAAATGTGTAAGCAACCTGTAACATTTAGTTATTACTTCAAATCATTTCCCCCAATAATTCACAACATTGGGGGTCATTTTAAAAAAGATTTTTTTTAAAAAGCACTAAGATTAAGTCGTTGTTGTTGTCTGCTACTCATATCTGAGTATAGATTTTTCCAGGAAGTCATTTTCACAGTTGATGGATGTGTCTCTGGTGCCTCAATAAACTGATACTGGCATGAAACAAGCACCCACACCCATTACACTGAATAGATGTTGGAGGGTGTAGCTGAGTTTGATGAAGCTTCCATGCTCATGTCTGTGGCATTCTCCTTTGAAGTGATTGGTAGCAGCAGAGATGGTTTTGTGCCAAAGTGAGCAATTTACAGCCGTTGCCTTCCAGGTTTGTGGGTTTATACCTGACACCTTCATGGTTTGTTTCAGCTAGTCCTTGTAACGCTTCAAAGGAGCTCCATGAGCTCTTGTACAGGAGCTAAGTTCCCCACAAAGAATTTGATGAGAAAGCCTGGAACCGTCCATATGTCGGACATGCCCTATCCATTTAAGACAATGGTCTATGATGGAGGCTTCAATGTTGATTAGATTTGCCTTCTTGAGGACTGTGAGGTTGGTGACATAGACATCCGACTTGATGTTCAAGATGGATCTCTAACAGCTCCCAGACTTGGGCTGGTAGCAGTTCTGTGTGGCCCATTCCTCAGCTACTTACTTCTCCCAACATCAAGGAGGACTCGAACCCAGTTTCTTCTGCAGTCTAGATGATTTATTGTAGTGCAAACAAACATTTCCCCAGCAAAGGGGTGCTGAAACAATAAACAGCGCTGGAGGCGGAAGGTCAGCAGTTCGATTCCCGAGTACTGCAGAACGGAATGAGCTCCCGTCTCTGTCCCAGCTTCTGCCAACATAGCAGTTCGAAAGCAAGAAATTACAAGTAGATAAATAGGGACCACTTCGGTGGGAAGGTAACAGCGTTCCATGTGCTCCTGTGTCTAGTCATGCCTGCCACATGACCATGGAAATGTCTGCAGAAGCAGACAGCGCTGGCTCTTTGGCTTAGAAACAGAGATGAGCACTGACCCCTAGAGTCGGATACTTTCGAGCAAGGGAAACCTTTACCTTTACCTAAACAAACATTTCCCCAGCAAAGGGGTGCCGAAACAACAAAACGCACATTTACTCAAACACTATCCTCACCTCACCACTGTCTAACAATGTGTGTATCTCCATCTAACCGAAACTACTATGGCCACGTGTTGCATCATTCTTACACCGTTTCCATCACCCTCTTCTGTCAGTCACAGGTTCTGTCCAATCCTGGCCTTCATAACAATGGCCTGAAGTTTTTTCATATGTTGCACTCTCTGGGGTAACTTTCAGCCATAACTCCTTTCTGCTCTTTCCCTGTGAAGGCCATTTCCCCCCTCCCCTCTGGAAACTGCTTTAGATAGACTGGCTGGCTAGAGAGAGAAATCACTCCCTTTTCCAGGCACCTGCTTGCCTGTTTGCAAGCCTGTCTTGTTGCTTTCCAAAAGGAAAGGGATCCTCACTCCCCCTATTTTACAGGATCTTAGCTTAGTTTTGCTTGCTGTTTCCTGTATGATGTATACCATGAGCTTAGTCTGGGTTGCTAAATCTTTGCTCAAGAAGACTTGATGTGATAGATTTCCAAAGGTAGAATGGGCAACACTGATCCTCTTCACCACATCTTGTTCACAGGTGCAGTTTTTAGACAGGATGCTACCAAGGTAAGAAAATTGATCTACCTATTCCAGTGTAGAACATGTGATAGTGATACTGAACTCTGAAAGGGCTGTCCTTGGGGCAGGTTATATCTTTTCTGAGCATTTATGGTGAGGCCAAAACTATCACATATATTATTGAAACAATTGACTGACTATTGCAGCTCCTCATGTGTGAGATCAGGTGATGCAGTATCATCGGCATATTGCATTTCCATGCTCCTGTTAGCACTGGTTAGTTTTTGGGATCGTAGTCTAGCCAGATTAAAGAGTCCTCTGTTGAAGTGGTATTTAATCTCTACACCTATACTGTTATTAGATAGTTCTTATTGCATGACAGCCAAGTAAATGTTAAAAAAGGTTGGAGCAAGCATACAACCCTGCTTCAATCCGTAGGTGATTGGGAAGGCATCTACAAAACACACAAGGCAACCAAAGCATCCCAGCACAGTCCACATAGCAGGTCTCAGGACAGAATCAAAAGCCTTTTCCAGGTAATAAAATACTAAGAAGAGCAGATTCTGTTGCTCCCTGCATTTTTTCAGAAGTTGTCTTGCACAGAAAATCATGTCCGTTGTGCCTTGGGAAATACAGAAACCACGTTGAGATACTGGGAGGACCCTTTCAGAGATAATTTATAGGCGACTGAGCAGGATTTTGCGAAAATCTTTCCAACAATGGATAACAATTACATGCCACGATAGTGGTCACAAATACTACAATCACCTTTCTAAAAGATGGCATCATTAAGGTCATCAGGCACTTTACCAGTTTCCCAAATCAAGAGAATGTGTGTGGAGAGCCTTGCATTTGGAGTCATCCCTCCCTTCTGGATTAACTCCAGAGGGATGTCATCTGGCCCTGGAGTCTTTCTTAGTTTCAGTTTATTCAGAGCCTCACAGAATTCCAGGTATGTTAGTGGAGTTGCCAACTGTGGCTGGTGGGGATGTTATGGCACTTTTTGAAGAAAATCCTCAGCAGAGGTAGACTTTCAGTCTAAAAGCATGTGAAAGTGTTTCTTCCAGTGCTCAAAAATTTTCTGGCCACCTGTCAGCTGCTTTCACGGTGACTGAAGAAGAGCGAGATAGTCCATATAGTTCTTTTATGCCATCATAAAAGGTCACTTGTTTTGGAAAGCCTTTGGAGGTCCAGAGCTTTTTGTTGCCACTAGGTTTTCTTAATTTCTCTTATTTGTGCCTGGCAATCCAACTTTAGCTCTTGGAAATAAGTTTCCTTCATGTTGGAGGATGGATCTTGAAGAAGGAATAGATAGGCTTCCTGTTTGACATTGATGAGGCATGGGATTTCATCATTGTTGTCATCAAACCAGTCTTGCCTCTTCCTTTTCGCAAAATCAATGGTCTCCTCAGAAGTTTCTATGATAATATTTTGCCATGAGGCTCATTCTTGTGCTACTTCATGACTGCTGACTGAGTTATTCAACAGTTGGTTGGAGATCTTATTCTGAAAATCCATAGCACTGGGCTCATCCGAAAGTTTAGAAATGTCGAACTTCAGTTTAGGCAGGTACCTAGATGGTCTTCAGTGAAGAGAAAGTGTGAGTCTATAGATCAGAAGCTTATGGTCTATCCAACAGTCATCAACATTTCTAGCTATCTCAGTGATGGGGACATCTTTTTTATCACACTGCTGGGTGATGTTGTAGTCAAGGATGTCCCAGTACTTGGAGTGGGGATGCATCCATGTGGTCTTAAAATGGTTAGGTAGTTGGAACTGAGTGTTGGTGATGAAGATGTTCTGCACATAGACCAAGAAGCAGTAGACCATTGGAATTGCAGTGACCAAGTTCTTGCTTACCCATCTCATTTCCCCAGAGTTGATACTCCCTTCCAACTCTGGCATTGAATCCCCAAACAGTAAAAGCTTGTCCCTAGCTGGTACCTTAGCTCAGCTGACTGTAGAATTGGTTTTTAACATATTCATCAGCATCTAAGGTCGGGGCATAGGTGGAGATGAGTATGATGGAGGTATCTCCTTAGAGAGGTACCGTATATACTCGAGTATAAGCCAAGTTTTTTAACCCCAAAAATGAGCTCAAAAAGGGAGACTCCGCTAATATACGGGTCAACAACTACGAGGGTCTAAAAATATGGTTTTTTAAGTGATTCTGGCATTTTAAAAGTAAGTTTTGGGACTTCCACGGCAAAAGAAGTTGAGGCGCAATTACACAACTGGCCACAAGAGGGTGCAAATCACGATTTTCCATTAGAATACATTGAGAATCAAGTTTTCCTATTCTGAAGTTTGTTTTCAATTAATTCCTATGGAAAACTGTAGATGAAGAAAGAAGCTCTACAATGCAATTGTGTCCCCTTCCAAACTGGTGTGGAAAAAGAAAGGGTTTCACTTACCTTCGTGCCTGCTCCATGTGGCCAAGATGGAGGGAGGAAGCCATTCTCCTTCCTTACAGGAGGATCAAGAGACTAGGCTAGAGAAACGCTTCCTGCATCAGTGCAATTGACCTGTCTGCCCACTTTACCTACAGCGGCACCACTGGTGGGTGGTGCAAATACAGTTTTTAAAAATCACTAAAATAATTAATTTTACTGTATTATTTATTTATTTATTTATTTATTTATTGGATTTCTATACCGCCCTACTTGGTGTGACCAACTCAGGGCGGTGTACAACATAATTAATATACAGTCGATCAATAGAGTCCAACAATAAAGGCAGAAACATACAATATATAAAAAATGTAACAGTATAATAGCAAGATAATATTCCAATCAGCATTACAAATATGATTCAGTGTCATAAATACAAATATCAAGTCACAAATACAAATACAAATATCATCAACTTTCACAAGTATAACGTACGCCCGCCAATAGCTGTTCCTAATCAGCTGTCGGGGAATAGCTGTTCCTAATCAGCTCTCCTCACCCCCGCCGCCAGTCTTTTATTGGCCTCCGGGCCGAGATGGAAAGAGGTCCCGGAGGGAGGGCGGGGGGGGGGAGACGCCTCACCGGCCACAGCTGCGGCAGCTTGTTCCATCCCCGGGCAAGGTGGAAAGACCCGGGGAGAAGCAGGAGCGTCCTCTCGTCGCCCCCCCTGCCAGTCTTTTATCGGCCTCCGGGCCGAGGTGGAAAGAGGTCCCAGAGGGGGGGGGAAACGCCTCACCGGCCACAGCTGCAGCAGCTCGTTCCATCCCCGGGCGAGGTGGAAAGACCCGGGGAGAAGCGGGAGCGTCCAATATAAGCATTTTCATGTACAGTGGTACCTCGCTTAAAGAGCATAATGTGTTCCTTGGGATTGCTCTTTAAACGAGTTTGCTCTTTAAGTGAAACACCATTGTAAACCCTGATCTAGTTGTTAAGTGAGTTTCTGGTTGGTTTTAGTTGTTAAGCGAACTGACCATTCAGAGAAAATTCTGCTCTTTAAGCGAGTTAGTCTCTAAGTGAGGCACTCTATGCAAGGTTTTACTGTATTTTAATTACTGAAACTCACTAGCAGCTGCTGAATTTCCTACTCTCAGCTTATACTCAGGTCAATCTATTTTCCTGGGTTTCCAGATCAAAATTAGGTACCTCGGCTTATATTCAGGTCAGTTTATATTCAAGTATATATGGGTATATAGAGTCATAAGCCTTTCACTAATTGCGGTACAAGTAAGTTGATGGTCGTTTACTAACATTGTCATTGTAGCAAAACCTATACCATGTATGTGTCACTCTCCTTCTTTTCCCTTCCAAAAGATCTTTATATCCTGAACTGGACTCAATGATTTCCCCCTCACCAGACAATCTGGTTTCACTCAGGGCAGCAACATTGATGTTCAGCCCAGTAAGCTCATGGGTCACAAAGGTTGTTCTTCCCTTAGGTTTGTCATTGTTGTCCCTATCGTTTAGTGTTTTAATGTTCCAAGTGCCAATAGTCATTATCATTTACTTGTTCTTCACTTTTCAACCACTTATAAAGGGTGGTCTGCAGGATGTGGCCTCCCTCCCAGACGTGTGTGGCTTTCAATGTTTAGCCCACATTTTTTCTAGGGCCTTCCCCATGCGGGGTGGGCTTTGAAAGAAGAATGACAAACAGGAAAAATACCGCTGGTGTGAATTTGTTTAAGGTGGATCCCAGCTTGCCAAGGAGTGACCCACATACATGATTCCGGAGCCAACTCCTGCAGCACACCTGAATGTAACTTGCAGGATTCAACACCAGGACTGCAATGGACTGCCACAGCCTTGAGGATATGGACAAGGTGCACCTTCACAGCCAGTCCAACTGGCATGGCCTCCTCCACCTCCATGACCATTGGGAATCAGAATAACAAGTTCCCCTCCACTCATTTTGCTATTGGACCCAATAATATAGATGCCCTTCTCCTCAGAGTGGCCATCGTCCCCCCCCCCCTTGCACACTGAATATATAAGAACCAGACACTTACTTCCAGTCAGGTCCAAAATCAAATATAAGCTTACTGAAAAATTACTTTGCTGAGTATTAAAGTCAGATCAGATTCCCATGCAGAGCTTGGAAAAAGAAATACTTTTCAAGTTCTAATTGTATGACATCCTCTCTTTTTAAAATCCTGCTTCCCATTTCTAACAGAGGAGAATAGGAGCCAAGGAGTCCTTCTGAATGAGAATGTTGAATTGAATGTTTTTGTTCCCCTAAATCAGATTGTGCTGGAGGCTGGAAACACTTCTTCTCGATTTAATGATCATCAACTTTCACTCCAAATTTACAGAGCCAGTTAAACTAGCACACATCTGACAGTAGTACCTACCACCCAAACCAGTATACAATCAATTTTTATAGAATGTACAGCACAGCCATACAATGATTACCAACCTCCAACCCCTCCCCCCCCCAATTTTCTAACAAGATTTTAGTCCTAGGAGTCCCTTTACCCCTTTTTCTTTTAGGCATTGAGGTGTAAAGAAAGAACAGTGTGCTGTGCTGCTGATTTAGGACTATTCTCCTGGAGGGCCTTGCTGAAGAAACTGAATGTTAAACATGATATTTCATTGCAACTTGCTTAGAGGCAAAATATGTGTCCAACAGTATGGTAACAAATATGTCTATTCTTTTTACCCATCCTATGAGTTCTGTTTTGCCTTTGGCATCCATTTGTAAAAAATATGAAGCTACAGCAAGTGTCAGATTTTCATTTATTTATGCCCATTACAGAAAACAATTCATATTGCTAGGATCTCAACAGAATGAATTCAAACATGACCTAATCCAGACTTCTAGAACCTACAACCTTCTAACTGTTTTATACTTACAAATCCCATTACTTTTGATCATGCAGGCTGGGAAGTGATGCAAAATGTAATAATAAACTCTTACAAGAGGGCACCAAGTTTGGGAAGATGGAAGGAAAAGTGACCTGCAGTACAGTAAAACGCCTGATAACGATTGGATTGGATAACGCTAAAATCGCATAACATTCAGTAATCTGGGGAGGATAACTGGATCGAATAATGTTAAGGTCCTATGGGATGGATCAGATAACAACCACTAAAGCCTGTGCGGTTACAATGTATCTCTATGGAGCTTTAACGTTATCTGATCCATCCCATAGGATTTTAACATGGATTGGATAACACTAAAAATCAAAAAACACCAAGACTTGTGGAACCAAGTTTTAGCGTTATCCGGTGTTTTACTGTACTTGAATTTTATGTTTGTAGACCCTATTGCTGTATCTCTGTAGGTGTAATTGTATGCATCAAATTCTGAATTTATATCTTTAGTTTTTTTGATGGTGTTTTACTGTATCTTCTTTGAGAAAGTTCAAGTAGATCCTCCTTCCAGTAGAACCCTTGCCCCATGGTAAAACAAAAACCCAGGATATACAGCTTCTCAAAAGTTTCAATAGGTATAGATTACAAAATAATGATGTATATTTACTGATCTACTGTGTATCCAATGATTTCACTGCACAAACCCAGCGAAGTTTTATTATTCCATTAGCATTGAGTTAGAATAAAACTGCAACATGGATAAGATAAACCATACCAACTGTTTTATTCCTTTCAAATACATAGGCAGTTTTCTAACTGCTTAATGTTATTGACTTTAAAACTCTCAAAACACTATGGTCACCACAGTCAGAGTTTTCCATTTTTAGAATGTAGAAGTTGAAATATCTTGGTGCACCATGTATTTATTCTGCTTTTGTATTCATCCTACTAAATGTCTGCTTAAATACTCAACTAGATCATTCTATGATCATAGAATCATGGTTTAATTGAGTGTGAAGGGACTGAACAACAAAAATGAGACCAGTGAGTCCAACCCCCTGCTCAGTGCGGAGCAGAATCTCGGGAAGTCCTGTTTGATATGTTAAAGTCCCCTGGGGAAAAAAGTGGCAGGTAGAGTCGAAGGACATTACCATCAGGGATTTAGTGCATGAATTCGATGTGTTGAATTATGCTCATTAGTTCATTTATTTCTTTTATTTCATTCATTAGTTAAGGGTGATGTTTCAAATGGGGAAAATAAAGACATTATGTTCATAAAAGTAAGGTTTTCATAAAATGTTCATAAAATCTAAGGTTTTCTGAGCAAAGGTAAAAGTCACCCTTGATTGAAAGCCAGTCATATCTGACTCTAGGTTTCAGTGCTCATCTCTGTTTATAGTCTGTGTCTGCAGGCATTTCTGTGGACATGTTGTAGGCATGGAACACTGATTACCTTCCCACCAAAGTGGTCCCTATTTATCTTCTTGCTATTTCTTGTTTTTGAACTGCTACGTTGTGCTAACCCAAAACCAGAAATCCCAATTTTATTTGTGTTTATTATTATATTTTATATTTTATTTTTCAATAAAGATGCTTTTAACCTTTTCCATTCTCCCCGAATCTACCCACTATGCATGATTTTTAATTACATCGCAAAAGCTGCCAGACCACCCAACAAAACGTAAGACGTTCATAGAATTCATGCCAAAATACAGGCAGTATGTTTTGAGAACCTCTGGCCCAGATGAAGCTTTTCTTCCACCTATGTAAACAAAATTCCTGCATATAGTACTTAAATGTCTGGAAGACTGTGGTTACATTTCACGTAAAAATAGCCTCCCTTTAGGTTTATGGTTTTTTTGAACAACATGAAGCATGTGACAGAAGAATTGAAAGTTTTATATATTTTTAAACTAGCATACAAATGGCAAGTTACTTGAAAGCCTGTGAGTCACTGAAATTCTACATCACAAAGATAGAAAAAGTAAACTGCTGTTGTGGAGAAGCAAAACTGAATCGAAATCCTTGGTTCCTCCACATCAGAGTTGCCTCGGACCGCTTTCTTGTTTGATCTTTGCTTGCTAACCACCCTGAGGTGTTCTTTGATTTCTTAAAGAATACACAAATAGAAACTGAAATCCCGCTGATGCCAATAAATTGAACACAGTCTTCTGCCAAAATTGTTCAAAACCAATGACATGTGGGCTTATTTTCATTATCATCCCCATGCTTCCCCCTCCCATTAGCCTTAAGCTATTTCTTCAAGTAAAGATCCATAATGAAACAGAAGATTGTTACCAAAGACCAACAAGAGATTTCTGCTCTAAAACATTAAATTCACAAGTCTGGACCTTCTCCCTCTCATAATGGCACAAATTATACACAATCTGGTCAAAGGGCCAAGCGCCAACAGAATACTTTGGTATTCAGCAACAGCACAACTGAATATTTCCCCTCACTTCTCAGGACTAGTGATCAATCCTCAGTTTGATGTAGAGAATGTGTCATCCTTCCAAAACATGCCATTAGAGTTCTCTAGCAGAAGAGCTGCAGGAATGAGAGGAAATTGCTGATGCCTTCCAAAACAGAACAATCCAGCTTTAGTAGACCAATAGGTCTTGGGCTTTAATACTCTACCCATCTTTCCAAGTTTGGAACTTTTGTTTCAGCACTCTTATCATGTATGGAATAATTAGTTTTACCTTTTGTTACATTGTAAAGAAATAAACGGGGACCAGTCAGAAGTGGCATGAACGGAACAATGTGGTAACACTACTATTTTATGACCAGATGCTCTGACAGAATTCCTCTGGCTGCCAAGCATGACTAATTCAATTTTTCAGTGATAACTCTTCATCAGAATTAACCATGTTGCTAAAAAAAACAAAACAACAACAACAACAAGACAACAACCAACTGATTATTTTGGTACTGGAAAAAAGAGAGAAATAGCTACATCAATTTCCACATCGCTACACAAGGGAAGAACTGTATGCCAGCTGGTTGCTTTATTTCCTCTTTGGCATTTTCCATGGAAGTGGGGGAAATAAATAAATAAATAAATGAAACCCTTAGGGGGTTGCTAGGCAACGGCAAGGTGGGATGTTAACCACTTGCAAGTCGACTCACAGGTTGTTGATAACATTACCATATAACCACTTATCTAATGCAAGTTTATTTGTCATTAAACCATTTACGGCATGACATTGTCAGTACAAATGAACAGACTTCCCCCTACCCAAGGAATTCAAGTAAGCTGGGGAGGAAAGGAATGACAGTGGAGAAGCGGGTGAGTCATGGATTTCTGAGCCAGCTGTTACCACAACCACCAAGATATACAGACAAGCTTTTCCATTCTTACATATATCCATAATTGTAAACTGTACAACACTCTGATTTGAATAAAGAGAGTAAAATTAATCACCTTCTAGCTCAGACTGTTTAACAAATAAAACTGATCAATGGCTATGGTACAGCTATATTAGGAAACATTTATTTAACCTTATTTATTTATTCACATTTATAACTCGCCCTTTTGATGTATAGCTTTTCTTCAGCACCTTAGATCATAGCTACAGATATACTGTATATATATTTAGCTCTGTTACAATCTGCCTTTCTGCCAAAGAGATCAAAGGAGCGTACATGTGTCAAACCTGATTAAATGCTATACTACAGGAAAGTAGCCAATAGTTGTGATGAGAAAAATGTGTCACATGAAATTAGCCAGTTATTGTGTATTGTGGTGTGGTGTGGGGGGGATGAAGTTATTGCAAATCAGAAAATGACCTTGGATTGTTACAAGCCAGACTTGTTTATGTCTGAAAGTTGTACAGGTGATCTGAGTGGGCAAAGTTAGGTGAAAAAGGCTTTCATCTGTCAGGAAAAGTTCAATAAGAAATAAAGATAGCTCAATGCTATAAAGTGAGCAGGTGCAAAGCAAAGAAGTTCTGTGCGTCCGTAGTTTTGACCATATATATATATGTTCCATTGGGTTTATGTCAGTATGTCAATCTGAGAAAAACAAACTCACATCTGGTACGATCTCATTTGATATGAGACTGCAATCTGCTAAATAACATATAAATATGACATCCCAGATAAGCAAAAAAAGTGGGGAAGAGGAAGGAGAAGCAGCATGGAGTTCCCTCCATAGATTCAAACAGGTATGAGATTTTAATGTAATTTTTCTGTATGTCTTTTTAAAATGGTTAAAGGCTAAGAACTGCTTTTAACATTTTTACTTTGAAGATCTCAATGTTTTAAAGTGCTTTTCATTTTTACTCCACCAGAAAGCCTATCAAAGAAAAGTCAGTACCTACCTACAGAATCATGGATAGGTTTTGGCTCCCTACCTCTGGTTTCTAATCACTTTCCTTCAAAGCCTAGTCTAAAAATGAAATCTGGAGAGGCATAAATTGCAGCAGGCTCCTTCCCTATGCAGATTTCAGGAACTCATGACATTATAACATAACATAACACTGCCCCCAGTCACCCATGGTCTCATAAGCAGCCTCAAGGTTTCAGAGAACTTAAAACTGACATAATGGGATGCATTGGGAATCTCACTCTGTGTGAATCTATTAGATTACAAACAGGAAGCAGAAGAGGCACAGATGCAATTACTGGTATTTGAATTATCTTTGGCTCCTGCCAAGTTGATCTGCAGTTCATAATTAGAACCAAAACTTGGCTGTAGGTTAGCTTTAACAAAAATAAAAGGAATAAACTTCCCACAGGCAACTAATTTTGAAATAATACCTTTTTGTGTTTCCTGCTCTACTGTTTGCTGTTCTGTAAAAATAAATAAATAAAGTGAACAAAACGGGCAACTCAGCTACTCTCATATTTTCACAACTGAACTTCATATTTCTATGAATTGTACTCTGAGGGTATTCTTGGGTCCTTATTTTAATTACTTCAAATTGTTTAAGAACCAAAGTAATATTTTTCTAATTTTTCCGCATTTGTCTATTGAGAGGAATGTGCATTCAAAACTTAACTTTCTTTCATCTTACTCTGCCCCACCTCATATTTTCTTTATTCCTTTTTGGCCTTCATATTAGCAAAGTCTATGTGCACATACCAAATTTACACATACCTTTCATATATATTTCCAATACTGAAAGTAGAGGACATTTATATTGCATTGTTAAGGAAGAAACAAAGTGAAATCAATATTAGGAAAGATAAAGCAACTTTTTCATCCATTGGCCTTCCTAGTCTTATGTAGGGGTACACAGAAAAAGCCTCCTTGAAGGCTCACCGTGCAAATTTCACTGAACTTTCACCCTCTTTTAGATCACCACTCAAACATTTCAAAGGTTACCTCCAGAGACAACTGTTCCAGAAACTTATTACAGTAATACCTCAGATAACGTTAAGACTTGGTTCCACAAGTCTTGGTGCTATCCGATTTTTAGTGTTATCCGATCCATGTTAAAATCCTACGGGATGGATCAGATAACATTAAAGCTCCATAGAGATACATTGTAACCGCACAGGCTTTAGCGGTTGTTATCCAATACATCCCATAGGACCTAAACGTTATTCGATCCAATTCTCCTCCCCAGATTACTTAACATTATGCGATTTTAGCGTTATCCGAGGTAAACGTTATCCCAGGCATTAGTGTATTTAGAAAACCTACAAAATATACAGACATTTTCTGTGCTGAATACAAAGGTGCACACTTTTGTAATGAAACACATATAGGTCTTACAAATGTTTATGGATTACATGCTGCACAAATAAGATCAATAACATTGCAACCACAACACCACAAATCAATTTAGAAGAGACAGTTAAGGTGAAAAAGTCACTTTACCTTACTAAATTAGAAGCATGGTTCACAACTTTCTATATTTTGGATTATTTATATAACTGGAGAAATTACCAACCAACCATTCACTTTTTTTTCATACTGTGTGCTGATATAGTGCAAGATTAATGTCAATGTGAGGGTCTAAATGAACAACTGAAAGAAGGGAGGAACATTTCCCTAGACAGGAAGTGTCTTGCAGAAAAAAAAACATTGGAAACTGTGCTGTAGTCCAGGCAGGAACTAGATTTACATTTCAATGACTTCCACAGATTTCTCAATGCACCACATATCTTGACACAAGACAGATTGCTACTGTCAACTCTGGTACTCAAGTCAGGAAAGATCTACATGCTGCAAGCTAGAAAGTGACATGCCCACCTCTGGTGCTGTACATATTTTATTTAAATTGCACCATACCCCACCAAGGACAGGTTTAGGCCCAAATATGGATGCTAATGAAGAGTACGAACAGAGTAGTACAATATGTTTTTGTAGGAAAAAAGTATAAAATTATTTCTGTCTCAGTCAAATGGTATCAGCAAAAAATTGTATGAGTGTATGATGGAAAGACAGAAACTAAGATACTGAGCTACGAAGTGAAACCAATTGCCCTTGCTTTGTTCATTTTTCCCCCTGAGAATCTGAAATGTTTGTTACCACCTAATGCTGGGAATTCTATAATTACAAAACTGTCATTACCTGTGGCTTGACCTACAGGCTACTGCTTCACCAGCATGTGAAATTAACAGAATTTTAATCAGACCGTGTAACCTGCCATTTTGCATCATTAATGTGATCAGAAAACAGACACATCCTGTTAATTTAAAGATCAAGAAACTGAACGAAGGGGAAGGGAAGCTGGAATAGAGGTTGCATTGCCATATGGTTGAGGAATATGGATGGAAGACAAAACGTGAGTTTTTCGTTGGCAGCAATTTATTTTGGCTCTTACTGTTTTTCTGGCACACAACAGGGATGAGTAAGAGTACCTTTAAAAAACCCATGTCTCTGAATATGTTTCTGAATTGGCATGTACTGCACGGAAATCTATTTAAGGCAGCAACATTACTGTAGCATAGGTTTATCCAATGAAAGAAATATGCAATTGATTTAAATTTCTCCTCATCTATCCACTAAAGTACCACCTTTCACACAGAGATCCCACACAAGCAACAACCTCTCTCTCTCTCTCTTTAAAAAAACCTGAAATGAGCATTGTGATTCAGTTTTAATTTAGGACTGGTGAAGTATTCCTACCATCCATCAGAAGACATGAGGTCTCTCCCTAAGCTTTCTAATCTGGTGCACATCGTCACACTACCAAAGCACCTCAGATATCTCCAAAATACAATGAAACTATAGGAGACAAACCCACTCCTTCCTCAGCATGAGACAGGACCCGTCATCTCAGGATGCTTGCAAAAGAGAGGGCAATATCAAAGACAGTAACATAGTCAATGCCAGAGTATAGCAGTGAACTACTAAAGCAAGTGTGGTGAACTTCAGGCTTTGGACTGAACTGCCATTGTCTATAACCAGCAGCCATGCTGCTTGGAGCTATGGAAAGCGGGAGGCCACCAACATTTTGAGGGTCACAGATTGTTTAGTCCTGCTTTGAAGAAAGCATAAAATTATAAATGTGTACAAGTGTCAGAATCTTCTTCTGTAGTGTATGCATAGAGACATACATGTGTACAAACAAATATAACATTTTTCTTGAAATAATTTAGAATAATTAGGGTTTTTTTAATCTGTCAGAAGCACACAAAGGTGCTTTTTGGTTGAAAAAGATTTTTGCTGGAGGAACTCTGCTCAGGGTTCACCCAAATGAGGCTCCTTTCATGTCCCCAAGATCTTTTCCCACCAAAATGGTCCCTATTAATCTACTCGCAATTTCTTGCTTTCAAACTGCTAGGTTGGCAGGATCTGGGACAGAGACAGGCACTCATTCCATCATGCAGTTCTCGGGTCCTGAACTGCCAACTTGACGATCTTCCAGCTAACAATGTGAACTTCTTAACCACTGAGCCGCTGCAGTCCCAGAATAACTGGTGCCCCCTTGATACTGTCATGTTCCTCAGCTTGTAGGATGTTCCACTGAAAATCAGTTATAGCCTTTTGGGCCCTTGCTAGAATTTAAATTCTAGACAAGAAAGATTCATGGAAACACTGTTTTAGTGATTTTTTGTCAGCACTTTCTTTGATGCTCCTCCTTTCAAGGTTTCTGCTGAGTTTGAATATGCACTGCTTTCCTTTACCTGCTATCTGCTCTTTTACTCTACCAAACCAGTTCTTGGATTACACCATGACTCTGGAACAATGAAGTAGAAACCTAGAGAGTTTACCTTTGCAGGAGGAGATACTGAATACTTGCTTGCAGAAGTTCTGGAAAAGTAGAACCATTGATATGAATGGAGTGGTGAAAAAGGATTTTGGCCTCTTTTTGTATAAAATAGAGAATACCTATTTTTGCCTTAGCTTTGGAATGCCTAGACCAGTGAGTGGTTCCCAACCTTTTTTTGGCCTTTCCCAACCTACATTCTGATTTAAATTTTAAAAATGTATGTCACAATATATATTTATATACTATATATGAGGCCCCTAGAATCATGTACAGAGAAATCTGTACATGAATCAAGAGGCAACAGTTAGGACAGAAAATGGAATGACGGAGTGGTTTGAAATAGGAAAAGGAGTAAGACAAGGGTGCATTTTGTCACCCTACTTATTTAACTAATACACAGAACACATAATGCGCAATGCAGGGATGGAGGAATCACAATTTGGGATCAAAATTGCTGGAAGAAACAGGCGACTGATTCTTGGGAGGAAAGCGATGAGAAACCTGGGAAGCATAGTGAAAAGTAGAGACATCACATTGCAAACAAAGATTCGCATAGTCAAAGCAATGGTATTCCCTGTGGCAATGTATGGTTGTGAGAGCTGGACCATTAGGAAAGCTGAGCGCAGAAGAATAGACGCCTTTGAGATGTGGTGTTGGAGAAGGGTTTTGAGAGTCCCCTGGACAGCGAGGAGAACAAATAGGTCAATCTTAGAAGAAATCAACCCTGACTGCTCCTTGGAAGGTCAAATAGTAAAGATGAAGCTACTTTGGACATCAAATGAGAAGAGAGGATTCACTTGAGAAAGCCTTGATGCTGGGAAGGGTCGAGGGCAAAAGAAGAAGGGGACGGCCCAAGATGAGATGGCTAGATGGTATTGTAGAGACAATGGGCACAGAGCTGAGCGAGTTGAGGGGGATGGTGGAGGACAGGAGTGCCTGGCAGACAGTGGTCCATGGGGTCGCAGAGGGTCGGAATCGACTGTACGACTGAACAACAAAAGAATCATAAGAAATATGTAATGCAAAACATTCACTGTTAATAACTCATTCTTGAATTTCTCACCTTAAAAAAAACCAAGCTGCCCTCTATGGGGCATGTGCCCCACATTGGGAACCACAGACCTAGATTGTGCCTGTTAGACCTACCCAATTCAAGCTCTGCTTTAACAGCACAGTAACAGTGCGTCCTGGGCTTCATTTGGCTAATTACAAAAGAACCATAAATGCTATGTAATTAGCCACATTTATAGCACATAAATACTGTGCTAAACTAGTATTAGCACATAACAACAACATAACTGTAAAAGGCACATTGGTGGCAGCAAAACCTCTAGGTCTTGCGGCCAGCATTGTGTTTTTTACAGTTATCTTGTAATATTCAACACAATGTCTTTAAAATGTAGATGTCAAAGTTTTATCCCATTTCTTCCTTCCTTGATACAGACTTGCCATCAAGCTTCCAAACAACCCTAAGTATATACTTTTATTTTATGTTTACCAAACCAATCACTTCACATGAATCTGTACAGTGCGGTCTGATCCTGCCTTCACTGTAAGATAAAATGTATGCTATGTTACTTTAATATGAGCAAGACTGGATAACACAGAATAAATGGACACATAACACCAAATTCACAATCATGTGTAATGAGAAAAGCAGAATCAATGGTTAGTCGTCTTGCTAGTGTTTCTAGTGTCGGTGATAAAAGACAAAGAAATTATGTCTACCTAGAAATAGCCCATCACATATAAAGAACAGGGAAATGTCAATTTGTTGATCTTATGGCATTTTAAATCTATAATAATTAAACCCTGATAAAGACAGCAATACTAATAATTAGGACTTCAACCAGCTTAGGTGTGGTTTATGAGAGTATATTTTAAAACTATGCAACTCCATTCCAGAATGCACTGAGTTTACAAAGGTTTCTGTTTAATATTAAATACTGTTAGCCACTTAATTAAATATGTTATCACTTAGACTAAGACAAGGTCACCTTGCACAGTTTTCTCATTTTATCAATCCATGTTACTTGATGGCAAAAAAAGCAACCAGGAAAAAAAAAGAGAAGGGAACCTCAGCTTGTTTGTTCGTCCATTTAACAGGAAGGAATAAAAGAGGTTGCGGCATATTTAGCCTGGAAGCTACTGCTTTTGCCACAGGCCTATTACAGCACCAAAACACATTTGGGGGCAAGGGGAGAGTGAGTGAATAATTAGTTAAACAAATGTTTTAATCAGGTTAAAACCAACTTTAATCAGCTGCAATGCTGCTTGCTACTTCTAAAAGGCTTTCTGGCCAGAGAGCCCCAATCTTGCCTTACCAAGCCAAATGACAGCCATGTAAGTTTTGCGGCTTCTACCATAGATGACCTGTTCCCTCTCCACAAGCCACTGAATTCAATTTTGAGTGCTGAGTTGTGACACATGTTCAGCAATACAGCAAGGAATTCTCTGCAGCATTTCTAACCACCAGGTATGACAAAAACACCGCATCTATGAAAGCACTGGAGCCTAGTTGTGAAAAGTATGATTTATAACCCTGAATCTTTCCTTCTTTTCCCCTCCCTTTCCCCACCCACTCGAGTATATCTGCCTTTGTTCTCTACTCACCTTTCTGTCTCAACAGTAACTGGAACTCATCTATCAATTAGACCAGTAACTCTGTATTGTCTGTTTCATTCGATGCTAGCAAGCTCATTTTGTATCATTGCTTAATTATGTCCACTTCCTTTCAATTGTGTAAAATGAATCTGTACTAATGCGTCTTGGATAAGATCAACACATTCTGTTTACAAATCCCACGCAAAGTATTGGTGTAGGAAGAGAATACAAACTTTCAAACACCCACACACATTCCATAATTTCATCTCATATGTACAGCCTTATGAATCACAAAAAGAAAGTTTCTAATTCTGAAATGACATTTGCTTTATTTACAAACTTACAGTATGTCTGAAGGTTTTCCACCCAGACCTGCCTCTTTCTTCCTTCTTTGTTTGTTTAACCTAACAGCCTGATAAGAAGAATCTTACAAAGCTTACTGACTATTTTATAAATTTTAGGTGGCTCTGAATAAAAGCAATGTCTGCATTTTACTACACTAATATCCTAACATTAATCAAGGCTTTGATAAAAATGCAGATAAAATACAAAATCATTATCAAAGCATAAAAACAAATCAATAAGCACATCCATTAAAAATAAAAAGATACAGTTTTAAGAAAAGCACAGAAATAAACAGCATCAAGTCAAAACTTTTTTCAGCACAAAAGACAGCTAATGCTTATATGACTAAAAAGAAGTATCCGCATGGAAGGAGAGCAAAAATGGAACTAGTTTGGTTTCTTCTTTTCCTCACAGTAGTGGACCATCACTAAATGGGGCAGTACAGTTGTACCTCGCTTAAAGATCATAATGTGTTCCACAGGATTGCTCTTTAAGCTAAGCAAGTTTGCTCTTTAAATGAAACACCATTGAAAGTGACCAATTGTGGGGGTGGGGAGGGATTGTGAACCCCGATTTATTTGTTAAGTGAGTTTTTGGTTGGTTTTATTTGTTAAGCGAAGCAAACATTCAGAGAAAATTCTGCTCTTTAAGCGAGTTACTCTTTAAGCGAGGCACTCTTTATGTGAAGTTTGACTGTATATAAATTGATTGATTGATTGATTGAAAATATAAATAAACCCCTTTAAATATAAGGGTTTTTTTGTTTGGGATGATGTAGTTTACATAGGGGACTGCAGTGGCTTTACTGGTTAAGATGCTGAACATGCAGCTCAAGATCTGAGTGCTGTGTAATGGAGTGAACTCCAATCTCTGTCCCAGCTCCTACCAACCTAGCAGTTCGAAAGCAAGAAAATGCAAGTTGCTTTGGAGGGAAGGTAAACAGCATTCCTTGTGCTCTGGTGTCTAGTCATGTATGCCATGTGACCATGGAAATGTCTGCAGACTCAGGCAACCCTGGCTCTTTGGCTGTAAATGGAGATGAGCACGGTGCCCTAGAGTTGGATACAACTGGCTTTCAAGCAATGGCAACCTTTACTTAGTTTACATAGGTGGGTTGCAATTTTTTGCATATGTATGCTATTTTATAGCTGTACATTCACTGCCCAGAGTGACAGTTTAATCAGGGTGGGTGGGTGGGTGGGGGTAATAGAAATTAAATAAATAAATGTTACCAACCATCACAGTGTCAAAGGGTAACATTTATTGCCATCTAGCCATCTCATTCCCTGCTGCCCTCCATAAATATATTACTAGAATTGGTATGTTCCAGTTCTCCATATAAAGGCAATCAGATCTGCATGTTATGCAAATTGTTTTCACACATTATTTGTATAATATGTAAATCTGTATATTATGCAAATATGTTTCTATCATTTAATCCTATAAATTGTTGCATTGTATTGGTATCAGAAGCTTTTGGTTTTGACATCCTTTATATAGTTACCTGTTATCTGAAAGAGCCAAAGTACTGTACTGAACTCTGAGCAGGGAGGACAAATATACATTGTAACCAAAACTATTTCTGTTATCACTTCTATCTCATGCCTTACTCAGAGCATCTGGAGCTAATTTAACATATTGTACTTACTAACTGGTAACTTTGCCAAACCTCAATGTGATATTTTGTGAGGAAAGCAGTAAAATCCTGACCTTCAGTTTAGACTAGAGAGAGAGAGAGAGAGAGAATGAAAGCAAAACAAGAGGAATTAAATTGTTAATACAGAACAGTGCATGAAGAAAACAACCTGAGTATGCGCAAAAATGACTTCAGACTCTGATGGCAGAGTTATTTAAGATAAACATTTTTGCTCTTCGATAGCAATAGCTATTGGTCAGCAGTTAAATTTTACACTCCCACACACTCCTGTATGTTTGTATGGTTAAATGTGCAATTATTTTGTACCATGACCTTTAACGTTTCAGACGTACAATGATTTTTATAACTGGTCTTTTGAATCATCTTTTTTTTCTGCTTCTAAGGGATGTTTTAATTTTTCTGTTGTTTGACGAGAAAAAGGACACACATACCTGTACTTCTAATAAAGAAATAACTTTTTCAGGAGGATTACAGATCCAGCTCATCATTATTGAAACCTCTGCCCCCTTTTCAGGCCAAAATATTAACCATTCTATTGCTAACGCTATTGTTTATCTCTGAAAGAGACTTGAGTTTGTATCAGGCTAGTTAAAAGCATCATGACAGAGACAAATAAGGCACTGCTTTCTATTTCTCATGCACACACTCTCTCATTTATCGTACTTGTTCCTCTTTACATTTGAACAAAGAGAGTCCTGTCTCCCATATAGCACTCAGCTCCTGATTCAGCCTGTTGAGAAGGCTGAGAAAGAAGAAGACAACAAAATCAGCCTATACATCCAGACTCTGACTGTGGAGCATTAATGGGCACAGGGACAAGATCCATCTCAGACTTAGCAGGAATTATGAGAGGATCCGGTTACTTTATTTTGAGTTCAGGCAGATGACAACCATCTGGGTGGGTGGTTGCCCAGAGGAGCATGTTCCTCATATCTTCCTTCCTCATCATGAATTACAAAGTTACTCTTGCTGTTTATACTGGCAGGGTGGAGGTGTTGCTTCAAAATCTTTTAATATGAAATTGCATAGTTGCTGATGCTGCTAAATTTAACCATGAAAACACCAATCCATTTGTTTACTATCTTGTTCATTTTGACACAGTGTGTGAATAAGGATTCATTTCTGTACTGGAAATTTATGGGGGGGAAAAACCAGAGTCATGCCTTTAACTTCTGGTGTGAACAAAGTCTAGGCTCCCCTCCCCCTCTAATTTGTGAAATTACCCAACCACTATTTTCTTCAATGGAAGGAAATCTCACTTTTAGCAGTTTACTTAACAGTACATTGACTTTTGCTTTTCACACAGGAGGTTGGAAATTGATTTGCTGTGTTCAGAGTGACATTTCATACTGCTGAAATGAGGCACAATTATGGAACAATTATTTTTAAATGTGTGATTATGGTGCTATAAAAGCTCCACAAACAAGTCCAATTTTAGGAGACATTTCTTTTCTTCACTACCTTCTTAAAAAGGCACAGTTGGATATCCAGATATCTTCAACTGTGTTTTAAAGATGTTACTTACTGGCTTATTTTTTTCAGGTTGTATATTGCTAGTGCTGAAACAGCAGAAGAAACTGTCTTAGCAATTCCACTATAAAATTTATTTATTTACATTTATACCCCACCCTTTTGGTACAAGCAAAGAGTTCAAAGTGTACAGTAAAACACCGATTAACAATTGGATCGGATAATGCTAAAATCGCATAATGTTAAGTAATCTGGGGAGGAGAATTGGATCGAATAACGTTAAGGTCCTATGGGATGTATCGGATAACAACCGCTAAAGCCTTTTTCGGTTACAATGTATCTCTATGGAGCTTTAACGTTATCCGATCCATTCCATAGGATTTTAACATGGATTGGATAACACTAAAAATCGGATAACACCAAGACTTGTGGAACCAAGTCTTAGTGTTATCCGAGGTATTACTGTACATTGTTGTTCAGTTGCATAGTCGAGTCCAACCCTTTGCACACCATCCTCCACCATCATGCGCAGCTCGCTCAGCTCTATGCCCATTGCGTCAACAATGCCATCTAGCCATCTCATCCTCTGCTGCCCCCTTCTCCTTTTGCCCTCAATCTTTCCCAGCATCAAGGCCTTAAAGTACAATGAAAGCTAGGATCAGCTAATAAATGCAGTATTGGTATGGTAATATTCATATGTAACGACCTGAAAATGCATCTTCATAGTGGCAGTATGGGAGTAAAAAGTAAAAGAGAAAGAAAATTAGGACATTACAGAAAAACACTCAACCCATCTCCCTGAATGTGATAATGCTGGATGGTTTTAGGTAAATTTGGATATCAGTCAAATGACACAGTGACTGTGAGGTGCTAAATTGCTCCAACTTCATCTGTTCCTGTGAGAAATATATTTTAATCTTTCATTTGGCTATGATCTAGGCTGGGGAGGCACTGTGTGGGGCAGCCAACTGCTGATCAGATCTGGTTACAGAGCGCACACAGCTCCCTGGTCACAACAGCTTCACTGACCTGCTGGTCCATTTCCAGGCTCAATTCGAAGTTGTGGTTATCACTTATAAAGTCCTATACAACTTGGACCCAGGCTATCTGAAGGACCAGAGAAGGCTCTTCAGCTTTTAAGTTCTTCAGAGGAGGCCCTTGTCTCAGTCCCATCCCCCACAGGCACATTTGATGAGATGTGAAAGATTCCCCAAAGTGGCTGCTCCCAAGCTACGGTGTATCTTCCCATGGGAAGTCATGTTTGGCCCAATGCTGCTGTCCTTATACCAGCAGCCAAAATCCCTTTATTTTTCAGGTAAGTTTTCAGTAGCTAAATTGGGGTACACAGAAAGAGACTCCTCAAAGATTGTTGTACAGTGGACCCTCGCTTAACAAATTTAATTTCTGGGACCTTTTGTACTATGAAAGATTTGTAAAGCAAATTTCCCGTAGGAATGCTTTGAATGCAATTTCCCATAAGAATGCATTGAAAACCAATTAATCTGTTCTGTGAAAAAAAAGTTAACCAAGCCACTATTTTCTATGGATTTCCTTTTGTTATGTGAATTTTGTGTAAGGTGAGCTGCTTCTTAAGCAAAGGTCCACTGTATTTTTGAACCACAATCAGACATGCCCTTGGCAACAGCCACCTTTTCCCCACTAATCTTTCTCACACAAGTCAGGCAAAAGGAACTCCAGAATGAATTCACTAAAAGGTGGCTTCTCTTTGACAGTTTCACGTCTTGACTAGACACAGAAGTAGTAGTAGATGAATTGGTCATCCAAGAAATGAGGTTTTATATAGGATGCTGTATGTTTTATTGCTTTGCTTTGTTTTATGATGGTTTTAAAGTGTTTATTTTTAAAATACAGTCAAAGCTCGCATAAAGAGTGCTTCACTTAAAGAGTAACTCGCTTAAAGAGCAGAATTTTCTCTAAATGTTTGCTTCGCTTAACAACTAAAACCAACCAAAAACTCGCTTAACAAATAAATCAGGGTTCACAATCCCCCCACAATTGGTCATTTACAATGGTGTTTCACTTAAAGAGCAAACTCACTTAAAACAATCCTGTGGAACGCATTATGCTCTTTAAGCGAGGTACAACTGTACAGTCAAACCTCACGTAAAGAGTGCTTTGCTTAAAGAGTAACTCGCTTAAAGAGCAGAATTTTGTCTGAATGTTCGCTTCGCTTAACAAATAAAACCAACCAAAAACTGGCTTAACAAATAAATCGGGGTTCACAATCCCCCCCCCCATTGGTCATTTACAATGGTGTTTCACTTAAAGAGCAAACTCGCTTAAAGAGCAATCCTGTGGAATGCATTATGCTCTTTAAGCGAGGTACAACTGTAGTATTTTTCGTATAATTACATGCATAATTAGTTTCTAACACTTCTGCATTTTTATTTATCTGTTCTTGAATTATTTCTGAGCCATCTTGGCTCTCCATAATGGAAGAAACACTGCAGGGAAATGAATGAATAAAGAAAATTTAATAGTGAAGAAACAGTTGAAAAGATAATCATTTATATTGATAAAATTATCTGGACCTTCACCTGTCTAATGCATTGACAGAAGGATCATTCAGAATTTTAAGCAGATTACACTGGTATGTTACTACACACTGTTGCTTATTATAGCATAAATTATAATATGCAATATTATAAACTGCTTGTGGTTAAGGTGCAGTACTGCAACGAAAACTCTGCTCACAGTTTTAGTTTGATCCTGATGGGCTCATACTTGACTCAGCCTTCGAAAGCCAGTATAATGAGTACTTAGCATGTTGGGGGTTAAATGCTAATTACCTTGTGAACCAACCAGAAAGTGCTCTATGTGCTATGGTTCAGCATGCATGCATGTATGTATGTATGTATGTATGTATGTATGTATGTATGTATGTATGTATGTATGTATGTATGTATGTATGTATGTATGTATGTATGTATGTATGTATGTATGTATGTAATCAATCAACCAAGCAACCATGCTATTCAAAGAGACTGTACTGTTCACAGAGGTTTTTCAAAACATTCTCCATTCAGCCAATTAATAGGTATAATTACTTTCTGTAGTTTTTTTAATCAATTGATTATTGTTCTCCCCTTCTCATACATCACCATCTTGGGGGTGGGGTGGTGGTGGTGGTTAAGGAGTTATGGTGGTTGTGTATGTATTATGTTCAGTTTATATGTTCCATTTTTAATTTTGTTAACTGTCCAGAGTGGGTGAATTACCCAGATGGCTGGTATAAAAATGTACTAACTAATGTATATACTGCCTATCTGAGACACTGTTCCAATCTGGGTGGTTTATATCATTATATAAGAGGAATTGCTATTGTGGGAATAAAAGGTAGTATAGAAGTAACTTAATATATAAAAATACATGAGCATAGGAGGAAATATAATTAAATAATTATTGTGATTAGGAGGAACTCTCCCTTTTTATGACAGAAAGATTAAAGACATCATAATTTGATATATTTCTCTTTTCATAGCACTTCAGGTTAACCATATTTTTGTTTTTTAAGTATTCATAGATAATTTCCAGAAGAGGCATTAGAATCAATTTGTGGTTCTTTATGTTCATTCTGATGCTTAGACAGAAATCACTGCTAGGTTCTGAGCCTAAAAGTCTCTGGCAACTCTAATGAATACAAGAAGGTGGCAAAATGTATATAAATCGAATAAATGAAATGAAATGAATGAATTTTAAGAAAAGAAAAAAGTGTATTAAAATTGTAATACTCAATATATACTGATAAAAAAGACAAAGACAAGTCCATTTGACTTCTCCAAATACAAGAACTGCTCAAAGGGGTTACTATCAGCATCCAAACACTTCTGATTATGACAAACTACTGCTTGAGCAACACTGACCCAATTGTCTACTTGGTATCATTGTGCATGACATTTCAATTCCTTTCCAAAGTACCACCAGTGTAGCAAGTTTTCTATGGTACTCACATCCTTTAAGGTCACCATCAAGGGGTGCTAAAGTCAGGAGAATGTTCTCAAATTTCAAATACCACTTCATAATGGTCTTGCACACCTCAAACAACTATGCTTCCACCCATTCATCTTTTCAGCAGATGTCAAACTACACGTTACTACTCAATTCAACTTCAAAAAAGTAAGACATAGATAACATCTCTTAAAAGATGTATACATTCCCTTGTGGAGGGAAGGTTGGGGTCCAGTAGTAACTGGTGAGTTAATGGAATTCGTGGCAGAGTTGATTAACAAAGTTCCCACTTATTAAGTGGGTCTACTCTAGTTGCATTTTACTACATTAACCTACAAAATTTCAACCATGCTAGTCTTCATAGTTCAGGGTGATCACAAAATTCACTATTTTGATGAAACCCCAGAATGTGTTCACTAAGTTCTTGACATCCAGTCTGAGAACACAAACAAGAGAGCAAGCCGGGGATTTGACCACACTACTGTCACCATGTAAGGGTGACAACGGTCTCTGCCCCTATCACCTTGACCCCTACAACATCACTCTGTCTGCTCTCCTACAGCCTGCACCCCTCCGGTGAAGCCCACACACCCTTGGTGCAGCTTCTGGATACCATTTAGGTTAGATTAACTGTGATAGGTATCACCTATTGGCTGTCTGAGCTTGCAAACCAGCCAGCACAGGTAGGATAGGCAATCCAAGAAAAGTAGCTTCTATAGCTTATTGTAACGTTGCCAAGACATCAGATTTCCTCCATCCAGTTTAGCAATCTACAGTAATCAGAGATAACAGTTCTGTGTTCAAATTATTGTTTATTTAGTGCACAGAATTTAGGTTTCAAAATATTGAAGCAGAGGAACATAATGGCAAAATACTAATTCCAAATGTTAAAACAATAAAGCCTTTCTAGTTCCTTGGCCTAGCCTGGCTCCTTTACTTAGAAACTACATTTTACGCACAAGCTTCCATCTGATGCAAAGCGATAGAAAACATGGTGAATTCTCCCTCTCCCTTCTTCCTATATCCAAAACACATTTTTTTCACACTTCACCCTCCTCCTGGCTTCAACCATTTACAACAGAATTCAGCCTGTTTTGACTACACACACTATCTGCCCCCCTCAACGCAGCTGTCTGAAGGCCACATTTCTTTTCTAGCATTTTGAACATGAAAACAGAAATCTACCTTACTGTTATGAAGCAAGCACCCCCTTCCATTCCTTTAAAATGTGCAAGACTATGGTGAATTACTGTTTAGAAGCTGCATGCCTGGGACTTTCACGTTAAAACCCTTGCCCACCATTGTGCTTGACATAACATCTTTTAGACACCATTGATTGATGATCTTTATACACATTTGTCCAGAACACTTACATTACATTATATTACATAACATTACATTACATCATATCCTAAGTTAAAAATATTGTTGTGATAAAAACGTGGACAACTTTCTCCACCCATCTCTTCCTGCACTTTCACCCTTGCTCGCTGCTCTTCAGAGTGCTACACAGTCTCAATACTACCAAACTCCAAATTGTTGTTGGTTAGCATTTATGATAAAATAGGGTGGTGGTTAAAATTGTACCCAAAAAAAAAGGAAAAGAAAAGTTCATATTAAAACAATGTTTACAATTCAAATAAAACAAGCATGGAGATGTTTGTGCAGAGTTGCCAAATTTGCATAATTTATTCAATTACACAATTTTGAACTTTTAGCACAGAAATAAAATCAATGAGACTTGTGCATTATTATGCACATGCAGGACTTCGGCTGATATTATTTGTCTGACATACTCATAAAGTCCCCTATGGAACCATTAATTCCCTTCATTCTTGAATGCAACAAAGACTACTAGTGCAACTCCATTTTGTTGAAATGCAAACTTAAATCTTCAACACTTAAACTTAGCTTTTTGCTTCCACTACACCCCTTAAAAAATAATCACTGATTGTAATTTAGACTCTACAGTTCATTAAAAATACCTTTCATATTTTCTGGAACAGCTTCAAAACTGGAATCTTGCTGTCATTATTCAAAGTGCATTGTTATTAAAAGCCCATTCACAATTAGAAGTGCTAGTAGACTTTTCAGAACTACATAGGCAAAAACTAGTATGCACATGCCAGCTTCTGGTTGATAGCATAGAACAATAGCAAATAATAACATAAATGTGAATCCCCTAAATTTACATACAAATATCTAAGCCACATTTAGCTTACCTTTTGCCCATTTTTCATCCTTCCCACTTCCATTACCCCACAGATAATCAAGCGCTCCCGCAGGAATAACAGTAAGGAAGACTCATGTCTGCAGCATACATTTTTCTAAATGTTGCCATGGTGATCTCCAGAATGTTGATCCCTTGAGAAATCAACTCAAAATTCAGAGCAAACTGGGGCAGGGCAGATAAATGACACACAATGCAAAACGCAACTTAGCAAGACACTATTTCTGAAAAATGTATGACTATGATACAGTGTGGCTAACAGCAATATAAAGCAAAACAGCAATATTAAGGGAGAAAAACAAACAGCGCTAAGTAGGCTGCTCGAGTGGATCAAACCACAAAGTCAATGGTTAAGTTGAAGTCCTAATATTTCCCATATGCAAGCTATAACAAATCACTTTCATCTTTCTTCTATTCATGAAATATCCATTTTACTTATAGTTTGGTTATAATATTTGTTCCCACTCTTCTTTTAAATCAGTTTGGAGATGTATCAGGTTTCAACCCAGTGTGGCTCAATTACTATCTCAACCTAGATTGATAGTCTAGTGTGAAAGGCATGGATTAAGGCAACTCGGCCAATAAATGTACGTACTTGGATAATTCTGGATAAGAAAAATTTTGAATTGAGATATTCCACTATTTTAACTCTCTGGTCCCGATCATCTAGTGGGTCAAATATGACACAATGGTATGATTATTAGCCATCTTAATAATACTGAGGATGTCACTGATGAGTGTGGGGTTTCTTTACTATTTTTTTTCTTTCCAGATCAATTTTGGACAGCCAAAATGAAGCCAGTTTCTTGGCTTTGTCATTGGCCAAAATTAAGTTCTCAATGGTACATGTTTCTGGCAGTCATTGGCAGACCAGTAAATGTGCCAGATTTTGTATCTTGCTACATTCACACAGTGTTGTTGTCTGCCAGCAACCCTTGTTTCTCACAATGTTTGCAAAAGTTTCTTCCTGCAAAACCAAAACACATTATTCAAGTATATTATGTAATTTGTATTACAGTGAAACCTCAAGATAAGAATTGTTCTACTCATGAAAAAATCAAGATACGAATGGAAATCTTGGGGGTTTGTGTGTGGAATTTTGAGAAATGAATTTTTAATAGGATTTTTTCAAGATACAAAAAGTATATAGTGAGCTCTATTGGCCACTCCTGGTAATCCAATGTGTTTTTATTGTGTTTAGAGATACAGTAATACCTCATATAACATTAGTATCGAATAACACTAAAATCGCATAACATTAAGGAATCTGGGGGGAGGAAATGCATCGGATAACATTAATATCCTATGGGATGCTTCGGATAACAACCGCTAAAGCCTGTGTGGTTACAATGTATCTCTATGGATCCCATAGGATTTAAACATGCATCAGATAACACTAAAAATCATATAACACCAAGACTTGTGGAACCAGTTTTTAGTGTTATCTGAGGTTTTACTGTACAATTTTTCAAGATATGAGCAAGTTCAAGAAACAAATTAAATTCGTATCTCAACGTTTGTCTGTACTCTCATAAAGATCAGACAAAAATGGCTGGCATACCCATCCAACAGAAATTCAGTTCTGCTAACTGCAAAAGTCAAGTCTGCCCTTTGGCAACTTTTTCTCTTGAAACTGAGCAAAGCTATTGAATTAGAAATGCCTACTCAAACATCAACCATACTGACAAGTGATGATTTAATATTGTCAACTAATTGCAGGGGGACAATTTATTTAATGCATCTCTCATCTCACTATGAGAAGTCCTTTAAAACAAGAGTGTGCAAAAGCATTCAGAATGTGGAAATAAAACCTACAAACAGGAATGAACTCTAGTTCATTCAATTACATCACTGCCTATCTTTAAAAACAATTAAAATATTCCTGTTCAATAAGGCCTTTCGGGGTGTTGTTCCCTTGGCAATAGATTAGCCAGTTAGGTTCAGTTTTGAAGTCTGTCGCCAATTATTTTAGTTTAGTTTAGTCAATGATGTGTTTGTTGGTGATGGGTTTTGATTGGGTGGGTATTGTTGTCATTTATTTTCTGTTTGTTCACCATCCAAAGTGGGCTAACACCCAGATGGACTGTATATAAATCCAGGTACAGTAATACCTCGGATAACGCTAAGACTTGGTTCCAAAAGTCTTCGTGTTATCCGATTTTTAGTGTTACCTGATGCATGTTAAAATCCTATGGGATGGATCAGATAACATTATAGCTCCATAGAGATACATTGTAACCACACAGGCTTTAGCGGTTGTTATCCGATCCATCCCATAGGACCTTAATGTTATTTGATCCAATTCTCCTCCCCAGATTACTTAATGTTATGCGATTTTAGCGTTATCCGAGGTAAATGTTATCTGAGGTATTACTGTATATAAATAAAATAAAATAAATATGCAGAAAAAGGAAAGGAATTATACCCGCTGGCCTTGCCATTTCTTCTGCATGTTTAGTCAAAAGTCTAAAAGGAATATTTTTGCGCATATGCACAAAACTGTTCAGTCCAAGCCCCTCACATGTTTGAGGAGAAACACTTTATGCCATATGGGAATTTTAGTGGGCTTCTTCATGCATTCAGTGAATACATGGAACAATTATGAGAAACAGACTTGAATATATAAATTGGTCAAACAGTATTCTGTGGAAGGTCTTGTGACAGTGTTCAGAGAAGTCACTTTATATGCTGGCATATAAGACACTTATCCTCCTTAAAATACACTGGAAAATGGAGTGCATCTTGTGTGCTGGCAAATATGGTATTCACTTTATATAGTGGCCTCTAGTGGACCATTTTAGTAATAATGGGGTGCATCTTATACTCCGGTGTCTTATACGTCAGCAAATATGGTACTTCTTCAGTTCAAATTCCTGAATATCCTAGTTTTCATAGGCAGCAGCAATGACTGCAGGGAGTTCTAGGATGTTGTAATCTGAAACATGTTTTACGGCTCATTCTGAAGACAGAAGGATATGGTTCAGATATTGACTCTAAGAGCATGGAACATTGGAGAAAACCCCTTCTGAAACATGGAAGGCATTTTAAAAAAATGCACAGGATTGTAGTATTTTCATGATGCAAGTCCCCCCCCCGGAGTGCATGCGTGTTTGTATGCACATGCATGACACTTCAATAAGAAAAGACTCTACTTCAGATGCACTGGCTAATGAAGCACTTGACAGGTAGCAAGATTTCTTGATGCTTTGTGAACACCTTCATAAGTAATTATACCTTTGGTCTTCTTTCCAGCTAAGAGTCTTGGAATTTGCTCCTACAGCTAAACTGGCTTGGGGTGTTTGAAAAATGTCTGATGCTTGTGTATTAGGTTAGTCTCATGCCCTTCCCCACTCCAAGTCCTGTATTTCTGAACTTCAGCACAATGTCAGTTATCAGACCCTTGGGGAAGCCTGGGGGCAAGCAGGGCAAGGTTAGCCAAAATAAGTGGGCCTGTTTTCAGTCAAAATGTGCTGTGATGTCTGGCAGATGGAATTATTCTACAGAAACCAGAGCTCAGTGCAAGTTTATAAATATTTACAGGCCTATTTCTAAATTATCTTTTTCTATGCAGTATATTCTCAATGCCCAAGTGACAGGGATGTGAACAACAATTCAGCCTTTCTTATTTTCCCTAAGTCTACTTGCAATTTAAGTATTGTGGAAACATTTTTAAACTTTAAACAAGGATGAAATCTTTATTTATGTAGGAAGCATAGAGCCTCCTGAGTCTCTTTAGTTACCTAAGGTACTTTAAAAATGCAGTCATACCTGTTTCATCCCCATCAAGCAACACAACTTTTAACCTTCCACCCAATTAGTTATTGCAGAACTACAGGCAATGCTTAATATTATCTTTGTACTCTGCCCTTACACATCTTACACAATCTAATGAGTATACACTAGTACCCCGAATAACTTTATGACATGGTTCCACAAGTCATTATGTTATACGATTTTTAGCATTGTCCGGGGTATACATCGAACAATGCTAAAAAAACCTGAAAGAGGCGCTTGCACGCGCGCGAAATGGCGCGCCAGGGGAAGCCTCTTCTACCAAACGGGTATAACAACGGGGATCGCACGTCAAGGCAAGGGATCAAAGCGGGGGGTGGCTCCCCCCACTTTGATCCCTTACCTTAACGTGCGATCCCCGTTTCGCGCACCTGGGCAATTCCCCCCCCCGGGGGGAGGGAGGAATTTTGAAAAGCCGACCCTTGCCCAGGTGCGCAAAACTGGGATCGCACATCAAGGCAATGGATCAAAGCGGGGGGAGCCACGCCCCTGCTTTGATCCATTGCCTGGATGTCCGATCCTCGTTGCTATAGCGAGCCCGGGAAAGAGGCGGCTTGGTCAAAATCCTCACCCCTGTGCAGGGGGAGAGAATTTCAGCCAAGCCGCCTCTTTCCCAAGCCGGGGAGATCCCGCGGAGAGGCGCCTCTCCTCGTCCGATGTTCCGAAAGGGTAAGGATCCTTACCCTTTTGGAATATCAGGCAGCGTGCAGGCGTGCGCGCGTCAGTGGGGGTTAAGGCAGGATACGGAGGTCTCCCCCGTATCCTGCCCTAACCCCCATCGATGCGCGCCGCTCACCCAATGTTCCGAAAGGGTAAGGATCCTTACCCTTTTGGACCATTGGGCGGCGTGCAGGCGCGTGCGCGTCGGTGGGGGTTAGGGCAGGATATGGAGGTCTCCCCTGTATCCTGCTCTAACCCCCACCGACGCGCGCCGCTCACCCGATGTTTCAAAAGGGTAAGGATCCTTACCCTTTTGGACTATCGGCTGGCGTGCAGGCGCGTGCGCGTCGGTGGGGGTTAGGGCAGGATACGGAGGCCTCCCCCGTATCCTGCCCTAACCCCCACCGACGCGCGCTGCTCGCCCGATGTTCCAAAAGGGTAAGGATCCCCGTACCTTTTCCAAACATCGTGGGGGCGGGCACTGGGGAGGTTGGATTTGGTAGATGTTCTACCCAATCCAACTCCCACCCCACACATACGCTTGTTCCGGATAACATTATAAATCGCGTTATTCGATACAAGATTTTTCCGAAAATCTTGTAACGTTATGCGGTTTTAGTGCTATACGGTACTAACGTTATCCGGGGTATTACTGTATACTGCTTTTACATTTTACACATAACTGAGGTGAGTGATATTTTGAATGTCTATGGACTAGGGTTTAGAACGAACTCTGTTTTAAGATGAAAGTAGTTAGGAGAACAATCTTCTTGCTATAGTTCTCTGTAGCTCAGAACAGGCCAAGCCAGACTGCTGGAGAACTGTAATGATCATTTCTTTATTTTTTATATTTCTTACATGGCAAAAGGTTATTTTAGCTATCTGAAAATTAAAATGTAAGAACTACATTTCACCAGTGGGTTATGTGAACTGGTCAATTAATTGAGTCAGCAGTCTCTTAAATTATTTTAGGAGACCCACAAATGACATTTAAGTATTTCTTTGGACCTATACCTTTCTAATCCATTCCACAAGACATAAGTCTGTCTACAGTCACAATTTCTCAACAGTGATGTTTATCCTTCCTTAAAGAAGCTGCTTGAGCTTTCAAGCTTATACTATAGAAAACAGATATTCCCAAATGTTCTGTAACCACCCTACAAAAGTAACATGTCTTGCACATGGCAGGCAAGTTTGAAACTATTGCCTCTCACAACACAAGACAACTGCCATTCAAACCTATCCTTATTTTAGCTCTTTCTACATGTGTATTCATTTCTGCCTTTATCAGAGACCAGCTATGCATTCATTACTGGAAGTCCCATCAGGGCAATGTTGACAAGAATGGAGAAAGACAGGAATAATATTATGGCATTTTTTTCTCTTGTACCCTTCAAAAACTGTGTTTTATTTAGGAAGATAGGATGACAACCTTCAAGATGATGCACAAATTGTGAAGGGATATGATCACTTCTGGCAGCTGTATTAGCAGCTTTTGCAAAGTCTTCACTGAACATCTTAAAATAAGAGCTCAGCTAAATAAAATGCATAAGTATACACCCCTCCTCACAAATGATTGGGTGATCACATTTACAGGATCTATTCCCAGGAAAACATTATAATGCAATTTGTAGTTAATTATCATCACCACTGTGTGCCATCAGGTCAAAAATCACTGAGGCCTCATGTACAGTTGAGGTTACATTGTGTGCACATGATTATGATGACAAAACTCCTTGCTTTTAAATCAATGGCTATCTGTTATAAGTCTTTCTCCCTAACTAGATTGCTTTAACCAGAATGGAGCTTTCCCTCCAAAGATGTTGTTTGCAGATTGTAAGGAATGCATATATTTAGGGTAAATGTATGAATGTGAGCATGTGCAGAGTGTTGGGTAAGAATGGATAGAAAGTATCCTTGGTGAAAGTGCAGGCAAAGTCAGGGAAGATTGCCAGCAATGGGTAGAAACAGAATGTTCCTAAGAAGCAATTCATTTGCATATTGGACTGGGATTGGTTGAATATGAATGGTTGATGGAATAAGTACTGGAGAACCCTGAGGAGAGAAAAAAAGACAAGAAAAATGGAGAGGTTTCGAAATAGCTGTCATCCTAGAATGATCCAGCTGAGTAGGATTAAGAAGGCTGCCCTAGAATAGTAAGTAAGTAAGTAAGTAAGTAAGTAAGTAAGTAAGTAAGTAAGTAAGTAAGTAAGTAAGTAAGTAAGTAAGTAAGTAAGTAAGTAAGTAAGTAAGTGAAGTTTATTCATTTACCTTGGAGTGAACAAAGTGCTGTTGCCTGAAGTGTTTTATTAGTATTCTAATGAAGCTGCCTTTCACCCCTTCCCCCCCCTTTTGAAATCTGTTGATATTTGTAAATGCCTCAGTTGTGTTCCAATACATCTTTTTTAAAAATTCAACCCCTTCCTCACAACGGTAAAGTGAGTTTTGTTTCTTTTTAGTTTAGAGATTCTCAACCTGTGGCCCGTGGATTGGTTGCAGCCCGTGGCACCATTTCATGTGGCCCCATACCACACCAGGAAGTGCCATGTGGTGGAGGAAGGGCAAAATGGCCGTCTGGCCCGCAAAGTTGTCTGAAGGAACATGCTCTGCCCCTGGCTTTAAAAGGTTGCGAATTCCTGTTTTAGATACAGTCTACCAAGAGCAGGCTAAAACACTGGTTATTAGCTAACTATGGGAGAGGGCAGGCTGTAATTTGCCAAGGCAGGCCAGGATTGAGCTAATGAAGATCTTGTGTTTAGGAAAATCCAGACCAGACTTTGCAGTTAAAGCATCCTGGCCCGGTACAATCTCAGACTCAAGATTTTCTTAGGAAAATGGTTTAGTGATCATTATACAAATCACCCAAGCACATATTTTCACCTTTATGTTTTCCCTTTGTACACTGATGAAACAGTCTGGGGGGAAGAAATGAAATAAACAGATTATCAATCCAAAATAATTTCATTATTATCTATCTATGTGTTTCTAATAGTGTTAACTAAATCAATACTTTTTTTTTATACAAGCTGATCTTAAAGGAAATCAACCCTGACAGCTCCTTGGAAGATGAAGCTAAAGTACTTTGGAGACTGAATGAGAAGAGAGGACTCACTCAAGAAGGCCTAGATTCTGGGGTAATGATGAGATGGCTAGAAGGCATTGTGGACACAATGGGTGTAGAGCTGAGCAGGCTGTGGAGGATGGTAGGGGTGCCTAGTGTACAGTGGTCCATTGAGTTGCAAAGGGTCAGACTCGACTGTGCGACTGAACAACAACAACAACAACAACACTAATCTAAAAGTTGTTGTTCTATAAATGAAAGATTCCTGTTTGTAAATATTACAATATACTAACAAGATTGAGTCTTTATGTAGAAAACCATGATTTAAGTCTAGTTTTACCGACTAGTAATTTAAATCAAATCCAACCTGCTGCTGGTTTTACAGCATAAATAACTGAGTTGGCTATATCATCAAATTTGTTTTCCCAGAGCCCCAGCTGGGCCTACAAATAATTAGCTTGTGTAGTACCTAATCACAGACATTTAATGAATACTCCTATCAAATATGTCAGATAAAACTACAGCTATGAGAGCCTTTCCCTCTGGCAGACTTCATGATCCTGTAAACTCAAATAGAGCAAAGTAGAGCAAGGCCCTACTTCTGGTGCCAGAAGAGCACAACCTAATAGAAGCAAGAGGCAAATTTCCCTTTCCACTGCATCCCATGTTGTTGTCAGCTGCAACTTGTATAATACATTTTTCCTGAAGCAGGAAAAATGCCATTTGTGTAAATTTGTTTAAGGTGGATCCTAGTCTGCCATGAAGTGACCCACACACTATGATCATGGAGCCATCTCCTGTAACACATATATTAAATACAACATGTAGGATTTAACACCGGGACTGCAATGGACTGCCACAGCCTTGAGGATATTAACAAGGTACACCTTCACAAACAATCCATTGGCACGGCCTCTTCCGCCTCTATGACTGTTGGAAATCAGTACTCTGTTCATTTTGCCATTGGGCCCAATAGCATGATTTCTAGTGACATTTCCTCGCCCTATCTAAAGGGGCTCATCTGCCTATAGCTGTTGGCCCACTTATTGCCCCCAAAACTGCTCCAGATGGGTGCTAAACCTTTCAGACCTGATTTCAAGGGCTTCAGGTGAATGGAAGGAGTAGGCAAAAGAAGTAGGTTCTAATACACTGTTATTGTAGTGTAACAATACCAGCCTTACCCTTGAGTAGGCCCCTTTGTTCTTCTGAGTTGTAGTTCCCTGGTTGGACAACCCAGGCATTAGATATGTGTCGATAAGGTAACGTCAAGCCAAATAACTACTCCAAGCTTCTTCAAGAAATATATTGAAAGCATAGTAAGATACAGGATACAGTCCAGCACAAGATCAGGAAGCATTTCAAAGTAGAAATAAAGCAAACTATAGGTTCCAATGAAAGCCCACGACCACCCTCCTTTCTCAAGCCACTACATTTTGGCAAATTAAAAGCAGAGCATTCCAGAGAGGATGTCTTTTTGTGTGTGTCTCTGCATCTGAGTTATATCTCCACCCCCAGGGTGCACCTTTGCCCCCCCCTTAGGGATTCCAACCAATGATCTTACAGCAAGACATGTCTATCACACAATAAGTTTCATTTCATCTATTCCATGAGGCTCATATTGTTTACATTATTCTCTCTCCCCCTGATTTGGAATCACCATTTTGAATATACTAAAACACATTTAGGTGGGTAAAAAAATAATGGGGAAAAACCACCACAGTTTAAAATGGGGATAATTTCATTACATGTAGCATGTTGTATTTAGGCCTGGAAATTCCTCCTCTAGTACAGCACAAAATACTATTGTGAGAAATTTCAAAGAGAATTATTCCAACAACAGAATAATATGCACAAAGCAAAAGATAACTATGCTCCGGAAAGCTGTGCCATCCTGAAGTCTCAGAAGAACTGTTCAAGCTTTAGACCAATCACCTGCAAATATGGGAAGCACAACTTTAATAGAAGTTATAGGGGAAAAGAAGCCAGAATCAAGGGCAAATAATTTTAAAATCAAAATGAAACATACTAGTGAAAGCCCTGAGTTTGTTATTTGAAAGAGAATGCTCAGGAACAAGAAGATCCCTCATTATAATACAGGGCTTCTCAACCTTTTCAAGTCAGGGGTGGGGTCACACTCCCTCAAACAGTTGAAGGGCCTGGACTGGTCCACCCCCCCCCCTGCCATTTATGGCTATCATAAATGTATTTACGATGGCCACAAATGAGTCCACGGCTGATTCCGGTGGTGTCTAGAACAAGGGTATGGGCAGGAATAATTGGCACTGTGGGCTGGATCTAGCCCACGGGTCGTAGATTGAGAACCCCTGTACTAATCTAATGCTTACTTCTGTTTTATTCATGAATCATGAATCTTTCAAGATTGTTTTGAACTTCAGATGGAGTCAACAATGAAACATAGTGTTTGAAAATCTTTAAGAACAAGCAGGTTGAGATTGACAAATGTTTAAGGCTTTTTGTCTGCATGTCAAACCGTGTATTCTAACATTAGTTCCAATCTTCTTAAACAATACATGGTTTGAACCACTGTTCCTGTCATAGATTTCACTTAAATCAATGTAACCTTGTTGAAATCAACAGCATAGTCCCATATGTTTGAATAGGTTACCCGCTAAGAGCCTAACTGACCATCTGTCAAAGCACTAGGATTTAAGAACTCTGATTTAAAGCAAGAAGCTGATTGCATTGTAGAGACACATACAATATATTTCACCATAGCTGGTGTTCTGTTCATGGCAAGTTGCTGCTGCATGCAGAGAAGTCAGCAACTCAATTTAAACTGGAAACTGGCCATGTGGAATACACCAACAGAGAAATACTTCTCACATGACTGACTTCATGTTTAAATGATGTCCAGGCTGGAAATCCTTACAGAGCTTACATTCCTAGTGCAGGGAGATATTTGACGTCCTGATGGGGGATACTTATATCAGAACTGTAGCTTGCAATTTTATCATGTGAGGAGATACTTTGGAGAGTTCATACTTACAAAGCTCCAAGTCTAGCCATAAATGACACATGAAGAGGAGGATAAGGAAGTACAGTACCGAGGTTCAAGAGATATAACACTATTCAGGGACATCATTAAAAAAGGTGCAAAAACCACTTTTCACCTTTCCTATTAACTAACTAGTCTGTATTCTGGCAGCTGCTCTCTTTCTGCTTTTGAAATTTTAATTTGCCCTTTATTCCTGCTTGATAATTCTTGCAGAATGTCATGAGCCATAATCAAAAATACTGCAAGTTTTAAAATACTGTTTCAAGGTTTTAGTTACCTTTAGTCACCAAGGTGAGTGGGCGGCAATATAAATTTGAACTAATAATAAATCAATAAATACCTAGAGATTTCTGAAAAACCACTCCAGTACTCTGTATACATATACTTCATTGTCTCTTGCACTTCTGAATTTAAACCACATTTTAATTTAAAGTGAAGGAAAACATCCAAACTTCCAAAATAATCTATCTTCAAAACAGATGGTAGTAGGGATTCAGAAAGTTCACGATTCACTCTATGACACCTCCAGTTGAAAGCAGCAACAACAGATAATGTAAAGCAATGGATTTCAACTGAAACATTTTAAATCCCATTAAGTTTTCTACTAAAGATCCTTAGTAACCTGGCTATAAAAATCCAAAGGCCTCTCATTCCAAGAAGGATATATTAGTATATCTCCAGTCATTATGTTACTATATACATCATTAAAAGTTAGTTAATGGCCATAGGGAATAGGTCAAGATTCTCCCTTGCTTGAAAGCCAGTCATGTCTGACTCTAGGGGGCGGAGCTCATTTCTATTTATAATCAGCCAGCCAGCGCTGTCTGCATCTGCAGATGTTTCCATAGTCATGTGGCAGGAGTGCATGGAACACTGTTAGCTTTCCCACTGAGGCAGTACCTATTTATCTACTTTCAATTTCTTGATTGTGAGCTGCTAGGTTGGCAGGAGAAGGGACAGATGATGGGTGCTCACCCCATCATGCAGCACTTGAGTATGGAAATGCTGACCTGCCGACCTTCCGGTCGTCAAGCTCAGCATCTTAAGAGTTAGTAAAAACATTGAGGCCAGACTCATGAAGTTGTAAAAGGGCAATCACACAAACCATCTGGTTTGCTTCCTGTGCTGTCAGTTATACAAATTTAACCTCACGACAAAACAGATGGTGCACACCTAAGAAACAGAAAAGGGCCAGGAGAGAAAAAGCCAGGAGCTACTCTGGGAGGCAGCAACTCTTGGAGACAGAAACACCATGCCACCATGGTGACGGGCAGTAAGACATCGCTGCAGCCACCCCAAGACTTGTCTGTGCCTGGGGTGGAGAGGCTGGGGAATAGTAGTGTAATATGGCATACTGTTCGTATTTGTTATATTTTGCTATACGATGTATATTGTACTGATGTTGTACTGATTTTGTACTGTTCTATTTTATTGCTATATTTTATTTTATGATGTTTTATTGCACTGTTCTATTTTATTGTTATTTTTATTGTACTCTACTGTTGATGTTTTGAGATTACTGTGAAGCCACCCAGAGACACTGAGCGAGTGGGGCGGCATACAAGTCGAACAATACAATACAATACATGGTGAAATGTCACAGGATTTTGACCTGAGAGTTCAAAGTTACTATTAGTTTGGCAAATGGTCACAGGTGGATCATGGTCCACAAGTAGTGCTGATAGGGGATAACACACTGCACTTGTAGGAGGATGCAGGGATTGATAGAGAATGAAATTCCTAGTAAAATGTATGACCAGTTAAGAAAACCCTGATTCTCTTCCTCCACGGCATGTGTTTGCTCCACTATGGTTAGGAGCCAGCAATGTCAAAGATATCTACCTGCTGAGGTCCTGTTGGACAAAGAGGAGACTAGTCCGGTAAGTAATCTTTAAATGGAGTCTTAACACTCCATTTAAATGTGGATTGGTTTATGAGTTTCGCCTTCCCATTATGGTTTGTGCCTTTGCTATCACTGTGGCAGCAATGATTTATCCCAAAATGGGCTGGAAGCGAGCAATGTGGAGATCCTCACAGCTGAAAGCTCAGAGAAGATCAACCACTGCTTTGGCTCAACTGCTCAAGTATTCAAGTTCTCTTCCCTTCTCATAAGTACCAAACCTCTTTGCCAAAATACCTCAATTTGTTGCAATTTTGTTTAATTTTGTTTTCCCTTTTCTCTGCATACAGCTATGTGCACCGTACACGTGCAAGGTGGCTGGGTAAGAGGCAGAAGTAGAAATGAAGAACACAATTTTATCCTAGAAAGCAAAGAAATCCTACAATTCTTATTTACAAGGCATGTGAGTGCCTCTGGAACCACACATTTAATGTGTTACTACAGGCTATTTGAGTAAACTGCATATTGAACATGCCCAATTACCTAATAAATATCACAACTCATTAGACTTACTAAAAACAAAGCAGCAGAGCAAAAAGAAAGAAGGCACATACATTGAAAGTCTGTTTGTGCTGACTGTGCAAATGACAGTAGCTAGGAAAGGAAGAGACTTGGCAGGTAGTGTGGTGTTCCCATTACTCCAAAGCAACGCTTTAGCCTACAAGTGAGTAGGAATGCACCTGAACTGATGCCCTGAAGCTAAGCAATCCAGGATTTAGCTTGCCTTCTTACAGATTTTTGCCTGAATAAGGTAGCTAGAAAAGTAACAGAAAGGAAAAACACAATCATCACTTCATGTCTTTTAAAAATACAGTAATACCTCATATAACATTAGTATCGAATAACACTAAAATCGCATAACATTAAGGAATCTGGGGGGAAGAATTGCATCAGATAACATTAAGATCCTATGGGATGCTTCAGATAACAACCGCTAAAGCCTGTGTGGTTACAATGTATCTCTATGGATCCCATAGGATTTTAACATGCATCAGATAACACTAAAAATCATATAACACCAAGACTTGTGGAACCAGGTTTTAGTGTTATATGAGGTTTTACTGTATATTTTAGCCAAAGTATGTTACAATTCAAAGTTTCAAGAAGCAAAAATATTTCTAGGCAAATAAAGCATCTTCAGTTCAGACAGCACATTAAAACAATGAAAACCTTACTAAGTTTGGAAGCCCTGAGGGCCTCTCCCTCTAGTTTAGAGGTGCCCAAACTTTTTGGGCCGTGGGCCGATCACGTGGTTCAGGGAGCCGGTCACTAAGGCCTGGGGGCCGGATGTGGCCCCCGATGCCAATTCATCCAGCCTACAAAGCCCTCATCACTCCTGGAAGCAGAAGTAAAATGCGCCCATGCAGGCACGTTTTACTTCCTCTTCCAGGAGCGATTAGGGCTTTGCAGGCCTGATTAATTTGCATCAGGGGCTGCATCTGGCCCCCAGGCCGCAGTTTGGGCACCCCTGCTCTAGTTCAACAGACTATAAGATTGCTGAATTCAAAACCCCCAAAAATACTACTTATGAAGCATGGGTAAAAGAGCAAAGAGAACCTCTTTTCCTCTCCCCTTTCCTTTTATCTCTCCAGACAACCTCCACCCTTGGTCCCTCTTCTGAAGGACTCCAACCAATCTCTACACAGTATGCAATGTTCATCCAAGACCAAACTTAAGTTTCATTTTTCCAGAGCACTAGGTTACATTATGTCTAAAACACACTTCTTCCCCTGTAACAACCCAGAGTGCTTCACTGCCTCCTCCCTTTAGTGAACAACACACACAAATTTCCATTACGGTTTAACAAAAACAAAACCCTACATTTCTGTTCATCACAGATAGCAGCTAACATTTGCAGCAGTTGCAGCAGTGGCCAACAGCCAGGAGTAGAAAAATTATGTCTCAAAATAGTAGTTTTTGCATTCCAGCCTGTGGCCTCTAGTATTTAGCTCTGGTAATGCACTATAGAAAAATATATTATGAGAAAACTTGCTTCATATTGCAAAAAAAAAATAAAAAATCATAAACAGGCATTATTTTCAATGGATTTTCATTTGTAAACCAAATGTTATGTTACCCAAGGCATTTGTAAACTGAGGTACCACTGTATATCTAAATAAAGTACATGAGAAAGTTACCTGGAAATACGATGTTTCTCCAATCTGGTCCCATTTTTTTAAAAAAAATCTGTATTCAAATCATCACCTTGAAATATGTGGCTCTAATGAATACCCTAGTACCTTGGATAATGTTGACTTGGTTCCACAAGTCATAACATTATCCAGTTTTTAATGTTGTGCAATGCATTGATCGCACAACGTTAAGAAAAAGCCCTGTTCCCTTTCCAAAGAGGAAAGTGAATAGGGGGGCGATCCAATTATCTTGGGGAGGGAAAGTGTGTTCCCTCCCCAAGCAAACTGGTGGTCCCAGAGTGGGATTGCCCTTTGTTGGCCTCAGCACTGGAGTTTGGGGAAAGAATATGCGCACATTGCAGTTCTTTACCCCAACGATGATCCCATGCTAGCATCGCTGCTGAGGTTGGAGGAAAGAACAGGCTTAGTGATAGTGGGGCATTCTGAAGAGATGCTGGGGACCCTTTTCCCCGCCTCTCTTTAGAAGCCCCTCCCCTGGCCTGGATGGCTAAGCCCTTTAGCAAACGGGGGGGGGGGTGTCTGAAAAGAAACTGGAAAAAGTTTTCCCCAGCCTCTGTTCAGAAAACTCTGCCTGGATTGCTAAGGGGCTTAGCAATACAGATGGGGGCAGGTGGGTTCAAGAAGAGAGGCTGGGGAAAGGGTCCCCAGCCTCTCTTCAGAACCCCCTCCCCCAGCCTGGATTGCTAAGTCTGTTAGCAATCCAGAGATCAATGTCAGGAAATTTGAGGGAAACTTTTGCATCACACAATGTGACCTTAATGTTGTGCGGTGCAAAAGGTTCCCTCAAATTTCCCAACATTATCCAGTTCTAATGTTGTGCGGTGCACACCTTAACCGAGGTATTACTGTACCTCAAAAACAAACAGAAAATTCATATAAAATGGTAGAAGTCAAAATTACTTTCACTGTTTTATAAAAACAGTACTGCAGTATGTTAGGTGTGATTGAAAGTTCAGCTACCCAAAATTTATGTATTCAAGAGGTCCCCACTTTTTCTCCTGCCAAACACTTTCCAAAGAACAGAGTGTGTGACCTAGCTCGGTTGGATTTTTTTCAATTCATGGGGCTAATGATTAGCATCAACATTTGCTAACTATTGTTCTACTCCTCTCATAATTTTGACTGAGGGCATCTCTCCAATCAATATACACTAGTACCTCGGATAACGATAAGACTTGGTTCCACAAGTCTTGTCGTTATCCGGTTTTTAACATTGTGCGATGCACAATGTTTCCGAAGAGGAAAGGGAAGAGAGAGGCGATCAGCCTGCCTGTTTGGAAAAATATGGGATCAGCTGCTTGGGTTGGGTGTTGAACCAGGTGCGCACCTATTCAACTTCCCAACCCAAGTGCTGATTGCATGCTGTGATCGCAGCCCCCGGGTAGGTCGGGAACAGCGCGGATTGGGTCCCCCAACTTCCTTGTTACCGACAGGTGTGTCGGAGAGCCTGAAATGGGCGGAAAAAACTTCCATTTTTTTCGCCCATTTCAGGTTCCCTGCCTCCCCTACCACCTCCGGAGAGGTTGGGGGACCTAATTGCGCTTTCTCTGAAATTCCCTGACCTCCCTGGCTGTGGTTTCGGCTTACTGCAGTGACCAGGGAGGTCGGGGAATGTTGGAAACAGCGCAGATTATGTCCCCCAACCTCCCAGGAGCCGACAGGGGTGTCAGAGAGCCTGAAATGGGTGAGGGGAAAAAGACATAAGTTTTTTCCGCCTATTTTGGGCTCTCCAGCACCTGTGCTGGCTCTGGGAGGTCGGGGGACCTGATCCGCAGCTGCAGTGTAGCTGGGGAAGCTGACGGGGACACCCCATCGGCTCCCCTAGCCACCTGCCCCTGCCTCCACAGCTGCAGGGTGGCTGGGAAGCCGAACAGGTAACCCCCATTTAGCTTTCCAGCCACCCGGCTGCTATGAACGATTGCATCGGATAAAGCTAACAGATCATTATCCGATGCAAATTTTTTTAAAAAAATTTCATCATTATCTGATTTTAGTGCTATCCGATGCAGTTGTTATCCGAGGTATTACTGTCACTACAAGAACAATTTTCCATACAAGTACAAAACCCCAAATCCCACTGAAGTGCACCCTTGTATGCTAAGCTTGATCTGCTTTAGAAAAGAGTGGGCAGCATATGGTATCAAGTCACTTTCATGCATCATGAACTATGAGAAAGTCATTGTGGAATATATGGGACATTACCTTATGGCAGGTGAAATATGTTTTAAATTGTAATGGTAAATGTTTCCAGGACTTCAAAGAAAGAAGCAACTACATATAAAGTTTGAGTTCTCTTCTTATCCTTTGTCAATATCATATCTTGAGTTGAATTGTTACTGAATTAGGACAAGCCTGGTAGAAACTCTTACTGTGTTTTCTATTGTGGCTTATCATGAAAGTAAAGGAAACACTGCTAAATGCAGAAAAGCAAAACAGAGTCATGTTATCTGCAGGCACCATTTGCATTCTGTTCACAAACAGATTCATTCTTACTGTGTCAAGTAGACTATATGCGAATGTAAGTTACAGAAGCTTAATCTGCACAAAAAATCAGTAGCTGAAGGACCAGATCAGATCCTGCCTGAAGAACAACAACCACAATGCTAACAAGGCTTTCAAGCCAACCAGTTTTTGACAGCACCAACAAAAGTTGACCCTAGGATAATTCTAAATAGGGACAATATGGTGAATGAACAGGGGAAGGAGCACACATTTAGCCTCTCTAGTTCTTCTGGGGTATACTTGACCATCATCATGCTAAACGTATTGCAGCTAGGTCACTTTTGCAAAACTCAGCTTTCCCAGCTTTGCTTTTAAAGAAAGGGGGCACACCTTCAATAATTATTATTCTGCGTGCAAGCTTGAAATTGTATGCAAATAAAGTTTGGATAAATTTCAAAGATACAGGAAGGTTTGGATTTTCAGCATTACTTCTGTGATAGTGACTCATAGCTATTTGTATTACCTTCTAATCCTCAAATCTATGCCAACTAATTGTTTATGGCCTACATCCAATTGTTATTCCCAACCGTAGCAGACTCAGTGAATTAACAGGCTGCATGGTAAATTAACACTTCTATAAACCCCATTGATTTAATGAGTCTACTATGTTTTGGGCTAACAATTTAGTGTAGGTCTATATTTTTCATTTCACAGTTTTAGACTACCCAATGAGCAGAATTCCAGGATGTTGCATATGTTAAAAATGTAGAAAAAAAGATCAAAGACATCTTATAAAATTAATCAGGATTGTGCAGTTACATGTAGAGTAAAGTAAAGGTAAAGGTCACTGTTGCTTGAAAGCCAGTCATATCTAACTCTAGGGACCAGTGCTCATCTCTGTTTCACAGCTGAAGAGCCAGCGCTGTCTGCTTCTGCAGACATTTCCGTGGTAATGTCGCAGGTATGACTAGACATAATTTCAGATTTTCTTGGTACAGTCAAACCTCGCATAAAGAGCGACTCGCTTAAAGAGTAACTCGCTTAAAGAGCAGAATTTTCTCTGAATGTTCGCTTCGCTTAACAAATAAAACCAACCAAAAACTCGCTTAACAAATAAATCGGGGTTCCCATTCCCTCCACAATTGGTCATTTACAATGGTGTTTCACTTAAAGAGCAAACTCGCTTAAAGAGCAATCCTGTGGAACGCATTATGCTCTTTAATCGAGGTAAAACTGTACACTTATTCCCCCTCCCTTTTAACCACAGAAGGCAGAGCTGTGGTAGGATGCATGGCTCCCAGATCAATTCCCTACTAGTGCTTATATGCTCAATTACAGATAGATTCAGTATGTCTTTCTATTCATTCTTGTTAAACGTAACTTTCAAACCTTTGCCAAAAATAAATCAGATTCTCTCACAATACACACTCTAAATACACATTAAGTGACATTCACAGGAGAAAACCTCTCCCCAGCTTAATCTTTATGTTCTAAAAACATGTACCCAGTGGTGGGCAACAGCAGGTTCACCCCAGTTTGCCAGAACCAATAGCAGAAATTCTGACTGGCACCGTGCATTCAAATTTTGAAATAAAATAGTCCTAATTCGGGTGCAACGCAGGGCTTTCCCCCTGGCCACACCAACCATGCCATGCCCACAGTGTAGTAGTTTTTGCATCCCACCACTGCATGCATCCTTGTTGCTTAGGTTTTAAATGAAAAATACATCAAAATATATAGATACTATAAGCACCTCAGCTTTCATAGCTAGCAATAAAAATAATAAATATATGGCTTTTAAAAGAAACTGGCAACAAAGAAAACAGGTGATCACTTCGATACTATTTTTGATGCCTAAAATCTATTCATTCCTCAGATATTTGTAAATTTCCAAACATTCCAAACAACTAACCATAAAAACAATTGTGGTAAGGATTTTTTTAATGTTTAAAAGCTATAGCACACATACACCCAGCTATGCAGAAAACATTTGTGCAATTTCTCCTTAAGATGAAATATTTGTTTACTATTCTGAAAACTCATGGTGTGTTTTCTGTTCTTTATTGAAGGGCAGGAGAGGAAATCAGCTGAGACCTCAAAAATTCTATCAGGCTTTTAATAGGTAGAATAACTTACATGTTCAGGTCCTTCTTTAACTTCACTTATTTTCCAGTTTGTCTCCTCTTCTTCTTTTAATCTAAATAAGAGAAAATTAATAATTTTATAGGCACTGTGTATTATATTTCTCCCTCCATTACTTGCTAACCACAGAAAAACAGAAGTGTGTATTAAAGCATTGGGGTTCTTGATGAAATATTATTTAGTTGGACTGTCTTTGGAATTAATTTTCTTTTTGAACAGTTAACTAGGAAGTAAATCATATCTCACAGAGCACACACATTTTATGAAGAAGGTTTCAGACCTAGTCCTATTAATTTCTCAGTGAATAAATTTTGCACAAGACTTTGGCCAATCAGACTAGATGTGACCAGTCTAGCTAAACCAATGTTCTTTCACAATTTAAGCTAACTGGTCTGTTGATTTCCTCTCCCTGATTCAGTTAAATCAAAGTAAAATAAAGGCAAATATTTTAATATGAGTACAAACAACTTTTAGCTACTGGAAATGGGATAGTGGAACAAGCTGCAGGAATTCAAAATGTGTTGATAATATTATTTACTATACCCAGATACTCTTTTACATGGAGGGATGGAAGAGCCATCAGAGCAGGGTGGAAAAAATAATACTGCTGAAGAGCATGTTAATCATAATATACTTCCTAAGCCTTGGCACAGAGCGCACAAAAAGTATTACAGAAGAACCCATTGGCAAATGTGGACTTTGGCAATTGACCATAGAAAAACAACACTGATACACAATGACCTCTTTAAAGATTCTTTATGAATGGCCTCATGAATGGCCATGACCTTGAAGATTAATACTCAAATACTATACTTAGAGAAAAATGTCTCCAAACCAATTCTAAGGCAGCCTGTATATCAGGAGTTCTCAACCTTTTAAATCTGGGGGCCAGGTCACGCTCCCTCAGACAGCTTCGGGGGGCCAGATGACCATTTTGCCCTTCCTTCACTACATGGCACTTCCAGGTGTCATGGAAGCAGTAGGAGGCACATGAATTGGTGCCATGGGCCACATCCGGCCCACAAGCTGCAGGTTGAGAATGTAAAAAACCTAAGCTAATTCATGAGAAATTTCTAGACAACACCATACTGTTTTAATGTGTGAGTTTTGTGTTGTTAACTGCCCAGAGTAAGACAATCTGATAGATGGGTGGGGTATGATGATGATGATGATGATGATGATGATGATGATGATGATGATGATGATGATGATGAACAGAAATGGGAAAATTTTAGTTAGACAACTAGAACATGTTCTACTTTGGAAATGACCAACTCAGATGAAATGGTTACTCAGTCTGTACAATAACTGTTTGAATGCAGTTCAGATACCAAAGATATGGAGGAAGGCTTGGGTGATAGCTATGCTTAAACCAGGCAAGCCACCAGAAGACCCCAAAAGCTACAGGCCCATATCTCTTCTTAGCTACCTATACAAGATATATGAACATTTATAAACTGTAGTTTATGACACAGTCAACCATGCAGCCCTGTTGAAGAAAGTCTCCCACATCACAAAGCGCTTCGAATTCTCTCTCTCTCTCTCTCTCTCTCTCTCTCTCTCTCTCTCTCTCTCACACACACACACACACACACACACACACACACAAAGCTGTCTATTGGAAAACCATATATTTTTTGTCAATTTTTATCAATTTCCAAGGACAATGCAGCTGATGGAGAAATCAAAGAAATGGTCTCACAGTGTGCTAGCCCCCACACTGTTTAACATATATACTAATGAACAACCATTGCCGGAAGCCACCAGGTTTCTTTACGACGACCTAGCAATTGCCGCACAGTGTGCAACCTTTGAGGCTGTTGAGAAAAAACTGACTGAGGCTTTTAAATTAATGGCTATATATTATAAGGATAACCAACTGAAGCCAAACTGCATAAAAATTCAACTCTGTGCTTTTTCATTTGAAAAATCATGAGGCATCAAGAAGGCTGCAGGTGACTTGGAATGGAACTAGGCTAAAACACTGTGTCATCCTCAAATACCTGGGAGTTATCCTGGAACAAACTCTCATTTTCAAGACAGCAGCAAGGGTGGGAGTGTTTACTTATTTATTTTAATTTAATTTATATTCAGCCCTATTCACACAGGTGATTCAGGGCGGATTACAACCAATCAACAAACATACAACACACAGTTAAAACTCTAAAAACAATTTAAAACCATTTAAAACAACATCTCATTCCTTTAAGTAAAGGGTAAAGGAGAGGAAGGGTAAGTATAAGATGTTAAATAAGCCATCATTACCCCACACCATTCCCGCCAGCCAAGTTTTCACACCTTTCCTAAAAGCCAGCAGCTCCGTCTGGAGGCACAACTCCAAAGGCAGGTGGTTCCACAAAGCCAGAGCGAACATGGAGAAGGCCCTCTTTCTAGTGCCAGAGAGTCAAGCATCTCTGGCAGATGGCACAACTAAGGCACCTCTCCAGTCCGCTCTGGTGGGACGGACAGATACCCTTGGGGAGATGTGGTCTCTCAAGTATCCTGGCCCACTACCCTGTAGGGCTTTAAAGGTAATGACCAGCACCTTGAATTGCACCCAGAGGCAAACTGGTAACCAGTGCAGTTCCCGAAGCAGTGGTGATGCACGAGAGTAACGCCCATATCCCGACACCACCTGGGCTGCTGCATTCTGGACCAGCTGCAGCCACCGGATGGTCCTGCCAATAGTCTAATTGGGCACAATCCAGCCCCCATCTTAAAAACGTTGAGAACTCCTGCTTCAAACAGACTGTATGCCAGTGTAGGAAGATCAAGGGCTAATCTGAAAAAGTGGGGTTTCCCTGTAGATGACAGCCTGAGTGAATGTGGAGAAGAACAAACTATCTCCCATATGATATAATGCACACAATGCCTCTCAGTGTGCACTGAAGGGGACCTTCCCTTGGCCTACCCAGACTGGAGGGAAGTGGGAGCAGCTGCTGAAGCTACAAGAACGGTGTTGCCCCGCCACCAGACTCCTTCCCTTGGCCCACCTGGCCTAAAGGGAAGTGGACAGAGCTGTTGGGGGTTGAGTTTTTTGTAATATTTTATGTATTTTTTCTGTGCATTATCTTTGAAATGCTTTTTTGTATTATGGAAATGTGATACTTTCTAACTCTTTTTATTGCATTATGGTAATTGTGATACTTTTTGATTCTTTGTTAGCCGCCCTGTTGATGTGGCCTGATACTGGGTGGATGTCATCTAGACCTTTAAATTCTATTTTGTTTTAGATGTGTTAATTTTAGCTTTGCATCTTATTATATGCTGATGGTGCATCTGACACAAATAAAGAAAGATGAAATGGTGTAGCTCTAATACTGAAGCAAGATGCAGCACAGGCAGTTAGAGGTTTTAATATAACGTCTGCCTGAATAATATCGATCAGACTCTTGAAACATAGTCATAATCCAAGCCTGTGCATCAACCACAGATGTTGAAGAGGAAGAAATTGAAAGCATTTATTTAAACATCCAGGAGAAAACTGATCACACACCAAAACAAGACATGCTTATTAATCATAAGTGACTGGAATGTAAAAGCAGGAAACAAAGCAGAACTGAATGTTGGTGGAAAAATTGGCCTAGGAAACAGAAATGAAGCAGGTGAAGGACTCATAGAACTCTATGAAGCTAACAATCTGCTTACTGTAAATACATGTTTCAACCAACCAGATGGCTGTACACATTGACATAACCCAGTTGATCAATATAAAAATCAAATAGTAATTGTAAGCAGGAGATGGAGAAGTTGTAGCCTCTCTGCCAAAACAAGACCAGGAGTAGACTGTGGCACTGATAATGAACTGCTAATATCCAAAATTAGAATAAGGCTCTAAAAGAACTGTAGTGCCGAAATATAATTTAAACAACATTCCTGGTGAATTTTAAGTTGATACGATGAATTGTGAATTGAAACCAAAGACGTTATTAGGGAAGAATGCAAAAGAGAATTCATGTACTAAAACGGAAAGAAAAAACTAGATGGCTAACAGAAGAAACAAAAGTAAAAGGTGACTGAAATAGGGACAGAATCCTGAATGAAGGTATTTTTCTTCCATGACTGGAATAATAATAATAATAATAATAATAATAATAATAATAATTATTATTATTATTATTATTATTATTATTATTATTATTATTATTATTATTATTATTATTATTAGTTCAAATTTATATTGTCGCCCACTCGCTGTGGCGACTCAGGGCGGCTTACAAAAAATACATTACATTACAATACAATACAATTAAAACCTTTCTTCTGTGGGAGGTATTTAAAATAAAAGGCCAGATCATGGTTTTGAATGGCACTACTCAACCTGAAGTAACAGTCAGTGCAAATGTTTATTCTACACTCCCAGATCATGTTTGTTCCAAGAACTGAGTGAAGATAGACAAGCTAAAGGGTGGTAATATTTTTCAGGAAAAAATATAGTGGGGTTATTTTGACTCAGAACACACAATATTCCAACATAAAGTTCCAGAGCAACAATAACTAACACAAGGAACTAGAGAACAACAAAAAATGGAAAACAACAGATTTCTTCCAGAAGATCAAGAAATCAAAGGGAAATTTAAGTCTTGACACTATCTGATCATAAAAATTAATAAAGAGAAGGTAGAAACAGTACACGAAAGACCTATACAAAAGAGATGATTTCACAACAGACTCCTTTGAAGAATCCTATAACGAAGAGCCTGCAGTTGTAGAAAGTGAGGTGAAAGCTGCTTTGAATGTACTAGGAAAAATAAATCACAAAGAGTAGATGATATACCAATAGAATTATTTCAAGCCACAGAGACTGAATCGCTCAAAATCCTATCAAGGATATACAACAAATTTGGAAAACAAAACTAAGGGCCACGCAGACTGGTAATGCTTAATATCTATTAAAATCTACAAGAAAAGGAGATACCAAGGAGTGCAATAATCATAGTACTACTACTTCGATTTCCCATGCAATCCTCAAGGAGCTGCAGCAAAGACCTTATATGGAGTGGTGAATCACTGAAAGTTAAGCTAGATTTTGAAGAGGCACCCAAGATCATATTGCAAATATCCACTAGATACTGGAGTGCACCAAAGAATTTCAGAAGATAAGTCTATGCTTTATAGACTAAAGCAAAACCTTTAACTGTGTGGACCATGAGAAACTATAGGTGGTTCTGAAAGAAATAGAGAGGTACCTCTACACTTGATTGCCCTGTTGAGTAAACTGTATTCTGTACAAGATGGTATTGTTAGGACAAAATGTGGAGAGACAAAATGGTTTCTTGCAGACAAAGGTGATAGACAAGAATGCATTTTATCTTATCTATTCAGTCTGTATGCAGAACATATCACACAGAACATTGGACTAGATTCAGATGAAGGAGTGAAAACAGATGACACCATCTTACTGGCAACAAAAAAATAGCAATTATCGGAAATGACTTTTAATGAAAGTAAAACTGCCAAAGGATGACTGCAGTTGAACATTGCAAAAACAAAATATATCACTATAGAGGAACTGCACAACTTTAAAGTTGACAATGAAGAAATTGAAATAGTGAAATATTTTGTATGCGTTTGGTTCAATCATCAAATGGAGACTGAAGCTAAGAAATCAGAAAAAGGCTAAGACTCAGAAGGGCACCAATGAAGGAATTAGAAAAGATCATTAAGTGTAAAGATGTATCCCTGCAGATAAAGACCAAGATCACCCACACTCTTGCATTTCCAATCACCATGTATGGATGCAAAGGCTGGACAGTAAAGAAAGCTGACATGGAAAAAAATTGATTAATTTGAATTTTGGTGCTAGAGGAAAGCTCTGTGTATATATCCTGCACTACCAGAAAGAGAAATAAGTAGGTCCTAGAGCAAATTAGGTCTGAACTGTCTTTGGAGGCAAAAATGATGAAACTAAGGCTGACATACTTTGAGTACATCATGTGAAGGCAAGATTCTCTGGAAAAGATTCTCTGGGAAATGTTGTAGGCAGCAGGAAACGAGGAAGGCTAAATATTAATGGATTATCTCCCTAAAAGAACCTACAACCAAAAGCCCGGGCTTTTGAGGAAACACATGATGAAGATTTTCATGCATGTGGTCACCATGAGTCAGAGATGACTTGAAAGCCGGTAACAACAAAGAAGTAGTAGTATATAAGCCATAATGCACTGAAGTTTGTAAAAATACAATAGACCATAAGCTTTACTACAAGATTCTTTAAAGTAGCCACATACTCCAGTTTTCTTCTTCTTCTGTGACTAGGGAAGACATGAAACTGTCACAATGAAGGCACCCTTTGGTGAGTTCATTATGCAGTTGCCTTTGCCTGATCTAGTGTGAGAAAGATGAGCTGACAACACAAGGTAATTGTTACCAGGGTATGTCCACAATCCCCGAGGAGGATCTTTCTGTGTACTAGTCCTGTTAATTCGGATCTTTTGAGATGCAATTCACATCAGTGGCCAATAGTGCAGTTATGAGCTGTGGTGGCTCAGTGGTTAAGAAGCTCGCCTTGTTAGCTGGAAGGCTGGCAAGATGGCAATTCAAGACCCGGTTACTGCATGATAGATTGAGCACTGGTCTCTGTCCCAACTCTTGAGGACATGAAAAGGGATGTTCCCTTAGCAGAGTTTCTTTCACAAAAATAGTTTCAACGCAGAATAATTTCTGACATGAAATTATTATCATAGTGCAGTTATCATGGGAACCAAAATCCAAAACATTTCAGAGAGGACCAGGTTGAAGAAGATAGCTCTAAAGATCATATGGTTCTGCTGCTATCAGAGTAGTTCTTCCAGTGCTTTATGTCAATCAAACAGAGTACTGTTGAATTTATTTATAAATTTATTTGTAGGATTTGCATTGCTGCCCAATTCCAAAGACTCTGGATGGTGTACAGATCAAAATCTTCACAATTCTAAAAATCACAATTAAAATCCCATTAAAAACTATCACAAAACATTCCCTACCCTCCCACCAGTTTAAAAAGAGGGAGTGTTCATAAATAAGCCGGCAGGCTGGGGCCACAGCACTGCCTGTGCCCCACACCTGCTCTGCCAGCCAGGTTTTAAAACCTTTCCTGAAGGGCAGCAACTCTATCTGGAGATGCAACTTAATTGGCATGAGGTTCCATAGGGCCAGAGTGGACACTGAGAAGGCCCTCCTTCTAGTGCTAGAGAAGGCCTGTCCAGTCCGCTATGGTGGGATTGACAGATATTCTTGGGGTGATGCAGTTTCTTAAGTATTCTGGCCTACTACCATGTAGAGATTTAAAGGTAATAACCAGCACCTTGAATTGCACCTGGAGGCATACTGGCAACCAGTGCAGCTCCTGAAGCAGTGGCGAGGCATGGGCATACTGCCTGCACCCCATCACCACCCTAGCAGCTGCATTTTGGATCAGTTGCTTATATGACTCTGCTGGCAGCTAATTAAAATGACTGTAGGGGAAGAATTCACTGCAGTGCTAACAGAGGATTCTCTTCTGTGTCTGGACACTCAAAAAGCAGCAATGATCTTGAAAGCTCAGGACAAACCTTTCAGAATGTATACTTTCATCCAAAGTAATCTTTGATCTGATTCCCTCAAATATCATGAATAAAATGTTTCATACAGTAATGCCATATTCTTTATATTATAGATTTCTTGAGGACAACTGATGAGAAAAACAAACAACATAGCTATCACGATTATTTAGTAAATAAACAGCGAATCAAGTCAATGGTAACTGGAAGAGGTACTCTTGAATAATCACTTGTAAGTTATCTCTGCTTTGGAAATTTACTGTTCATCATACAGTGCTGCCAAAATTATTTTATTTTGGCAGGAAAAAAAATTAATCTGGTAGACAGTCAAGCCACAGCTGGTTTCTCCAAAAGATACTTCCATTAAAACAGAGCTTGGATAACAGCGCTTTTGGATATAATCACCTGAATCCCCCCCATCCAAAGCACACACTGTTGTTGTTTCTAAAGCAAACTATTTAAAGACCTGCTATAGAGAGCAGCCCTGACAGTCAAGCTCAACGCTGAATGGGATGTTGTTTTTGAAAGAGAAGTCATACACAGGGATCAGGGGAAAATCTCCAGAGTTCAATGGCATTTTAAAAGAAAATATGTTATCTAATGCCATGGAAAAAAAGAAATTAACATGTTTTGTAGCCACAATTTGCACAATTCCAGCTGTGTTTTACTATTTAAAAAGGCAGGCATGCATTTTCAACTCATGTGAACACCATTGTGATTCTCTAGGGTAGTGATGGCTAATGGTGGCACTCCAGCTGTTCTTGGACTTCAATCCCCAGAAGCCCTAATCAGCAGGTATACAGACTTGGGCTTCGGGTAATTGAAGTCCAGGAATACCTGTAGAGCCAAGTTTGCTGACCCCTGTGGTAGTCTATCAATAATTCATTTACTCATTCAACACGATTCTTGTTTACCTGCCTTTGAATTCCAAGAGGAATTCTTGGTTATAATACTAAGCCTGAAACCTGGCTTGATCTTTGCTGTGAAACCACAAAACTCAAGCTTTCTGTGTCCTTTTCCAATTTCAAAGTAAGCTCAATGTTGTCATTTAAGACTGGTCTGTAATAATAATACTGTATAAGCTCACAGGAGCAGCAGATGATGAAGTGATTGGGGGGGGGGGGAAGCACATTGCTTTTTCCTTTAGAAGTAATTCTTCCAAAGAGATCTTGTGGCTTCTGTATCACCTGCATTGTTCAAATAGGTGTGTATGGCTAAAATTAGATGGTGGGGACATGCCATTTTGTGCACATTTTTATATATTTGTAAGATTTTCCTTTTCTTCTAAAAGATAAGCTGTATTCCAGAAAATCTTTCCAACAGTGCTTTACAGTGTGTTCCATTTAAAAATAGAAAGAGAGAGATCGCCTGGCTGTTCTATTACTCTTCTTCATTCTTTAAACTATTGGAGCCTGTTCACATTTTATATGGCAATCCTGTTTTGCCATCTTTATGAATGTGGAGATAGTGGAAGAAAGATACATATTTCTAAACACTTAGGAAGATGCAATGAAGATGCCCTAGAGCCGTGATGGTGAACTTTGGCACTCCAGGTGTTGGTGGACTCCAATTACTAGAAGCCCAAATCAGCATTCCTGCTGATTAGAAGTAATTCTTTGGAAGAATTACTTCTAAAGGTGAAAGCAATGTGCTTTTTTTCATCACTTCATCATCTGCTGCTCCTATGAGCTTATACAGTATTATTATTACAGACCAGACTTAAGTGACAAAACAGGATTGCCACATAAAATGTGGACATCTGGAGAGACAAGTTTGCTGACCCCTGATCTAGAACAAGAAGCAAAACCTGAAAGCCCAATTAAAACATCCACTTTTCTTGTTCTAGTGGTGTTCAGTAATTTTCTGTCAAAACATGGCAGCAGCAGTGTGACCCATCACAATCTGGGGGCAGGAATTAGCCCCTGAAACCAATAAAGTTGTTCAGTAGGTTCAGGACAATATATTTAGTCTCTAGGTTTTGTCTTATGTGTAGATATCTAATTTTGTATTGGTTACGGGATGACCCAAAGATAGCTATACAATATTGGACAAGACAGTGAATGATCACAGTACAGTCAAACCTTGCATAAAGAGTGCCTCGCTTAAAGAGTAACTTGCTTAAAGAGCAGAATTTTCTTTAAATGTTTTGCTTAACAAATAAAACCAACCAAAAACTCACTTAACAAATAATTCGGGGTTCACAATCCCGCCCCCCAGAAGACACAATTCGTCACTCACAATGGTGTTTTGCTTAAAGAGCATACTCGCTTAAAGAACAATCCTGTGGAACACATTATGCTCTTTAAGTGAGGTACAACTGTACCTCACTCATTTCATCTCACAATTCTTAAGAAAATTCAATACTGCCAAGATGAAGCAAGAAGAAATCTAACCTCTTTCTCTCCTTCTGCCTGGTAAAGGCAATGCTGTATAATTGTTTGACCTTTGTTCTGTTCCTGTCTTTCTTATCCATATCCTGTATCTTTGTAGTCCTTAAAAACTAAGTTGAAAAATAAAGAGCCCATCTGGAGTAATTAAAAGCACTGTTAAAAGCAGCCTTTACCATATAATTTCATGGAGGATAATAAAGAACTGCAACTGTATTAAATCAAAATATGGACAGATTTACATTATGCATTTCAAAAGTGAGAGAAATATTGATATAGATCGGGGTGCCCAAACTATGGTCTGGGGGCCGCCCCAGGAATCACATGACCAGCCCGCGGCCTGAAAAGTTTGGACACCCCTGTTAGAGATGCTTAAGAAACCATGGACATCAGCAAGAGCTTCACTTTTCACTCTCTGCTTGCTGAGTTCTGCCTTACAAACATCTGTTCTTTCTTTTATAAAATATTTTCCAGTTCCTGCAAAATCTTGTTAAAAAGTATAAAACTATAACCATTAACTATTACCTCCAGGGTATAATATGTACCAAACAGTGCTATCACCATAATTTTCTGATCTTGGATATCATTTGAAAACTTTGCTCCACAAAAGATACTAGCATTTGCTATATTAAATCTTGCATTCATTTCCTTTTAGGTGATGGCAAAATGCAACATTAACTCAGGGTGTCTCTCCCTCTCCTGTCCCAAAAATATCAATCCAGTAGGGCTGGATGGAAATATATATTTCCAATTCCAGATTTACTTATTTTATTTTTATTTATTAATTACATGTATACCCCTCCCATCTAGATTTTCCCGCTTTGAGCAGTTTAAGCTTCACTAGAAACTAAACAATAATTGCTTTTAAAATATTGAGCAGAGCTGATGTATAATGTTTTATTGAATTTTTTTATATGATGTCTCAATCTCTCAAAGCATCTAGCAAAGCTAGGTTGGCTTAGAAACAGCATTTGTCAATTTTTTTAAAAAAATGTACAATCAGTATTATATACAGGCACACAAATAACTCCTCCTGTGGAGCAAGGCTTTTGGCAACAATGGTTTTCAAAACTCAGCTACTTCTATAAAGTGCCTAACAACAATCAAACATTTGCTTTGTCCCAAGATCAGTGGCGGGGAAACCTTTGGCTCTCCACACATTGTGTACTAACAAGGCCAACAGTAAACAACAGTAGGAGCTGGAGACCAAAATATCAGGAAGGCCGAGTGTTCTCCATGCCTCTTCTAGAGGACCTAGGTATGGGTTATTTTTCATTTAAAATAAATAAATAACCAATTCTCTGTTTCTTTCTCTCTCACACATGTACACAACCTGGGAGGTTACTGCCTGATGAGTATATGGGCCAGCTTTCAAAGAAGAGCTTACAAAGTTTCTCAACCTTGGGCCTCTAGGTGTTCTTTTAATTCAATTACCACAAACCCAAGGCAGCACACCTGCTAATCAGGGCTTCTGGGAATTGAAGTCCAAAAATATCTGGTGACTCAAGGTTGAAAAACCCAAAAGATTAGGCGGGCAAAGGGGGGAGGGGAGAAAGCAAGAAATACAGACCTGGTGCGTAATCTGGGGGTCCTCCTGGACTCACGACTGCTGCTCGAAGAGCAGGTGGCAGTGGTGGCTAGGAGGGCCTTCGCACAACTTCGTGTTATCTGCCAGTTACGCCCGCTCCTAGATTGGGACTCCTTACTCATGATCACACACACTTTGGTCACCTCCAGACTTGATTATTGTAATGCACTCTACATGGGGCTGCCCTTGGTGACCATTTGGAGGCTGCAACTGGTCCAGAATGCAGCTGCCCGGGTGGTGATGGGGTGTGGGCAGTATGCACATGCCTCTCCACTGCTTCAGGAGCTGCACTGGTTGCCAGTATGTCTCTGGGTGCAATTCAAGGTGCTGGTAATTACCTTTAAAGCCCTACATGGTACTGGGCCAGGATACTTAAGAGATCGCCTCACCCCAAGAACATCTGTCCGTCCTACCAGAGCAGACCGGAGAGGCTCTCTATTTGTTCCATCAGCCAGAGAGGTGCATATCTCTGGTACTAGAAGGAGGGCCTTCTCCGTGTCTGCCCCAACCCTATGGAACCTTCTGCCAACGGAGTTGCACCTTCAGATGGGAGTTGCTGCCTTTTAGGAAGAACTTAAAAACATGGATGGCAGGGCAGATATGGGGCACGGGTTGCACCACGATCCCAGCCCGCTGGCTAGTGTGAGTTCCTTATCTCCCTCAATGCCCTTTTAAAGTAATTTTAAGAGTTAGTTTTAATTTTTTAAAAATTTTAACTTTAGTTTAAATCTTTTAGAATTTTGATTCATATCGATGACAATGTTTTATATGAGATGTTAACCTCCCTGAGTTGCCCTGACAAAGAGGGCAGTATATAAATTTAAGTAAGTAAGTAAATAAGTAAGTAAGTAAGTAAGTAAGTAAGTAAGTAAGTAAGTAAGTAAGTAAGTAAGTAAGTAAGTAAGTAAGTAAGTAAGTAAGTAAGTAAGTAAGTAAGTAAGTAAGTAAGTAAGTAAGTAAGTAAGTAAGTAAGTAAGTAAGTATACTAAAATAAAGCAGCTATTTTAGATGTTTATGTTCAGAACCACCACAGAAGTTGTTCTAAAACAAAGTTTTGCAGCAAAGGACATCCAAAAATCTCACCTCACAATCTACATAACAGTAAAAATAAATTAAACAAAATGAAAAACAATATTACTCTAAAATTATTCTGTCAAGTTTTTTAAATAGATTATTCAAACTTTTAATACATCAGAGTGTTAATAAGAGAACACAAGAAAGAGAAGAGGATGGTAACTTGAGAATGAGGGCAAAGATACACAGGTAGATACCAGTGGTTTAAACTCCTATCATACTTTTTCCACCAATGTTTCCAGGTGACGTCCAGGTCCCTGGCTATGGAGGCAGAGGTTGGGAGTTTGATTTGCTACTATGTCTCCTAGAAGAGGAGTAACCTGGACATAACATCCACAGAAGAGAATGGAAAACCTTTTCTCTGTATTGCCTACATAGAAAATCCTGGAAAGTATTGGCATAAGTCAGAACTGACTTGATAGTGCACAGTAATTATAGACTAGGCATGCCCAAACTACGGCCAGTGGGCCAGACCTGGACCCTGAAGACATTTCATCCAGCCCCCAACACCCTTGTTAGACCAGGAAGTAAATATGCACTCTTTTTGCACATGTGTGAAAGCAGCCATTTTGTGTCCTGGTTTGGTGCAGGGAAGAAAATGGCCACTTTCGCACATGTGCAGAAGTGTCGGCACCAAACCAGAAAACAAAATGGCCATTTTCACGCATGTGCAGAAGCAACCATTTTATTCCCTTGTTTGACATGGGCACTTCTGCACATGCACAAAAGTGTCAATGCCTCACATGCTCAAACATGCCATGTTTTGGGGTGGTGGTTTGGCCCACTCACCTGTTTTGGAGGTCAGGCTCCCGGCCTGAAAAGTTTGGGCACCCCTGTAATAGACCAACAAATGTACCTTTTTATTTAGTTGTAACAAAGGAGGCACTCAGCTTTGCCCCCCCCCCAAAAAAAAAGCATTAGCTCTACTATGAAAATCATTTGCCCATTTTTTTTCTAATTCTGCTATGAAATCAAAGAAGTAACAATATATATTATAGAATCATAGAATAATTTAGTTGGAAGATGTTTATGATGCCATTGAGTTCAACTCCATCAATGAAGAAATTCAAAACAGGTTTGACAGATGGTTGTCCAATTTTCTCTTGAATGCTTCCAGTGCCAGAGCACACACCACTTCCCTAACTAATTGGTTCCATTGTTATGTGGCTTTAACAGTTAATAGGTTTTTCATGACATTAACCTATATCAATTCTCTCTCAAAATGGTCTTCTAATTTTTGAGAACTTAATATCATTTATTTACTTATTTAGGATAAGATGTAATTGCACTGCAGACTGATACTACTGTTTTCCCACAGACTTGTAATGTAGGGAATTTAAGTCAACTTCTTCAGAGACAAATGCATTAATATATCCACACTCTAATCAGCCTTCCTGAAGCCATACATTTGATAGTCTCTCTTCATGTATTATTCTTTTTTAATAATGTAACCAGGTCTACTCAGGTTATCCTGCTATGGTAATAGACCATACGTGGTTAACTAACCTGACAATCCTGAGATCTAACGTCTTTGAGCAGTGAAGTCCACAGGGAAGGATTATGGTCCCCAAATGAATTAAATCCCAATTGAATCCATCTTGATAGAGGGCCACAGCTTCATCAATACCAGCTTGGGGCTGAGGAACTGTTCCTTTGTGTGCCAAAAGGGCTCAGGATCAGAAAGTGACTCGCAGAACTGGATCAGTGGTACAGATGTCACACTGTGATGCAGAAGGCAAATAGAAGGCCACTGCATGATATTGCTCCCAGGACAATCTTCATGGCTGATAGCCAATATTCAGAATCAGATATCGCACAAGAAGAATACTGCAACATGTTTTTAGTCTGTATGTCCAACACAATTTATCTATTGGACATGATACCATATCATTTTCTGATTGTACAAGGATTTGGGTTTATTTTTTTGTAAATATGAGGCAGTCAAAACCAAGTCCTCAATTGTACTATAAACCATTATCAAGCACAACTCCCCCAACCATCTTCCTTTGTAAAAAAAATCCTTGATAGAAGCAAATAGCAAAAAAGGGTAGAAGGAGACATTTATGGACAGCGTATGGTGTGTGTGTGTGTGTGTGTGTGTGTGTGTGTGTGTGTGTGTGTGTGTGTGTGTGTGTGTGTGTGTGTGTGTGTGTGTGTGTGTGTGTGTGTGTGTGTGTGTGTGTTATTTAAAGGGAAGAACACAGTGAAAAGGAGATAACGTTCAAATGATCAGCGAAATGACAGTTCCTGACAGCCAAATCAACAACAACCTCAGTGATGGGAGAAAGGAGATGTTGTGGAACGTGGTGAAGTGGCAGTTTCCTAAAAGAGTGCAGACAGCTGTGATTTTATACTATGCATTTTTAAACAAAGGAGACGACTTGAAGAAAACACAAATAGTTTGCCATTTCCAGCACATTATGTTCACAGCACAGGTAGTGGTCCATCTTAGCAAAATCCTGCCCATCAGACCTATGTAGGTTATTTTCCAATGACAGAAATTGTTTAAAATGTAGAAACTTTGATTAAAACAGAGACATGAAACATGTCCCTCTCCAGATTTGCTCAGATGTGACTACCATCAAAATTAGTAAGGACAAGTAAGAGGGAAGGAGCTGCCCAGTAGCTTCTGAAAGGAGACAAGTTCCCTAATTGAGGCAACCAATTTCAACATTCCTCATCCAAAGACTGGAGCCTATTTCATCAGGCACGGTTCTACGTTACACCCCACCCCACCCAATTGGATTTTGTTTACAAATTCCCCCAGTGTAAAAATGTACTAGGATTCTGACACTGGGAAGCATAAGACATACAGAAATATGTGGTTATGTCTTGTGTCATTTTACTATCCACTGCTATATGTGGCTTTAGCTAATAAGCCACCACACATCACAAGGCAGCTCCATGTTTCCTATTTATACTGGTTGTTGTGATACATCATTTTATTCATTATTTAATGAAATACTCCAATGAAAATAAGTAAACACTAAAGTATGAGGGATGTTTCCTTTCAAAGGAAAAACAACATCCCATTTTATTTCCCTCACCATTTATACAATGAAGAGAGGAAAGCAGCATTTTGGTGTAGTCTTCCTTTTCAAGGCAGGAAAACACTTGGTGTAGTTTCCCATCCAAAAGAGATGTAAAGAAGAATGGTCAGCTTTCTCAAATGCAAGGGTTAATTTGCTAGGGATAGTTTATCCAGTTCTCATGGAGGAAATCCATACTGGCCACATTCTTTGCACAGTGGTTCTGTTTATGAAAGGAATGTTAATAGCCAACCAAAATGATCCAAACCACAAACAATAAAAACAGTTAAAGTGGCACCGCTGAAATGTTGAGAACTTTTCTTTCCTGCAGGTTTTACTTTACTTCCCAATTTTCCATTTCTTGTTCTCAACTCTTTTTTCATGCAGGCAGAAAGTGCTTTTTTGCACAATGTTGATCAGCGAACAAGGAACACATCAGTCATCAGTTCAAGACTGGAAAAAAAATCAACTAGAACAGCATTACTTGTAACCTAGAGACTGCAGTTTATTGTACAGTATTGGTACTATGACACAAGACTTTACCACAACCTCCCCCTCTCTCTAAGAGATGGACAGATGGACTCTAGGGTTCAGTGTTCACCTCTGTTTCACAGTGAAGAGCCAGTGCTGTCTGCGTCTACAGACATTTCCATGGTCATGTGGCAGCCATGACAAGACACTGGAACGCTGTTTACCATCCCACCAAAGTGGTCCCTATTTATCTACTTGCAATTTCTTGCTTTCGAAATGCTAGGTTGGCAGGAGCTGGGACAGAGGCAGGAGCTCACTCCATCATGCAGTACCTGGGAATCGAACTCTGACCTTCCAGTCAGCAAGTTCAGCATCTTAACCACTTGAGCCACCATACTCCCTGCTCTACTCTTAAGGAGTTAGCAATATATATGCCCAAGCCTTCTTTCAATTTCCCCTGGCCGCAGCCTTTCCTGGCTTCTAGTTTATGAGTGGTAGCTCTGTAGCAAGAGACCATTGTCTGTCTAAGTCTCCTGGATGACGATGATGTCTTTTCCTCTAAATGGATCAAAAAGGTTGAGACCCCTAAGCCGATGCCAGGGGCTACATTCCAAGATGAGATATTTAGCATGTTAGTTCTTCACTGGTTTTCCTGGTGGTTTTTGTTATTGGGAGATGACTGCAGGTAATTGAATCCACCTGGATCGTGTTGGGTTGGTTTTCACTAGGTTCCTCTACAAGGCAGCTGAGTTTGATTCAGGTGTCAAAAGAATTCTTGATCTTTACCTATACTGTATCATAGATATCCTCAGAAGTGGTAGAAGGCTCCCGGGAAATTCACGGATTCTGTCTCTGCACACCTGGAGGTATTATTTATTTATTTATTTGTTCAAATTTATTTATTTATTTATTAGTTCAAATTTATATTGCCGCCCACTCGACGAAGCGACTCAGGGTGGCTTACAAACAATACATTACATTACAATACAATATGTTGGGGTGGGCACAGGGGGAGGGGCGGAAAGTCCTCAACCAGCCCTAGCTTCTTCTTCCCTGGCCGTTGGTGTGGGCACAGGGGGAGGGGCAGCAAATTCCTCAACCTGTCCTGTTTCAGCTACTTCTGCAGCCTCCCCATCTAGCCATCTAATCTGATCATGAGCATTTTCCAAGGGATGCAATTGGGAATCCATCCTAGAGGCAGATGTTAAGAACACACCTGTCTCTAATAAGGACAGAGAATGGCCAAGTGATGGTGAATCTTGGCACTCCGGGTGTTCGTGAACAATTCCCAGAAGCCCTGATCAGCAGGACTGCTGACTTGGGCTTCTGGTAATTGAAGTCCAAGAACATCTGGAATGCCAAGATTTGCCATCACTGGGATAGGCTATACTCTTTAGATCTGTGAAATAATGAGACCCTGTGCTATGAGCCCCTTCCACTGGCTGCATGTTTTCAGAAGGTGGGGAGGTTAAAACTATTTCCCGTAGAGCATCCTGTGTAGCTAGACTTTTCTTATTTGAAGGTGGAATAGCCATTTGTGGCATAGACTTGTTTGACAGAGGTCTGAGTACTTGAGTAAGCTCAGTTCATTAATGGCTTTGATGTAGATTGTGTGGCTGCCAGTACCTATCTCAAATCATCCAGTCTTTGAATTACAGTAATACCTCAGATAACATTAGTATCGAATAACACTAAAATCGCATAACATTAAGGAATCTGGGGGGAAGAATTGCATCAGATAACATTAAGATCCTATGGGGTGCTTCAGATAACAACCGCTAAAGCCTGTGTGGTTACAATGTATCTCTATGGATCCCATAGGATTTTAACATGCATCAGATAACACTAAAAATCATATAACACCAAGACTTGTGGAACCAGGTTTTAGTGTTATATGAGGTTTCACTGTATGTGCAAAGTGGTACCTCACTTAAAGAGCATAATGCATTCCACAGGATTGCTCTTTAAGCGAGTTGCTCTTCAAGTGAAACATTTGGAAAAAGTGCCGCCGCTGCCATGGTAAATGACCGATTGTGACTTCTGGTGGGGGGATTGTGAACCCCAATTTAGTTATTAAGCAAGTTTTTAGTTGTTCTGCAAGGCGACCATTTGGAGAAAATTATGCTCTTTAAGCAAATTAGTCTCTAAGCGAGGCACTCTTTACGCGAGATTTTACTGTACTTGCTCTGGAGCTGATGATGCCTCTTTAAGTCAATCAGGGTTTCTTCTGGCACTTCTCCAGTCTTTCTAGCCATGGACAGCTGTGTTTGTTGAATTATGCTTTGCTTTCTCAAGGTTATTGCAAATTCAGCCACTTCTTCTGTGTGGCAGCCAGTATTCTCCAGTTTTAAAGTGACACTGCCCTCTTTGGGAGACTGACCCAGAAGTGGGCTCAGTTTCTCTGAGCAGAAGACACAAATTGGAGCTACTGTATTGAGGTGTTCATAAATGACTTCATCCTGAAAAGCATGCCAGGGATGATAGGTTACCTAAATGTTAACAAAATGCAGGTATAATATTTCCTGAAGGGGGGCCAAAATGAGACGGCTAGATGGTATTGTAGACACAATGGGCACAAAGCTGAGTGAGTTGAGGAGGATGGTGGAGGACAGAAGAGCCTGGTGGACAGTGGTCTATGGGGTCGCAAATGGTCGGAATCGACTGAGTGACTGAACAACAACAACAACAAAAAGCCACTGAGCATGCATCAAGTCTACCATGGAGCATTCACAGCAAAGCAACTGGTTCAAGGACAACAGCTGTCCTATTGCCCCAGCACCCTCATTCTGTTTTCAAAAATCAGCAGTGTGGCCGGGTTAGGCTGCAAATAGTAATGATCTTTATCTTCTCTCTGTCCTTTCTCTGCTAGAGGGGCAGTTCCTTTGCAGGCATAGTTTCCTTCTAGTTTCAGATGGTGGGTCTACTCCAGCTACTGAGCTAGTCGCTTGGTATGCATCATTATAGACATCAGGAGTCCTACTAGCTCCTTCCACATTGTCTGAATGCCTATTGGTGAACTTTTCAAAGAAGTTCTTTAGGGAACCAACCTTATTTATGACTGATGTTAAAAGTTCAAAGATTGAGATTACTGTTTGGGCTGTTAATAAACACTGTTTACATATGAAGTCTGTAACATTCTCCCTTTTTAAATTCTTAACATCCCCACCCTGCATAAGGGCAGCTGCTGCTGCAGAAATTGCTGGAGACCTAGGAAAGGCAGCATATTCTGAAAGAGAGGGGGAAGAGCACTATTAGCTGTTGACTTTCCAATTCTGCCTGTAAATCCCATTCCAGTGAATCTTTTGCAGTGCCTCCATCTAAAAAAGAGTCCCTACTCCCATTACTTAGGGGTGAGGCTGCTTTGTTGATGTACTATATAGTAATCCAGTTTCTGCTACTTCAGTGGCTTGGCTGAGGGCTGTACTGGAGAGTAGTTACACTGCCTCTTTTTCATTTTCCTCATTGTTGACTCTGTCCTGCAGTGTTATTTAATTGTAGCTTGAGCTAATGATGGATTGTAGCTTGAGTCAGTTGATAACCTTTCTGTCTGGTGCTTAGAAGTAGTAGATAAAAATTTGAGATAATTCAAAATAGGATGTTATAGGGTTTGTAAGAATAAAAGCCAAGTGCAGAGCCTGGCAATATATCATCTCCAGTTGTTACTAGCAATTTTAGTCTCTGAGGTTTCATTGCACTATTACATAAGCTTGGCATATTCAGGGATAGCAGGGAGTACTGTGTGGATGTCAACATGTAATGGTCATTTTGGTTCTGCATTAAGCTTGCCTGTGTTCTGCTACCTTCTGGCTGGAAAGAAGAGGCTGGAGGCAGAACATGTATGTGAGCTCACATGTTCATGCACTTCTGCTCTGTCAGCAAATACCACTGAACGGGTCCACATTCTGCCAAAAATAAACTTCTTCTCTCTCTAGATGTTGGTGCCTTTGGTCAAAGCCCCAGTCACACTTTCCTAAAAATAGCTCTTCTTCCATGTCTAGGCCAGATGTAAAACTGCCAAAATGAAGACACCTTTTGGTGAGTTCATTCTGCAGTTCCTTTCGCCAGACCTCGGTGTCTGAAAGATTAGCCAGCAATACAAGGTTGCCATTATCAGGTAGCCCCGATTGTGGTTCAAATATACCACAGTCTTCAAGAAGGCTCTTTCTTTGTACCCCTGATAGTATATCTCTGATAGCATAAAAAGTTACACCCAAGAAGAATAGGCCTAAGTTTCTCAAAAAAAAAAAAACAGAGAAGGTTGTCACTATATTGATTGCAACTTGATATGACATATCTCACAGTGGAATGTTCTATTCTGCCTTTTGTTGTTGTTGCTGAATTTCCTTTCTATGAGAATTTTCTTGCTGACATGCACGTCCATACACATACAACAAAAGACTCCACACAAAGAAGCAGCCTTTAGCTAAAGTGTCGTACATGCAAAGCAGATGAAAGTAAGGTTTATCACTGAAGAGAAGAATGCTAGAGTACTTATAAAAGAAGAACATTTGGTCAAATGCAAAATCAAAATGTACAGACTCCATCTTAACTAACAGTGAGGAACTTTGGGAGATGAAATCCCAACATTTGGATGGCTGTGCTTTGGCTTCTAAATGAATTTGTTGTCAATGATACCCATGTTTAACAAAGCACAACAAATCCAGTGGTGGGATTCAAAAATTTTTACTACCAACTCTGTGGGTGTGATATGGTGGGCATGGCCAGGGGGAAACCCTCTGTTGTACCCGAATTAGGACTACTTTATTTCAAAACTTGGATGGGTGGGGCTGGTCAGAATTTCTGCAACTGATTCTAGCAAACTGGGGTGAACCTGTTGAATCCCACCACTGAACACATCTGATCAGCTTTTTGACATCTTCCATTTAAATACGTTTTGCATAAGTACATTCTTCAAATTGCAAGAAAAAAATGGTTTCTAAAACCTATCATCCACATACGGTAATACCTCGGATAACGTTTACCTTGGATAATGCTAAAATTGCATAACATTTAGTAATCTGGGTAGGAGAATTGGATCGAATAACGTTAAGGTCCTATGGGATGGATCAGATAACAACCACTAAAGCCTGTGAGGTTACAATGCATCTCTATGGAGCTTTAACGTTATCCGATCCATCCCATAGGATTTTAACATGGATTGAATAACACTAAAAATTGGATAACACCAAGACTTGTGGAACCAAGTCTTAGCGTTATCCGAGGTATTACTGTATACCACTACAGTTGTACCTCGCTTAAATAGCATAATGTGTTCCGCAGGATTGCTCTTTAAAAGAGTTTGCTCTTTAAACGAAACACCATTGTGAGTGACAAATTGTGACTTCTGGTGGGAGGGATTGTGAACCCTGATTTATTTGTTAAGTGAGCTTTTGGTTTGTTTTATTTGTTAAGTGAAGCAAACGTTCAGAGAAAATTCTGCTCTTTAAGCGAGTTACTCTTTAAGCGAGGTGCTCTTTATGCGAGGTTTGACTGTATTTTACATATGCAAGATTTCAGAAACCATACTGGGGAATACTCAAGATATGAATTCTTATCTGCTGTCTGAAGTGGTGCAATCCTAATATAGGTTTACCATCATTTGTCATTTGAAATGAAGAAATAAATAAATATGTAATTGGGGCAGGATGCTAGTTTGCATCTGGACCTCCAAATTACTGAGTGCTAGATAAGTCAGACTGCATTACCTAACAAATAAGATACCCTCAACACATATTAGCCACGAAAGGAAGCTGCTAGAAATGACAAGCTATTGTTACACTTTGTTCTCTTGGCTATGCATCAGAGAAAATGCTGGGATGGATAGAAGAATGATAAAACAAAGCAGCGATTCTAGGACATATTTAGGCAGGCATTTGTAAACTTGCCAAGGTGACAACTAGAATCTAATTAGCACAGAAGGTCAATTCCTTGACATCCTTTCTGAAGGCAGAGCTATGCTTTAAGAAGCTTAGATGAAATATGCAAAGCTACTGAAAGTCATATCAGACTTCTATAATAAATATTTTCCAGGCAGCCACATCAAGGCCTGTTGTAACCAGATGAGGAGGACATAATTTTCCTGGATCCTAATTCCTTTTGCCAAGCTGAGAGGGTTAATTAGAACACACCCCTAAAATGGAAAACAAACCTGGAAAAGTACCATGGAACCTCATACAACAATCGCCCCATATAGCAACGAAATTGTATAACAATTAGGTGTGTTTTTTTTTGGGGGGGGGGTGTTTGGGGGGGAGGGAATAGCGTCCTGCATAACAATTTTCCCTATGGAAAAAATTGGTACAGTAATACCTCGGATAACGCTAAGACTTGGTTCCACAAGTCTTGGTGTTATCCAATTTTTAGTGTTATCTGATCCATGTTAAAATCCTATGGGATGGATCGGATAACGTTAAAGCTCCATAGAGATACATTGTAACCGCACGGGCTTTAGCGGTTGTTATCTGATCCATCCCATAGGACCTTAACATTATTCAATCCAATTCTCCTCCCCAGATTACTTAACGTTATGCGATTTTAGCGTTATCTGAGGTAAACGTTATCTGGGGTATTACTGTACAACAATTTTTCAATGGGAAAAAACACTTAACAAAAAAAATCGTTGTACAGTATGATGCATCCCATAGGGAAAATTGCTATACGATGCATGCATCATGCAGCAATTGTTTTATACAACAAGTCCTGTGGAATGGATTAGATACATTGTATGAGGTACCACTGTACATGATTTACATCTACTTCTGCTTGCTTCTGCTTCAGGCTAAAGCTAATAATGCTGTGTATACATTTGATAAAGCAATGTCACAACTCCTGTACCTTTGCAGTTAATTTGTGATTCTAGCAAGCCAAAGCTGGGACCACAGCCAGACAGGGCAACACAAGCAGAAAGAAAACTACATGTAGTAGAGATAACAAAAGAGCAACAATTGGATGGAGAACTTGAAGGTCATTTGGTGCAAACTCTTGCTTTGTGAATGAAGGGTAGAGCCAAATAATCTCTAGCAGATGGCTATTTAGCCTCTGCTTATCAGACCAGCCTCTGGCAAGCAAACCTATTACTGAACAAGCATCAAAAAGAAATTTCTCCTAATGTTCTACTAATAACTATTGTTCTAGAAAGTAAAACAATTAAATATAGCCCTCAGACAAGGGGTGCCCAAACTACAGCCCATGGGCTGAATCCAGCCCCTGCCCCCAATTCATCCGGTCTGTGCCACCTTCACTGCTCCCGGAAGTGGAAGTCAAATGCACCAACGCATGTGCAGAACACTGCCATAAATGCACCCGTGACTGTTGTAAACATGTTTACGACAGCCACGTGTGTGTTTATGGCAGCCGTAGGTGCATTTATGGCGGCGTTCTGCGCATGTGCTGATGGATTTTACTTCCACTTTCTGGAGCAGTGAAGGTGGCGCAGACCAGATGAATTGGCATCAAGGGCCAGATCAGTGGTTTTGCACATGTGCGGGGGCGTTTTACTTTTGTTTCCGGTGGGAGGGACCATGTGACTGGCCCACGGCCAGAAAAGTTTGGGCACCTCTGCCTTCGGCATTGCTTTGGAGTAGCAGCCAAAATATTTTCACCATCTTCTATACATGAGCCCCCTGAATATTTGAAAAGTTCTATTACATTATCTAAAGTGCACATCTTCTCTTCCCATGGCTAAACTTGGCCCAACCCATTCACCTGCCCTCACAGATATTGCCTTCCACTCATACTAACCAGAATTGCCACCTTTGCTGGATCCATTATACTTCATCTATATCCTTCAAGATATAACTGGAAACCTTATTCCAGATGAGAATTAAACTGTGGTGAATCAAGTGGAACTATTCATTCCTGAAACCAGAGTCTCTATTTCTGCTGACACACCCTAAATCTAAATGAACAATTATTTATTTTTTTAACTGCAGGCAGCGTTATATAGCATTGATTCATATTCTGCTTTTAGCAATTAAAGTCCCCAAAGCCTTTACACAGGTACTGGTACAAAGCAGCAGGCAGATGCCATCCAACAACCATGTTGTTTTGTTGTTTTCATTACCTCAATAGAATTTTTTACTACAGAATTTCATTATGTCAAGCTTGAGTTCATATGAATGCTACTGTTATCTTTCAAAGTGAACAGTAATAATAATTGCATCAGTACATTTGCTATTCTATAACAATAGCAGTAATAGATTATTAAAAATTCCTCCTAACATTATTTTCGCCACAGATTTGATAAGATATTCCTTTCATGCCAACATTAGACTAGTGATAGAAATTTTGATTTAGCATCAGGGATAAAAAAAGAACCTTCCCATACCCCACTTCAAACTTCTATCTTTGTTGAAGAACCAGTGGAGAATCAGTGCAAGCTTTTGCAACCAGCTGTGAATCCATCTATCCTGCATTACCTAAACAAAATATGATGGGGCAACATATTCTTTGATGAAATCAAGACAAATTACATCCAAGCTCTCCTCAACTGATTAAAAAAGAAAATAAAAGGTTATCTTGGCACAATTTATTTTTTACAAACCCTGCTAGTTCTTATTAATCTTATTCTTATTAATCACTACATTGTTATCAATATATACACAAAATGACTCCTTCATCACCTGTCCTAGTCTTTTCAGACTAAACCAGACTGTAGTTTCCAGGATGAACTCTCTCTGTTGAGAACACAGACTACACAAGCTTTGTAGTTTGCAGCTTAAATCTTCCATACAAAGTGCCTTTAGCAAAGCTGGAAGCAGAATGAACTGCTAGAGGATTTCTGAGTCCCAGTGCTGAATGCAGAAACTATACTCTCTCTCTCTCTCTCTGAGCTCAGAATTTGCAGGAAACCTGCTAGGCTAGGACTAAGACACAATAGCTTCCTTGACCATCTTTCTTGCTCACCTGGAAGATAATTTCTAAGACATACCATGTTTATAGACCAATATTTCTCCCCCCTTTTGCTTTTATTTCTGATCATCTATGTAGAAGCAGCAGCTATGGTTACTGCTGCAGGTGCTTAGGGAGAGGGAAGGCTTCCTTCTCTTTCAGACTGTCTCTCAGGATTTTTCCTTGGTCTCCTTCCAAAAATCATCAGGAATATAACTGAAAGAAGGAAAAAGGCATTTTTACCCCAGGCTTTCTCCCCTCTGAAAGGGCAGCTGCAAACAGCAGATGTGTGAGAAACCTTCTCAAATAATGCTTATAAGAAAGTAGTAAGTGACCTAAATCTAATGTAGTCTTGCTATTCCTTCAGTTCTGACATGCTATCAAATAAACCTGTAGGCTGTTTGTTAAATATGCATGACCACCACTTGTTTGGTTTAACCATTACACCATTCTTTGGTGCTTCTAATATGAGAGAATTAATATTCATGTCTGATGGGGTGGGTGGTGCCGTTTATCGAGCTGTCATATACTTCCCAAAGACAGCAATCAACAGTAGATAAAATCAATTGGTATACAAAACAATGATCAATGTATCATTTATGGCTGCTGTTTTGCATTGCCTGCAGTTTAATGCAGAACAAAATATCAATGTGTAATTATGTCTTGATGTTCCGTGCAGAAGCGGGAAATTCTTTCACTTTTCAACAAAAGAAGAAGCTGTGAAGCAGATGGGGGGAAATGGGACAGAAAGAAAAGAATCCATAAATTGAGTTACACTGGAAGACTGTTTGCATATTACTGTACTTTAAAAATAACCAAACACTATATCCTTTATGTTTGTTACTGACAAATAAAGATGAGTTTATCAATCTGCATTATTTCTAATAGAAGTGGGGGTAGCTTTAATTATCTGTCCTCATTAAGGTCCTGATCACTATCCTGAGACTCATAACGGCCATTTTCATTATAAAGAAGGGGCTCCTTTGAAATGCCTCACAATAGGGAGGTTAGTGCTGTCTATTCACTGGTGAAGTTAGACTCTCAGTGGTAATATGAATAATGGATTTGGGGGGTGGGGAGAAAGTTATGTTGGCTTTGATGCCATCTTAATAAACAAAACAAAAATCAAGATAAATCAAGAAAACAACAACTAAAATCATCAGTAAAGACAATGGTTATATAATGGGTGAGAAACATTTTTTTTTACTGTTACTGTGTTATTGATATATTTATCTCTCTCTGATACTGATACTGTGATAATTGTTATTGTGGTGTTGTGGAATTTATGATTATTATGTTGCTATTTTTTATATAATTTGTAAGCCGCCTAGAGTCAGGTTCTCTTGAGCAGGGCGGGGTATAAATTTGAAAATTAAATTAAATTAAACAGGGTTTAAATTGGAAACTCACTTGCAGTACTATAGCTAGAATGAACTAGTTTGCATGAAGAGATCTATGACCCTTAAACAGTTAGAGCAGTGGCTTCCAACATGGGGCATACAACCCACGGGAGGGGGGGGGCGCTTCAATTCCCAGAAGCCTAAGTCAGTACATTGTCTGATCAGTGCTTTGGGAAATTTACTTAGGCTTCTGGGAACTGAAATCCAAAAACCAAAGATTGGGAAACACTGAGTTAGAGGGAGAAATAAATAAAGGGGCTGCTGGATAATTAATCTAATCTCTATTTGTTTCATTTTTACAATTAGATATGTACCAAAGCATCACTGATACAAATAAGCCTACAGTTTACCAGAGTTCTAAAAATATACAGTTGTGAATGGCTGTGTTACCATTCCAATTTACTTGTGGGGAAACTGCTTTGAAATCCTGAAGATAGTAATTTCACCTATACTGCTAGCTAGCTACTGTTTTGAATCTGCTGTTACATACTGATTACAGAACACATCAACCAACTTTCCAAAATTAGAGCTTGCACATCAAGCAATGTTCGCATTATTAGAGAATGTGGAAATCAGCGAGGAATATGAAACAAATAACAGAGAAACCAACTGTAGAAGACAGGAAAAAGGATCTTTGAATTCCAATCCATAGAAATTGACACTGTCTTTCTGTCTTCTCACATCTTCATTTGCAGATTAAAAATCCATACACAGGAAATGCATTTGTAGTTTTCAAATGAAGATACAAAAATTAAAACGTTAGGACCAGAAGCTACTGATAAGATGAGCTCATGATCGGTTTTATTTACAGTACTGTATATAAGTTATATTTCTGTCCTGTCACTCTTTCAGTTAGCTAAAGGATCCACTGATAGCCTCCCACATTATAGCCATGTGACATAGGTCACCCGTATAGAAAATGTATGGCCAAAGGCCACCCAGTAAGTTTCATGGCTCTCTGGAGATTTGAACTTGGATTTATCAACCCCCTGCCTATCACTCTAAACACTACTCATCACTGATATTACTGCTGAGGCCTAGAATTGTAAACTTTAGGACAAATATTATTTTGAAGATATCTGACCAACAAACTCCATAGGGTTCTTTTTTTAAAAAATAATAATAATAGTATTTTGCTTTTGCACATTTCTAATCACCTCTGTGCATTTTCAGATATAGAGGCAGATACAAGTCCTGGTTTGTAAAGAGTGAAACAGTTTGTTTATATAAATGTTCCCTGTGTAAGTGTAATTGATTCCTTGGTCTAGGTGTTTTAGTGAAGCAATAGTTTATTATGTCATAGACACATTTTCTGAGACATATAACAAGCAGTTTCAGGTTACAACGTGTCCCCCTTGTTAAAAAACGAAGGATGGAAAGTGATATGAAATGTAAGATGGCAAACATTAGAGCTGAAATCCAGCAGTGTAATTTACATTGCATACTAAAAATGTCCAATTTTCCTTTGGGTTCCCTTTCACCATGGGAAAGCTATTAACAGCCATGGGGTGAGGGAGCTTTTAACTTCCAAAAACCGCTGCTGGAATGATTATTTTATTGGTGATTTCAATTTTCAGAATTACCCGTGCTCACTTGTAGGGAGAGGACTGGAAATTTCTACAGCTCCAATGGCTTCCATACCATAAAAGGGTTTTCTAATCCATTAAGCAATGGATTAAAAAACTTCAGTTTCTGATTAACCACCAATGTTGATGACACCATCAGCCTTATGTGGCATAAATTACATTGCCGTATTTCTTTCTATCTTCCTACTGTGCCCATTTCTTTAAAAAAAAGTTTGTGATTTAGTTCTTAGACCCAGGAAAGAAAGTTACAATAATTTCTTATTTATCAGAGAGTAAGCAAAACAAAGAAAAAGACGATGTTGTGGCACCTGAAAAACTAACTGCTGTATTTTAATGGAGACAAAACTATTTCCCCTTTTTCAAAACTGCATTAGCTATACATCCCTTCTTCTTTATTATTACAAAATCAATAAATATTCAGAAACTTGTTTTCCTTTAACAATCTCTTCTTAACTTTAATCATACATCTTAATTTATCATTAATATTCCAAACCTCTTTATACTACAGTATTCACTTATTTTAAAAATATACATTGTTTTCAATTCCTAGCTATTAATATTCTTGTTGCTATTATTACATTTGAAATTAATTCTTCCATTGACTTCTTCTGCCATGTCTAGTCCAGACTTGAAACTGCCAAAATAAAGGCACCTTTTGGTTAGCCAATTCTACAGTTTCTTTTGACTGACCTAGTGTGAGAAAGAGTAGCTAGCCATCAACACAAGATTGCTGTTACCAGGGTATGCCTGTGGCTCATAAATACCACAATCTTTGAGGAGGCTGTTTTTGTGTACCCCTTCAGTTGACTAATTACAATGGGCGTTATCATATATTGATAAAAGCACAATTTTAGTGCATTCCTCTCAATTTTAAGTTAGTTATCTCACCTCCTTACAAACTAGTTGCCAAAATTTCAACATATTCTCACATTCCCACCACATATGAAAATATATACAGTAATACCTCGGATAACGCTAAAATCGCATAACATTAGGTAATCTGGGGAGGAGAATTGGATCGAATAACGTTAAGGTCCTATGGGATGGATCGGATAACAACCGCTAAAGCCTGTGCGGTTACAATGTATCTCTATGGAGCTTTAACGTTATCCGATCCATCCCCATAGGATTTTAACATGCATCGGATAACACTAAAAATCGGATAACACCAAGACTTGTGGAACCAAGTCTTAGCGTTATCCGAGGTATTACTGTACCAATTTTTTGGCATCCTCTCCAACATAACTTAAGAGTGCATTTTTAAAATCTATTTGATTTAAATTATCCAAAACAAATTAAGGTAATTGGTATCATCTCCAAATTAATTTATTAAATTTGCCTCTTATTATTATTATTTTTAATTTTTTTTATTAAATTAGATTTAATGGCTGAGCTAGCTGGTCCACACAGTTGGCCCTCATTCCGCCTCTCCAACAGGCAGGGAGAGTTCTGTAATGTTCCTGAGGTGGTCAGTTTTCAATATCCTTACAGTACTGTGCAAAAAGTCTTAGGCCACCACTAGATCTGTTATTTTAGCAATGGTATAATGACAATATATAATTATTTATCAATCTCTTAATTCAAATAGTACCAGAAGATACAGGAAATTTATATGCAGTATTCAAAAAACAGGGTGGGGGGGTTCAGAATTTCCCCTCTCAAAAAAACATTGTCAGAGTTCAAATCTATTTTGCTTAATTCTATGTATTAGATTGTAAAATAATATCCACATGTCTTAATTGACTGGCCACGTTATATAGCCTCAAATTAGGAAGTCCCAATCCATCTATTTTCTAAAATGAGTTTAATGTAGGAAGAAAGAACAAAGCTGGCTTCTGAAGAACAAGACTGTCCATCTCAAACATCCCAAAATGCAACATTACAAATATACAGTCACTTTTTCCTTTGTTGCTTTTTCAATGGAAACTAATAATAACAATTTCATGTCAGAAATTATTATGGGTTGAAAGGATTTTTGCAGAAGAGACTCTGCTCAGGGAATGCTCAAATGAGGCTCCTTTCATGTCCCCAAAAGCTGGGACAGAGAGGGGCATTCAATCCATCATGCAGTACCTGAGTCTCGAACTGTTCAGTTGCCAGCCTTCCAACTAACGAGGCAAGCTTCTTAACCACTAAGCCACCATAGCCTTATATACTAGAAACCTTTTTACCTTGATTTGTGTTGTGACATACACTTCCCTTGTACTCTCTAATTTTATACCAGGGATTCGCAATTTGCTGGATTACAAAACCTGTTATCTCTGGCCATTAGCTGTTCTGGCTAGGACTGATGGAGCTGCAGTCCAATAATAATAGGAGGCCATGAGTTTTCATCCCAGATTTAAGCTAACATAGACGCACCAATTTGCAGACATGGTGGTGTGTAAACCATATTTTCATAGTTTCCACACCAGCCTAAACTACGGTAGTTCTGGAAACATTTCCCTTTGAATATGGAGATCATATAGAGAAGCCTCACCTGAATATTGTAACCAGCATTTTGAACTCTGTGGTGTTCCCATTAAGGGTACTCACAGTTATTTTGCTACTGTCATATCAAGTTAAGTGCTTCTATCTATTCAAATGTATAAAACCTCTCAAAGCACCTTTACAAAATGCTAATTCTACCACAATACATAAAAGTATGAGATAACAAAAGAACACTACAGTTACCAGCACACAGATGGTCTAGATATCAAGGTTAACTCAGCAATTTAGTTCACATTTCAGCATTCATCTGACTGCCAATTCTGAGACACACTGTCACTTGAAAATAAAATAGAAAAACAAGTCCTGTGTGCATCAGACAATTTACCTCTGTGTGAGAAACAGCAAATGAAAGTATTAAATGTACATCTGTGAGGAAAAAGTCAATAGTCATTTTATCTCAAGAATGGAGGCCTAATAAACTATCAATTTTCATATCAGCTACTGGCTCAAACTCAACATTTACACGTTTTGACTAATATTCTAGGGATGGCATTGTGTGTCTCCAACCAGCACAGTAGGAGCTCTTCCATGGATATAATGATACTGCAAATGTCAAATGCAAAAGTATGAATTCCTTTAAAATATTATTGTCTAGAATGCATTTAGTAAGATCATTTGTACAGGGATAAATTCTTCAAAATGGTCTGAATGATCCAATCTGTACTAGGCATTTTCTTCAACACACTATGAATACTTCCCTCAAACAAATATAAGAAGCAGTCCAATCCTATGTCCCCACACTTTGGGAAATCTTTTCTTCCAGAGTCCTCAATTCTTGCCTTCTCTTCATACAATGTGAGGTGCAAATTCATTCTGTCTGAGTGTGTTCTCACAACCATCTCCCCTACTTTGTTCTAAGGAAATAATACAAAATTGAGCTATAGTGCCAATGTTGACAACACTCTCACTCTACAATCCACAGTAGTAAGGAGGAGGGGAATCTGTATTCAATCAAACTCAGTAGCAACAGCAACTGCACTTATACAGTGCTTAGAGCACTCTCTGGGCCGGGAGTTCTCAACCTTTTAAAGCCAGGGACCAGGTCATGCTCCCTCAGACAGCTTCAGGGGCCAAATGGCCATTTTGCTCTTCCTCCACCACATGGCACTTCTTGGTGTGGTGGAGGCACCACGTGAAATGGCGTCATGGGCCGCATCCAGCCCATGGGCTGCAGTTTGAGAAACCCTGCTCTGGGTGATTCATAAAGTAATTAACATTTTGCCCCAACATGCTGGGTACTCATTTTACTGATCTTGGAAGGATAGAAAGCTAAGTTAACCTTGTGTCCCATTAGGATCACACTCACAATGTCAGGAGCTTTGGCTGCAGTACAGCAGTTTAACCACTGCTCCACCAGGGCTCTTAGCTGAGGTAAAGAATCTGTGTGAAACTGTACTGTCAGATGGTTTTCATTTAAAAAATAAAACACACACATCACACCCAGAGCGATTGGCACTCTGAACAGAAGAAGTGCTGGCATTTACCTCAAATCTTAGCTCTGAACTGGCATTCCAAAGCAGAAGTGTGAAAGGAACACAGGTCCTTGTTTTAGCCCCTTCGTCCCCAACTGGGAAAGTCTGAGATGAAACTCCAGCTGATGGCCAAACTATACATTACTGTTTACATATTCCAGCTGAAATCACATGTGGATCCCAAACAAGTGATTCAATAGAACTTTTGTGTCTGAGAAATCAGACAACAAAAATTCTTTTTATTTCAACCCAGAATAATTTCTGACACGAAATTATTACTTCCAGAGGACCAATCATAAAACAAAGCAAGTTCATAAGCTATAGGTAAAGGTTTCCCTTGCTCGAAAGCCAGTTGTATCCAACTCTAGGGGCCAATGCTCATCTCTGTTTCTAAGCCAAAGAGCCAGCGCTGTCTGCTTCTGCAGATGTTTCCATGGTCATGTGGCAGGCATGACTAGACACTAGAGCGCACGGAATCCTGTTACCGTCCCACCAAAGTGGTCCCTATTTATCTACTTGCAATTTCTTGCTTTCAAACTGCTAGGTTGGCAGGAACTGGGACAGAGACGGGAGCTCACTCCGTCCTGCAGTACTCAGGAATCGAACTGCTGACCTTCCGCCTCCCAGTCAGCGTCTTAGTGACTTGAGCCACTGTGAAATGCCCCTGCTGTGATAATTAGATGTCTTTCATTATCAGAGGAATTCCTTCTTCTACTTTGTAATGTGTATATATGGGGAGAATATAGATGTTATTGATCAAATTTTAAGCAATATAATATTATTTCCACTAATCCTTTAATTAGAAACACTTTGAGAAGGTGATGATGTGCTGGACCAGCCTTCTAGCATCATTTCATAAAATGGGCAATCAGCTGGCATTATAGGCATAATAAGAATTCTTTTCCTACTGTTTTACTGCCATTGGGTCAGGCAATAATTCCCATGGTGGTTTTTGCTTTTTGCTTGAGAACAGATTTGGACCAAGTGCATATTCATCTGCCCACCTCCAGTCTACAGTCAGATACATTGTTGGTACACAATTTTGAAGAAGCAGAGAAGATACATAATTTTTTAAAATACTATACTGTGAAGACAGAATTTTCTAATGCAGGGAAGGTACAAAGATGAAAGAATAGAGAAAATTCTAGAATTCAGAAGATACATGGCAGAAATGAGGCATGAAGGAAAGCTTTTGTTTCCAAACCACATTCCAAATGCTGTTCTTATTTCTGAGTAAGCCTTCTCAAAGTGGCACATTTTTCTCCACACAGATAATAAACCACGTGATCTACCCAAGGGATTATATTAACTACAGATGTTTTTGTGTAATATAATAATCCATTCAGCTACAGTATTTTGACACCAAATAGTGCTCAAGCTAAACTACCCTTGTCTAATGGCTATATGCACATAATACAGTAAGACAGTTCATTCCCATGGTTTCCATTTCTCTAGCATAATGCTAAATGGCTCTGAAGTTATCAGAAACATGTCGCAAGGCAAGGAAAATAGGACTAAACCCCAAATTTCAGTGATAATGACAAGTTTTAGGCTGCTGAAGATTTCAGAGTTGATTCACCTCCCTTAGGAATTTGCTGGCTTTACATTTTAACACTCCACAGAAAAACATGTATTTCGTGCCTTATCTTTGCTCAAAGGAAACAATGCAAATCAGCGCGCGCACACACAGAGAGAGATCCATTAGAAGTTTCAAGATGCATAAAATTATTATTAAGCTTGGTGTTCCTCTTCCTCCCAATGGACAATTTAAAAGAAGATTCAAAAGCTTTAACAGAAATCACTCATGTTTCAAATCCTGCTTTGGCGGTTTAGGGATAGCTTTTGGAGATCTAGACTATCTTGGCTGCACTCCATACTGGTTAATCTACTCAAAATAGCCTCCCGGGATGGAAAGACATTCCTAAGATTCCAGTTTGTTGGAAACCAGTCTGCCTAATGCACAAATGAAGATCATTAAAGCAAGAACAAAGGATTCAAGAATGCATTGAGAAAACTATGAAATAAGTTCAACTAGTTACTGATACTAAGCAGTACAGGCATTAAAATCCTACCCAAGCCTTTCTGTTCTTTGCAACTTGACAATTAAAGTGGATGTGTTGCAGCCTCATTTTCTTTACACATCCTTTTCTGCATGTTACATGTCAGTATAATACCTTTTACCATTAGAGCTGATATGAATTAATAATTGCACTGAATCAGTTCTGCTGTTGTCAGAAGCAAAACTTTTCTGGCCCTTGTATGAGAATTAAATCTCTCTTCCAAATTTTAATCTCAGATGTCTGCACGAGAGCATACAATTTACACTCATTGGGGAAACTGGCAAATTGCTTTACCTTCGCTGTTGCCTAGTGACTAAGCTAGAAACCTGTAAAAGATGATCAGGCACATTGTGGGCACAGAGTGGAAGTGTCACTTCTTTAGTTTACAACTAGCATAGCAAAGTAATCACACTTATATTACAGATGCCACAATCCCTGAGCCATCATGGCCAGTGACTCTGCCAGCTGTGAGATTTGGGTGAGCTATAATCCTCAAAAAGTAGCATTTCCAAATACCTGTTACAGGTCTAAATAGTTGCTTTTAGGGCCTCAAGGCACATTGTGGTATCACAGCATATATATGTCAAAGTCTCTTTTTTTCCAGTGCTCTAAAGCAGAGCATTGACCTAAAGCATGGGTGACCTTCAGAGCACCAGGGTCCACATATGGTCCACCTTGGAGGGTTGTTCTTATGATCTTTTCCCATTTTTAAACCTCAAAAGCCACCTTACAGCTTCTAGTGGCACTTTACAAAAACAATGAGAGGGCAAGCCAATATTGGAAAAGCCAATAAAGCTGGGAAAGGTTGTAGGCCAGCAGGAAAAGAGAAAGACCAAATATGAGATGGATTGACTTCCTAAAGGAAGCTACAACCTTGAGTTTACAAGAGCTGAGTAGGGGTGTTGAGGACAGGACCTAATGGAGAGTTCTCATTCATATGTTAGAGGCAACTTGACAGCACATAAGAACAATAACAATAAGAAGCTCCCCCTGCCCTGTCTAAGATATCTACTTGATCTTTGCTGACCTTGGCTTGCCCTCTCATCTGCATAGATCACCCACTATAAGGTTACTAAAACTTTATTGTCTTCTGTTGCACTGTATAGTAATAACAATTGAGAATGGGGTTCCTGAAAAGGGTCCCAATCATTATTTGCACTGAGGTGGCTGCCTCAAGCAGCCACCTGCTGGAGTGACAGAAGATGCTGCTATCTCTTCCACACTGACATCCCAAGCTAGCTACCGTAGGTTAATTTTTTTTTTAATGCTTGGCTCTGAATGCATGGAGCCAAAAGTACTAGGGAAGTGTCAAGCTAAGCATTCAGGATGGCCCTAAGCCTTTCAGATGTTATCAGAAGCATCACCACATTGGCTTCCATCTTCTTCTCAGATGCCATGGGGTGTGCTGGTGCAATTGCACCCTTCTCTGTTGCTTATTGGTCTTTCTTCCTTGAAAAGAGATTGCAGAGGAGATGTCATTATGGCCTTTATCTTTCCAGTCCCTTTCTTCTGCTGCCTTTGCCATCTTTTCCTTCTTCTTACAGCAGGAAAAAGGTGATTGACTGGTGTGTAGTGTTGGTGAAGGGTGGGTTAGTAGCTTGTTGTGGAAGGACAGTAGTATAATGGATAGCAGCAGGATGCCACATTCCACCTCAGACTCAGTCCCTGAATTTTCTTCAGCCATATCAAACGGGTTCAATATAATTTTAAGCAACAATAACCATTCACTGATCATCTCCAGTCACAAGCAAGTCACATCAAAACAATTTCCTGAACCTAGCACCATGTGCCTTGGATGAACTACAGTTCCCATTACCCCCCAAGAAGCCTGCACATTGGCCAAAGTTGACTAAATTGTGGTGGAACTGAGCTGGAGGCTCCAGGCTGGGGAAGGCCATAATAGGATACTGGAAGGAACAAACGGGTGGGGGCAAAGAACAGCTCTGCTTTCTGATATTTATAGTAAGAATAACATACAAAACAGCCTCATGTACAAACGCAAATAGAATCTTGAATTCTTTTTAACAAGTTGATTCATTGTTTCTAAAGTTGTTTACTGTGAATTTTAGATATTCCAATGAAAAAACCCTCTTTTTGTGCCACTGAACAGGGACAGGGCAAATGGTGACCTCTATGATGCCGCTAGACTCCAGTTTGCATGAACCCATCCTACACATAATGGTGAGGGATGATGGCTGTACAGCTCAACTGCAGCTATAGGATTTACAACATTTCTTCTTCTCCTTCAAGTGCCATATCTGATTCTGACATTGGTTCTCATCATTGAGATCAGCCATGAAGATTGTCGTGGGAATAATATAATGCAGTGGCCTCCCATTAGCCTTCTGCGTCACAGTGTGATACCCATAATGCTGATCCAATTCTGCAAGTCACTTGGTACACAAAGGCCTCTTCGGCCCCAGGCGAAGCTGCTGCCCTCCATCAATATGGATTCAAATGGGATTTAATCTTCTTGGGGACCATCACCCTTCCCTGTGGACTCTGCCACCCAAGGCTGTTAGTCCTCAGGATTGTCAGGTTTGTTAACAGTTATGGGATTACAATTTTTTTACTACCACGCCATGATGTCACGGACATCATGGGTGTGGCCAATATCATGATGTTATGATGTCATAGGCAGAGCTGACATCATGATGTCATGACATTGTGGGCGGGACCTTAAAATAAAAAAATAATAAAATAAAATAAATACACACACACCCCTCCCACCCACCCACCCACCCACCCACCCACAACACAAACCCCTCACTTACCCCTTGGAGGGCTTGGCGGTGGCGGACAGCCAGGGCACGCCAGGGCTCAACCTGCCCATGGGGGCTCGGTGGCACCAGGGGAGGTGCCCTCCTCTGAGGGCTGCCGCTGCTGCTGCTGGAGCCGCTATGAAAAGGTGCAGCTCTGGCTCCGAAATTTTTTTTTAATTGGAGCGAAAATGGCTCCAATTTAGTGCACATGCACAGAAACACAATCTGACGCATGCGCAATGCGTTAGATTGAGTTTCTGTGCATATGCACTAAATTGGAGCCATTTTGGCTCCAATTTTATTTTTATTTTCTTTCGGTGAGGCGTCCAGAACCGGATGCCTTAAAAATGGGCTACCCTCTCGGAGAACCCTCCGAGATTGGTCCTACCGGTTCCGGGGAACCGGATGGAACCGGGGTCATCCCATCACTGTTTGTTAACCACCACCCAATGTGTCGCATCGCTGGCAGTATGATCTACTCCAGTGTATCCCAAACTATGTTATGCGGAACACTCGTGGACTTTAATTACCACAAGCCTAAGTCAGTACATTGGCTGATCAGTGCTTTAGGAAATTGACTTAGACTTCTGGGAATTGAAGTCCAAAAAACCCTAGTGGGACTCCCCACCTCCAATTTTTAAAGGTCTTTTTAAACTGCAAAAATCCTTTCAGCCCTTTAGAGCCCCCCCCCAAAAAAAAAAAGTTGAGGCAAGACATACTGGGGATTATATAAACATAGAAGAATTGTCTCCCTGAGGCTAAAGGGTGGTTTAGGAGGAAAACTGGAGCTTGTGGGGAGCTAGGACCTGCACCTAAAGCAAGAAGCAGACTGCTAAATTGCAGATAAGGTTATGTTTTCAAAACACAGAGAACCACCATTTTTCAACCATAGCATACATTGTTAGGCATCATATAGTATCAACACACCTATTACTCCTTCAGTCTGAAGTTTCCACCTTCAACATCAGACCTCATGGCATGTCAAAGTCTGTTGTTGTTTTTTTAAAAACTTTGCTGCTTTTCTTCTCCATCATCATTTTTATAGCACCTGATGAAGAGTACTGAATGTTAACATTTGCACTTTCTTGTAGAATTTTACTTAATCCTAATAAAGATACATATTGCATATGGATTTCAAATTTTCTTTCTGTGTGTGAAACAGCAAAGTCTAATATAGTTATACAACAACTGTTGTTCCTCCCTTTTAACAAAACTTTGAACAAGAAGGCATAGATGCTGTACATTCATCTTTACTTATATGATTACTCTTTTGAATTAGTACGATATTCTGCATCACTATTCATCAAACTTTGAACAATATTTTGTGCTATAAATTTTATTCCAAAGCTGATTCCATTCCTTTTCAATACACTCCTCCTTCCAGACAATGGCTGGAATCCAAAAAAGGGTCTGTGCTATTATCTCTCACAGAAAAACCTTTGACCTGAATCCATAGTATTTTCTTTCTATTATTAATTTTTTTATTAATTTTAAGGGGAAAATACAATTAACAAAACAATCAAAAAGAATAAAAAGCATCCATATCTCTCACAGGAAAACCTTTGACCTGAATCCATAGTATTTTCAACTAAGGCAGACCAATTAAATCAACAGAATTTAGATGTGTTGATTCATCACTCAGCAATTGATTAAATTGCTCTCTTCTAGCTGAGACTAACAATCAGCTGTAGCAACTTTGTCTCTGTGATAAAACAGAAACTTCTATGTGAAAAATAAATGTACAGTATCACATAGGCAAGCTTTCCAGATGTTTATATCACATGGAAGTAGAAACAAAAGACTATGTCAACCCCATAAAGGTTAAAGGTAAAGGTTACTAACAGTCACACATGCTTTGCTCACCTCCAGACTTGATTACTGTAATGTGTTCTACATGGGGCTGCCCTTGATGACCATCCAGAGGCTTCAGCTGGTCCAGAATGTGGCTGCTCGGGTGGTGATGGGATGCTCGCGCCTCACCACTGCTCAGAGAGCTGCACTGGCTCCCAGTTTGCCTCCGGGTGCAATCCAAGGTGCTGGTTATCACCTTTAAAGCCCTACATGGTAGTGGACCAGGATACTTAAGAGACCGCATCGCTCCGAGGACATCTGTTTGTCCCACCAGAACAAACTGGAGAGGCTCTTTAGTTGTGCCACCACCCAGAGAGGCACACCTCTCTGGCAACAGAAAGAGGGCCTTCTTTGTGTCTACCCCAGCCCTATGGAACCTCCTACCAGTTGAGTTACGTATGCAAACAAAGCTGTTGTCCTGTAGGAAAGGAGTGAAAACCTGGCTGGCAGGATGGTTTTGGGGGATGGGTGATATAACGATCCCAGCCCATTGGCTAATCTGAGCCCTCTTGTCCTCAATTTCTTAGCTGTAATTTTAGTTTACTTTTTAATCTGTTTTAGCTAGTTTTAATCTTTTGATGTAATAATGTTAAATTGGTTTTAACTGTTATTGATGTTTCTGTTGTAAATCGTCCTGGGTCACTTCGGTAATGAGGGCAATGAATAAGTTTGAGTCATAAATAAATAAATAAATACTCTTGCTCAAAAGCCAGTTGTATATGACTCTAGGGTTCAGTGCTCATCTCCATTTATAGCCAAAGAGCCAATGTTGTCTGCATCTGCAGACGTTTTTGTGGACATGTGGCAGGTATTCCTAGACACCGGATTGCACGGAATGCTGTTTACCTTCCCACCGAAGTGGTCCCTATTTACTTACTTTCAATTTCTTGCTTTCAAACTGTTAAGTTGTCAGGAGCTGGGACAGATACGGGAGCTCATTCCATTGTGCAGTACTCAGGTATCGAACTGAAGACCTGCTGCCTTTCATTCAGCATCTTAACCACTTGAACCACTGCAGTCCCTTATGTCGTCAAACCCATACTTAACTGTCAAATCAGTCACACTCTCTTAGACTAGACTACCTCATACAACTGTTGGGAGAATAAAATTATGCATACTGTGAGAGAGCCAGTGTGTTACAATGTATAGAGCAAAGACTAATAGATATGAGACTTTGGTTTTGAGATCACCCATGGAAATTCACTGGGGATGGCAATGTGAAATACCTCACATATTAAGGTCCTATGACCTAATGGAATACAACATATTATGAGGAAGGATAGAGTGACAATGAAAGAAATATTTGAAATGGCTAATGTGTATATTCCACGATCTTACTCATCCCTATATTTCTTCTACTAGTTCACTTCTACTAGCTCACTTTGGCAGTCTTTCTTTCCTTTCCATTCAAATATTTAGGTATCCTATGTGAGAACATTTTTCTCTTCCTCAAAAAACATTTTCCGTTCCTCAAAAATGTATTCTTAATATGCAAAGATAGATAGATTTATAAACTAAGGTGACTCCTAAATGTGAACTTCTGACTTTAGAAACATGGCAACCTTCATAACACTCTTGATTGCTAGCTGTTGAGAAGTCTCAGATAATAATCTGAATACTTTTGAGTTTCCAACATACTAGAAATATTTTCCTACAAATGTATAACCCTGCAAATTTAACAGATAATAATCTGTGGTTTACCTAGATAATATGAATTTTCTGAAATGTATAATTGTCTACACTGCCAACTTCAGAGTCATTTAAACCATTTATTCCTGAAAGAAATAACATCTTTAAATTTAAATAGGAAGTTATAGCTCAAGCTGTGCTCTAGAAATTAAGGAAGTTTAGATCACAAATCACTCCCCTCACTTCATTCAAAACAAGGAAACACTGATTTACCTTTTTTGTATCTTAGTTTCCATCACAAGTAAACACAAGATATAAGCTCTATTCTTTGATTTGCTCAAGAAAAAAACATTCTTTTCATCTAGAATTAAGCTCATTATATAAAAGACCTTCTTCCAATACACATTGTCTGGGCTACTAAAGATTATGTAATTATGGATAAGAATGCACAACAAATCTGCTGTTTATGAGTGTTGACATTATCAAAGCCTATGTTTCATTTCAACTCTTCAGGTGCCACTAACAACGTAAAGCAGAGGGAGGGAAATAGCTAGCAGGAACACACTGAAGAGTTCACTTGAGCTGGGTGTTAAAGCACATCAGGATGTCTGCCAGTTGAATGAGGAGGGACAGTATGTCCTTTCTCATTTCTGATTTTTATTTTGTTTTAAACTGAAGTTTGTTTGTCTGTTTGCTTGTCTTTTAGAATATCCTGCTTTTTTGCCGCCGCCGCCCCCTCCCTCCCGAAAAAATGGGCACATCAGTGTTGGGGAAAGATAGTCTGCTTTTACTAACAATGTAAGTTTTTTTAAAAAGCTCTGTATATGAATGAAGCAAACCTTCAACAGCAACAAAATATCTTAGATTCACTGAGATCTCCCAATCAGTTGTATTGCTAAGGCAGTGGCGGTGGCTGCTACTCGTGCCCAAGGATACATTTTTTTCCTAAAGATCCTTTTCACAGTTGATGGATGTGACAAACAGGAAAAATGCCACTGATGTGAATTTGTTTAAGGTGGATCCCAGCTTGCCATGAAGTAACCCACACACTATGATCATGGAGCCATCTCTGGTGGCACATATGAAATGAGACATGCAGGATTTGGCATGCTGCCTTGAGGATACTGACAAAGTGTTTCTTCACAAGCAGTCCATCTGGCATGGCCTCTTCTACTTCCATGACTATTGGGAATCAGGGTTCCTTCTCTGCTCATTTTGACATTGGGCCCAATATGATGGTTTCCAGTGGCATTTCTTATGCTGTTGCCCCCTTTAGGGAGTCAGGTTATTTACCACTGCCCAACTCTTGGCGTTGAGTGGCTGCCTGTATGGTCTACAGTGGTTCCCAACAAGGGGTACACAGCCCACTAGTGGACTTCAATTTCCAGAAGCCTCAGTCAGTACAATGGCTGATCAGTGCTTTGGGGAAATGACTTAGGCTTCTGGGAATTGAAGTCCAAAAACCAGCATTTGGGAAACACTGCTCTACTCCATTACTGTAGTGGGATAAGGAAAGCGACACACATAAATAAAGGAGTGGAATATCCACTTAATCCTCTTTCTTAAAGAAATTGGTCCTGCATAATATTAAATCTGCCTTCACTGCTCTAAGTCTTCTCTTGAAAACCATATTTGGGGTCGGACATGTCCTACCCAAAGCCAGTCCTACTATACATCAGAGTAATAGAAAGCTATATTCTTTATTTCCTACATGTCACTGTATATTTTCTACCTTAGTAAAAGGCACTAATGGATCCTTCAAGCTTTTAGAAAGTGGCAGGACTCAGAATTAGAACTGCAGCAACCATAAATAAGAGCCATGAAGAAAACACTGCTAAAAATACTATTCTAGGTTCCATAAAAAGGATATATGAAAACTCATCAACCATAACTAAAAAGGTAGCTAGAGACAATATATACTATTTTACCTTTTAATCTACAGTGCTCGAAACAACTGATAACAAAAAGAATGAATGAATTTAAAACAAATCTGAAAACAAAACAAAATAATCCAACTTTATTTAACTAAACAGATACTACAATGGTGAAATTATTCTAAAACAAATCTTTTTTAAAAGGTTAATATATGTGAGTACAGTATGTTATGTACAGCAAATGAAATTGCATTCACCAAGCATTTGAACCGTGTAAGCAAATATAAATTGGAATTTCACTAGAGATTATATCCTAAAAAATGTCTGATCAATCTGGAAACTATCTGTAGCCAACAAACTTAAATTTAATTCAGGTTTAAATCCATTGGGAAGTCTAGCTGAGCCTGGTATTAGTGCATCATACTGTACTATATATCAGGGTGCCCAAACTATGTCCCGTCTAGTGTAGATCACTAGATGGTTCTGGAGTATGAGTATGATTTCGAGATTAAAGTCAAGTCTATGGAAGCTAATCAGAATATCGAATGTATGGGCATGTTTACTTCCACTTCCAGGAGTGACAAGGGCATTGTGGGCTGGATGAATTGGTGTTGGGGCCAGATTTGGCCTGTGGGCCGTAGTTTGGGCACTGCTGGTTTAAGCAGAGAAAATGACAGCTTAAAATCTATCTCATCCTGTTGCAAAACAGACTGCAAGGCTCGTTTTACTTCCACTTCCAGTGGGAGGAACCACGTGACTGGCCCGCTGAACCACATGACAGGCCCGCAGTCTGAAAGGTTTGGGCACCCCTGCTATATATAAATAAAAATTAAATTCTATTACATTCTCCTGTTCAGTGCCAACTATTCTCAAAGTAGGGATTAACCATCCATGCATAGAAAACACTACGTACTGTAAATGCTGCTCCCTTGTCATGCTCATTCCAGTCTACTGCATTGTGGGAACAGCAGCATCTAATGCAAGACAGGCAGTCATAAAAAAACGCTACAGTGTGTTGTATTTATTCTTTTGTTTCTGTTACAGAAGACCTGAAAACTTTCTCTAGCATCCATGCAGAAGGCTGGTTACTCTTAACCCAATTTTACCTTGCTTACATGAACTAGATAATGGCCCTGAATCTGTAATGACACACGAAAGCTGCAGAGAGAAAGTGTGATTTTTCCCCAGTCCATTTACTAAATCATATAGAGTACTTTGTGTGAGAGCTATTATGTACTATGCACAATTGTTCCTTTTCTTTTTCTTTTTTCTTTTTGGTTAGGGGGCTGTGTATGCATTTCATTTGAATACAACTCAGCAGTTTTGGCTGCAACTCGGCAGTTTTGGCTGCAACCCACTTGTACAAGCTACCATTTTGGAAATTGTAATGAAGTAGTTTCTACATTACAAGTACTGTTGTTAATCATTACAGAAGCATCCCAGAGAAATTACATACTTTGAAAGATTTAAATCGCTGATGGTTCAAGGTTATTTTAAACTGGGTTACTTTGGAGGATTTTAATTTACAATAAATTGTGTTCTTGTGGCCTTATGGGTCATGGAGAGATGGAAGTAATCACGTGATTATTTGGAAGATAGGTAAAGGACACCCTTGCTTGAAAGCCAGTTGTATCTGACTCTAGGGTTCAGTGCTCATCTCTGTTTATAGCCAAGGAGCCAGTGCTGTCTGCATCTGTAGACGTTTCTGTGGACATGTGGCATGCATCGATAAAGGAGTGCACAAACACTGTTTACCTTCTCATCAAAGTGGCCACTATTTATCTCCTTGTAATTTCTTGTTTGCTAACTGCTAGGTTGGCAAGAGCTGGGACAGAGACGGGAGCTCACTTCCTGCTGTAGTTGCGTATTGAACTCTAACCTTCCAGTTGTCAAGTTCAACATTTTAACCACTTGAGCCACCACAGTTTGTTTGGAAGGTAGAAACAGAGGCAAAAGATTTATAGAAAAGTCTCACCTCCTTGTCTCTTATACCCCTATTTTAATGAGATTACTCAGTAAAAAACTTAATTTCTATTGTAGTCATGGGGAGAAATTTGTCTGACCAAAACTGATCCACGGAATCAGTGAGAGGTAAATATCAAAGTCCATTCATTAAATAGTTCAAGTCTACTAGTGATTAACAAGTCAATTTAGCCTATGACATTAAATTACTACAAACTGTGATTGTGCAACCAATAAAGAAAAAGCTATCTTGGAAGGAGACAGGGGTTTCATGGTTCTGCTAGCATTGTTTGGAGGATTAATTTGAATGAAATACCTGGCTTGAATCACCTTCCTCAAACACACTTCCCTGACATTCATAACTGAACAATATTACTTATTATGGTCCAAGTTCAACTTAATATTGACCAGATGAAAATCATCTGTTAACAGAGTTGCCAGGGATTTCCAAGTACACAAACAGTGGCATTAGTTCCGGTGGTCCCTTGGGAAGCTACAATATTTCAACCAGAAAAAGTTCTGGAAATTCTCTCTCACACACATACCAATATCCTACTCGAAATTTGTGCACTTCCAACTATTGCTGTGCAAACAACTGCACTGTTTGGAGATGTGTCTGCTGAGCAACAGGTAAAGCAACCAGTTAGCCTAACCACTTTAATCACTTCTACTTATCTTCAATTAGAAATTTAATGGGCAGCTACAATGCCACATAAGAGTAAGTGAAATGTAGAGGAGCAAACTATAGAAGAATGCAGTAGTAAAGTATAACGTATATTTGATATAATATTGTATGAAATTCAGTAAAACAGAAATGTAGTGTGTTAAACCACATGCAATCCCCAACCTCACTGTGTTAGGAAGGTATAAAAGCTGATCATGAAAAATTTCATGGAGAGGCACAGATTATAGGCAGTTATATACACACACAGAGAGAGAGAGACATACATACACATATTCTATTTATTTCATTATAAATCAGATACAATTTGTTCTTTTGGCACCATCTTTGAAATCTTGCCCAACTTTTGTGGGCAACAGTTACCATAATAAACCTTTACAAAGAAAAGAACCACTGCAGCATGGATTTCTCTAATGTAGGCATTCGCACCCTACAGCCCACAGGCCAGACCTGGCCACTGACACCATTCCATCTGGCCCTTGAAGCATACAGCACTTTTGGGGTGGGGAGGGGAAAGGAAAAATGTTTTGGGTCATTACCAGAGATGGCCGCTAGAGAGCGCAAAGCACGATTTCTCATAGGAATGCATTGAAAACCAATTTCATGTTCTAAAAAGCCCCCCAAAAAGCCCAAACAAAAGTAGAGGCAGAGGCAGGTGAGGTAGGAAGGCTCCTTTTGGTTGTCAGGGCAGAAGGGGAGGAGAGTATTCTTTTAAACAAGGGAGTTATTTGTTAAGGTGAGTGGACTCCATTTTTGCAAAACACCAGAAAGCTTTGCATTCAAAAACTGAGGCACCAGTGTTGAATTCATTGAGTTATTGCTTTTTGTGAGTGCCATTTTCTTATGTTTGTGTGTGTGTAGTGAGGGGAAGGGAGTAAAGTAGTTGTTTTGTTATTCTGTTTTTGATTTTGTGTGTTTGGGGGGGGGGTATTATCTGATATTGTGTGTATACCACCCAGAGTGGGAAACATGTAAGTAAATAAATAATCTATTTTTTTTTAAAAAAAAGCCCAGCTCCCAGAACAGTCTGTGAGAGCTTGACTTGGCCCCCAGCATAAAAAGGTTGAGAACCCCTGTCATGATGCATGCATGCATTCATTCATTCTGCTCATCAGATTCATATCTGGATGAAATAATCCTCCATAAACTATTGTCTGTAACATAATGTATGCTTAGTGTGGGCTGCTGGGTTTCCTCATATCTCAGGTCTTTACAAGCCTCCAATGCTATTTAACATCAACATAGAAATACTAGGATAGTTTACCTAGGGTTTTGAAGTTTGATGTCCCCAGTATGCTATTCACACTCAACCCCACTTCTTTTCTTTCCATCTAAATTCAAGGAAACTATTTGGGATCTAGATCTATGTCTGATGAGGGTAGTGGGCTGGATAGGGGTAAATACACTGAAACTTAATTCAGATAAGAAAAGGTACTCAATTTATCATTAGGAATACCAGGGAATAAGAATTCAACATGTGCTGAATATAGTTACACTTTTCTTGAAAAGTAAGGTCTACAGTTTGGCCGTGCTTCCAGTTTAAGATTCAGGTTTCAGTAAAGTCCAGTGTTTTCATATTTAAAGTCAGTGTACCAGCTAAGCATGTTCCCTAAGATGTCTGGTCTAGATACAGTGGCATATGCTCTCATTATCCATCTAGACTACTGCAATGCACTCTATATGATGTTGCCTTTGAAGAATCCCATTCAATGTGTTTTATACATGATCCTAATTATTGAATTCATTTAACAGTGACAGGTGGGAGATAGGCTACAATCCAGATCTAATTTTCATTAGTGAACCTATATAGTTCAACAATGCATTAAAAGCACAGGTGACCCAAACACTCAACACAGACTCATTCTACATCAGATCTACTCAACCATCTTCAATCTATACCAATCTGCATAAGGCATAATTTTTTAAAAATCTGGTAAAAGTTTACAAGAGTGCCAAACATAGCTGTGCTACACATTGCCCTTCAGAGTAATCAAAACACTTTGATTAATCTGTAATTTCCATTTTGGAATGTTCTTGTGGCTCCATTCCAAAAGAATATCAGGTTAGCTACATCCCATGGCTCACTCTAGAAATACACACTCAATACTTACACTATATTTCATATTTCAAAGAAAATCCCTTTAGTGCAGATACAATAAAAGTGATCTTGATTCTTGAAGAAACAAACAAACAAACAAACAAACAAACAAACAAAACCCCATTGTATAGATATTATACTAGAGCTTGATATGGCAAGAAGCAGCCAGAAAGCTTGGAGACTAAACAACATTCCAAACAACAAATATTCCCAAACTCCAAGAGTTTTATCTATGCTAATGTTCTTGCCTTGACAGCCCAGGAGAAACTGAGTCCATCAAATATCAGTAACGTCTGCATTAGAAGATCTTTCCTTACATTTTAATGACTATTAGCTGAAACTAAACCCTTTAAAAACACAGATCTGTGCCTTCCACTTGAAAGAAGCATAGAGAATGCTCCAAATTAGCTGGGAAGGTAAGAATATAGAACACTGACCTAACCTATAGTGTTTGGGCATCACTTTGATTCAAACTCTGACCTATAAAAAACACTGTCTAAACACTGAACAAAAAGATACTGCCAGAAATAACATATTTGGGAGATGAATTGGGTCAGAACGGGATGCACATACACAAAACAAGTCAACAGCTTTCTCCCTGAGCTACTTCACTGCAAAATATGCTAATACTGTATGGTATAAATCAGCACCTGCCAAAAATTTGGATATAGTTCTTAATGAATCATACAGGATTATTACTGGCTGTTTGAAATCTACTCTCACTGAAAATGTTGTTTATTTGGCTGGTATTGACTCTCCAGAGGTATGTTAAGAATTGTTAGCAAGAAATATATACAAGAGAAATCCTTAGAAAGACCAAAAACAGAAATGGAGGAAATAATAAGTAAATTAAGAAAAGGAGAGATAGTAATTAAAGGACTGGTTAGTAAAATTTACAAAATATTAAGTAAAGGGACCAGAGCCCAAGAAATATTAAAAAATATATGGGAAGAGGAGTTGAAGGTGGAAATTTCAAATCAAGAATGGAGGGAAAAATGGAAGAGAAGAATCATGAAAAATATGTCAATAAGAGTGAAAGAGCACAATTACAAACTATTATGGAAATGGTATCTGACCCCGGTGAAGTTGCACCAGATTGACGATAAAAAAAGTAACAAATGTTGGAGGTGCAATCAAGCACTGGGCTCATACGAGCATATGTGGTGGTCATGTAAGGTGGTCAATGCATTTTGGGGAAAAATCGAAAAAGAAATAGGAAATATTATGGGAATGCGACCAAAACTGGGACCAGATACTGTGCTACTAACAAATGTTGAAAAAATGAATGTGAATAATGATAAGAAAGAGTTGATATCAATAATGTTGTCATCAGCAAGGCATATTATTGCGAGAAATTGGAAGAATGATGTTCAACTAAATATGGAAGATTGGTACAGAGAGATATGGGAATTAGCGTTGAATGACAAACTAACATGGGAGGTGATGGTCAGGAAAGGTGCAATTCGTGAGAATAGATTTTGGAAGATATGGCATCCCCTGATAGAACATTCATTGTATAAGGGTAAAGGGAATCAACCAGAACCAGATCAACTGAGTTTTTGGAAAAACAAATGAATAAGGATAACCGTAGTTTCTCCGGATATTGTAAATAACACAGGGTGATTTCTTTTTTTCTTTTTCTTTTCTTTTCTTTTCTTTTTTTCTTTTATACATATATATATATATATTTATATAGATGTACCTATACTTTCATGTTTGTTTTCATGTCTGTTTTCATATTATTATTATTTTTGATTTTTGTGTATTGAAAAGTATAAATAAAATTTATTAAAAAAAAAAAAAAAAAAAAAAAAAAAAAAAAAAAAGAATTGTTAGCAAACATTGAACAAAATCAGGTAATACAGTACAAAACTCATCCATTTCATAGAACTAAATCACTAAATGAGTTTAAATGAAGAGTTTTCTGTACACTCTCAACTGCTAAATCAGGGGTTCTCAACCGTTTTGTACCACAGGCCAGACAATTCCCCCTAAGACATCTGAGCGGGCTGGACGTGTGGTTTCATCCTGCCGTAAATGCTGCCGTAAACCACCGTGGCTGCGTTTGCACATGCATGGGCACGTTTGTGGCTGTTGTAAACATGTCAGCTTCCGCTTCTGGGGTTGTTGCCAAGGGCCAGATGATTTGCCATTGGGGTCCAAATCCAGCCTGCAGGCTGTGGCTTGAGAACCCCTGCTCTAAATAGATCGGAAGAGGCTATATTATTAAAACTATGGAGAACAAAAGTAGCACACTTTGTTGAATGGATGTTCTGCCCACCAGGACAAGATTATGGCAAGACCATCTGGAAGTCACTTAATAGACTTTGAAGCAAAGTAGGAAGATAAAAGAATAGTCAAGTAAAATAGGGTGTCAGTAATCAAATTTACTCACAAGTAGGTCTACTTGCCCACCAGTGGTTGATTTCTGCTTCTGAGCTGCTCCCTCTCTAGGATACTAGATTAGTGTAGATTAGGTAGCACATTGCCAAATAAACACTCCACGCATGTTCAGGTATTTTAAAAGTACAGTCAAACCTCGCATAAAGAGCGTTTCACTTAAAGAGTAATTCGCTTAAAGAACAGGATTTTCTCTGAATGTTTGTTTCGCTTAACAAATAAAACCAACCTAAAACTCGCTTAACAAATACATCGGGGTTTGAAATCCCCCCCACAACTGGTCATTTACAATGGTGTTTCGCTTAAAGAGCAAACTCGCTTAAGGAGCAATCCTGTGGAACACATTATGCTCTTTAAGCGAGGCACCACTGTACTGTATATTGTAATCAGAGTAAGTTACAGAAGAAAGTTTATCAAAAGTTCAGAAAACACATCAAAATAAAGAAAGCTTCTCTAATTGAGGAAGCCCAAGAGCCCCGGTTCTGGCTTACTCAACTATATGTTTGCAGTTCACCCTTAGCTCAAAGCATTGGATCAAGAGAGCATTTTGGCTCCACCTTCTGGGTTTTACCTCCTCCCACAGGGTCCACCTCCTTGCCATTCCCCTAAAGGAATCCAGCCAGTGATCATACAGCATAACATGTCCATCACACATTAGGTTTCATTTCTTACAACTCATGAGGCCAGCATGTTTATACATTCCAATCTCTCTAAGATACCTGTATTGTTGTGATCCAGTCCTCATCAGACTCTGAGGATGGCCTGTATCAGGGGGCACTCCCTATGCCCAGCCCAGTTCTGCTTGCACCCGAGCCTGAGGATGTCCTGAGCCAGAGATCTCAGCCTGCAACTGGCCCAAATCTGTTTCCCCTGGCAACTGACCTGTCAGATCAGGGGTCTGGCTCTGACAGTGATCAGCCCTCAGTCAGGGAGAGGTCCAGAAATGAGCTATACCTGAGATGCAGGCAGGCTAGAGCGATGTACCAAAGGAGGCTCTCAACTGATAACGATTAGATAGAAGGCTTATAACCAAGCTTGTTGCAGCCTACCAGCATCGGTATGATTCTTGTGAGAAGACCAACACCCTGCTCGACTGCAGGCTGCTTGCCTAGACCCTGTCTACCATGACCCTGACTTCTCTGCCAACCCTGATGATACCCCTGGACACCCTTTGGATTAGACGCTTGCTCGGACTACTGGTAAACAGACCTCAGCTTGCCTTTTGGACTTTGATATCTGGACTCTCCTCGAAGAGACTCTCTGTGTAGCGCCACCGTGCAGTGACCATGCCCACTCGGGTGGGTCAGCACAGGTATGTGCTAAAGGTTCTCCCACGCATTGAACTCTCAATCTTGGATGGGGCTAAAGTCAGGGCGCAAATCCTGCCCTGACATAGGGCTACTGGAATCCAGGATTTTCTGTGAATGTGGAACATTGCCTTACCCCTTGGAATGCAATTTATGCACTCCTATATATTCAAAATAAATCTAATAAATAACAGTCTAATTGTTTTAACATTTTACTTTACTTTGGATTTTATCCATAATTTTCATATATATCCTTAATTTTAGATTGCACAATGTTCTGATAAAAATAAAGTTTTAAAATGTTTTAAAATTGTAGTATTTAATATTGTTATCTGTTACATTTTAAAACATCACATTATATCCTTCTTCAAGCGTGCTTAATTATATTGTTTTAATTAATTGTGAAAATGCCTTTGGTTTCTCCACCAAGAAATAGATGGCATACAAATTAACTAACCAACCAGAAGACGAAGACGAAGAAGAAGAAGAAGAAGAAAAAGAAGAAGAAAAAGAAAAGAAGAAGAAGAAGAAGAAGAAGAAGACACTTTAAATACCACTTTTTGGTTTCTAAAGAACTGGAATTCTTTCTTTCTGGTTTGGTTAAAACAAAATGTAAGAGCCAGTTGTTTGTTTTAGAGAAGAAATATGCCCCTTGGAGGGTCCCTTGGAGGCTTTGAGGGCAGCTGCAAAAATGTCCCTAAGGGCAGTCTGTGGTTCCATATTTCCCTCCTCTGTGGTAAGCATTTGGGGACATGAAAGGAGTCTCATTCGAGCGTCCCCTGAGCAGAATTTCTCCAACAAAAATCCTTTCAACCCAGAGTAATCTCTGACATGAAATTATTAGCAAATAGCTTTTAAGCTAGGTAGATATAAAGCCAAATAACTATGTTAGAAATTGATATTTTCTTAGAACTAAGTCCCACTGTAAATAAAATGTGCCAGTGCATGTACAAAACGCAGCAGTAAATGCACCCACAGCTGTTGTAAATGCATTTATGACAACTATGGTTCATTTATGGCAGTGTTTGGCACATGTGCGGGTGTGTTTTACTTCCACTTCTGGGAGCAGCAAGGGTGAGGCGGGCTGGATGATTTGGCACTGTGGGCTGGATCCAGCCGATGGGCCTTTGTTTGGGCACCCCTGGTCTAATTATTATCTAGGAATATGAGGAAATTAATAGATGTTAATTTTATGTCGTTATTCTTCTGAATAACTTTTGGCAGTTAAGAAAACTTCATTTTTAGTTGTATTTATTTGCTCAACTAGTAAGTTCTACTTAAAACCTTTGGAAGGTGGGCTCTGACTGACACAGTAGAGTTTAGAAAGAGCAAAATGTTACTTGCCTTATGAACAAGTTGGGACAATTAAAACATTCTGATTAGAGCAGATGACAAATGAGTATTTCTCTGGATTTTTAAAAATGTTCCACCACATTATATCAAAGCAAGTGACGCATTTTATAAACAAAGCAGAAGTGATCTTCAGAGTATGAATAAATTTTCAACATGCTCATAAAACTTTTTTCAAAATCAATTTTGATACTATTATTTATTGGGTTTTCTGGGTAACCCCAAACATGTCCATTTATTTTCACTACTAGTAGCAAAATGATGGCTGAGACAAAGTGGATGTTTGCTTCCCACAGCTATTTCATGGTGCAAAAGATTATTCTCTTTCTCTTTTAAAAAAAATCATCACAATCCACAATGTTTAGAAAACTGTATCTTCAGCAAAATCCTGTAGTACTTTGCTGACATGTTGAATGTGTGTGTTATTTAACAGATTGTGATACTGCAACTGTTCTTCTTTTTCTTATAAGAACATTGTATACTTATTAACAACACCTGTTCTAAAGTGGCTGCTAAGAAATAAATATAATTATATGATTAAGTAACTAAGAGTGAATACCATGTGACAGGTTCCTTTGTCTAGCGACTTTAAATCTGTAAGATGATAGTAGTTCTGTGTTCCCAACCTTACAGATTCTTTGGGAAACAACAGTAGATGAGCAGACAGTTGGGGTTTTTTTTAAAGAAAAAAGTATGAATATTCAATGGTCTTAATTATCTGTTCAACAAGGCAGAAAGTGCAACAAGCATCCTCTCATTAAATCTAGAGGAGTCATTCCTTCAAAAGCCATTAAAAATGATGGAAAGGTAGATTCTTCAATTAACTGCTTTCCTGTCACACAAGCTAAGAGAGAAGGCTACAAACACTGTATTTTTGGGAACACACAAACTGTCATGTCAGTATAGTATCTTCAGAATGTGGACCTGAAGGAAATATGTGTGTGGTTTTTTAAACCAGTGTCAGTTGGCTTGCTCACCTGATGTGAATTTGCAAGATATTATCAACATGTTCACCACTGAATCACCACATCCCTGCCTATTAACAAAAATGAGTTGTTTAATCACATGGAAACAAATATTTATTCAAATGACTAGGCAAATACTTCCCTGCTGCTTGGTTAACCTAGATGTAATTACTGCTCACCTAAGGTGAAGTGACAAGAATCTATCAAGTTTTGCAGCTGCAGAATTATCTGGGGTCAAGTCGACATTTGCACTAGTTTATTTTCAATAATGTGTGCCTCAACAGGCACATATATTAAAACTGATACAATTAGACAAAAAGAACCTAGTAACATTTATTCAGAACATTCTCAGGGGATAAATGCCACAGATTTGTAAACCAGTCCCTTTCTTCACAGGAAAGTATAGTATACAATATGATCATTTTTTTAAACAGTCATTTAAAAAACTTGGTTAGGGTAAGATACAGGCCTTTATTTTTATTTTATTTTTTGCAAAGATGTTGCAAAAAGAAAGTTTTCCACCTTCACAACTTTAAGTGTAGGGATGAAAAGAATACCCATTGAATTCCTCGTTTCAACATGAAGAGAAACATCAATGTCATGGAAATAGATATGAGGCCTGTGGCTTTTTTTTAAAAAAAAATAGTGACATACATTTCTATGGGCTGTTCACTGGAGGGAGGTAGCACTGATGCATTATGGGTTGTTACTGGGCAAGTATTGTGTTTTAGACTAAACAATCTACCCTCGTGTTCTGGGAGAAACGAAACATAAATTTTAATGGATAATGAAGTACTGTGTAGTGATTGGTTGGAATCCTTGAGAGGAAGGCCAAGAGGGTGGAACGTTGAAGGAGATAAAAAGGAAGACCAGGAGAGAGGATGGTCCATTTGCTCTTTCTATGTTGTGTGAGTCTATGGGGGTGCTTCGAACTCTGCAGTCATGTAGTCTATTAAACTAGAGGGAGGAGCCCTTTAGGGCTTCCAAACTTAGTAAGGTTTTCATTATTTTAATGTGCTTTCTGAACTAAGGATGCTTTATTTGCTTAAGAAATCTGTAACCCTGTTTTTGCTACAAAATATATATTTTAAAAGGCATGAAGACTGGAGCAGAGTTGTTTATTTTTCTATCCGCTACCTTTCTAACTGCCTGATTTAGGTCAGGATCTGTAATAAGGTAAGCAAATCCTGGATTGCTTAGCTGCAGGCCATCAATTCGGTGTGTTCCCACTAACTTGTAAGCCAAGGCACTACTCGAGAGTATCGGGACCATGATAGTCAACAAATAATTTCTAAAGCCAGTAAGATTTATTTATTTATATTTCACATTTGCTATCCCGCCCCAATCGGGTGTACCCGACTCTGGGCGGCTTACAAAACAAATACAATCGCAAACCCACACAATAAAATACTAATAATTAAAAAGTTTTAAAACTGTAAAAGTTCATAAAAACAGGGAACAAGCAGCCCCAAGGAATAAAACCAAACAGGAAGAGAGGCTGTCCCTTAAATTAACCACCCTGTGTGGGATCCCACATTCCTTGGTCCCCACACTTGTCCCGCCAGCCAGGTTTTTAAGCTCTTCCAGAAGATCCCTGCTTCTGAAAATAAGGCAAAGTAGTGGAAGACAGAGGTGCCTGGCGGGCAATGGTCCATAGGGCCGCAAAGGGTTGGAATCAACTGTGCGACTGAACAACAACAACAAAACAGTCTTACTTCTCCATCACCCTTCTGCCAAAGTCTCTGTAATTTCCATAAAATGTCCTTTGTTTTCTTTCTGTTCAAGAAGCAAAACCCATACACACAAAAATCATAGAAGAACTGGTTGATTTTTTTAAACGTTGGAACCAGCTCTCTGGTGTTACAAATTTTTAAATAGCAGATAGTCTAATTTGGAACATTTTGCAGTTCATGAAACTGTGTGAACTGCATACTTCTACAGAAACATTGGCAATTTGCATACAAGACAATTCTGATATCAGAACTGGCCCCTGCATGTGAGGATGAAACCAAGAAGAATTTCTTGTCAGGTCAGTATGAGATGGAAACAAGAAGAATTTCAAATATTAATTTAACTCTGCCCCGGATTAAACTGGCATTCTGGCTCTACGTTATTAGTGCTGTTTATGAATGGGTCCTTCTCGGGTGGAGCTGGTCAAATCCTGTCAACTTCACTAGAAAAACCATAAGCTCCTGCTTGCTGAAAATATTTTTTAACTTAGTGTGTGCGTGCGTGTGTGCGTGTGCGTGCATGTGTGTGTGCGCATGCCAGAATTACTCTGGGTTGAAAGGATTTTTGCAGGGGATGCCCAAATGAGGTTCCTTTCACATCCCCTATCATGCAGCTCTTGGGGAATCAAACCCTGTCCTTTCAGTCTCCAAGCACAGTGCTTTTACCCACTGTGCCACCGGGAGCTGCATTTATATTAAGAACGCTGACAGTGATTACTTCACCTATACCCAATTGTCATCACTGGGCTTTCCATTACAGAAGGTATCAGCTTTATCTTTCTGTGCCTCAACTTCAGGGCCTACAATATCTTCCATCTTGACTTTCTCTTCTCCTTCCCAATTTTCTGAGGGGAATTCTGCTGGACCCACTTGTACCTCCACATCAGCCCATTCTTTCTTCTTCCAAAACCCCCTCAATCTCCTCAGCTTCCTCTTTTATACTGCTCTCTTTCTGCTGTCCCCGTAACCTCCCCACCAACATGCTCAAGTGGGGACTGCTGGCAGACAACAGCATGCTGTGTGAATGTGAAGAGATACAGAACCCAGCTCATTTACTGGTCTGCCGATTACTGCCAGAAATATGCACCAATGAGGATTTAAGTTTGGCCAAATACAAAGCCAAGACTGTGACTTCATTTTGCCAGTCCAAGTTTGATGTGGACACAAAAGACGACCTGAATAGTTCTATACACTCATTTTCTCAGCCATCATCTTCTCACTCACATCTATGGGAAAGCTGAGAGAGGAGTGTCCTCAGAACCTGGGATCAGGGTTCTCCTCACATTGCTAAAAGAAAGATTTGTAAGACACTGCATAAAGTGCTCTTATAGGACTGAATATTCAGAACACAGGTCTACAAAAATCTACTTAGGACCATGTTCCAGGAACTACACTGCACACATTAACTGGTCATCATTAAATTTTCCCCCAAATTATAATCACTACCCGGATAACGCTAGTACCGGATAGCGCTAAAACCGCATGACGTTACAAGATTTTCGGAAAAATCTTGTAACGAATAGTGCGATTTTTAGTGTTATCTGATACAGTCGTTCTTAGCAGCAGGGTGGCTGGAAAGCTGAATGGGGTTCTCCGTTCAGCTTCCCAGCCACCCTGCAGCTATGGAGGCAGGGGTGGGGAGGCTGGAAAGCTGACGGGGGGGGGCTCCCCCGTCGGCTTACCCAGCTACTCCACAGTTGTGGAGGCAAGGGCAGGTGGCTAGGGAAGCCGACAGGGAGTCCCCGTCAGCTTCCCCAGTCACCCTGCAGCTGTAGATTGGGAACTCTGATCTATCTGGAGCAGGCAGGGGACATGATCCAAGCTGTTTCTGGGCTTCCCCGACGTCCTCAGCCAGTGCAGCAAGCCAAAACATAAGGGTTCGAATCCCGACATTCTGGCTTGCTGCACTGGCTGAGGACGTCGGGGAAGCCCAGAAACAGCTTGGATCGGGTATCCCCACCTCCCTGGACCTAAAAAAAGGTCCATTTTTTTTTACCAATTTTGGGGTCTCTGACCTCCCTGCCGGATCCAGGGAGGTGGGGAGACCCGATCCAAGCTGTTTCTGGGCTTCCCCGACGTCCTCAGCCAGTGCAGCAAGCCAAAACGTCAGGTTCACATCCCGACAATCTGGCTTGCTGCAGCCTCCAGGGAAACAGGGCTTTTTTTAACCTTGTGTGATCACTGCATCGCACAACGTTAAAAACCGGATAACGACGAGACTTGTGGAACCAAGTCTCAACGTTATCCGGGGTACAAGTGTATTGCAGTATTCAAGAAATAGCCGTGATATTAAATTTTGTCTGAAAAACAGATCATCAATAAGCACTGGTATTTTTGAACAAACATAAAAGTTTCTGCAGTTTTGCAGCCTTTATCTTGGGATTTTACTTCATAGATCCTACTGTCTTTTTTGGTCTCTCTACTTCAGCAAGCTCTGCAACATTTAGCCTGAAGAACACTCCAACCTGATAGACACTCCTCAAAGGTGTCTTTGTTTTTGATATTTTAATGGTCTTTTAAACAAAATATATGACTCATATCTGGTTTTGAATTTCATAAGAACAGTAGCTGCATATACAGGGTGGGGTGGCAGCGGCTAATATTGAACACAAGGGATATATCACCAACAGTAAATCAAAAGCAAAGTACACTAATACCCTGGATTACGTTATGACATGGTTCCACAAGTCATGACGTTATCCGGTTTTTAGCGTTGTCCGGGGTATACATTGAACAATGCTAAAAAAAACCTGAGAAGAGGCGCTCGCAAGCACGCAAAAAGGCGTGCCAGCGGGATCCTCTTCTACCAAATGGGTATAGCAACGGGGATCGCACGTCAAGGCAAGGGATCAAAGCAGGGGGTGCCACCACCTCCCCCACTTTGATCCCCTACCTTAACTTGCAATCCCCGTTTCGCGCACCTGGGCAAGGGTCGGTTTTTCAGAATTTCCCCCTCCCCCGGGGAGGGGGAAATTCGGAAAAGCTGACCCTTGTTTAGGCGAGCGAAACGTGGATCGCACGTCAAGGCAATGGATCAAAGCGGGGGGTGGCTCCCCCCACTTTGATCCATTGCCTTGACGTGCGATCCTCGTTGCCATAGCGAGCCCAGGAAAGTGGCCAAGAGCCACAATTTCAGCCAAGCCGCCACTTTCCTGGGCTCGCTATAGCAAGGAGGATCGCACGTCAAGGCAAGGGATCAAAGTGGGGGGTGCCACCCCCCACTTTGATCCCTTACCTTAATGTGCAATCCCCATTTCGCGCACCTGGGCAAGGGTTGGATTTTCCGAATTCCCCCCTCCCCCGGGGTGCCACCCCCCACTTTGATCCCTTACCTTAACGTGCAATCCCCATTTCGCATGCCTGGGCAACAGTTGGCTTTTCCGAATTCTCCCCTCCCCCGGGGGAGGGGAACATTCAGAAAAGCTGACCCTTGTTTAGGCGAGCGAAACGTGGATTGCACGTCAAGGCAATGGATCAAAGCAGGGGGGTGCCACCACCACCCACTTTGATCCCTTACCTTAACGTGTGATCCCCATTTCACACACCTGGGCAAGGGTTGGCTTTTCCCCCCATATTCTGCCCTAACCCCCACCGACGCATGCCGCTCGTCCGATGTTTCAAAAGGGTAAGGATCCTTACCCTTTCGGAACATCGGGTGGCTTGCAGCCGAAACGCGCGTCGGTGGGGGTTAGGGCAAGATACGGGGGAGACCTCCATATCCTGTCCTAACCTCCACTGACGCGCGCCGCTCGCCCGATGTTCTGAAAGGGTAAGAATCCTTACCCTTTCGGAACATCGGGCAGCTTGCAGGCGCGCACGCATCGGTGGGGGTTAGGGCAGGATACGGAGGTCTCCCCCGTATCCTGCCCTAACCCACACCGACGCGCACCCCTCACCCGAAGTTTCGAAAGGGTAAGGATCCCCGTACCATTTCCAAACATCGTGGGGGCGGGCGCTGGGGGGGTTGGATTGGGTAGATGTTCTACCCAATCCAACTCCCCCCCACGCATACGCTTGTACCGGATAACGCTAAAAATCGCATTATTCGATACAAGATTTTTCCAAAAATCTTGTAACGTTATGCGATTTTAGCGCTATACGGTTCTAGCGTTATCCGGGGTATTACTGTAATTACATGTATATACTGCCCCATAGCACTTAGTGTACTCTCCAGATGGTTCACAATTAGCAATTTGCCCTCAACATGCAGAGTAGTAGTAGTAGTAGTAGTAGTAGTAGTAGTAGTAGTAGTAGTAGTAATAATAATAATAATAATAATAATAATAATAATAATAATAATAATAATAATAATAATAATAATAATAATAATAATAATAATAATAATAGAATGTTAGAATATGTGCCTAGGGCGTGGCACTGGTTTGCAACGAGAGCAAACTGAGGACTACCACTTTAAGGTATTCCAGTAGCAGCAGTCAGCATCAGCCAGGTGCAATGAATCTCTGGCTGTGTTTGTAGGATAAATGGAGCAGCTCCCAGCTCTGCTTTAGCCAGCCTGCACTTTTGCCTGCATGTTGCTCAGCTCACGTTCCTGTTTGCCTGCTCCCGCGACTGAGGATACCTGGATTGAATCGCTTGCTGTTCCTTGCAAGATATTCTACTCACTCTGCCACATCGTGGTAAGACTGCTCTATGACTGTTGGTGAACTGTTTTTGTGAATGGACCTTATTTTCACTCATTCACCAGCCTGCTGTTTGTTTCTGCGTTTTGAACAAGCTGCTGTTTTGGAACTCTACAGAAGACGACCGTGGAGCCAAGATAAGGTTTAGTCTTTAAATGTTTTGTGAAGATATGAGCTGGAATGCTCACACAGGCTCCTAAGACAATCACCACCACTTGCTGAAGTGAAGCTAAATGTTTGACTGCACTCTGTCCTTCTGGAAGGAAGGAAGGAAGGAAGAGGGGGGCACCCCCGCCGCTGCCTTGCCAGTTGATCCTAATGTTTCTTAAACTGCCTTCTTTCTTTCTTTCTTCGTCATCTCCCCCCCCCCCAAAACGAACGTTAGCACTAGCCACGGGTGGTGGTGGTGGGGAGACGACGAAGCCACGGCCACTGCTGGGCTCAAGTCACCTTTCTTTGGGTGCCCCCCCTCTTTCTTCCTTCCTTCCTCCCCCCTCTCTTTCTCTCCAGCTCTTTCACCTCCTCCGCACTTCGCCAAAGCTGCCAAAGCTGTTGCTGCCTTGCCATTGATCCTGATGTTTCTTAAACTGCCTCCTTGCTTCCTTTCTCTGGCGATCCCAAAGAAAGGTGACTTTAGCCCAGCAGCAGCCGTGGCTTCGTCGTCTCCCCTCCCCCAATGAACCGTAGCACTAGCCCCGGGTGGTGGTGGTGGGGAGACGACGAAGCCACGGCCACTGCTGACGTCAGGGCTTTTTTTTTTAGCGTTGTTCGATCAATGTATTGAAAAACGTTAAAAATCGGATAACGTGATGACTTGTGGAACCAAGTCATCACGTTGTCTGGGGTTCTAGTGTATTTTGAAAACTGATAAATAGTGTGTAAGCAACAGATATCAGGGTAGCGCAAGATAAGAATGTAATAAAAATGATACAGCAAAGCACGCTTCCCATGATGTACCTATTCCTACAGTAGTAGGCAGTATTTCATGATGGTACAATGCTCTGGTCTTCTTTACATCTGACAAATAAGAAGGCTATAACCATGCAGTTGATCCCAATTTTCTACATACACTCAACTAGCAGCTGAATTCTGGTAGCTTAACATCTACAGACAGCTGCTAAGGATATGATGGGTTGATCATGTGACTAATGTATAAGTATTGCACTGGGTGGATAAAGAAAAATAACTCTTTAAGGCCATCAAGCAAAGAAAGCTCCAAGCAAAGAAAGCTCCAATACCTTGGCCATATCACGAGGAACAACATAAAATATAGAATACTCCAACTTGCTCTGCAAGGAAAGATTCCTGGGAAGAGAGACCCTGGACATAGATGGACTTCATGCATGAAGAACGTGAGAGACTGGTGTGGCATGTCCTCAGAAGAACTGTTCTGAGGAGTTAAGAACAGGAAGACTATTGCCATGATGACAGCCAATATCCGGAACGGATACGGCAGCTGAAGAAGAAGCATGGTAAGTTACAATTAGAGTAGCTCATCTGAATTGATATATTTATGGAGAAGGTGACTCATCAAATCCTCACTAGTTTAATGGGACTATTCCATTGCAATTTTCTATGGTAAGCAACTGGATTTAAATTGTCAAGTGTGTATGAAATACAGAGACGTACTGGGGGATAAACTCATGAAAACTACTGAAAGACAAAAAATAATCAGAAACAACCTGACATCACTGAGACAGAACTGTAATCACTTTAGAAGATCAACCTGGTGTCAATATATTGACATAAGCTTATAAAAATATATACGGAAAATGGCTAGCTGTCATAAAGACTTCGAAGTTCTACTCTCAGAGCACTAAACATTAACTATGTCTCACTGCCGCTGATTTATTCTACAATCTTATTATATAAATAAAGCATTGTGGTTTTCATAAACAAACTGTAATTTGGAATGATCATATGGTTTCATTTGTTCAGATTAATCATGAACCTAGTTCTGATCTTTGATGTAGAGAATTCAAACAAGCTGTGGCTTCATTTTCTGATTTAAACTTCAATGAGAAAAAACACAAGAGACAAATATTTCATAAAGGAACATAACTATTTCTTCCCTTGTTTCGAACAAAATCAACTTCATAAAGCAAGATGTCGTATGTATTTCAGCATATTGAATTTAAGTAAATAAAAGACTGACTTTTCAAAGCTTTTTTAAGGACAGCTTTAATTTAAGGCTTATTTTGTTTTTCAGAATGTCAGGGGAAAATAAATACAGTAAATGTACAAGGTAGCAACACCAGCTACTTTAAAGCAATGTACACCAAATTCATTTGTTTCAGAAAATTAAAATGGAATATTTGCTTTCACCCATCTGGCATTTCTTATTTGAGCTTCCTTTGTAACATGCAACAATTTACATTTGTCACAGATGAATTTCACTTCAAGCATTTCAAATCAGTGCTCCACGTGTTCTTAAATAACCTAGCAATTGACTGCAAGAAGAAAGAAACACTTGGAAATATTTATGGGAATTGTGAGTGGGTATGTCCTACTGTTGTGAAAATGATCACAGCTTCATCACAATGATAACTTTATTTTATAGGGGAGGAAGCTAGTTGTTTACCTTACAAAATGTATCATAATCTATTCACAAGCAATTTATACAGAACAAAGGAGCAAAACTAAACAAAATAAATTTTATGTCAGAAACATACACCTCAACAGAACTGCAACTGCCCCTTCAAAAAGTGAAACGTGTAATCACCCAACATTATTAAATATTAACTATACCCAAGCAAAACCAACTACTGCAGGCACAGACTGTACCTTCTGATGGTAACCTATGTGCTCCACAAGTCAGCTAGCAATAATCAATACCCAGCCAAAAGCAGAAAGTGCATTTTTTAAAAGCTTGGAAAACTCATATTGATCCAAACTGGCATGAGCTACCTCCAATATCTAACTATTTTCATAGTTCTACTTACACGCAGCAGGTTCTCACACTTCTAGCATTCACTTTAGAAGCCACTTTTAAACGCCACAAGTACTGAACGGAGCAGACCACTCTCAGTTCTCTTAGCAAATAACTCAGCTCAGGAATGCAGAACGAATGATTCAGAGTGGGAGAAATGGAGATTGCTCTACGCTTGAGGGTTTGAGCAGAAAACTGGCATGGAGAACACAAAACAGATGTGCTGCAACAAGTTCAGGGGTGGGAAATCAGCTCACTCATGGTATAAAGGGGGTGGGGAGGCACACATTTGGTATTGTTTAAAGAAAAATGTAAGCTGGCTCATTTGACTGAACCTGTCACTCTGCCTGGAGTTACTGGACATGCTTTGCAACTTGCTTATACAGTTATACCTTGCTTAAAGTGCATAATGCGTTCCACAGGATTGCTCTTTAAGTGAGTTTGCTCTTTAAGTGAAACACCATTGTAAATGACCAATGGGGGGATTGCAAACCCTGACTTATTTGTTAAGTGAGATTTTGGTTGGTTTTATTTGTTAAGCAAAGCAAACATTCAGAGAAAATTCTGCTCTTTAAGCAAGTTGCTCTTTAAGCGAGGCGCTCTATATGCGAGGTTTGACTGTACAACCAATTGTACTGAGCAAGTACAATTCAAAGCTGGTTAAGTCACCAATACTTTTCAGTTCATTCAAAGCATGAGACACCAGATAAAGTGCATTTATTTCATCTGGACTACACATTAACACTGCAACAATGCCCTCTGCCTCAGACTGCCACTGAAGACTATTGTAGACTGTTTGACCAGAACGTTGACTTGGGCCCAATAACGGAGCCAGGGAACCATCTGCTACAACAGTGGTGTTACTGGTCTTGAGAAAGGAGCACAGTTCAATAACATTCTCTAGAGTACAATTCAAAGTGCTTGTTAAAAGCTATAAAACCAACTAAGTCTTGTTTCTGAAATGTTTGTGATACCATGTACAGTACCGTATATGCTGGTGTATAAGATGACTTTTTACCCCTGAAAAACATGCCTCCAAGTGGGAGGCCGTCTTGTACGGCGGGTGCACTTCAGTTGAATAAAATACAGTAATACCTTAGAGAATGTTTACCTCGCATAATGTTTACCTCGCATAACGTTAAGCAATCCGGGGATGAGAATTGCACCAAATAACATTAAGGTCCTATGGGAGGGATCGGATAACAACTTTTAATATCAGATGACGAACATGAGTTTTAAGGCTTTTAAACTGTCATGCCAGCAAACTTGCTAGGGACTTGCCTGGCACTTGCTCTCTCCCTCTATTTGTTATCTTCCTTCTATCATTGACAGTTCCAGTTTGGTTAACAGATTAGAAAACAAACAGTATGGCAGCTCCCATAGGTTTATTGTTCCAGTCAGCTTTAGTGAATTGTCTTTGGTGAATTACGTTTAATAAACTTGCACTGTTTTATGTTTACTGTACATGTTTGATAACATACAACCTTGTGACAGTTTTTCTGCGTGTCATAAGCATTTGAATATAAATTAACATGTTGAAATCAAATCTGATGTTCTTTTACGTTTTATTTGGTGTATGGAAGGTGTGCGGAAGAGGGGGTATTTTATACAGCGAGTATATAACTAACTCTATATTTTGAGTGGAAATGTTGGGGGGTCATCTTATACACGCAGTTGTCTTGTAACCCGCCATATACGGTAATTGTGATTTTGTTTCTTTGTTAGCTACCCAGAGTCGCTTTGCGAGTTGGGCGGCATACAAGTTCAACAATTATATTAAATAAAATTATCAGAGGTGAATCTGGTGGAGATATAGGAGAGGGCTTTCAGGGTGAAGAGGCCCCAGCCTTAGACATTAAACAAGAGAGGCTAGAGCCCCTAGTCTAACCTTCTTAATGTTGCCTTTCTGACAAGAGAGTCCAACAGTTCTATTCTAACAAATCTTGAATTTTTTTTTGATAGGCTGCCTTTGAAAAAGTTTTAACTAGTTGCCTGCTTCTGTTATTACTTCTTTTTGCTTATGCATTTTTAAATGTAAAGGTAAAGGATACCCTTGCTCGAAAGCCAGTCGTATCTGATTCTAGCGTTCGATGCTCATCTCCGTTTATAGCCAAATGGCCACTGCTGTCAGCATCTGCAGACATTTCCGTGGACATGTGGCAGACATTACTAGTGCACAGAATGCTGTTTACTTTCCGACCAAAGTGGTATTTATTTATCTACCGTATATGCCGGTGTACAAGACGACTGGGTGTATAAGACGACCCCCCAACATTTCCACTCAAAGTATAGAGTTTGTTATATACTCGCTGTAGACCACCCCCTCTTCCGCACACCTTCCAGGCACCAAATAAAACGTAAAAGAACATCAGATTTAATTTCAACATGTTAATTTATATTCAAATGCTTATGACATGCAGAAAAACTGTCACAAGGCTGTATGTTATGAAACATGTACAGTAAACATAAAACAGTGCAAGTGCAAAGTGGTACTTATTCATCTACCGTATATACATGAATATAAGCCGACCCGAATATAACCCGAGGGACCTATTTTTGACCTTGAAATCCAGGAGAACAGATTGACCCGAGTATAAGCCAAGAGTGGGAAATGTAGCAACTGCTAGTGAGTTTCAGTAATTAAAATACAGTAATATTAATTATTTTATTGATTTTTTAAGAACTGTACTTGCACCACCCACCAGTGGTGGCGCTGCAGGTAAAGTGGGTGGGCAGGTCAATTGCACTGAGGCAGGAAGTGTTGCTCTAGCCTAGCCTCTTGCTTCCCCTGCAAGGATGGCTTTTTCTTCCATTTTGGGCAGAGCAGAGAGATAAGGGCAGAAGGTACCAGTAAATGAAACCCTTTCTTTTTCCCCACCAGTTTGAAAGGGAGACACAATTGTAATGTAGAGCTTCTTTCTTCATCTGGATGGTATGTAGAATGAGGTGGGCGAGCATCAGGAGGCCACTATGGGCAGCTATGTCTATCCCAACTGAAGTGCACCCAATGTATAAGACGACCCCTCCCCACTTGGATGCATGTTTTTCAGGGGGGGAGTCATCTTATATGCCAGCAAATACGGTACATGCAACTTCTTGCTATCGATCTGCTAGGTTGGCAGGAGCTGGGACAGAGACAGGAGCTCATTCCATTGTGCAGGACTTCGGTCTTGAACTGCTGACCTGCCGACCTTTCAGTCATCATGTTCAGCATCTTAACCACTAAGCCACTGCCTTTTTTCATGTTTTAAATATACAGTACACTAGTACCACAGATAACGTTATGACTTGGTTCCACAAGTCATAACGTTATCCGGTTTTTAATGTTGTGTGATGCATTGATCACTCAACATTAAAAAAAAAGCTCTGTTCCCTTTCCGAAGAGGAAAGGAAACAGGGGGCCAATCCGGTTTGCTTAGGGAGGGAACGCACGTTCCCTCCCCAAACAAACCAATGGTCCCAGCCCTTCACAAGCAAAGGGCAATTGCTTGCTGGATTCACCCTGCGCTCATCAGCTGGGTTTGGGAAAGAACGGGGCATGACCCATTCTTTCCCAAACCCAGCTGACGAGCGCAGGGTGAATCCAGTGAGCAATTGCCCTTTGCCATGTTCTTTCCCAAACCCAGCAGCTGATCACACGCTGCACTCATCAGCTGGGATAGGGAAAGAACAGGGGGATGGAGAGCCGGAAATGAGCAAAAAAACCCTGTCAAAACAGGGTTTTTGCAGCTCATTTCGGGCTCCCTGCCACCTCTGGCAAGGTTGGGGGATGTCTGAAACAGTGTGGATTGGGTCCCCCGACCTTGCCAAAGGCAGCAGGGAGTCTGAAATGAGTGAAAAAACTCAATTTCAACTGAGTTTTTTCACTCATTTTGGGGTCCCTGCTGCCTCTGGCAAGGTCGGGGGACCTCCAAAACAGTGTGGATCAGGTCTCCCGACCTTGGCAGAGGGGGCGGGGAACTCAAAATGAGTGAAAAAAACTCAATCGAAACAGAATTTTCCCCGCTCATTTTTTTTGCCAATTTCAGGCTCTATGGAGCCCCTACCATCTCTAGGGAGGTCAAAGGACCCAATCCATGCTGTTCCCAACCTGCCCAGACCTCTCCACACAGTGCAGCAAGGAGAAACGCTGGGGAAAGAACCACCCGGATAGATCTCAGGACCGCATTCACTTCGCAAGGACTATCTGATGCTAGGAGAGCCCTTTGCTTGCAAAGGGAACCCCTGCAAGCACAGAGGTGGGGTGGCTAGGGAAGCCGATGGGGGAGTCCCCCGCTGGCTTCCCCTGCCACCTTGCAGCTACGAGGTAATCCGAGGTAATCGTCATAGTGGCAGGGTGGCTGGGAAGCTGAATGGAGGCTCCCCGTTCTGCTTTCCAGCCACCCTGCAGTTACAAAGGCAGGGGCATGGTGGCTGAGAAGCTGAGCAGGGTACTCCCACATCAGCATCCCCAGCTACCCCTCCCCTGCCTCTACAGGTGTGGGGAAGCTGGGGGAGCTGACAGGGGAGTCCCCGTCAACTTCCCAGCCATCCTGCCCCTGCCTTCGTAGCTGTGGGGTGTCTGGGAAGCAGAACGGGGAGCCCCCATTCAGCTTCCCAGCCACCCTGCCGCTATGACGATTACCTCAGATAACATTAACAATTTGTTATCTGATGCAATTTTTTTAAATTTTTTTTATTGTTCTCCGATTTTAGAATTATCCAATGAAATCGTTATATGAGGTATTACTGTACAGTAATACCTCATATAACATTAGTATCGAATAACACTAAAATCGCATAACATTAAGGAATCTGGGGGGAAGAATTGCATCAGATAACATTAAGATCCTATGGGATGCTTCAGATAACAACCGCGAAAGCCTGTGTGGTTACAATGTATCTCTATGGATCCCATAGAGGATCAGATAACACTAAAAATCATATAACACCAAGACTTGTGGAACCAGGTTTTAGTGTTATATGAGGTTTTACTGTACTTGGTATCTATTTCAACATCTTTACTTACCTTAAGCACAATTTCTGGCAGAAAAGAAGAAAATTGGATAAATAAAAAGAGTGCTGTTTAAACCATTTACCTGACATCATTATCTCATGAGTTGCTTTGGATGTAGTCCACTCACCTCTGGAAAGCCAGGCAGCGAGTAAGCTATTTCTGATTTACCATGTTAAGTTTTCCTCAGATATAAATACATAAACAGTCACCACTCTATTATTATTATTATTATTTGCCCAGTCATTAGGGTAGGCCAAGAACCTTTAATTAGTCACCTGTTTTTCCAATCTTTACATATTTAAGAACATTTCTCAATAATTTATTCAAAAATTCTGAATGTGTCATTCAAACACCAGAGTAACTAATAAGGCGAGAAATGAAGAAAATGCCCAGGAAAACTAGTCATCTTATTTCATGGTAGAAACCTCTTTCACACTGCGAGCCCATCTGGTCTAAATCAATGGACACTTATTCCACCTAGTGCGAAGGGCTGGATATGTTTGACTTGTAATACTGTACAATCCTAATACTCAAGTTGGCTAATGGACAGTCAAATAACTCTAGCCCAACTATAGCTGTGTTGAATCCAAATCATTCTTGTCCTACAGATATAGAAAATTACATCAAACTATTCCTGGCCTCACCTAATTGTCCCTGGGCTGAAAGAAATTTGGATCTTGTGAAACTTGGCTCCTCCCTCACAACACATCATTTCTGCCTCTTTTTTCCTTTCTGCTAGAAGATCTTAATTAGTAGACATCTGTGCCAGAAAATATTTCTGTGTGAGATCTCTAAGATCACCTGCCAGAAGGCCCTTCCTCCTTCACAAAGATTTTTCTGGAAACAGAAGGCAAATTCAGTTGGCTGGCGGCTGTCTATTCCTAACTCCCTACAGTTAGCATATCTTTGATTTCAGATTGAGGTACTGAGTAAAAAGCAGGGTCTGACAATCAGAGCCCAAAAGCAGAACTCTCTCTCTCCTATAACACAATCTAGGTAGGACTTTGGCTTACAAGAATAGATGGCTGGATAGTTCCGTGGTTTAGGATGGCATAAAAAAAGGAATAGTGTTACCATAAGTCAGAATTTACATGATGGTACACAATTGCTGTTGTTGCTGCAGCAGCAGTAACACTTAGGTAGATAAGAGGTCGTTCAAATACCACATGACCTAAAATAGGCCACTTTTTGATACACACACCCTGTGACTTTCTGACTGAGCCCCCCCCCCCCCATACATGGTCACTGCCACAGATGCTCCCCGGCCCAGCCCGGCTGGGGAGGGAAGCAGGAACACCTGTGTAGCCCCGGTCAGCTTTAAAGTCAGTGCCGTCGCCGCTGTCATTGCCACTGGTGCTCCCTGGGCCAGGGAGTGAACCAGGAACAGATGCATGGCTACAGATGGCTTAAGTCAGTGCCAGTGCCACCACCATTGCCACTGATGCTCCCTGGGGGTGGGGAGGCAAGCAGGAACAGTTGTGCGGCCAAGTTTGGCTTTCAGCGCCACCGTCATTGCCACCGACCCTCCTAAGGCCGGGCAGGGTGGGGAAGGAAGGAGGCTCGCAGAGGCAGCGGAGCTGAGTGCGTCATTGCCACTGACGCTCCGAAGGCCGGGCCAGCTGGAGAGGGAAGCAGGGTGGCAGTGCTGACTTAAGCAGACCAGGGCCTGCAGCTGTTCCTGCTTCCCTCTGCCACCACCATCACTGCCAGTCTGCTTCCCTCTCTGGCTGACCCAGACCAGGGAGTGTCGGTGGCAATGGAGGTGGCAGCGCTGACTTAAGCTGACTAGGGCCACGCAGCTGTACTGCTTCCCTCCCCAGCCGCCCTGGCAAGGGGAGCATCAGTGGCAAGTGGCAATGGCACTGAATTTAAAGCAAACTGGGGCTGCACAGTCAGGTGACTGCATGCCAAACCCTCATCCCCCCATTACTTTCCATGACATGGTCACGCTGTATCATGGGAGTTACATTTTTGTAATAGTAGGATCCAGCAAGAAGCTAGGCTAATCTATTCTACATCAGTTGCGGCTTCCAAACTATGATCAAAAGCACCCCACACAAAATGCATTGTAAGAGTCCAATCAGAAAGAAAGATCGTCAAGATGCTGATCAATGGATATCAACAACAATTTCTCTTAAGCAATGCTTGTTTGACAATTTCCTTACCTTGCCCTATGGATAATTTATAACTAAGGTTTTAGGAATACTGAAAAATACTGAAAATGAGCTATAGGTAGATTGGATTTCATAAATTAATCTAATATAATTCTACATCATTTGATTACGGCATAAGTCACCAGCTGTCTGGGTATATTTTGGTCTTTTCTAACACAAAACCATGCTATCTGGGTTTTGCTTACTATACACAAATAAACTATAGAAATGTTTATTTCTAACTCTAAGTTTCTACTCTAGAAGAATGTCCAATTGTTCACTCTGCTCTTATGAAATGTCAGCCATTATTGCCTAAATTTACACATTGCTTCCCATATGAATGCAATAAAACCATTTTAGAAATTTACAATGCAGGAAAAATTATATCTACTATTATTACAGGATGAAGATTTAAAAGCTGTACTTGTGCCAGGTTGGTGTATTGAATCAGTCATGTAGTCCCCACAAGCAAGTTTCCAACAACAGGAAGATGTAACCAGTGAAAAGGGGAAATATGCAGGGAGTGCTATGAGAGGCATTATAAATCAATGTTATAGACTTGCCTCCTTTTATTATATCCACCAGCCCTGGCAGGACAAAAGGAGATCACTGAAGACAGCTTCTCTGTTGAAATAAACTGCACAGTGACTTTTTCAAACTATCATAAGGGTAACAAGAGGAGATTCTCAAGCAAGCAAACAGATTTGTTCAGAATCTTGGGAAAACTGTCTGATTTGTATCTGTTCCTCATTGATCAGATAAAATTGCTCACTATTCCATGAACAGACAACAAATTTTCAAACCCCCTACTTAAATTTAAAGTTTTCTTTGCATGTGATTCAAAACAAATAATACAAATTGCTTTGCTCCAACTGTTAGGTTTATATGAGACCTATCTTAATTTACATACACATGTACTTGATGAAATCTGTGACTGAAAACAAGAAGAAAACAAAGCATTTAAATGCATCTTCGTTATCCTAGGATTAAGAATGCACACAATATGCATGAATTTAAAATTTCAGAATTTAAATTTTCTTCAAGAGCATACCACAATATATTGAGGCATGGAGGAGAACTGAAAAAATAATACAGTAAAATCCCGCGTTACAACAGAGGTCCGTTTCAACAGCCTCCATCATAAACCAAAGCAAACATAAAGTGAAGCACATTTTCCCATAGGAATGCACTGAAAATTTTAAAAAGGTCCCAACCAGACCAAAAATAATACAAAAAAATTACAAACCCCCCACCACCAAAATATCCAAAAAATGCCAGACATGATCACCCCTCACTCCCACAAAAAGGGAAACAGTCCCTACCAGACAAAAAAAATCCAAAAAATAAAATCCAAAAACCACCCAAAAAAGCCAAAAAAATGCCAGGCGTGATTGTCCCCCCACCCTCATAAAAGTGATGAAGCTATTTCCCTACTTTTTCCATGCCACTGCTTCTTCCTGAAGGTTTTGTCCAGCCACTGGGAGAACCCATTCTCCACCCCTACCGGCAGTGGGAGAGTCTGGGGACCTTATCTGCTCGGTTCTGTCCTTCATCCGAGCTCCCTGAGCAGTACTACAGCTGAAAATGTGCACCTCCCCAGCATTCCCAGCTGTAGCACTGTCCAGGGAGCTCAGACAAAGGTCAGAACCGAGTGGGTAAGGTACCCAGACACTGCCAGTAGAGGTGCAGAAATAATGGGGGGAAAGCCGCAGCAGTAAGCGATTAATTGTGACTTCTGGCAGAGGGTGTGGGCACCATTTTAAACTTTAGAGTTTAAAATAGCGCACTTTTTGGTAATAAACTGGAAAAATGTAAACCAGGGCATTAATTTTATTAAATTTGACACAGGAAACGTAAACCAGTGCAATCGTAACCCAGGGTTTTACTGTACTCGTAATCATTATTTCCTCATTACTAATACTGCTATCTTACACAGCTTTGAAAAGTTACCTTATTGCATAACACCTTCCAAAATCCCCTGGCTTGCCCAGACAAGGAACATATCTGGCCTTGAGAATCTAAGAGTCAGAAACCAAAAGTACCATACATCCAAAATCTGGCTAGAAGAGGGAGATTAATATTTGTTTCTTGGTCTTACTTCCTGAAGACAACAGCCCATGTTCTTTAGAAGTCGTCCCATAAACATATGATATGCCAATACAGCACATTTTTTTAACATTTCTGAGAGATACTAAACACACTTTTATTAAAGTACATCACATTCCTCCCTTATCAGAAACCATTTCCTGCTAAAGCAGATGTTTTCCGTAATAAGTTTATTTTTAATTGCTAGCTACAGCATAAAATATAAATATGGAGTAATTGAGCCGGCATTACTCTCTCAATCATATATTTCATCTTCATTCCATTATGAACACAGGACCTCCACAAATACTCTTCCTTGACAGATAATTAACCATCCTATCAATGTGTGCCATAGAAAATGATGGATGTTGGGTAAATAATAAAGCAATATAAGAGTTATATTGCTAGAGTAGCTATCCAGATATTTCTAGACAGCCATGTTGCATGGAGATGGCAATAGCTATAGCTTGCAGTCCATTATGGAAAGGAGACAATGGACGGAAAGGTTCCCATTCAAATCTGATTAAATGTTTAAGTTAGTCTTGGATATCTCAGTCAAACCTACCCAATGAAATGGCAAAGGAAGATGAAACAAAGGGGAGACTCTTATGGGAACGTAGGATGCATCTCAATGAATAAATAAAAACAATAAGCCAGTGCTGGGAACAAAATAAGATTGGCTTTCACAGCTAAACACCACTGTCAGATTTCCTATCAGAGCTGGTTCTGTTATTAGTCATTATTTTGCTGCTGGCTTTTAAAAAGAAATCTTGACCAAAACATAACAGTTCTCCAATTTTATTGCCATGACAATGTTGGATGCCTAACCAATTAAATATGCATTTAGAAGGTTTGTATTACACACACAAGTGTCCAGCTTCAAACTAAACACACTTCTGGACCTACCTTCTAATTGAATCATGCTTAGTTCAACAGAAGTCTTATGTTAATCTCAACTTAGATGTATGTATTTACTTAATTCAAATGTAATGTCTTCACATCCTTTGGAAAAAGGACATTTCAAAGCACATCAGTGTTATTCATACCTCTTTTATTCCTTTCTTCCACTCAGTAAACAAGTGAACAAACCATGAAATTGTTTGGTTCCAAATTAACCCATCTATTCAGCTACTTCATAGCCACCCAAGCTTATTATGCTGCAGCAGCAACAAAGCAGGAGCTTAACTGTGAAATTTTTAAAATACATTCACTTGTTTACTCAAACAAAGCCATATGCTTCATCATGACCAAACTGCAATATTATCGCTAAAGACAAATATCTATGCTTTCTTTTCCATAGTTAAAAATTGGGGGGGGGGGGGACAACAACAAGAAAGCAACAATTGGATCTGAATTTTAAAAGTAACATTAGGTGAATGTTTGATTAAATGGCTTATTATTCATCATCAAGAGTACAACAACAAACAAGCCACTATTAATTTCACAGTCTTTTTTTAAAAAGAAGGCAAGTTTCCATTCCATCCATTATATATGCTGTATTAAGTGAATCTATCACAGATTGCATTAAAAGCTGAAATGATGCTGACACACCAAGAAGTAAATGAAAGACTTAATGTTAGACTAAGCACAATGAAGACAGGCAGGGGAGAGCTTATAGAGTAAAAGAGGGAAGAAGCTGATGAAATGGTGCTTGTCAGGAAAATAAGGAAATACTGTACACAACTTTTGATGGTGACCAAGAATCAACAATGTCAGCACACAGAGCATACAGCATACAGCTTGGTGAAAACTTGCAAAGGCAAAGTCCAGAGAGAGATATTGTACACATAACATAGATTCACCAAGAAGAGAATGACCTTCAGGTTATCTGCTAAATCATGAGGTGCTGACTGTGGCCTTCTGTGTGTTGTTGGAATGCAACTCCCAGAAGCCCAAGCCAATATAGCCAGTGGTCAGGAATGGTAGGTCATCTGGAAGACCACATTTGGACCAAGCCCTTTATTTAGCAAGTTCAGGAAGTGATAATTCTTTGGCTAAGAATTCACTGGGGGCCCACAGACAGGTACAAGTCAAACAGGTATAACTAACAAAGCGGCTTAGCTATAATGGTAATCGCTGTAACGGAAGCTAAGGAGAATTCCTTGCAAATAACAAACTCTCACTCTTTGGTCAACCTGAAATGGGGTAAAATGCATTCACTGCTCCTCTCTATGTTTGACTTCAAGAGAAAACGTCTTAAGACAAGGCAGGTGAATTTACACATTTTATAGGCTAGTATTTGCTTTATTGACACCACACGTCACACCTAGCTATTAACCTCTTGTGTCTTAATATTAAAATTTCTATTAAATTAATACATATTTTAAGTATTCATTTCTGAAAATACAAATTTTAAAAAAGTTTACTGGTATCCTGTTCTATCAATCAGTCTTCCTGTTAGCCATTAATTGAGGCTCTCAGCAACTTCCAAGTGAATATTAAGTAAACTTTGCTTAAGCTACATGAATTTTAGAGAGCTGATACCAATATTAATAAACTCTCTTAAATTCTGGGGAATCCAGAACAAGTTCCAGCATCTATTGGTCTCCAAATATACTTCTATGTATGGTTATTGAACTGTAGTATTTCAGTCAAAAGTGCTGATTTATGAGGTTCAAGGTGACTAATTCTTGGGAGACAAGCAAGGAGACATGAAAGAGAATGAACAGGTCGATCTTAAAAGAAATCAACCCCGATTGCTCCTTGGAAGGTTAAATATTGAAGATGAAGCTAAAGTACTTTGGACATCAAATGAGAAGAGAGGATTCACTTGAGAAAGCCTTGATGCTGAGAAAGGTCGAGGGCAGAAGAAGAAGGGGGTGGCAGAGAATGAGATGGCTGGATGGCATTGACACAATGGACACAAAACTGGGCAGCTTGAGGAGAATGGTGGAAGATGGGGTGCCTGGTGTGTGATGGTCCATGGGGACACAAAGGATTGGACATGACTATGTGACTGAACAACAACAAAAGGTGGACTCAGCCTTCCATCCTTCCAAGGTTGGTATAATGAGTACCCAGCAAAAATGCTAATTACCTTGTCAACCACCCAGAGCGTGCTCTAAGTACTATGGACATTATATATAAGTGTAACTGCAATTCCTATTTGAAGAATGTCTTCAGAAAGACTCCTCAGCTACTGCAGGTATGAAGCTGAGGTTAACAGTAAAGCCAAGCATTTCTATTAGTTCTCCATGCATCAACACAAGTATATTTCATCTAGTGATTTCATAAGCTTATTCAATCATAATCTGGACATTGGGTGGAGATTCCTGTTTAGGCCTATTAAGATTAAAACATACAAGGAGATGTTCATTTTACAAACAAGACTGAGCTTTCCCATTAGCCCCATCCCACTCACTTGGGAAAATATCTACCAAGTGTAATGACTGATTATTATGTTTTATTACACAATTACAATGTTTCCTCTGATGTTCCCTTTCCATTATCAGTACAGTATAATACAATGGGATAATAATCTTGTGTGCATTGACATTAGGTATCAGTCGGAGGGAACTTTACAGCCTAATAGGATTGTCCTATGTTTTTCCACCTCTGGCATTTGAAGCAAGCCTTCGCCCTTGTTCTGATTTGCTTTTGCTTCCATTGTTTCATCAATAGTCTTCTTCTGTCTCTGAACTCCAGCCAGGTGACAAGCATGGAAGTTCTCTCCATATGCTGGAGATTCCATTGTCTCTATTTTATTCTCCTGACTGTAACTGCAAATGGTAATCATAAGTAAAGATACTTTTTTCTGTTTTAAATGTTTCTACAATGATTGCATCATAAAAAGTGCTATCATTTCCCCAAAAATAAGACATAAGCAGAAAATAAGTCCTAGCATGATTTTTCAGGATACTCGTAATAAAAACCCTACCCCCAAAATAATCCCCAGTTCAGATTGTCAACCAGACTTTAATTGTAGCTACAGAAAGGGGAAGGTGGGTGGGTCAGTCCTCCCTTTCCCCCTCCACCTTTATCCAGTGCCGGCCAGAGAAAGGAGCAAAGGAGCAGACACAGGTGAAGCTGGGAAGGAAAAACTCCTCCCACTGGCAGCAGCAACAAAAGATGCAAAGTTTTCAGCAGCAGCCATGGAGGCTTGAAAGTGAAAGTGGAGGGTGTCATGAAAAAGCCCTGTTTTAAACTGCTTTTTCTTGATTGTTTTTTGCCCATTGAATTGCTTTGTGCTTTACCCATTCAAAATGGCAATTTCAGATCAGGGGGAGAATGGAATGTAAACATCCTTGCCTCATGGTTGGGAAGAAACAAAACCTAATATGTAATGAACCAGTCATGCTGTAACATTATTGGTTGGACTCCTTTCGGGGGGGGGGAGAAACAGCGAGTTATGTCACAAGAATACTTTCCAGTGGGAAGGTTCCCATGAGCTAACTAGACACTAACTCTAGAAAAAATCCAAAGTGGGCCAGAGAGACACAGAACCTCTTGGACTTTGGACTGCCAGTTGCTTTATCCAGAAAAGGTTGGGGGGGGGGATTCTTATCTTTGGGGAAATACTGTACAGTAGTTTATGTGTGGGAACAAGGAGGAGGGGCAGTGATGAGACTGGGCTAATTTCTCCATGTTTTCTGTGCTATTGTTGTTTTTTCTACTTCATACTCTGTTAAGCAAAAAGCAATAACCCATATTTCCCAACAGACAGAAAGGCAAACTGTCATATGTTTAAGCACTTTTAAGGTAAAGGTAAAGGTTTCCCTTGCTTGAAAGCCAGTCGTATCCGACTCTAGGGGTCAGTGTTCATCTCTGTTTCTAAGCTGAAGAGCCAGCGATGTCTGCTTCTGCAGACGTTTCCATGGTCATGTGGCAGGCATGACTAGACACCGGAGTGCACGGAACGCTGTTACCTTCCCACCGAAGTGGTCCCTATTTATCTACTTGCAATTTCTTGCTTTCGAACTGCTTTTACGGACCTCTAAAACCTCTCTCTTCCTCTTTTAAATCTTTGGAAGACTTGTCTTTTCTTAGCTTCACAAGCGTTAAATGAGTCCAGGAGTCACTCTACCTTCCAAGTGCTACTGCCAATGAAACCTGGAACAATGGTTCTAAAGGAAGCACACTATGAAGATTAAGGTGGTTGCCACTATCCTTATGAGATGTATCTATTCCAGGGCCGTAGCCCGGGGGGGGGGCCTCCTGAACTAACAGTCTGCCCCCCCTTGGGATGCCAATGTTATATACGTGAGTGTGACATTGTTGCCCATCCTGAAAAAAATTTCACCCCCCATAATAATAATAATAATAATAATAATAATAATAATAATAATAATAATAATAATAATAATAATAATAATAATAATAATAATAATAATAATAATAATAATAATAATCTAGAATCCTGGATACAGCCCTGATCTATTCAAGCGCTTGTATACTATACCTTAAGCATTTAGGCACATGGAACTTTACACAGTTTACGACAGCTGATAATGATAGGATATGGCTCATAGGTAAGAAGATGACTGTGGTATTCCTTACCAGTCATGTACCAAATTACACAACAGAAGCAAAAACAGGAATTCAAAGCTTTACTTCTTAACTATCAACAAGCTATGATTTATGTTATTTTAACCAATGCCAGTGTAGGTAAATAATGGATTCTGGCTAATGTGTTTAAAATGATGTTTCTTGATTTAAATAAATAGGGGTAGGAACGGCATCATTTGTGTAACAGAAGGAAAGGTAAAGTTATACTGCATTGTAACTTAAGTGCCAAATTTCCAATTGGGGTAATGCAGCCATAATGCTATATGTTCTGCATAGGCCTACACACTTTTCTGCCACCTCCCTCTTCCTTCTTTCATGCAAATGCCCACCAGTTCCTAAACCAAGGTCAGCCACTGTGTCTACAGCAATGTAATTGTTTAATACTAGTGAGGATGAACAAATAACCTATACATAGGCCTTGTATGCTCTAAACCAGGAGTTCCCAACCTTTTTATGCAGCAGGCCTGAGCATGCCCCGTGGAAGTGGAAGTAAATGTACCAGCTTCCATGTTTACCACAGCTACGGGCACATTTACAGATGACATAACTGTGTTTACGCATGCATGGGCGCATTTTATTGCTGTCGTAAATGCACACACTTACACTTCTGGGTGCAGTGGTGGCCCACATGAGATGGTGCCACTGGCCAGGTGTGGCCCATAGGTCATAGGTTGGGAACCCCTGCTCTAAACTAAGGCTATAATCTAGCACATCTTTCTTTCTCTCTTTAAGGGTAGAACAAGGCTTCCAGTATACCGGGAGCTTCTGCAAACATTTTTGCTAAATAAAAAGAAGAACAAAGCAACCCCTTTATCCATCATAAGAAAAAACACCTCATGACAACAGATTGTATTAACTCAGGAGGTGAAATTAATCCTATGAAAGGAGCCTCTTCGTTTTGAGCAGCATTTAATTAGAGCCTTCCCAGATTATAAAAAGAAGCAATTTTGCAAGATCAATACCTTTTTCAGCAGTTCAATGTAATGAGCGCAACAGAAACAACAAAGGTGGTGTACTACTTCATGCATGTCAAGGGCCATGTTTAGTCAGGCAATTTCAAGGTTAAATTAAGCTGACTTTGGAAGAGAAATTTGCCCGCTTTTGTGTGATCTATTATGTAAGGAAACAAAAAACCCATTGAATCTTCCCTGCTGATAGGCAAATTAGTTGGCAGAATACATTTTCTCCCAACTGTTCATTATTCTTATTAAGAGGACAGTAAAGAAAGGAACATCAAGTTCAATTTTAAAAGTAGTACATACTGCAATTTCACCTGTTTCTCTTCCACACAGTGTGTCCAAAGTGGTCTTCCAAGATATGTGATTCTCTTGGGACACTTGCTGCATACATTGATATATCCCTAGGTGAAGATGCAGCTCCTTCAAAGCAATATTATAATCATGGTACTTGCAAAGTTGAGAAGCTATCTAGGGTCATGTTATATCACATGTCATGGCTGCTGGCATAAGCATAGCCAATATTGTTCCACAGTTTAACAGGGAGTATCTCCATTCCATGTAAAAAACCTTTGATGTCACACAATTTCTAATACAATTGAACCAAAATTAGTGAAACAATTAAAACAAAATTAGTTATTATAATATTCAACATAAAATCATTACAGAAGATGAACTGCAATTCAGAATTTTCTAATATGTTGATTTTAAAAGACCAGAATGGATGTTCAAAAGCTCATATGAAAATAACCTTTTGTTCACTAACAAAAATATAGTAAAACCCCAACCTACATATGCCTTGAGTTAAATAAAATTCGACTTACATAATGATTTTTGCACGAAAACCATGTCCCGATTTACATAACTGTCCCAATTTACATAGCACAATTTACATAATAAAGTAAGTACAGTAAAACCTCATTTAACACTAAAACCTGGTTCCACAAGTCTTGGTGTTATATGATTTTTAGTGTTATCTGATGCATGTTAAAATCCTATGGGATCCATAGAGATACATTGTAACCACACAGGCTTTAGCGGTTGTTATCTGAAGCATCCCATAGGATCTTAATGTTATCTGATGCAGTTCTTCCCACCAGATTCCTTAATGTTATGCGATTTTAGTGTTATTCGATACTAATGTTATATGAGGTATTACTGTAGTAGTAATAATAATTTCCTATGGGTTTGCTTTGAGTTATGTAAAAATCATTCTTCCTATGGGGTTCCTTCGATTTACATAAATATCATTTTCCTATGGGTTTGCTTTGAGTTATGTAAAAATTAATTGTTCATATGGGTTTGCTTCGAGTTAAATAAAAAAAGATTTACACAAAAACCTACGGAACAGACTTTTTACATATGTAGGGGTTTTACTGTACAGCTAAAAGCACTAAGCTGTTAAACAGAAGATTGATTGCTTTACTACCCAATGCACTATTCAGGGACTCTGGAACCAGATTAGCATTATACTATGTTCTGTGCACTAATTAAGTAAAATTAATTCTCTTTCAAAAACCAACTACAGTAATACCTCAGATAACATTAGTATCGAATAACACTAAAATCGCATAACATTAAGCAATCTGGGGGGAAGAATTGCATCGGATAACATTAAGATCCTATGGGATGCATCAGATAACAACCACTAAAGCCTGTGTGGTTACAATGTATCTCTATGGATCCCATAGGATTTTAACATGCATCGGACAACACTAAAAATCGTATAACACCAAGACTTGTGGAACCAGGTTTTAGTGTTAAATGAGGTTTTACTGTACATAAGTTTAAATGAAGAGGTATGCTAAATTAAATGTGAGCCTTTAAAATATTTATTGCTTAGGCCTGTGATGGTGAACCTTGGCATGCCAGCTGTTCTTGAACTTCAATTCCCAGAAGCCCAAGTCTCTGTGAATCCACACAAATGGAGGGAGGGAGGGAAGGAAGGAACCAGATGTGGAGAGGAGATGCTGATTCTTAAACAAGACTTATTTGTTCTATAATGAACTACTAAAATGACAATAGGTTGATTTCTATGTACTGGGGAAAAAACATGCCTTTAGCTGTAACCCAAATGCTTCCTTAAGAATCATATACTATTTATGCTGAATGGAAAAGAAAAGCAGGGGGGAAGGAGAAGAGAATCATGTAGCATTTATGGCCACAATACTCTTATCTCATTATATGCCTTTTTACAAGTCCTTGACAGCATCAGAAGTTGCTTGAGGCAAAGAAGTTCAACACTTACTAATTTTAGTTACCAAGCTACAACATTCACATGAAATACTATAGGATGACATTTCTGGAAAAGCTAATTCCAGTCATGAGTGGATAGAGATATCAGCACTACAAATTGCTAGCTGATGCATAGTTAATTCTAAAAACATATAACTACATTGCAGTCATAGAAGTATTCTTTATGGAGACATATTGAAAGATAATGAAACCGTTTATCTCAAAAGCAATGAATGAAATGGGAAACAACCAAACTATAAAAAGTAATAAAAAGTGATGCACCATCTTTCTCAACATCAACTGCAAAGCTAAATCAATTAACGATGTAGCATAAAACATCCAACTATTTGCTTCTTTAAATTAATGAAAATGAATGTTGTTTTTAATGATTGACTGCTATTTGAATAATGTTAGATGAAAGAAGTCAATATAAGTCTAATTCAGCTTGCAAAATGGGGATTCAAGTATTTTCAGTAAGTTAAGTATACTTCAATAATTACTAGGAAACATGTTCTGCTTAATCTTGATTATACAGTTTCAATAACATAAGCTGGAGCTGTTCTAACTCAAGAAAATCAATCTAGTTTTTAGCTGTCCAATGTGATTTCCCCAATCCTGAAGCTAAATTCAGATGTCAGGCTGCAATACTTTACATTTATAGAATGAAGTATTTGCATATGTTATCTTCTTGCAATCTTTATGAACACTTTATGAACACTAGTAACACAAATGAGTCAACAAGAAGGCTACTTAATGATATAATGATCAATATAAGATCAAAATAAGGACTTCTATTCTTCCACAGGCTACAGCCCTAAAGATCGAGACTGCACAACCATGGACCTGTTGAGTTGGAGTACATGTGCACATTCCCACATATATGTACAACTACACAGAGGGACATGCACATGTATAAATGATTCTGAAATAGGATCTTTCCTGATGACTAATGCATGTGGGAACAAGTACTTGTCACCAAGAAAGATCAGGGTACCTGAGGGGTGCACTCGAGATACTAGAGAAGGACAGGTTGCACTTACCTGTAACTGTCGTTCTTTGAGTATGTTGTTTGTGAATTCACACTGATGGGTTCCTGCGCGGGAGCCATCTCAGAGCTTAAAAGCTGATTGGATAAATTTGAATGGTTATTATCACCCACCATCTCCACCCGCCCTCTGCCCCATTTCGCGCTTTCCGCCTCAGTTAATATTAAAGCTGTACAGAGGATAACAGCATCTCATCCCTGCAGCAGTAAGAGGGGAAGGACAGGTGGGTTGTGTGAATTCACAAACAACATACTCGAAGAACGATAATTACAGGTAAGTGCAACCTGTCCTTCTCCTTCGTGTTGTTTGTGAATGCACACTGATGGGTGACTAGCAAGCTGACTTACTTCGATAGTGGGTAGCTGGTGCTGTGATGAGATGTGTGGTCTAGGTCGAGATGTGGTCCCTTCTCAGGATTCAGGTGAGGATCAGGAGGTCATCATGGCAATGATGCACGGAGACCTGCTGTCAAGACGGAGCGCCCCAGTCTGGAGTCAGGGATAGCTCTGGTGTCCAGTCTGTAGTGGTTGACAAAGGTCAATGGTCTAGACCATGTTGCAGCTCTGCAAATGTCTTCCATAGGGATTCCCTCCAAGAAGGCAGTGGAGGTAGCCATGTACCTAGTGGAGTGAGCTCTGACGTGGGGAGGTGGATCTCTCGATGTCAGGCGGTAGGCTAGGTAAATTGTCTCGCTGATCCACTTAGAAAGTCATTGGGCGGAGAGTTCCTGGCCCTTGACTTTCCACCGTAGGCAATGAACAGTCTGTTGGACTTTCTGAATTCTCTGGTTCGTTGTATATAGAAGAGTAGTGCTCTTCTGACATCTAGAGAATGCCAACTTCTTTCCTGGGTGCTGGAAGGGTTAGGAAAGAAGGTCGGAAGGGTGATGACCTGAGACAGGTGGAATTCTGTAACCACTTTAGGGAGGAATGAAAGGTCTGGATGCATGACCACTCTGTCCTGGAAGAATTTGAGGAAAGGAGGGTCAGATCTGAGGGCCGTCAGCTCTCCAACCCTGCAGGCCAAGGTGATGGCCACCAGAAACGCAGTCTTCCATGAGAGTAGATGTATCCCAGATGTGGCCAGTGGTTCAAACGGCGGTTTCATCAGGGTCTCAAGGATGGTGGATAACGACCACTGAGGTGCTGGTACTCGTGTGTGTGGGGAAACATTCTTCAACCCCTTGAGGAATCTCTTTATGGTGTGGTTACGAAAAGCCGAAGTGAAGGCAGAGTGGAATGGGGAAGTGAGCGACAATTGCCGCTAGGTGCACACATATGGAAGAGTGTGCCAGGCCAGATTCAACGAGTTGAAGAAGATAGTTCATTAAGTCTTCTAACAAGGCTGTGACCAGGCTAGTGAGAAAAGCATTGAACCTCTCCATCTTGTTTTTGTAGGACTTAGATGTGGAGGGTTTTCTGCTCTGTTCCAGGATCCTATTTACTCTGGGGTTATAAGCCACGCAGTGAGGTGGAGACTCATCAGGTCCGTGTGGAACATCTGGCCCTGTTCTATGTGGAGAAGCGATGGGTCGTCTGGAAGAGTGACCGAATCCGTCGCCACTTCTCTGAGCAATGGGTTACCAGTGTTGTCTGGGCCACGCTGGTTCAATTAGAATGGCTCAGGCTCTTTCCTGACGAAGACGAATGAGGACCCTCTGGATGAGTGGGAAGGGAAGAAAAACATAGAGAAAGTCCCTGTGCCAGAGTACCATAAAGGCATCCCCCATGGATCCCTGTCCCACTCCGGCCCTCGTGCAGAACAGGTTGCACTTCGCGTTGGCTTGGGATGCAAAGAGCTCCACCTGTGGTTGACCCCACCGCTTGCAAAGGAGCTTGAAGACCGATGCATTGAGCTCCCATTCGTGGGTGGTTCGTCCACCGTTGTAGCTGTCACTGTGAGTTCGTGGGTTGAGCTGAGCCGTTTGCCTGGGTCGTCCAGCCTCGGGTTGAAGAGATGTAGAAACCAAGACTGGAGTGATCTCATCTTTAACTTGGCGAACGGTATGACCGCCGTGGAGGTATGAGCGCCGACTTGGCGCTCACCGTATGTCATCTCTGGAATCGGTGTACCAGCGTCCTGATGTGTGTTAGGCGCTGGGGGGGGGCAAACGCTCTCGCATTCATGGAGTCCAGGATTGCCCAATGTAGTCCACTCGTTGGGATGGTTGTAGGCGTGATTTCTTGGTACTGATTTGAAGACCGAGTTCCTCCATGGTCTTGAGGGTGAATTGTACATCCCTCCGTGCCTGTTCTGCTGACGGAGCCGATATTAGCCAGTTGTCTATGTAGGGGAACACGTGGATACCTCGGGTGCGTAGGTATGCCGCCACCGGTGCCATGCAATTGGTGAAGACCCTCGGTGCAGTGGAGAGCCCGAACGGTAGACAGGTATACTGGAAGATTTTTTCCCCGATGCGGAATCTGAGAACTTGCAGTGATCTTGGCGTATTGAGATGTAGAACAGGGGCGTAGCTACCGCCGTATCTGCCGTATCAATTATACGGGGGCCTGGGCCATGGGGCCCCCCAACGTGCGTAAGCAAAAATTAATAAAAACTTCCCAATTTTTTTTATTTTACGACAAAAGTTTTTAAAAAAGCAATTTCATTTTTTCCCGCGTAAAGCGTGCGTTCAAAAGTTGGCAACACCCTACATCGGTTATTGCGGGCAGCGGGATTTCCCCATTTAAGTCATTTACTTCAACGGGGGAATCCCACAATAATCGATGTACATACGATGAATAAATATTTCTTTTAATTTTATGCAATTTTTTTTCTTTTGTGAGAAATCTTTACCCTTCCTAAGGGCCCCCAAACAAATTTTTATACAGGGCCCCACCAAGGCACGCTACGCTTCTGATGTGGAAGTACGCGTCTTTGAAGTCGATCACTGTGAACCAGTCTCCGGTCTTCAGGAGAGGGAGGATGGTTTGGAGCGTGACCATGCGGAACTTTGCCACTCAGATGTGCTTGTTGAGACGATGGAGGTCCAGGATGGGTCTGAGCCCTCCGTCTTTCTTGATCACGATAAAATATCTGGAATAGAACCCATCGCATCGGGATGTCGGAGCGTCAGGTTCTATTGCCCCCTTTAGAAGGAGTGATAGGAGCTCTTCTTGTAATTGGGGGGACGGGTTGGTGTTGCGGATGCGACCTAAGATTGGCCATTTCTCGAATTCGAGGGCATATCCAACGTCTAGGATTCGAAGCACCCATTGATCGGTGGTTATGGAGTCCCAAGTGGCGAGGAAGTTCCGGAGTGGTATGTAGGGTGTCGGGTGGGGTGAGGGGGGATCTTCGGTCTGGCGGGAGTCAGGGCTGTTGTTTTTGTCTCCGATCAGGGCGCTTGCTTGTTTGCCCCAGGTTCTAGAAACGAGTGTGATGGTATTGCTTGCGGGGTTTGTAGAACTGCTGTCTGGGCTGTTCGTGTGGTCGAAAGGCCTGCCGATGTCGGTAGTCCTGATTGTGCACCGAGTAAACCCATCATTGGTATCCCCCTGTGGTTCCCAGGCGGAGTCTGTTGGATGTTGTGATATCTTTGTGAAGCTCGTTGAGGGTGTTGTCTGTTTCCTCGGTGAACAAACCTTTCCCATCGAAAGGGAGCTCCTCGATGAGCTTCTTTATGTCATCATGGAAGTCGGCTGACCTGAGCCAGGCATGGCGGCGGAGTTGTATCATGGCCGCGATGGTCTTTGCTTCCGAATCGCAGATGTGACGAGCAGTTCGGAGCTGTTGTTGGCCGAGTTGAATTCCCTCTTTGGATAGGGTTTCAAACTCGGCACGGAGGTCGGGAGGTAATCTATTCAAGGAGGCCTCCACCTTGCCCTACAATTTGATCTTATAGGCCGCCATGGCCGCCTCGTAGTTGGCCGCCCGGATAGAGAGGGGAGAGGTGGCATAGGCTCTCTTGCCAATAGCGTCTAGCTTTTTTCCTTCCTTAGTGGAGGGAACAGGCACGCTGTGTACAGCGGTGCAGTGTTGGAAGGCCTTGACTACCCTCGAATTCAGCGCGGGGTGTGTGTGAAGAAACTCACCCTCCTCGTCGAGAAGTTTGTAGACTCCATCGAGACGGTTGGAGATGATGTGGGATGCCACCGGCCTGCTCCAAACCGTCTTGGCCGAATGGGCCACGGCTAGTAAGAAGGGTAGGTGGACTGAGAGAATCTTCTTGGTATCCGCCAATCCGCACACTTCGTCGACAAACGGTGCCGGAGGGTTCTCAGCCTTGATGTTGAGAATTGGGCCCATGCGGGTCAGAAGAGCGGTAAAGGACCTCTTATCCTCTGGCTGTAGGCGTTCTTTCGTGCCGATTTGGTCCACAGGGGACTTTTCGGCGTCGAACGGAGGAAGGTCTTCCGTGTCTTCCTCCTCTCCTTTTCCCTCGGACGAGTTGTCCGAGCCTCCAGACACCCCGGCAATGGATGGGGGTGGCAGTGAGGCCTCGGGGTCCGAGTCAGACCAGTAAGGCCTGGCTGAACTCGGTTCCTCCCCGGTAAGGAATGGTGGTGGCGGCGGTAGTGGCTGGTCAGTCACAGATTGGACACGATCCCGTTTGGAGGAGACGGATGGGTAGTTGGCTCTCCGTTTGGAGGTGGTCTTGGTTGTCTCCCAGGCCAGATTGGTAGGGGCTCCAATGGTGGCTATTACCTTGTCCGTGATCTTCTCCGTCATGGCCTCCAGGAGAGGAGAAAGTATGTCCAGGGTGACGAAGGGTTGAACAGTAGTCTCTGACTCCCGGTTGTCACTCCTTCTGCCGGGAAGCAGGGATGCTGTCCTCGGGGGTGGTGCCGGAGGTGTCTCCTGACAAGGCGGGATGCCCTCAGACTCTGCCTGTGAGACCTGTGGTGGTGTCGTTGGGGGCGATGTGATGGCCGACACAAAGATGGCGGAGGCCGGGGAAGCAGAGGGAGAGGTTCGGTGCGCCCATGGCGTGGGTGGCAGCAAGGAGTAGTTTCTTATGTTTTTTCTTTTCCTCCTTCTTTCACTCCTATCTGCCCTTTTTCTTCTTGAAGAGCTTGGTGGTGGTGAGCTTCTTGGGTGCCGCCGGTGCAGATGACAAAGTCTCTGGACGGGCTTCCGTCGGGCGGCTAGGGCCTTGTGGTGTCAGGGCAGACTCCATGAGGTGGGCCTGCAGTTGGTTCTTTCGGTTCTTTAAGGCAACCTTGGAGAACTTCTTGCAGGCCGAGCACAAGTGCACCGGATGGTCTTCACCCAGGCAAATCAAGCACTTGGTGTGGTTGTCGGTGCTAGGGCCTTGTGGTGCCCAAACACGAAAGGCACTTCTTAAATGCCGCTGACGATGCCATCCACCAACGGTTGGCGAAGGGCTCGAGGGGGGGGATCCCCTTGCAGCTCTTCTTCTTTGTTCTCCTTTTCTTCTTCTTCTTCTTCTTTTTTTTTAGAAGAGAAAAATGGGGAAGGGGAAGGACAGGGGTAGTAGTGTCCGAAAAGCTATCCCGAAGCTAATGACTGAACAATTCGGTAGCGTTGGAAAAACCGGGAGAGCTCTCGATAAGGCTCCTGCTGAAGCAGTGGAAAAACAAGAACGAGGCGGAAAGCGTGAAATGGCGCAGAGGGCGGGTGGAGATGGTGGGTGGTACTAATCATTCAAATTTATCCAATCAGCTTTTCAGCTCCGAGATGGCTCCCGCGCAGGCGCAGAACCCATCGGTGTGCATTCACAAACAACACGAAGGAGAACCATAAATTTGTTATGTATACTTTCTGGGAGTGAACACAATAGTTTCCATCATTGTGTTGTGAAGTCTCTTTACAGCTAACTCATCAGATGACTGTTCAAAGCGGAAATGGAAACGTTAACTGATTAAAAGTAAAAGGTTATCTTTGTTGAGAATGAAATGGAAGATGTCCACAAGCACATGACAGCCCTCATTTACAGCCAATATCAACAAACTCCATTGCACACACAGCTCCAATCAATTGCAAAAAGCATGGTCATCAACATAACTTTCATTGTACTGAGGAAAGTTATAAAATATACCTCAGATAGGAAATGTAACATAATATATTTCAGGTATGTATTAGGTAAGTTTAAAGTCACCCTTTCTCGAAAGCTAGTCGGATACGACTTTAGGGTTCAGTGCTCATCTCCATTTATAGCCAAAGAGCCAGCACTATCTGCATCTGCAGATGTTTCCATGGTCATGTGACAGGCATGGAGTGCATGAAATGCTGCTTATCTTTCCGCCAAAGTGGTACCTATTTATCTACTTGCAATTTCTTGCTTTCAAACTGCTAGGTTGGCAGGAGCTGCGACAGAGACAGGAGCTTACTCCATCATGCAGCACTAGGGTCTTGAACTGCTGACTTGACAACCTTCCAGTCATCAAGTTTAGTGTCTTAACCACTAGTCCCATATATCAGGTATACCTTATTACATAAACCTTTTCCCCCAACAGAATTATAGATACTGAATTAGTATTAATATCAAACTGAATTTGCATAAAGGACAGTTTGTTTTACTTTTTAAAAAAAAACAAGACAAAAACAGACAAAAAATAAATAAAGAGGCAAATTCCTAGTGGTAACTAGTTGACACTTATCAGGAAACTTTAAGAAGGCTCTTTTATAATATAGCTCCTACCTTCATCTTTATCAAAGCATATACAGTAGGCTGGTTGACACACAACACTAAACCAAGGTTAGAGTGAGAATGAGAACAGAGCTGTAATATGCCTTGGGCATCAGTGGTCCCTTTATACCTCTCCACTTATCTTTTCTCTTCCACCATTCTTCTCCTTTCAATCAACCCCTGTTTGCAGATACTTTATAACACGTCTCCTCACACTGACAAGCTCTCAAAAACCCAGAGCTTTGTTTGCCTATTTTCTCTATATATTTTATTCTGTAACACTCTTCTGTGCTACATTGGAAGTGTTACTATATTTCTTTTCTTTTAAACCACTCTCATAGGCTGAAGTACAAGTTTAATGAACAAAACACTTTTATTTATTTTTTAAAGGACACAAGAGCATGTTAATATCACATTTGTTTCTCTCAGAATTTATAAACTTGTCATATTTATAACATCAATAACAAATACCTTCTCCCCCGAAAATATTACTAAACAAATACCTATTAAATATATTAATCTTAATCTTATGATTTCTCTACAGAATATTTCTCTTAACACCTAAAAAGAGTTTTCTACTCCTTGGTGTCCGTCAGACGTAAATCAAATAAAAAAAGTCTCCTCAGCAACCAACTGTCTAGCTATTTAAATTCTCATCTAGCATTTCATTCTGCTTGGACTGTTCTGATTGGTCTATCAAAACTCAACCACTTCATACATATTAAATAGGCAGTTTGTCACATTATTGTTAAACATAAGTGTGGCTAATAAAACAAGCCAGCCTCATAAACTGTGGTTTGACCTTGGCATGCTTCCACTAACCATGGTTACTTAAGATCAACAATAGCTTGTTCAGATATCAACAAGTCAGCAAGTTGTTCTTAATTCAAGACGATACCAAAAGCTTCTCCCTAGCTATGCCAGAAAAGAACATAATTCATTAACTCAAAGGTAGCTTCTCCACATGCCAAACTATAAATCTACGTTCCTGTGCAAAGGGCTTAGGCCACCATTAGATTGGTTGTTTTATTTCTCATTCTCTTCATTAGAATACAACCAGAAAATACAGCAAATTTGTATATAATATTAAAAACAGGGAACATCACACACACACACACACACCAGCTTCCATTGGCTAAAGTGGCAAGTATGTACCTCCCCTTACACTTGAGTAACAGTAAGCATCTGGCTCACTATAAACATGAATGAAATGGTAGTTGTGGTAGTTGTATATATCCTACTATTACATGACAAAATGACAGCTATGAAAAAGTTCTTTTACATCAGGTTTGTGCAAGACATGCTTGAACATTTCATACAATACATACACATGTTGTATAAGTGGAATTCATTGGAAGCTTGCTGATAAGATCTACTTTCAATCACATCATTCCAGTCAAAATGCCAAGGATCACAGGATTAGTCAGACATAAAATCATACTTTTCCATCAGCAAACTGTTATAAAGAAATGTGAAGAATCAGGAGAGGTCAAAGAGAAAAAGAAAAAGGGACTGGAAAGCCAAAAAAACTTTTAAATTCTGATAAATATTTATTTATTTATTTATTTATTTATTTGAATTTATATTCCGCCCTACTCACATGAGCGACTCAGGGTGGATTACGACTAATCAACAAAACATTTAAAGTACAATTAAAACTCTAAAAACAATTTAAAACAAGTTCCTCAGAGTTTCTTTTTTGAGAGACCAGAGGAAGTCCAGGAAGGACCTGGCTCAGCATCTCGAAGCTTCATCATGATGCCAAGTTGACCCTTCTACAGTTTGAAGAAGCTTGGTCAGGAATGCTTTTAGTGGAAGGGTAGCAGTCAAGAAGCCACTTTTGAAGAAGAAGAAGAAGAAGAAGAGGTTGAAAAGGCTAAGGTATGCTAAAGCTCACAAAGATTGGAATAAGGAACTAGAGAAAAAAGTATTATGGAGTGATGAATCCAAGTTTGAAATTTTTGGGTCCAACTGTTGACCATATGTGAGAAGAGTTGGAGAGAGATGGGTGGATGGATGAATGCTTGCGGTCTTCAATTAAACACAGTGGAGGGCCTGTCCCAGTTGTATTGGCAACATTATCCGAGCTGTCCTGACTGGTGTTTGCACCAAAAAGGCAAGATATAAATGTGAATAAATAAGTATCTGTATTGATGGGACCATAAATGCTGAAAAGGTTTGAATTTGTCATGCCATTCCATCTGGAAAACACTTGATTAAGATTGGCTTTATTTTTCAGCATGATAAGCACACTGCTAATTAAGTGAAATCATATTTAGCAAGAAAACAGCTGATAAAACACTGACAGTCATGGACTAGCCTCCTGAGAGTCAAGACCAGAAAAATATAGAGGCAGTATGGGATCACATGAATGAATGAATGAATGAATGAATGAATGAATGAATGAATGAATGAATGAATGAATGAAAGACTATCTAAATCTAAAGAACAACTCTGAAAAGTGCTGAAGGAAGCCTGGTATAATATACCAGAAGATTATTTCAGAAAATGTCACGACAGTCCCCAAAAGAGTTCAAGGTGTGCTTAGATCCATGCGAGGTCACACTTAATGCCGATTTTTTGTAGAAGCTATTATGTTCTGAAAATTGCATTTGTTTGTATTTTGTTTACATATTTCCTGTATTTTCTGGTTGTATTCTAATGAAGAGATTGAGAAATAATTATACAGTAATACCCCGGATAACGATTGAATTGGATAACGCTAGAATCGGATAACGATGCAAGTTTTTTGGAAAAAACTTGCATCGGATAATGATTCTTTTAGCGCTGTACGATACAATGGTCTGCGGGTGTGGGGTGGTTTGGGTAGAACTACCCAATCCACCCCCCACCCGCAGCGGTCTCCGTGACTGCAGTAGGGTGGGGGAAAGCACCCGCCTTTTCCCTGACCCTATTGCAGTCGCAGACACTCTTTGTCTCTTTATTTCCCTCCCTGTATTTAAACTACAGGGAGGGGGAAAGAGAGAGAGGTGATTGGTTCTCTAGAGAACCAATCACCTCTCTCTCTTTCCCCCTTCCCTGTAGTTTAAATACAGGGAGGGAAATAAAGAGACAAAGGGACTCTGCAGTAGTCCGGGGGGAAGGCGCTGCTCGTGGGGGGTGGCTTTAAAGGCAGGGAGGTCTCTTTCTTTCCCTGCCTGCCTTTAAAGCGGTTTGTTCCTGAAGTCAGGGCTTTTTTTTTAGCATTGTTCGATGCATGCATCGGACAACGCTAAAAATCAGATAACGTCATGACTTGTGGAACCAAGTCATAACGTTATCCGGTGTATTACTGTATATGGTCGTCATACCTTTACTAAAACAACAAATCTAATCATGGCCTAAGACTTTTCCACAGTACTGTATATCCCATGGCAAAACACAAAGAGGGAAAGTGGCAAAGTATGTTGTATGTCAGTATAAGACAGGGGTTCTCAACCTTTTGAAGCCAAGGCCTCGGTCACGCTTCCTTAGACAGCTTTGGGGGCCAAACGGCCATTTTGCCCTGCCTGTACAATTCGGGCAGCCTGTAAATTAAAAAGGAGCCACCAGGTTGAGAATCCCTGGTATAAGGTGTCAGAAATAAGTGAATGAGTATTTCTATGTATTCAGGATTAGTATCTCTCTGTATTTCCACTGATGCTGATTTTTTGAGATGTAAATGCTAATGTCTGTGAAAAAGATCACAACAAATTTTAGAAAAGAATACTGTTTGTTTTGTTTCATCTTTTGTTGAAGTCCAGGTTTAAAGCTTTGTAGAATTTAAAAGCTTGAGTATCCCCTTGGGTTAGTTTTGCTCTTTTATTAGCAGTTTTATTTTATTGCTATATTTCAGTTTATGTGTTTATATGCAGATGGTGGGTAAGATTGGAGAATTACAGAGCAATTCACAAAAATTTGTATGCATTATCTCAGGAATCCTTATAACAGCCTACTAAGGTAGTAGGTAATGCCATTAGCATGCAGTTGCTGAAAATGGAAAGGGCTGCAGGGATAAGTGGCTTGCCCAAGGGCATCTTATATACTCATGGCTGAGGTCACCTCCAAAATCATGGAACAGTAAATAGCAGGCATTCATGAATGGTAATACTACGTATGGCTATAACCTTTAGCCGATTTATTTACTGCTGTAATTCCCCAGGTGGTATGCCAAAAGCAGACTTTGCTGATGGTGGATAATTCTTCTGTACATCTGTACTAGGAATGATTGAACGATCCAATTGTACCCAAACAGCATTGCAGAAGAATTTACCTGCCTCTAGTGCAAGGCTGACTTAGAAAAGGCCAAAGTAGTGAATCATGCAGAGACACAGCAGCAGGAACACCTGCAGGTAAATATCTGGGTTTATATGAGCCTTTAATTAGAGAATTTAATTTTTCTCAAACCAGCAGTTGTCTCCTAGCAGTTCGTGTATGACTGTTATACAAATTATATTGTCATATCCACCAATGTACAGAAAGTATGCAAACCTTTTTTATTCTTATTTTGCAACACATTTCACTGTCTGATTGACTGGGTAACAGGTGAACCAGTCTCTCTGCCTTTTGTTGTTCTTTTTCTATTTGGAAGAAAGCAGGGGAAATTGAACCCTGCCATCTAGACATCATACTGTCAGTAACTTAATAGCTACTACCATGAAATTTTTTTAAATAGTTTTTTTATTAGATTATTTTAGAAAGTCACAGTATCATTGTGGCCTTCCAAAGGTAAGAGCATGGTCTTACCCAGCAATTAAATCAGTATGAATGTGTTTGAGACAGGGAGAGATACTCAGAGATCTTATGTGCTACTCCTACCAGAGACAACAGATCACAACTAGGCACATGCTTTTCAGTCAACATAGTAAAAGATCTCTCCCCAGTCCCCACCCCAAGTCCTTGATTTTATCAGAACCATTAATATTCTGAACATGCCTTTGCTCAAGTATGCTAAGCAGGAAAAACAAACTCCACAGAAAATATTTAAAAAACAGAACTACCAATGGGACCTTTTCTCCAATGTCAGCAAGAAAGAGTCTATATTATTTGTTTCTAAAGCTTTTCACCATTTTCTTATTTAAAACTATGTTTAAATTAGACATTTGAATAATTAGTGTTGAAGCTATGTTTATTCAACTGAAAAATTAAATAAATACAAAGTTTTGAAGTACTTATTGAGAATGAATAGTACCGAGAAAGTAATGTAACTATTAATGTACTTAAAAAAGGAAGTAGACTGGAAACATAATTTTTGAAGAAAGGACAAATGATTCAATTCTCATTTTAAAAGGAAGAAACAGAATTATTCTCCAACATAACATACATTCCCTACCACGTTTATGTTATACAAAGTGCAGTACTACTGAATGTGTTCCTCTTCTGACTAATTTCTCAGACTCTCTTCACACTTACTCTTTAGTTTCCTTGAAAAAAAAAAAACCTTTCGGTTAAATATTTATTTAACTTAGAAGTTGGCATGTTATTCTCTAAAAGAAACTTATTATATTACTCATTACTTTGTGACAGTCATGTTGTCAGTCGTGTCACCCTTGCTACTGCTTGGAAAAGGAATTTATTCTAAGACAGGTACAGTAATACCTCGCATAACATTAGTATCGGATAACACTAAAATCGCATAACATTAAGCAATCGGGGGGGGGGAATTGCATCAGATAACATTAAGATCCTATGGGATGCATCGGATAACAACCGCTAAAGCCTGTGTGGTTACAATGCATCTCTATGGATCCCATAGGATTTTAACATGCATCGGATAACATTAAAAATCAGATAACACCAAGACTTGTGGAACCAGGTTTTAACGTTATCCGAGGTTTTACTGTATTAATAAGTTGTGTTGTGAATTTTCAGCATGGGAAAAAACCACACATGGAAATACTCTCTGATCTGCACTCATGGCCAATTTTGATAATTCTAATTGAGAATGCTTGTGGTTTTTTAAAAAGAGAGACAAAACAATAATGGTAAGAGAATGACATTTAAAACTTGAACGATTCTGGTCAAAAAAGTAACTTTTGAAAGCAGTCAGAAATATTACTCATACCAAAAAGTTACAGAGTGCAACACAATGTATCCATTCATGAGAATAAAAATTTCTGAAGTGGTAGCCATGTTAGTCTGTGCAAGCAGATCAGAGAGTAAACTAAACAGCAAAAAAGACAAAAAATGTTGTGGCATCTTAAAAACTAACTGCTGCATTTAAATGTGAGCTTTTGTGGAGCAAGTCCACTTCATCAGAATAGAAAATGAATGTAAGAGCAAGAGGCAACTGTTAATTTGGGGCACCCTCAAACATTACAAAAATGTTCTCTGTGAATATAGAGAATATAGAGAATATAATGATCCCCTCTACACCCAAAATACAATATTTTGGAGCTTTGGGGAGACTGGAATTTCCAAGAGTTAGTAAAGGTCGCCCTTGCTCAAAAGCCAGTTGTATCTGACTCTAGGGTTCAGTGCTCATCTCTGTTTATAGCCAAAGAGCTACCTGTGTCTGCAGATGTTTCCCGGGACATGTGGCAGGTGTGTGCATGGAACGCTATTTAACCAAGGGTTAGAGAGCTATATTTCGGGCCCCTATGGAATGCTTAAAGTCCCATGGATCTGTCATTCCCCACCACTTATATATAAGTGAAATATATATATGGGTTACAGGAAGACTAACCCTTAAGGAAATAAAAGTTATCCCAATCCATGGGTGAGTGAGAGTGACACTTTGATTAGACTACTAAAATGTTTTAAAAACAGAAGCCATCTTTTGACTTTTAGCAATCTTTATCATGCTGGGTACCAAAAAAATTGTAGATGGTGCAGAATTAAACATGAACAGGTTTTTACTGGAATGTCTCTCCCAATGTTGCTGAAATAGTTAAATAACTACCATTCTTTCAGCTCTGTTCCTCATATTTGCTACACAAGGTACAGTCCAACCTCGCATAAAGAGCACCTCACTTAAAGAGCAACTCACTTAAAGAGCAGAATTTTCTCTGAAAGTTTGCTTCGCTTAACAAATAAAACCAACCAAAAACTCGTTTAACAAATAACTCGGGGTTCACAATCAGAAGTCACAATTGCTCACTTACAATGGTGTTTCGCTTAAAGAGCAAACTCGCTTAAAGAACAATCCTGTGGAACACATTATGCTCTTTAAGCAATGTACAACTGTACCTTTCTGGCTGGGGATCAGGGGCACAAACATGTGGCAAGTTGTATGTCAGGAAAGTTGGGATAAATTTTATATTACCCACTAAGTGAACCAATTGCAGGTAGATTGACAGTAGTGACAGTAGTCTTCACCCAGCGGCGCTCTCGGCGTCTCTTTGCTCGGTTGAGCTCCCTTAGTTCTTCTGTAAACCAAGGGGCAGATCAATGGCCACAAGCACGGAGAGGCCGTAGTGGAGCGATCACGTCCAAAGCTGCCACCGCTCTCTCGTTCTAAGCGTTGTCAAGGGCTTCAGATAAACTGCATTGCAGGTCAAGAGGACAGCACCTCAGTTCCCTCTGGAATCCATCTGGATCCATTAGTCACTGGGGGCGGGCCCATTTAATCGGCCCTGCCTCCCTACTGTGAAGTCTCGCCAGGAAATCTAGAGTCACCAGATAGTGATCTGACCATGGCACAGGAGTGATGTCTAATTTCTGTAATTTCAGATCACTCTGCCACAGCTCCGATAAAAAGATTAAGTCCGGGGTGTAGCCACTGCTCCTGGTAGGACCCTGGATTACCTGGGTCAGCCCCACGTCTGCCATGGAAGCCATGAACTCCTGAGCCACCTCCGAGTCAGTCCCCAATGATGGCAAGTTGAAGTCCCCCAGGACCATCAGCCTCGGGGTCTCCAACGCCAACATTGAGACCGCCTCGAGGAGCTCAGGCAGGGAATCTGCTACCTTGCAGGGAGGCAGGTACATGAGTAAGATTCCCAACTGACCCTTAGGACCCACACGCAAGAACAGGGCCTCACAACCCAGAATTTGTGGGGCTGTGGCCCTGGCGGCTCCCAGTGTTTCCCTGGCTACTATGGCGACTCCACCACCCCTTCCCCTCTCCCTAGGTTGGTGCCAAATACCGAACCTGGCTGGGCATAATTCAGACAGAGGAACCCCATCCTCAGGCACCAGCCAGGTCTCGGTGATGCATGCCAGATCAGCCCGCTCCCCCAAGATGGTATCTGCGAGCAGGGGGGCCTTGTTGCAGACCGATCTGGCATTCACCAGCAGCAGCCTAAGGGAGGGGTCACTTTTGACCAGCTGCTCAGGGCCCAGAGGTGTAGCCGGGGAGCCAGAAAAAGGGACAGCAACCAAACATCTGAACCATGTTCTCCAAGTGCGGCCTGCCCCTCAGCTCCCGCAGTAACACCCCATGCCCGTCACTACACCAATTTGGGCCCCAGTGAACCCCTCAGACCCAACAGGCAGAGCCTAGTCCTTGCTCTTTGGCTGGCAGGTTCTTCTTCCCCTCCCCCTATATCCATTCCCCCAGCCCCCCCTCCTGGTGCTGCACTCCCGCTGATGTTCCATATGGCGGTGGCAGCAATGGTGGTAGCAGTGGGGCCCGGCAGTCCTGCCACTCTCAACCATTTTGAATTCCCATCAATAGATGCCAACAATCCAGACGTTGCAAGCGGCGGCGGCCACGGCGGCCTCTCCGCCAAGCCGCAGATGTCTCAGGAGGCAGCTGTGGAGGCAGAGTAGCCGGGCATGTCCGCAACTCCCCGTTTTTAAAAACTCCCGGCGAAGCGGGGCTCCGGGGCAGATGAAAGCACTCACAGCGGCGCAGGTCTTGGTAGCCGCGGCGGCCTCTCTGCCCAGCCGCAGATGTCTCAGGTGGTGGCGGTGGAGGCCTTTACAGCATGGTTCGGTCAGTACAGCTTTCTCTAGCAGTTCCTTCCTTGCCTCCGTCTTCCTTACCTTACTATAAAATCTTCTCGTACCTTACCATATTCCCAAAGACGATAAAGAGATGCATATATTCGTTGCTATTCAACCCACCACAACCACTGCTCACAGCATATTTTTAGCTCTTCCATAGTGTGTCTTTGTATTTTAGAATAAAAGGAGACTGTTTACCACACACACCAATTTGGTAACATAGCTTCAAAAGCAGGTTTTCATTTGACAATCATAGCATTTGAGTGACCCCACTTTGCAGATTTTTAGAACATTCCAGTCCCAAAGGATAGGACACTTTCTCTATAAACATTTTTCCTCTTATAACCAAAATGGTAATAAAACCACTGACTGATGTTTTCTCTCCACAAAACCTACAGGGAGTATTTCCCAGTGACACAAAGTTTTGTTTGCCTGCTGAATTTTCACTCTGCTACTAATCCTGGCAATTCAGCCTGTATCCTCTTGGGAACAATTTCTTTCTCATAATTAGAAAAAAGAAAACACACCATTAGCTGGTACTGGCATAATAATTGTCTATAAAATTATGTACCAATATCTTTTGAAACAAAATGTAAAGCATTCTAAATGAAATGTTGTTACATGGTGAAAAAGAGGATTACAACAAGCATAAGTTAAAACACTAAAAAGGTTAATAGATTTGTGTTGACTAAGAAGTTAAAACTGAACAAGGATTTACAGCATAACACTGTTCCTAGGATGAGTCTAGTTACTGAGAAGCTCCACAAGTAATACAGAACAACCATTTTTTAAGACCAAGTACGTATTATAATTCTCTCAATGGACTATACTAAAGAAAACACAGAAATCTTGATGGTCAAACTAGAAGCGTAACATCAATTCATAAGCCACTGAATACACTGTTCTGCTTTAAGAAACCATCTAATATGAAAAACCAAAGCATTCAAATTCTAGTTGGAGATTTCAACAACCATAACAACATTTCAAACATGATGATGAAAATGACAAAGCCATTAAAAATGAGCAGAATCCCACTTAATGTGATTTATGCATGATCCTAAACTCTCTGTACACTTAATAGTGGCAAGTGGCAGAAAAGCTACAATCAAGATCTAGTTTCTGTTAGTGAGCCTATAGCTCAACAGTGCCTTAAGAGTGTATGGGATCCAATCCAAAACATTCAGCTGGCGGGGGAGGCTGAAATGGGTTTTAAAAAGTCCATTTCCCCCCACCCATTCAGACCCATTTCATGTCAGAACTACTCAGCTATCCAAACTCAACCTATACCATTCCATGGGAGGTATAATTTCAACGATGCCAACTGGGGGAAAATTACAACAATGCTAGACATAGGTGTGCTTCTGACTGCCCCACAAGTAGGATCAATTTGTAACTTTCACTTTAGAATGTTCTTGTGTTTCTATTTCAAGAGGGTACCAGACCAAATACATCCCAGGTCTCAATCCAAGCCCACCCCCACAAATACTTTGATGATATTTTAGATTTTGAAGTAAATTCATTGTTTGATATTTTCTGTAATCTCCAAGCACTGGCCGGGGAGGTGGGGGGGAACTCCAGAAACAGCTTGGATTGGGCTCCCTGACCTCCCTGGAGCTGGCAGGGGGATCAGAGAGCCTGAAATGGGTGGTGGGGGAATGGACTTTTTTTTACCCATTTCAGGCTCCCTGAACCTCCCTCCCCCGCCAGCTCCAGGGTGGTCGGGAGACCCAATCCACACTATTTCTGAAGTTTCCCCACCTCCCTGGAGGCTGAAGCAAGCCAAAATGTTGGAATTTGAATCCTGATGTTTTGACTTGCTACAGCCTCCAGGGAGGTAGGGAAACTTCAGAAATAGCGCTGATCGGGTCTCCCAACCTCCCTGGAGCCGGCAGGGGGGGGCAGAGAGCCCAAAATGGGTAAAAAAGGACTTTTCCCACCCATTTTGGGCTCTCTGCCCCCCCTGCCGGCTCCAGGGGACCCGATCCAAGTTGTGGGGTGGCTGGGGAAGCCAATGGGGACTCCCCGTCAGCTTTCCAGCCACCCCACCCCTGCCTCCGCAGGTGCAAGGTGGCTGGGAAGCTGAACGGAGAACCCCATTCAGCTTTCTAGCCACCCTGCTGCTACGAACGACTGCATTGGATAACGCTAACAGATCATTATCCGATTTTCGCGTTATCCAATGCAGTCATTATCTGAGGTATTACTGTACTTTTAAATACCTGGAGAGACTTGGAGTGATTACTTGGCTCACGTTACCTGAATCTACACTAGTTTTATGTGCATCCTTTGCTCACCACCTGCATTTAGGTTGGGGTGACGGGGCACACTGATAGGAGAAGCCTGAACTGCTGGGTGTCATCTGGACCGAGGAAGCAGGATCAGGCACAATTTCATCATCAGGAGGTCAGAGGACGCCCGAGTCCTATTTGGGAGTACCAGTAAGTGGATTGTCACAAAAACTATTAAAGAAAAAGATTGTTTCAAAGTATAACAATACCAATAGTGTTTATATTTTCTCAAAGTGCCTTCGTCAAGGCCACTTCACTCTGCCTCCCTACTAATCCTATCAATTCCCAGGTGAAGCATTTTATCAGTACTCACTTGGATGTGGAGGCATCTTTAATGCATCTTTTATTATAGTAAAAATCTGCAGTCCCCATGGAATGCAAACTAATTTTCAGAAGCTATTGGGTGCTTTATTGAGTTCAGATTAAAATATTACCCTAAGTATTAGAATAATTCATTTAAACCACAGGTTGTCCGAAACATTCAGTGAGACAACCTTGGGAATCTTCTTTTTTATTTAAAGCTCTTTTTAGAAAAAGGAAAGGAAGAAAAGCTTGAAGTTTTAATCAAAGTCAAACTCATCCTTTGCAAGGGAATTCAGATTAATAAAATAAATCACACATTCCTGTAGAGTTCAAGGAAATTTTAAGGTCAATCACCTTTAATAGTTCATGATTTTTATAATATATTATTTACTCAACAGGTATCTGTACGGTGGATATCTGGATAGAATGACAGAATCACTGAGTTGGAAGGGGACTTCTAGGCCATCAAGTTCAACCCCCTACTCAATGCAGGAATCCAAATAATATCAGATCTGACAGGTGGTTGTCCAATTATCTCTTGAATTGATGACAGCACATGTGTCTCTTTGCACAAACTGAAAAGCTTTCAATTCTGTAGTCACCAATGGAGTCTGAAAGTTCATAAGAGTGTTGTATTTTGCAATTTGCAATAAAGAAATGAATTACTTAAGAGGCCACATCGCCCCAAGGACATCTGTATGTCCCACCAGAGCGGACCGCAGAGGCTCTCTGGTCATGCCATCAGCTAGAGAGGCTCACCTCTCTAGCACTAGAAGGAGAGCTTTTTCTGTGCCCACCCTGGCCCTATGGAACCTCCTGCCAAGTAAGCTGCGCCTCCAGACAGAGCTGCTGCCCTTCAGAAAAGGGATAAAGACCTGGCTGGCGGGGCATGTGTGGGGTGCGGGCCGGACAGTCAGTTCGGCTGGCTGGCTCATATTGAATAATCCCCACCTCTCTCCCTGATATTTATTTACTTTTTAACCCTTTTAACTTTTAAATGTTTAAATGTAATTACTGTGTTTTTAATTTTGTAAGCTGCCATGAGTCTTTGGATGAGGGCAGGGTATAAATGTGTAAAAATAAAATTAAAAAATAAATAAATCACCCAAAATATAGCATTTAAATATGAAATGAGACCACATGTCCACTAAGAGTAGAATAGATTATACAGATTATATTTGCTACACAGGTTTGCACTTGTGGCATCTGTTGGTGTACAACGGTAGCAGAGTGGTGTGCAGCGGCTAACAAGAGGTGTGCACCTGGCAAGGATGGCCCCTTGTGGCAAAAATAGGCAGACAGTTCTTGGTTCAGAAACAAACTTAAAGTTGGTTTACTCAGGAAGTAAAAGGTGCAAGTATATACAGTGTAATATGAAGTAGAAACATTCTCTCAGTTGAGCCCACTGAAACAGTTCAGTTGCTTTTTATATACAAGTCTATAGAAGGCTATATAGTTCAGTCCAGTAGGGTAAATACTGTACATGCTGTAATTGCAGACCAAGCAACAGAGTTTTACAGCTTCTGTCCTCCTGGTGGAGGCTTACCCAGAGTAGTCCTTCTCTGCTCAGTAGACACAGATGGCTTGTCAGGCAAAAGCCATCATCACGATTCAGCCCTCAAAGTGGAATGTGCAGGAACCTTTGTCCAGACCTGATAGCAGAGTACCCTCGGTCAAATTCAGCATTGAAGCTTAAGGAAGTCCAGTGTACAAGCTGGAGCGAAGCAGCATTGAAGCTAGCTTTGGAAAGCAGCTCTGGCAAACCCCCAGTGAGCTAAAGCTAAAGAGCCTGTGGTCCTGCTCTCATCTATATACAGTGGCCTGCAGAACACACCAGAGTAAAGTCCCAAGACCTGTGTGTTTCTGCAGCAGAGTCTTAAATGCATCACTAGTTAGGGTGTCGGGCAAAGACTTACAAACCCTAACAGTATCATAATAAATAACATAAAATATACTGTATGTGGAATTTGCATTCTGAAGGGCTTTAGACAGTTAGGCAGAAAGCCAGCCATGCCTATTATAAGCATCTCTACCAAGATCTCCAATTTTCCATTCCCCAATCAAATATTTAGCGTTCCACAGACTCAAGATGCTCATTCCTTACTGGGCCTCTTTCCAGTGCTTAATGTTTAGAGAGTGTATGCTTTTAAATCTTTTTGCATCTGCAAATCTTTTGGCTTCTTTAAGATTCCTGATGTGCAGATGGTGTCATTTTGGCTACATAAAGATCCATAGAATTCACACTCTCTCCATGAGTCCAGTAGCAATAGAAAGAATTCTTCCAGGATGCTTCCTACATCAAACACTAATGCAAAGGAACCACTAAATAGAGTAAACTAAGGAGCAGGCATTACAAGTGATAAATTAACCCCTTTTGTCTGAAATTACAACTCACTCATACCCCCTTTATCTTCATAAAGGAGATTTTATTTCCACACAAAGTCTCTGGACCTGCACAGTATATATTTTGAAACATTATCATCTGAAGAGTTATTTAAAAAGAACTCCTCCTTTTCAGTTTTAGCCACTTGCTATGCAGTTTCCTTTCTTTGCAACCAGCAAAGATAAAAAATGTCAAAACTAATTGGCTTACCCTTTCTATTCTAATCATTTATTTAACTTTTATACTACCTTTCTCCCCTAGTAGGAACCCAAGTACTGTATACAGAAATATTTAAAATTCACAATCAATTAAAAGCACAGATTACCATTTAAAACTGTAATCTATCAATATTTGAAAACATTACTTAAAACAACAAACAAAAATTTAAAAGAACTCCCAATAATATTATAAAGTGGAATTCTAACCACACTCCTAATCCTACTCTGGCTGTTAACTGCCAATACATTGAAATTTATTTGGATTCAGAAAATATCCCAAATCAATAACACAAAACGGGTTTTTTTTAAACCCTAGTACAGTACTCCCCAACAACCATGGGCAGTCCCGACAACCATGGGCTGTGGGGGTGGGGGGTGCTGAGCCCCTGATGGCAGCCTTCTGCCCTCAACCTCCTCTGCCGGGCAAACAGAGCAAGAGCACAGGCTTCAGACCCAGCAGATAGGCAGGTGGCCAGGCCCCTCCTCCATACTGCTTAACTATGGTGGGGCTCCACCCCCACCTGTGTGCAGTGTGATAACTCACTGCCCAAGTCTAATGGTGTAGCTGGCAAGCGGCTGGGCCCCTCCTCCTTCTTTTTGACCTACAGCGGGGATCCTCCCCCTGCTTGTGCACTTTATCATATTTCATTATGTGCTTGCACTATCCAATCCCACCACCCCCACTTACCGGTCCGTGGAAAAATTGTTTAGCATGAAACCAGTCCATGGTGCAAAAAAAGGTTTGAGATCCCTACCCTAGTAGGTGAAATTTAATCAGAGCTGAGGAATCTGTGACCTTCTAGCTGTTGTTCAACTTTTAACCCTTATCAGTCCTTGACAGTATAGTGAATGGTCACAACTGATTAGAGGACAATGAAAAGCTGCCACACTGGTAACGTTGTTTGAATGTTTAGATGTTTACTATTGCGTGATGATTTAGTGGATTACATGTTGCAATACTGTTTCATTGTTCAATTTGTTTTGATGACGTTTATTAGCCTCCTTAGTGGAAAGACAAGATAAAAACATAATAAAATAAATAAAGCACAAGTTTTTAGCAGCTGCCCTTCCTCCTCCTCCTCCTTCCCACTTGGAGAGTGGTGGAGGCAAGGGGGGCGTCAGTGCCCAAGAAGCGCTGCAGCCATTCTGGGACCAGCCACAGCTGTTCCTCCTCCTCCTCTCCACCCCTGAGACAGAGGCAAGGGGAGCACCTGGGCAGTGGCAGCAGCCGCGCTGGGTCCAGCTGCAGCTGCTCCTCCCCCCCCCCACCAGGAGGAGGGTGGGGGAAGGGAAGTGGGCAGGGTGGGGCGGTGGCCTCCCCCCTTCCATGATGACACCCCTAGGGGAAGGCTCAGGGCACAGCACTTTGGCGGCGAGAGGGACACCCGGGACAGCACAACATGGTTCCTCCTCCTCTCTGCCCTTGGCTCTGGCAGCTCTTTTTCCTCCTCCTCTTCTTGGCTCCTGGTTGTGCCCAGAGTGCAGGTAGAGGAGGAGGAGGTGGGCAGGGCAGCGCAGGGGCATGGCATGGGAGAGAGGTGGGTGTGGCCAGCCAGTTTTGCTACCAGTACAGGTGATCCAGTGCGAAGCGGCTGATGCTGACATAATGGGTTGAGAGTCAACTGCTAGTTCATGGTGACCTAAATAGATTCACTGATGACCAAGGGATTCTGACCCAAGATCTCCCTAGGTTTAGAGCAGTGGTTCCCAATGTGGGACCTACGGCCCACAGGGGGACTTCAATTCCCAGAAGCCCAAGTTAGTACATTGGCTAGTCAGGGGTTTAGGTAATTGACTTTGGCTTCTGGGAATTGAAGTCCAAAAAACAAAGGTTGGGTAACACTGGTTTAAATATTTTAGCCAGAGATACAAGTTTTCATGTCTCTGAAATCACACTGCATAGCAAATATAAAAACAAAGTATCTTTAAATATTAAAAATGTACATAGCCACGCAGACTCTGTCACATTATTCCGATCACACATTTTTCCAGGTAAAGACAGTTAAACCATACTCCCTGCGTTCTGCCACATTGTCTGTATATAGGTTCCATGATTAAATTTTCTCTTTGGTTTTGCTTCTTAGGTGCCTGCAAATTATAAGCAGATGTTTTCACTGAATTATTCCTAAGGGAAGATTTAAAGCAGTGCTGTACTCTCTTAGCAAAAAGAAAAAAAAACACTTTATATGCAGCTGGTTATGTGCTTCACAATAGAATATACTTGCTCATTAAGAACTATAAATGCCAAATTCACTTAGGAGTAGGTTTTTGTTCTTTTGTTTCTTCCCCTTCCAGCCTCAATCTCTCTCTCTCTGTTTAACTGTTAGTTTTCTCCTCTTGTTGCTACTATTTTCTTCTGCAAGACTATTCCATTGGTTCTGGAACTAGTGCCCACGGGCTGGATCTGGCCCATGCCCTCACTCCTGCCACCACCTTTTTCTCCCCTGGCTGGCTTGGCATGTCCCTAAGAAGGCTTACATCATCTGCCCTGCTGCAGATCAGCATTAAGGATACGGCAAGCCAAGCGGAGGGGGAAAGGATGGCAGTGATGGTGGCAGAAGCAGAAGACGCAATCGGCCACCCGTGTCCTTCCCAGGTGCTGCTCTGGTCATGCGCAGGAAAGGACAGGCAGGACCCTCTTTTCCCCATGGCAGGCTAGTAAGCAAGGAAGTGGCAGTACAGCCCACCAACAGTCTGAATGGGATGTGATCTGGGTCCCAGTTTTAAAAGGTTAAGAACCCCGTGCTCTATTGTTTTCTGTAGCCACTGTTTTCATTTCCTGAATGGTCTGATTTATTGGCAGCTAACAGATTAATGTAAAATTAAAGCTGCTTATGGCTACTACATTATTTAAGTGATTCAAACAAGAACAGGGTTTCTTGGAAATCACTTAATAGGTTACAGACCGGCGTTGGCAAGACTAACATGAATCTAAGAAAATGAGTTTTGCACTGACATAGTCCATTATGAGTTTGGAGAATAACAGGCAATATCATCCCTGTGTCAGCCAACTTTACACCCTTCAATGTGTACACCGGAAGGCTTGATACTAGTTGCCCTCAAAGTTGTTGAAGTTGCCTGCTACTGGGCAAAAAATTATCTGCCATATTTATTAATTGCACTGTGGTGTTTCAGACATGAACAGAGAAAGTGATGCAAAGAAAACAAGAACAGAGATAGATAGAAAGTTCAAAGTCCCTCTGAGTCTGTTAAATTTTCTTTCTCTCATGCAGTCCGTGCTATAACCATTCTTTGAGAATGCAAAATCACAGCCCAAAATCCCAATGCTACTAGAGACAATGAAAAATAAGCAGGGTACTAAAAAAAATAAAAGATATAATTGCTTTTATTTTTTAAAATCAGATTATTTATTTAAATTGATTTTTCAATGTGTTTTTAAGAACAATCCATCTAAAAATAATTTTCTATTTAACGTACATTATAGTCCAAATATAATTCATCATGAAATAAGGATTAGTTTTTATTATGCAGCATGAAGCTGTATATTCATGAAACTTTCAAATTTTTTGATAAATGAATTTCATTAATTCATTCATAGTGTCATGCTTCTGGTGCTTCAGATCTAACGCATGAAACTGTTGATGTACTGAATGAATATTTTACCCTTTTTGATGAAAATCCACTCAGGAAAGAGACTATTAAAGTCAGACAACAGGTAGTGTAAGCTATCTCAGATCACAAAAGGGAAAATGGATTAAGCTCATAGAAGAAATTGACACAAGCCGCAGCAGTCAAAAAGCATGGAGACTACTTAATCGTCTTAATAATGATGTAACCAAATGACCGGTACATGCCAATGTCTCAGCTAACCAAATTGTCCACCAACTATTACTTAATGCAAAACAAGATTCCAACTCACAGAAAAACAATCCACTGAAAAATAAACAGATAAAAAGGAAAGAGGGAATGGAAGACAAGCAATCTGACTAAGCCTTTTACCATAGAAGAGCTGCAAGAGGCAACAGACACGTGTAAGAACAATAAAGCAGCTGGCATGGATGAGATCCGGGTTGAACAGATCAAACATTTTCGACCAATAGCGAAAAAATAGTTACTTAGCCTGTTGCTTGACTGCTTGACTGTAGCCCAGATACCAAAGATGGCTCAGGTGATAGCTGTATTTAAACCGGGCAAACCACCAGAAGATCCAAAAAGTTATAGGACCATATCTCTTCTTAGCCACCTATATAAGATATGGATGTTTCATCCTGAACCGACTGGCTGCAATAGTAGAACCCCGGGTTATACCACAGCAAGCTAGTTTCAGACTGGCAAAGATTGTACAGCACAAATTCTTAACCTAACACAGTACATTGAAGATGGTTTTGAACTGAAATAAATCACAGGCGTAGTGTTTATAGAGCTCACCACAGCTTATAACATAACCAACCAAGCAGCCTTGTTGACAAAAGTCTCCCACATCACAAAGGATTTTAAATTCACAAAAATCATAGGCTGTTTATTGGAAAACCATACTTTTTTTGTCAATTTCCAAGGACAATGAACCCAATGGAGAAATTGAGGAATGGCCTCTCTCAGGGCAGTGTGCTAGCCCACACACTGTTTAACATTTATACTAATGATCAACCACTACCGGAAGCCACTAGCAGCTTTCTTTACACCAACAACCAGGCAATTGCCACACAGTGCTCAACTTTTCAGGCTGTTGAGAAGAAACTGACTGAGGCTTTGAATTTAATGGCTATACAGTTGTACTTCGCTTAAAGAGCATAATGTGTTCCACAAGATTGCTCTTTAAGCAAGTTTGCTCTTTAAGCAAAACACCATTGTAAGTGACCAATTGTTACTTCTGGTGGGGGGGATTGCGAACTCTGATTTATTTGTTAAGCAAGTTTTTGGTTGGTTTGATTTGGTAAGCGAAGCGAACATTCAGAGAAAATTCTGCTCTTTAAGCAAGTTACTCTTTAAGTGAGGCGCTCTTTATGTGAGGTTGGACTGTATATTAAATGGATAACCAACCAAAGCCAAACTACCTAAAAACTCTGAACTTTTAATTTGAAAAATTGTGAGCCATCAAGAAGCCTCCAGGTGACATGGAATGGCACCAGGCACGAGCACTGCGTCACCCCAAATACCTGGGAGTTATCCTGGATCAAGCTCTCACTTTCAAGACCGACTGTCTAAATACCAATCAGAAGGTTTTTGCCAGGAACAATATTCTAAGGACTACAAAAAACACACGTTAAGAACTTCTGTGCTAGCTTTATGTTATTCTGCAGGAGAGCATGCTATTCCACTGTAGTACAGATCAAAACATGCAAAACAGGTGGATGTAGCCTTAAATGAAACAGCGAGACTGGTGACAGGATGTTTAAAACCAACTCCAATACAAAAAGTGCATTACTTAGCTGGCATCCCTCAACCAACATTCCATAGAGAAAGTGCTGTTCAGAATGAGTGTCTCAAAGCAAATTCCTCAGAAACACGTCTGTGTGATTGCAGAGAAGTACAAACTATCCCCCATATGATATGATGCACATGATGCCCCTCAAAGTACACTGAGAAAGACCTTATGTTGGCAAGAGGAATTCTATTTTAAATTCTATTTTGTTTTTAAGATATGTCAGTTTTGGCTTTGTATGTTATTATATGGTGCTGGTGCATCTGACATGAATAAAGAAAAGAAAGTGTCATAGTCTTCCAGATATTTAGGCATTTTTTTCTATTTGGAAGTTACTATCACAAATGCTTGGTTTTACAGTTCTTAAAATTAAATTTGGGTCTGTAAAGATCATGTATCTCTTATTTACCACAAATGTGCATTAGACTCATAGGGGCCTATGAGGCCACAGAGTCTAAACCCCTACTCAAATAAACATACAGACATCAGAGAAAGACCTTAATCTAATTGTTCCTTTGCAAATCTATGTGCACAGAATCAACTCCTTGATTCTTAAGTACTAAACATCAAAAAATTTAAGAAGTGGTAGCTTGTTGGGAGTGAAATTGATCATGATTTAAATCTAGTTGAATCAAATTAACACTGAAAATAAGTTTGCCTTATGCTACCTTTGTTGTTGTTGTTCAGTCGCACAGTCGATTCCGACCCTCTGCGACCCCATGGACCACCGTCCGCCAGGCACTTCTGTCTTCCACCATCCCCCTCAACTCGCTCAGCTCTGTGCCCATTGTCTCTACAATACCATCTAGCCATCTCATTTTTGGCCGCCCCCTTCTTCTTTTGCGCTCAACCTTTCCCAGCGTCAAGGTTTTCTCAAGTGAATCTTCTCTTCTCATTTGATGTCCAAAGTACTTTAGCTTCATCTTTACAATTTGACCTTCTAAGGAGCAGTCAGGGTTGATTTCTTCTAAGATTGACCTATTTGTTCTCCTCACTGTCCAGGGGACTCTCAACACTCTCCTCCAACACCACATCTCAAAGGCATCTATTCTTCTGCGCTCAGCTTTCCTAATGGTCCAGCTCTCACAACCATACATTGCCACAGGGAATACCATTGCTTTGACTATGCGAATTTTTGTTTGCAGTGTGATATCTCTACTTTTCACTATGCTCCCCAGGTTTCTCATAGCTTGCCTCCCAAAAATCAGTCGCCTTTTTATTTCATGGCTGCAATCACCCTCTGCAGTGAGCTTTGATCCTAGGAAAGTAAAATCTGTCACTGCTTCTACTTCTTCCCCATCTATTTTCCAGGGACTGATAGGGCCTGTTGCCATTATCTTGGTTTTCTTGATATTGAGTCTCAAGCCAGCTTTTTCACTTTCTTCTTTCAACCTAATCAGGAGCTTCTTTAGGTCCTCCTCACTTTCTGCCATGAGGGTGGTGTCATCTGCATATCTCAAATTGTTGATGTTTCTTCCACCAATTTTGATCCCAAATTGTGATTCCTCCATCCCTGCATTTCGCATTATGTGCTCTGTGTATAAGTTGAATAAGCAGGGTGACAAAATGCAGCCTTGTCTTACTCCTTTTCCTATTCCAAACCACTCAGTCATTCCATTTTCTGTCCTAACTGTTGCCTCTTGATTCATGTACAGATTTCTCATGAGGCCTATAAGGTGTTCCGGTATTCCCATCTCTTTAATTACTTGCCACATTTTGTTGTGGTCGACACAGTCAAAAGCCTTAGTGTAGTCAATGAAACAGAAGTAGACTTGTTTCTGATATTCCTTTGTTTTTTCCATGATCCATCTTATGTTGGCGATGTAGTCTCTAGTCCCCCTGCCTCTTCTGAAACCCGCCTGCACTTCTGGTAATTCTCTCTCCACATACTGTTGCAGTCTATCCTGTATTATCTTGAGCATCACCTTGCTAGCGTGAGGGATGAACGAAATTGTTCGATAATTTGAACACTCTTTGGCATTACCCTTTTTGGGGAGTGGAATGCATACAGATCTTTTCCAATCCTGTGGCCATTGTTGTGTTTTCCAAATCTGCTGGCATATAGAATGTAGTAATTTGATTCCATCATTTTGCAGGGCTTTGAAAAGTTCAACTTGGATACCATCAACTCCACCGGTTTTGTTGTTTGCTGTGTTTTTTAGCGCCTTTCTGACTTCACTCTCTAGAATGTCTGGCTCATGTTCAATGTTCTCATCATTGTGATTATCAGGGGTGATTATCAGGTATGCTTCCTACCGGTAGTAAATTGCAATAGTGCATAATTATGGAAAGCATTTTCACATCATGGCTTTAGCATATCTTGTGGACAATTTTGAATAGTTCTCATGGATCAATGCAGCTATTCTACCCTATAACCAGGGACAAGTAGGAGACCGTAAACATTTCATCCCATACTGTACCTTTGAGTAAGTAATAAGAGTTATTCTGTTGTATCTCATTACCAATAACTTCACACATTAAAAATGGGATGCATTAACTACCTGATAGTCACGGCATTTCTTTATGTCAGTTACCAAATGGCTGTTTTCTCGTTGCTTTATTTTTAATTAGGAAGAATACTACTCATTGCCGTATCAATTTCACTTTAAATATTTAGATATTTCTATTAGAGTGGAATCTAAAATCAGATATATTACATTTTAATGCATAGTTTTATTCATAGCTTTATATGTATATAATTATATACTGTACTAGTTTTAAGACAATTTGTTATGGCATATGGCTACAACAAAAAGCTTGCTTATACATTACTCTAATAAAATTTATTCTAATCTGTCATAACAACCCTCTACCTTAATATAAAAAAACTTAGGAATTATCTAAAATGGGCCTATCAAAGAAACAGACCAAACACGCACACCTTATTATAACACATTCATCTCATATATGTGATTAAACAAAAGCATCATTCAATTGGATTCTAAGCACATTAGTGACACCAAAAGGCAGCTTTGATATACCGGACGCCAATGATCGAAGCTCCCTGAACTCTCAGGAAGAATACCTGAGATTACGAATACAGATTACCCGATTGGGGCGGGATAACGTTGGAACAAATAAATAAATAAATAAATAAGAAAGCCATCAGAGAATCCCAATTCCATACATACACAGAGTCTAAATTGGGTGAATTCCAAAAGAAGAGCTTTCTGTGGATTAGGGAAAATAAAAGGAAGAAGTCTTCACATCACTGTGATTATGATGCTCACTACACAATATGTAGTGATAGCCAAAGGCCAAAATAGCTCTAAAACAGACTGACAGAGGATAGAGGACATTCCCTCTCAATGCCATCCATGACAGATCAACAGAACACTTTGCACTTAGAGGCACCACATTCCTCTTATGAGACTTTCCTATCAAATAAAGAAACTGGTGGGGAAAGCTAAGCTGAGCTATGAACATTATAAAGGTACCTTTACCTTTATAATGTTCATAGCTCAGCTTAGCTTTCCCCACCAGTTTCTTTATTTGATAGGAAACATTATACCTGTTCTACAATTCTGCAACACTACCAAATAAGATGTGTTACATTAGTTCCCAGCAATTGCTCAACCCACTACTGTTCACATACTTGTTGAAAATGTTCTTAAGTAGGAAGCATTAGCATGGTATTAAGTATTAGCATAGAAAGATGTGCCTCCCCCCCCCCCCCAAGTTCAGAAGTGGTTCATTTCAATATTATTGGTAATGGAAACTTATCAGAAATATCAAAGATGGTTGGTCTGTCTTGGGATGTTAAAAATTACTTACTGCCGGGACATAATACTTGCAGTTTCTTTCAGAGAAATTGCACATCTGGAAGTTTGTTTGAAAAATAATAAACATCTTTATCACTTTAATAATCTCCAGGGAAAAAAAAACACTAATAAACAGGGTAAACAAGTTCTTACCTGCAATGATTCATATAACAACTTGTGAACGTTAGTAATGAGAAGAGTCTCCACCCCAGGTTTTCTTCAAATATCATAGAATGTTCTAGAATGGAAGAAGACAGATGATGTAAACATTTTCTTCCTTTTCACTAGTTCCCACAGTAGTCAATAGTATTTGATAGGTCTACAAAATCTGACAACACAAGAAAAAGGGGAATTTAAAAAAAAAAACCAAGCCCTGATAAAGTTAGAAATTAAAAAAAAGTTGTTATATGGCTTACAGCAGAAAAAAGGCAGACATATTAATTCATTTTCCTATGCTGCCTCTGCTGCTTCGAAAGATCTTTGCCTAATTTAGGTACTGTATTATTATTTATATTCTATGCTACTCCCTCTACTCCTGACCTCTTTAAACTGCTGAGAGATTCTGAGCAAGTACCAAAACCTCACTCAGCTAAATGTGATTACATCCATACAAATCAGAGATCTGATACGGCTAGACTTCCAACATTATGGAGCTTTTGATTTGTATTTATTTGCATGGATATAACTCCTTCTGAGACCCAGAGAAAGTTGGGAGTTGAGGGGACATGGCTGTATCATGCATCCCCAGAACCGTTTACACAATTGCAAGTCATAATGCCAGAAGAGGGCTGAAATTTATACTGGAGATGAAGCTAGCTTTTTTGCAATCCCCTTCCCAATGACTGAATTTACTATCTCAGGAGAAATATCCCAATGCATCCTTCACCCCTTAGTAATTTTGCTCATTTTGCAAATACAGTAATACCCCAGATAACGTTTACCTCAGATAACGCTAAAATCGCATAACGTTAAGTAATCTGGGGTGGAGAATTGGATCAAATAACGTTAAGGTCCTGTGGGATGGATCGGATAACAACCACTAAAGCCTGTGTGGTTGCAATGTATCTCTATGGAGCTTTAACGTTATCCGATCCATCCCATAGGATTTTAACATGCATCGGATAACATTAAAAATCGGATACGTTATCCAAGGTATTACTGTACCTGAATACCATCGCCATTAAGGGAAAAACTGTAAGTTACTAAAAAGAGCAGTTTTAATTTTTTAGTAGGCAGCAGCCTGAATTTGTAGTAAGCATCAACCTCCCAAAAGGAACTTATTTAATTTGTGCTACTTGCTCTTTTTAGAAATCTCAGATAAGATTATTATTATTATATTTGTATTTATATGCCGCTCTCCTTGCCGAAGCAACTCAGAGTGGCTTACAATGTTACAATATCAAATATAAGAGCAACAACATATCAATATAACAAATATAATACAGTCAAAACATTAGATTAAAACATCTTAGAGGTGCATGTGTCTCTGATAGTTGTTAGTCAGTGATGGGATGTCCCCAGTTCCAGACGGTTCCCTGGAACCGGTAGGACCAATTCCAGAGGGTTCTCCGGGAGGGGAGTCCACTTTTGGGGCATCCGGTTCCAGATGCCTCACCGAAAGAAAAAAAAATTTTTTTTAATCGGAGCTAAAATGGCTCCAATTGACTGCGCATGTGCAGAAACTCAATCTGACACATTGCGCATGCGTCAGATTGAGTTTCTGCACATGCGCAGTCAATTGGAGCCATTTTAGCTCCAATTTTTTTTAAAAATTGTTTAAAGCTTTCAGGACGGCGACGGCGGAGGCGGCACCAGCCCTCTGAGAAGGGCTCCTCCCCCGGGGCACGTTGAGGGCTGCCTGGGCCATCCGCTGCCGACAAGCCCCATGCCCTGGGGACGCCCGGCGCGGCGCACCGCTGACGCCTCCTCCTCCGCCAGGCGCCGGCCTGTGGGCTGGGTGCCTGCAACCGCCGCCCGCTGCCGCCGGAGCTGCCGTTGGCTACATTCCTGTGGCCTCCTGCTTGGGCCGGTCCCTTTTTAGCCCAGCTGCGGCGCCTGGCAGAGGAGGAATGCAGGCGGCGGTGGTGCGGCATGGGGACGGCCCAGGGAGGCTCGGCAGCCGCGGCTGGAGCCACTGCTGCCCGCCGCCCCTGGCCATGGCCGGAGCTGGGCTAAAAAGGTACCGGCCCGAGGAGGAGGCCACAGGCCACAGGGGTGCAGGCAGCTCCGGCGGTGGCAGCGGCTGTGGACGCAGTCGGGGTGTCGGGTCCCAAGAAAGGTAAGCGAGGGGTAATTTATTTGTGTTTTGGGTGGGTGGTTGTTTTTATTTATTTATTTATTTATTTATTTATTTGTGTCTGGGTGGGTGGGCTGAGAGGGAGGGGTGTGTGTGTGTATGTTTATTTTTATTTATTTTTATTTTTGGCCCTGCCCACAATGTCATGACGTCATGACGTCAGCTTCGGCCATAACGTCATGACGTCATGACATTGGCCACGCCCATGACGTCTGTGACGTCATGGCGTGGTAGTAGAATTTTTGTCATCCCATCACTGTTGTTAGTTTAAGACAGGGATTCTCAACCTGCAGCCCACGACACCATTTCATGTGGCCCTCACTGCCTCCATCACACCAGGAAGTGCCACGTGGTGGAGGAAGGACAAAATCGCCGTCCTGCCCCAGAAGCTGTCTGAGGGAGGGTAACCAGGCCCCCTGCTTTAAAGGGTTGAGAACTCTTGGTTTAAGATGTCCCCTACTGTTTGCCATTAGGCACAAAGAAGAAGCCACTGTGAAGAATGGAAAACATGGTAAGTAAAGCATGGCATTTCCTGTAAAACTGCTTGCAGCCAATTAATTGAAGTGATGCATTCTAAACTTACTGATGAGAAAAATGACCCAAATGGCAATAATTTATATTAATATTTTTTTAGCTGAAGAGAAACTCTTAATTTTAATTTGCATAAACAGAAAATTGATGCCTTATGTCTCCCAAAAACTCACCCAGAAACTATTCAGCATCAACCAAAATTTTCTAGATGTGACTAGTTGCTCAATAAGTGCCATTTTTGTAATACAGTCAAACCTCGCATAAAGGGTGCCTCGCTTAAAGAGTAACTCGCTTAAAGAGCAGAATTTTCTCTGAATGTTCATTTCACTTAACAAATAAAACCAACCCAAAACTTGCTTAACAAATAAATCAGGGATCGCAATCCCCCCCACAATTGGTCACTTAGAATGGTGTTTCGTTTAAAGAGCAAACTCGCTTAAAGAGCAATCCTGTGGAACACATTATGCTCTTTAAGCGAGGTACAACTGTATCAGATATTATACTCCTCTCAATGAACTACACTGAAGAGATCAACATAGAAATCTTGATGGTCAAACTGGCTGCATATAGTAAAATCAATTAATACCATTCTGCTTTAAGAAGCCATCTAATATAGAAAACCAAAACATTCACTTTCTAGTTGGAGATTTTAACAGCAATAACAATATTTGGGGCTATGAACATGGTGATAAAAATAGCAAAGGAATTATAAAATAGGCAGAGCTCCATTCATGTGCCTTACACAGGATCCTATACAACCCAGATCATTAAACAGGAACAGGTGGCAGAAAGACTACAATTCAGATCTATTTATTTATAGCTCAATAGTGCATTAAGAGTCTTAAGTCACGGGTGGCCAACCTTGCCACCCCAGGTGTTCTTGGACTTCAGATACCATAAGCCCAATCACATCTGCTGATCAGGGCTTCTGGGAATTGAACTCCAAGAATACACGGGGCACCAAGGTTATGCAGATACTGGACAAATTATCTGTGAATGAGGAGAAATTCAATGCAGCATTTAGGTGTGTCAGGTGATCCATTTTCTGCAGATCCCAACTCACAATCCTGAATGTATGTGGATTTATAAGGAGTAATTTTAAAATGCTTCAGTAGACAGAGCTCCTGCCCTTCCGGAAGGGTTTGAAAACCTGGCTGGCTGGACAGGTTTGGGGACCTGGGAATACGAGTTCCCTTACCAGGTGGCTTATTTAAAGGACTGCCAACCTGGGTCTGGAAGTGGGACTGTGTACTGTTTTTAATTTTTGTGGTAATATTTTGATGACCTTTTAACTGATGTTTTATTGGAGTAAACTGTTTCTTATGCTTTTACTTTTATTTTTAGTGTTTTGTAAGCCGCTCAGAGTCGGGTTCTCCCGATTGGGGCGGGGTATCAAGTGTAATAAATAAATAAATAAATAAATACTCAAAATAATAACACTTAATATTGGATGGCATTGTGGTTTGTTGGTTTGGTTGTTATTGTTGTTCTAAAATAAAACATGGTAAGATAGAAGTCAATTAATATAGTTCTACATACCATTGTAAGAAAAAAAATACTAAGAATAAGAGGTTGACTGAAATCCTGTTGTGTAGCACAGATGGTTGCACTAGGATGGTTTATTATAAGCCATAATGTACTTTTATAAACAAGAAAAGAAGTGGGAAAAGAGTAAGGCTTTACCTTGCTTAAAGAGCATAATGCGTTCCACAGGATTGTTCTTTAAGCGAGTTTGCTCTTTAAGTGAAACACCATTGTAAGTGACCAATTGTGGGGGGGATTGCAAACCCCAATTTATTTGTTAAGTGAGTTTTTGGTTGGTTTTATTTGTTAAGCAAAGCGAACATTCAGAATAAATTCTGCTTTTTAAGCGAGTTACTCTTTAAGAGAGGCACTCTTTATGTGAGGTTTGACTGTACTTTTATCATCTTCTCAAAAAAGAACAAGAATACCATGTAAAACTCCAGCTGCCTAAAACTTATAGTCTTGGTTAAGATATTATGTAACAAAAATCAAAGTAAAGACAATGTCTAAACAAGCTGAATGCAGATTATATGCTGAAAAGGTGTTTTCTTTGTGAACCTACTGAAAACCACCTTTTGCTGTTAAAATAAATTTTAGTTGTAGTGCACAAAAACCTATGCAAGTGTGCCCTCTATACATACACACAAATTCATCTTGCCTGACTCTTGCTATCCTTCTCTCTTTTTGAAAAGATATATAAAATTGCATCCTGTCTTTTCCACCCACGTTTTGTCCCCAGTATAAATGAAAACCAAACAAGAAACAATCTAGTAGTTCATGCACTTGCTTCTATCACTGGATTCCACATTCTTTGCATGAAAACAAAGCAACGGTATTGGGATCAGCATTGAACTGTTTCAAGGACAAGAGCAAGAACACCATGAAATTTTCTGCATTGTTCTCACCCTCTCTTCCTCAAATCCCTTTTCAATTTGATTTTGAGCACAGCAGATTGCTCCAGAAGACATCTTAAACAATGTTTATGATGCAAGGATAATCAAGTGATATCTATTTTTCATTAGATCTCTGGAAAATATCTAAATAAAACATTAGTCTTAAAGTCAACAGTAACTGTTTTCTAGGCACCTAAGTTTTATAATAGGTTTGTCTAACTGTGATCTCATCACCTTCTCCCTCATCTGACCCACTTCCCATCTCCTCCCCAAAAACTACCTCTCACTGATTGAACACTGAAATTCTGCATATATATTTCATTATGTCACCATGCTTGAAACCTCTGCTTAACACACTCACCATTGCCTTCTATGTGGAATAATTTAAATGGGCTTCCTGCCTCCACTGGGAATCTACAGTTCTCCCTAGAGAAACTCTTTGTCTTCACTTAATGTCAACCATCCAGCTTGAATGCATACAAAAGGCATATAATATACCCATGAGGTGTGTGAACCAGCCCTGTACTATGCTATCAACAAGGAAGGGGATATCCACTGCTTCCTTATTTCACAACTAACTTCCCAGCTTTAAGTAGAAAGGCTTACCCTGAGGCTTTCAGTCTGCACTTAGAATTCAACATGGTTTTCCATCATATCCTAGGATAGGAACCTTCATTAACTTTTAGTTTGATATAGTTGCTGTGGGTGAAGGGGACAGAAGAAGGAACCATACATTTCTATCTTAATGCAAGATCAAGAACCTTAAAAATGTGAGAGCTTACTTGTCTGTTTTTTAAATAAACCACTTTCTCCACTTTAAAATATCAAAAAATTTTAAAACACACACTCAAACAACTAGCTGGAAAATGTCAACAGCTGGTTATTGCATATAATTATCACCAAAAGGTCCGGGACCCTCATTCTAGTAGTTATCTTAAACTGGTTTGCTTCATTTTAGAAAGCATTTCTACTTCAGCCTGTGAAATTATTATTTTTTCTTAAAAATCAATTACAGTCAAATTCTCCAGCACAAAGCGTCAGCTGCACAATGCCGAGGCCTGAAATGGCATGGTGTAAAATGCTGTTTCAAGAACAGCCACCAAATGAGCTTCAGTTTACTCTAATAATATCATTGGAACAGGAGAAAATAATTACATATTTGTCAGAAGAAGAACCATTTCTTAACATATGCATAGGCAAAAAAAACCCAGTCTCTCAGACAGCCTTGGGGCTCAGCAGGCATTGTTAGTAGGTGGTAAATGAGAGAGAGGGAGAAAGGAGAAATTGGGGGGGGGGGGGGAGTGCCCTGCAGAAGGGATATATAATCTGTGGGAAGAAAATGGAAGGAGAAGATGATGCTATGGGAGGTATCCGGATGCCTTAAGATTTATACAGTGAAACAGATGCCTGTCTTAGTGTAAGCAATTTGTTTAGCACTTCCAGTTGAAGGGCTGGATGCCTAACAATGAAATTAGATGTCTAACGATGCAATATTAAAGACAAAGGGAAATGGCAGCAAAAGTAAAATCTCCTTGATAAATCCATTTAAATTGCAAAAACAAAAATCCTTACACAAATAGAAAAGAAAGAGTAAGGCAATACTTTTATTGAATCACTGAAAAAAATCAATACTATACTACCTTTCATGAATAAAGTTAACTTCTTCAGGCATGCACAGTTTCCCGTGGATAACGCAGGAACATTATAAATTGCATATAATCATCACCCTCTTGGTTTTTTCACATAAAATTACGAATTATAAATGAGCATTCCTACAGTTCACAGCAGATGTCTGTGCCAGGTCTTGTTTCTTAGAGTTGAATTTGAAGAAACAGCAACACATTCCCCCCCAAAAAATTCTTCCACCAAAGGGAACCTGGTAAATTCATGTACCTCTCTCTCACACACAGCTTTTTTTTAAATTAATTTTGTGGCAGGTATGTGAAACAGTACAACAAAATACTTGATTCATTCCTCTCCCTAAAATAAATTGAGCCTAGCACAATCATAATGCTAGATCTCAGCAGTAAGAGAGGGCACTTTCTCATAGTCTGCCACTTCTGCACAAATATTTTTACTCACAGGCTCTTTTACACACATACATGTGTTTGGCACAACTTTAAAGGGAAGAAACAACAAATGAATTTGCAGAGAATAAATTGAAGGCAGTTTGAACTGCGCAAAAGAGGCTGGCATGAGGGCAGGTCCTGCCATATATAACCAGGCTGCCCTCACCCTTGTGCTGGAAAGGTCATGCTAACCCCTGCTCATCGTTTCTGCCAGGGATGGGGGTCAGGAAGGTGAATTATCGTTGCTCTGTCTTCTTCTTCTCCACCATGTATTCACTACCATATATTCCACCAGTGGATATCTCCCCCATTGTGGAAAAAAAATTCACTTTCAATCTCCAGGAAGAGGCAACAAGAGACAACTGAGGGAGGGTAACCCTCTGTAAGCATCCCATGTATACTTCACACTGGTTTTGGAATTAATCATCCATAGGGCTGAGGCACCTTTTCAAATTCAGTGGGTGCTATAACATCCCATATAGTATTCAATGTAGTCTCCATTCGGTACAGAAAAGATTATTATTAATATTATTAAATTAGACTTATGTGCCGCTCTCCTCTCCTCGCTGAGGCGACTCAGAGCGGCTCACATAAGATAAGCAACATATACAGTATCACAATCTTAAATATAAATACAGCATAATATAAAAATATAACAACAGATGCAGCACAGATAATGCAATCAATAAATCTTACACAAAAAGAAAAAACAATAAAACAATACAATAAAATACAGTGTAGAAATACAGTACAGTCAAGAGAGACAGCAGACTTTGGCCATCCGGCCAGTTCACACAGATGCCCCTCATTCACCCTGTCTGACCGGCAGGGAGAGTTCTGTGATGTTCCTGGGGTGGTCGTGGTTTCTAGTTTCACTACCCAAATTGAACAGAACTATCCTCCATCACTGTCCCTGATACACTGGCTCCTATTCTTATACTGCTAAAGAGAAGATATCCAACTCAGGATCTCTTCCTATCCATGTCTGGTTCTTCCAATTGATATTAGGAAAGAGAATGAAGACTATAACAGGGCTAAAACAAATCCCCCAATATCAAACAGCCAGAGAAGCATATTGAGTGAGTATCATAAGCATCATTACTTCCATTTGCCAGCTGGTTATGCTAAATTCCCTTCAGTAATAAGTTAAAAGGGAACGTCTTTTGGTTAAGCTACATAAAGATTGGAAAAAGATATTCAGAGTTAATTTTATCTACATAAAGACTTATTTCCCTCCAAAGTCAACACTATAAGATAGCAATATTTTAAAAATAAATTATTTATTAAAACCCATTTTTATATCTAATCCTGCAACACATAGTTGTATTTTGCTTAGTTGTGATAAACACAGCCAGTCAAACAATCTGAAATTTGGAGACTATAATTGAAATCTGCACACATCTCTCTTTAATGGTCCTTTTAACCATTTATACAATTGAATTAATCTACTTCACAGTTATACCGAATATACTCTAATATAAGCTGGGGGTTTAGTCCCCAAAATGAGGCCCAATAATGTAGCTTGACTTATACTCGGGTCAGTGTAAACACTCAAAAACATACCCACACAAATGTCTTAATTAATTAATTTTACCATATTTTCATGTATTTTCATTATTGAAACTCATTAGCAGCTGCTGCATTTTCCACCCCCAACTTATACTTGGGTATAGATTGCTATTTGCCTAGTTTTAGAGGTCCAAATTAGGTACCTCGACTTATATTTGGGGCAACTTATAGTCGAGTATATATGGTATCTGTATGGGGAGCAAGAGCTAAGATACAAGTTGGTCCTTTCAAGCCCTATGTGTATGCATATGTGAATGCTAAGCAAAAATTGATTCTCAAATAACTAAAACTATAACATTAATGGATGGGGAGTAGGGAAAGAAGTGCATATAACTGACTGTAGAAAGTAACATTCTGGAGCTACTAACTTTACCAAAAAATCTTCAAGACAAGTATCTGCAGAAACTAACAAGCATGCCACACACACAAATTGTCATTTATTTACCTATTTCACTTAAAACCGAAAGCCGACATGGTTTGAAACATTTTATTGGGGGGGGGGGGGAATTACAAAATTTATTCAATCTTAAAATACAACAGGAAGTTGTTCTGGCGTTATCTTTTTAAATGTTAACCATCTCAGAAAGTATTAGTCATATAAAACATGGGCTGTAGGCAGCTCTTTAAAACTGTATATTACCTTGAACAATGAAGCTTACAAGAAAGCTCTTACTATGATTAATAAAGCAGGTTCCAAAAGATAACTTTGCTTTTTCTTGTTGAGATTACACCTCCCAAACACTATTATGGAAAGATGAATCAACTGACTTCCTGAGATGGATAAAAGAAACAAGGCCACAATAGATACGTGGCAGCTCATACAGTAAAGCAAACTGTTTCCTTCAATAAAACAGGGAAGAACCACTATGCTAAATATACATAAAACTAGTTGCTGAATCCTAGGTACTATTAGAACACAGCATACAGTGGATAATCAATTCTTTTTCTAATGAACTGAGATTGAAATCAGCTGACAACAATTTAATTCTCTAAGAGTAAATTTAGTGGCTTACAAGCTACTACTAGTCAAACTAAATTCACCAATCACCACCACCACCACCACCACCACCACCACCACCACTCCTGTGGTCCCAAGCACTTAGCACTCGATGAGATTATTACTTCCTGGTGTAACAGCTAGTAAGCATGGTTCTGACTGGTGTGGGAGCTTCATGTCTTATTCTGTAAATGTCTTATTTACATAATAATTTCCTCTTCTAGTCCTCAACTCTTTTTGTACTTCTAGGCAATCGGCCAATGAGATCTGAGCCACTGGTGCCTCCCCCCCCAAAAAAAAAAAATCATCTTCCATCCAACTGTGTTGAATCATGTCATTTGCTAGAAGACCCACACAAACAGTTGTTACACAAGCTTTTTATGGGGGAGAGAGAGCTATTAGGGCAAGGAAGGGCGCTATATTAACTTAATGCATCTCAGGAAAATCTTGTTATCAACTCAACACAGAAAGTTTAAAAAAGTCCCGTAAGTTTTGCTTACAGCCAGTTTTCAGGAAACCAATCCAAACATAACACTTTTAAAACTTGTCCCTTGTGGCTATGTGTTCCTGCTGTGTTTTTAGTTTAGCAATGGGAACATTTATTTCTCATCTCAGCCTCCTCAGAACGATAAAGATGTCATGTTCTACTATTTGCCTTAGTATTTACACAGTTGATATAAAGGATTTTTTTTGGTGTGGTAAACTTTACTTTGATGTTCTTTCCTCCCGTTCTGTCTCCAACAAGCACACACCAGATGATGATAAGGACATCTATCATGCAAGGGCAGTTCAGACTTCCTATTTGGCAAAATATCCTCTTTATACAAAAACAAATTGTACAGCTGCTTATGAATTTTCTGTGAAGAGCTTTTTTTTTAAAAAAAGTAATGTTTGTTTTTTAAGATCATTATAACACTTTTATTTTTTAAAAAATCACAGCTGCTCAGAAAGAAAGCTCTAAAAGACAGTAGCTGCATGAGAACACCAAAAAGGCTTTTCACAAGAGTAGCTGATAGTTCTTTCAGATACATACTTCATAATACAATTTGTCCATTTCACTACTACATTTAAAGTCATAAATATCACAGAAGGCACTTCCAAACACTAAACATTCAACAATATTAACAAAAATGTCCAGGACTGGAAATACCAAGCAGTACCTGGTTCAAGCTAATAACGAGACAAAACACAGATCTTTGAAGGCTTGTCATTCCAGAGGGCTCTTTCCCCAGCATAAAATTTCAGAAAACATCTCTGGTATTTAATGAGGGATGTGCAGTGTTTCTGTCATATGCCTGTTGAGTGTAAAGTATTTATCCTCCACCAGTTCAGTTCATTCTGCCTCCTTTTGACACATACCTCTCTTTACAGCATGTGTTCTCACAGACATTTTGCAAATGTTAAATAATATTATAATTAAAAAACAAAAACCTAGACCTCACAGAGTAACTTTGGTGAAGAAACTTGCCCCCACTAGCAATCTATTTGAGAGGGTCAGCTAGAGAAGAGGTGCCTGGAAAGTGGACAACTTCAACCCTGGAAACTGATCGGCTCTTTTAAATTAAATTAAATTAAGTTAAAAGGTCTGCTTGAATTCTCATAAGAGAATTTCAAATGCTTCTCCCTAAAAGTGAATTTTGCATGCAAATGATGAACTGGCTTCAAATGAAAAGACCTTACACAGGGAGTTTAGGATCTTTGCTAATTTAAGAAAGAGAAAACCCAAGAGTCTCCATGTATGATTCAGCACTTTGAAGTTATTTTGAACTTTACGTAGCAATTATACCTAATTAGAGAGCTGTTCGTTTCTTTTCCACTTAATAATTTTGAACTGGCCAAGAGCTATGCTGCATGATGATCTCAAATGCTGGAAATGAGTATTCTTTGGGAGTTCTAAGGGCCCAGTTCACTAGCTAGAACAGAAGTTGGGTGACTTTTTCAAGCATATACAGTAAAACCCCGGATAACACTAAAACTTAGTTCCACAAGTCTTAGTGTTTATCTGATTTTTAATGTTATCCAATGCATGCATAACATTAAAACTCCATAGGGATACATTGTAACCAGCACAGACATTATCAAACGTTAATCAATGCATCCCATAGGATTTTAACGTTATGTGATGCATTTTTCCAGATTGCTTAACATTATGCAGTTTTTGCGTTATCTGATGAAAACATTATCCGAGGTATTACTGTATTTGCTAACAGTTCTGCACAGATAGTTTCAGAAATGTTTATCAAATTATTGGGAGCACAGACAAGAAAAAAGGGCTTGCAATGGCATCATGAACATTTCTGAAAGCACATGAAAGGCAGGGCATAGGAAACAACCTCAGCTAGATACTCTTGAACTTTCATTTTGCTACTGTCACCATTGTCTGTGGGTTAGAGTCCCCCTGCCCACATAGCATCCAAACACACAGTACCTAAACTGGTACAGTACTGTGCAGTATAAAGAGGTCATAAAGCTCTAAATGCAAAGTTGCTTAAGATTAGATTCACTCAGAAGACCTGGGTTTGAACCTTCACTCAGCCTTGAAACTCCCCTTAGTACAGTCATACTCTATTCAGCTTGACCTTATTTCACAAGTGTGAAACTTCCTCTTAAACCACCAGTTACTGAGAAAATGTCTGCTCAGCTGGTTGTGGAAGTCTATGGGTGTTGCCATATTTTTGTTTGGTCCCAACTACAGCCAAAAAGAAATCTTATGTTTCAATAAAGAGTGACAGTGAGGTTGAAGGATTGATGAGAATTTCTTTGTCTAGCACAGCGGTTCTTAACCTGAGTTCCATCGAACCCGAGGGGCTTGGTGAGTTAGCCCCAGGAGTTAAGAACAACTGATCTAGCAGGATTGGGAGACACGTTGTAATCAACACCAGGAAAGGTGAAGTCTGAAACTGACAGTTCCCCACCCTGCCATTTGAAACTTGCTTTAAAGTTATTTAACAAGGGAACCCTGCCTGCACATCTAGCCATGATTTTTTTTTTGGGGGGGGGGGTACATGTTTTCTTTTGCATCATCACAATACACTACAGTTCAGCTTGATAAAAACTGTACAAGTTGAAAGCTAGCTTCTGTTTGTAATTTTTTAGTGATATGAACCACTAAAGAGAGGGTCTCAACCTTTTAAAACTGGGGGCCGTCATACTCTCTGAGACAGCTTTGGGGGCCAAACAGCCATTTTGCTCTTCCTCCACCACATGGCACTTTCTGGTGTGGTGGTGGTGGTGGGACACATGAAATGGTGCCACGGGCCACAAGTTGAGAATCCCTGCACTAAAGGTATCAAACATCTTCACTTTGCATTGTACCCAGTTCACAGTGCTTTTACATATACTCTATAATTTATATACTCTGTATATACTGTATATACTCTAAACCTCTTCGTGTACAGCAGTAGTTTCGCTGCTCAAAATGAGTCCCCATATTCCATATTCAAGTTAAAAGCAAAAGCTAATTGGTAAGACTACAGCATTTATTTTGCATTTATTTTGCAGGAGAAATTAGCTGCCAGTCTTCTCCAGATTTCTTTTCTTTGTTAAACCCACACAAGTCAGCTATACTTCAAATACAGGTTAACAACTTGCTGGGGAAACTTCTTGTGACAAGCCGCTTTTAGTTGTCAACTAAGTGAGACTTTATACAGAGTCTGAATTCTTCTTACCCGATTACTGAACACATTGCTAAAATGCTTTAATCTGGAGAGAAAGTTTGCAAAAGTGCTTCTATGCTAGGCCAAGATACTGTACAGGCAAAGTGTTCTATTCAGCAGTTTCATTTACCATGTCTGCTACTAAGCATTTTGCTGTAAATCAAACACAGACAGTCCATTAGAAGGTATACTGTGAGCAAAACAAAGGAATAGCTTTGTCCTCAGGTTGCATTTACTTTTCAATTAATTTGTCCTTGTTTTACAACCAATTGGAATGGTGTTTTAGAACACTTTGTGGAACAGGCAGAGTTAAAGAGGGGAAAGTTAAAAAATCAGCCATTCAGTGAACAGACTGAGCTTGGGACACTAAAGAGTGTCTTTAAAGAGTGTCTTTAAACAAGGGCTCCCTAAGAGCTGATTTGATCTCCAGCTTCTAAGTACTAAGAGACTGATACTTCCTTTCAAGTGAGGTATCAACCAGACAGTGATGGGATGTCCCCGGTTCCATACAGTTCCCTGGAACCAGTAGGACCAATCCTGGAGGGTTCTCCGGGAGGGTAGACAACTTTTGAGGCGTCCGGTTCTGGACGCCTCACCGAAAGAAATTTTTTTTAAAAAAAAATCAGAGCTAAAATGGCTCCAATTGACTGCGCATGCACAGAAACTCAATCTGACGCATTGTGTATGCGTCAGATTGAGTTTCTGCACATGCACAGTCAATTGGAGCCATTTTAGCTCCGATTTAAAAAAATATATTTTGGAGCTTTCAGGGCAGCGGCAGTGGCGGTGGCACCAGCCCTCTGAGGAGGGCACCTCCCCCGGGGCACGTTGAGGCCTGCCTGGGCCATCCGCTGCCGACAAGCCCCCATGCCCTGGGGACGCCCGGCGGGGCGCACCGCTGCCGCCGCCGCCGACGGGCGCCTGTGGGCCGGGTGCCTGCAGCCGCCATCCACAGCCGCCGCCCGCCACCGTTGGAGCTGCTGCTGCCTGCAGCCCTGTGGCCTCCTCCTTGGGCCAGTGCCTTTTTAGCCAGGCTGCGGCGCCCGGCAGAGGAGGAAGCTGCAGGCGGCAGCGGTGCGTCCCGCCGGACGTCCCCTGGGCATGGGGGCTTGTCTGCAGCGGACGGCCCAGGGAAGCTCAGCAGCCGCGGCCGGAGCCACCGCCAAAGCCACTGCTGCCTGCCGCCCCTGGCCGTGGCCGGAGCCGGGCTAAAAAGGTACCGGCCCGAGGAGGAGGCCACAGGGCTGCAGGCAGCGGCAGCTCCGGTGGCGGCGGCTGTGGACAGCGGCTGCAAGCAGTGGGTCCTGTGGCCGCAGTCAGGGGCGGCGCACCTTGCCGGGGGCCCCCGGGCCATGGGGGTTCCTCGTCCCAAGGAAGGTAAGCGAGGGGTTTTTATTTGGGGTGGGTGGGTAATTTATTTGTGTTTTGGGTGGGTGGTTGTATTTTTATTTAATTTTTATTTATTTATTTATTTATTTAAGTTATTTATAGGTTTGTGCTGTAGCTGTCTGGGTGGGTGGGCTGAGAGGGGTGTGTGTGTGTATGTTTATTTTTATTTTATTTATTTATTTTTATTTTTGGCCCTGCCCACAACATCATGACATCATGACGTCGGCTTCGCCCATGATGTCATGACATTGGCCACGCCCATGACATCCGTGACGTCATGGCATGGTAGTAGAATTTTTGTCATCCCATCACTGCAACCAGAGCACACTTGAACTAATCACCAAGACTCAAATTCCTTTAAGTCAGTGAAAGCACATTTCATTCATTACTGATTGCAATTCAATCAACTGCACATAACTTGGACAAAAATACAGTAATACCTCATATAACATTAGTATCGAATAACACTAAAATCGCATAACATCAAGGAATCTGGGGGGAAGAATTGCATCAGATAACATTAAGATCCTATGGGATGCTTCAGATAACAACCGCGAAAGCCTGTGTGGTTACAATGTATCTCTATGGATCCCATAGAGGATCAGATAACACTAAAAATCATATAACACGAAGACTTGTGGAACCAGGTTTTAGTGTTATATGAGGTTTTACTGTACTGTATAAATATTCAACTTGTAAGAGAGTTAGTGTCTTTGAACACTAGCTCCAATTCTCTATTATCTTATATCCAATTAAAATTTAAAATTCTGCATTAATCAGTCTAAAATTTAATGATCTTTGAGACAATAAGAAATATTTCAAACCTTACATAGCCTCCAAATCCAAAAGAATGTCCAGCATCAAATGCTGCAGCAGGTGCAAAATGTGACAGCCATGTTGGTAGTGGGTGATTAAAAGTTTGACCACATCTCCCCAATCCTAGTGCTATGTGGCTTGGGACCTCATGCCTGGCAGAGTGTTTCTTCCAATTAAATTCAGCCCAGAATACCCAGTCTTCCCAGACACTAAGGCTTGATTGTGCAAAGCTGAGTGTGCATCCAAAGGAAAAACCACAGCAAAGAAAAAGACATGTCAAAATTACAAAGATCTTCAGAGACAAAAATTGGTAGAGTCATACCTCGCATAACGAGTGTTTCGCTTAGCGAAAAACTCGCATAATGAGCAAGTTTTTTGATAAGCCATCCGACTCGAATAGCAGCCTCGCAGAACAAATTAAATTCATTATGTGAGGTATGACTGTATATATTTTATCTCTGAGCACTACATATCAAAATAAGGCACTTATTATTTTTAAAAAATGGATTATATAGTTGTATATGCTCTATGCAGTTCAGGAGAGTCATTTTCAGATATTACATTGCTTAAATAGCAGACCAGTGAGATTCTTCGTTGTTAAAAAAAATTATCATACAGCTGGAGGAATGGGCTGTGATATTCCTTTACTTTTCCTTGACAGGTCATACTTTTTGAAAATCATTTCCCATGACAGTTCTATTTTTATTTTATTTTTTGGAACTTTTCAGGCATGTAGAACAAAATGAACAAGATCACTAATAATTTGCCTTTTTCCCAAAGTTGACTTGGAGAAAATGATTGAGAAGACATTTAAATTAAAAAACCTTTAAACCAATATGAACTGAAGCACCTGACCCATATACTTAATTCAATGGCTCTCACATGCAAGCACATCAATGATGTATATGCATATGCTCAATTTTCATTTTGCTTTTGTTTTACTAGTTACCCACTTCACATTGAGAAATGCAAGACTTCACTGAAATGATATTACATTAACTGTCTTTCAGGTTAGGAGTTCATCTGTGCCTGGCTTTCATGCATCTTAAGGAAACACCAATAAAAAGGTAATGAGATGGGGAAGCTGCTTGATATGATAATGAAAACACAGGTCTCAAAGGCAGGGCCAACCCAGTTAACCAACACTTGGAAATAACACAGAATTAGTAAAACTGCCTGCAATGCATCACTTCTGAACATAGAACAAAGGCATAACAATGTTCTTTTCTGGAGGGAAACAGAATGACTGTCAAACAATAAAAACAAACTACAGTAATACCTCGGATAACGTTAAGACTTGGTTCCACAAGTCTTAATGTTATCCAGTTTTTAGCCTTATCTGATACATGCACCAGATAACGTTAAAATCCTATTCAGGTGGATCAGATAACGTTAACTCCATAGAGATAAGCAACAGAGGCTTCAAGGGAAAGTCAAGGAAACATGCTGGAAACTTAAAGAACTTTAAGAAATAATTGTCTAAAGGGTAAATACATTACAAAAACATGCCAGACCACCCTGACTTTAGGGGAACAAAGCCATACAGCATTTTTAAATTTTTGAAAATTTTATAAAGTGCTGTTTTAAAAGATCTGAACAGAAGCTAAGAAAAAGTTTTCCTTTCGAATCAGACCACCTACCATTGCTGTAATAAAGGAAGTTCCCTCAGGGCTTTGCAGGGTGTGAAAAACTTAATTGCTTTGTAGGTGAAAGGTTTCAGTCTGCTTGTTTTCCATTGACAATGCATGAGGCTTGCGGAGCTACAATTTTAGGTTCAGGCTGTTTAGAATTTAAAGGGGAAACTTCATGAAGGTAATTGGGTCATATTGTCTCTTTGCAATTATTTTTCTGCACAGTGTTCTGGGTTACACTGGGGAAAGGGTCCTAAGCCTTTGCTTTGCTAAACTAGTCAGACTGGTTTTTGCAAGCCTTTGTTATTCAAATGTGGCAAGCTTGAGAGCAGGCAGCCCCTCCCTTTCTCCCAAGAGAAACTGGTGAGTCACAGCCACACCTCAGGGAATTTGAGGCAAAGGTTATCTGATGGATCAGATAACGTTAACATAATGGTTAACATAATGGTTAACATAATGTTATCCGATCCAAATGTTTGCCTCAAATTCCCCAACATTATGCGATGTTAGCGTTATCCGATCCAATCGTTATCCGGTGTTTTACTGTATTCATTGTTCTTTCTTTCTTTCTCCCATCTTTGTCCCAGCTCCTGCCAACCTAGCAGTTCGAAAGCAAGAAATTGCAAGCAGATGAATAGGGATCACTTCGGTGGGAAAGTAAACAGCGTTCCATGCTCTCCTGTGTCTAGTCATGCCTGCCACATGACCACGGAAACATCTGAAAATGCAGACAGCGCTGGCTCTTTGGCTATGAAATAGATGAGCACTAAATCCTAGTGTCAGATATGTCTGGCTTTCAAGCAAAGGTGACCTTTATCTTTACCTTTCCTTCTTTGGATTGCATTGTTTACTGCTTTGTTTACTATATTCTTTATTCTTAAAATGTAATAAACATTTATACAGTAATTTAAAAAACAATAACAAAAAAATGTTAAAACCTTTTTGTTACTTTTGAAGAGTTTTGATGAGATTATTTTAATGCTAGGTAATTTGATTACTTTTTAAGAGGATATTTTTTTAAAAAAAGATAACAAGCTATGTGGGAAAAGTTACATTATTATTTTTGAACTGTAACTTTCCAGGCACTGTAGTAAACACAGCTCAGTGTTATCTTTCAGAACAAGAAAAAAAGGGAGGCTAGTGTACACAATATTTCAGGTGTGGAGTCATGTCTTTGAGTACATGGTGGTTGTATGCTCTACCAATTGGCAGCCTAGCACCTCCAGTCGATGTTGAGATCGTACTGTGTAGAACAGGAGGCCTTTAAACCTGATCAATATTGAAGTAAAGGTTTAAATGGGGGCTGAAGTTTCAACCTGCAATCTGCATTTATAAAAAGGTATAACTGAAAGAAACTAGAATTTTGCACTAAGGATGCAAGGAACAAAACTTAATCATAATTATAATAACAATCACAACACACAAACAGCAGAACAAAAACACCAATTTAACGTGCAAAGAGGAGGCTATAATAATAATAATAATAATAATAATAATAATAATAATAATAATAATAATAATAATAATAATAATAATAATAATAATAATAATAATAATAATAATAATAATAAGTTAAATCAGAAGCCTACTAGAATCCTGGTGGTGAATCTATGGCATGTGCACTAGAATTAGCATGCAGAGGCCTTACTTCTGGCACATTTATTATTATTATTATTATTATTATTATTATTATTATTATTATTATTATTATTATTATTATTATTATTATTATTATTATGTTGCCGCCCAACTAAAAAGACTCTGGGTGGCACTCAAACAAAACTGATCACAATTTTAAAACTATATACCCTCTTATAAAAAAACCCACTAAAACTCATACCAAAAAATTAGCCCAACTCATACTGATTAAAAGGGAGAGAGTGTTCCTCCTAAAATAGCCAGCAGGCAGGGGTCACCACATCATTGGTGCCCCACACCTGCTGTGCCGGCCAGGTTTTCAGGCCCTTCCTAAAGGGCAGCAACTCTGCCTGGAGATGCAACTTAATTGGCAGGAGGTTCTATAGGGCCGGGAAAGGACCTCTTTCTAGTGCTAGAGAGGTGCGCCTCCCTAGCAGATGAAACAATTAGAGAGCCTCTCCGGTCTGCTCTGGTGGGACGGACAGATGTTCCTGGGGTGATGTGGTCTCTTAAGTATCCTGGCCCACTACCATGTAGGGCTTTAAAGGTAATAACCAGCACCTTGAATTGCACCCGGAGACACTCCGGCAGCCAGTGGGCAATTGAGGGGAAGCCAGTAGAAGCAGTGACAGATTTTACTTTCTTAGGATCTAAGCTCACTGTAGATGGTGATTGCAGCCATGAAATAAAAAGGTGACTGATTCTTGGGAGGCAAGCGATTAGAAACCTGGGGAACATCATGAAAAGTAGAGAAATCACATTGAAAACAAAAATTCGCATAATCAAAGCAATGGTATTCCCTGTGGCAATGTATGGTTGTGAGAGCTGGACCATTAGGAAAGCTGAGCGCAGAAGAATAGATGCCTTTGAGATGTGGTGTTGGAGGAGAGTTTTGAGAGTCCCCTGGACAGCGAGGAGAACAAATAGGTCAATCTTAGAAGAAATCACCCCAGACTGCTCCTTAGAAGGTCAAATTGTAAAGATGAAGCTAAAGTACTTTGGACATCAAATGAGAAGAGAGGATTCACTTGAGAGAGCCTTGATGCTTGGAAGGGTCAAGGGCAAAAGAAGAAGGGGACGGCCCAAGATGAGATGGCTAGATGGTATTGTAGAGACAATGGGCACAGAGCTGAGTGAGTTGAGGGGGATGGTGGAGGACAAGAGTGCCTGGAGGACAGTGGTCCATGGGGTCGCAGAGGGTCGGAATCGACTGTGCGACTGAACAACAACAACCTGCTCCACCTACATAGCTGGCTCTGCTTTCCCACCAGGGAAAGGGGAGAAGGGAGGTTGAAATCCTGGCGAGGAGACTGTGGCTGGGTGAGGTAAGGTGGGGAATACACATGGGGGTGGGGAGGCCCTGAGGGGGAGCATTCATTGGGAGTAGAGAGGTCCTAGAATGCAGCAGTGAAGTTAATCAATTTAAGCACAACTTCTCAACTTTAGCTGGCCTGCACAGGTTCCCTGTTGGCTATCATACTCAATTTAAGGTTTTGGTTCTTACCTAGAAGGCCCTCAATGATGTGAGACCTTAGTACTTGTCAAAGAGTCTCCCCTAAAGAACATCTATTACTGTATATTACAGTGGTCAGCAAACTTGGCTCTCCAGCTGTTCTTGGACTTCAGTTCCCAGAAGCCTTGATCAGCAGGAGTGCTGACTTGGGCTTCTGGGAATTGAAGTCCAAGAATACCTGGAGAGCCAAGTTTGCAGACCCCTGGTATATTATATGCTCCTCATAAGCATCACTGTTGAGAATAACTATGCCAAGAGAAGGAAGCAAGGCTATAAAGAAACATAGTCTTATTAGCAGTGGCACCCTTTTTCCAGAATGTGCATGATGATCCATCCCCGGCATATTTTAAAAACAACTGAAGGCACTCAGTTATACCTCCTATAAGAGGATCCCAATGATTTGTAATCCCAGTCTTCCTAGTGTCTTTCTCTTTGGTTTGTTGCCATGGACACTGTGTTATGATTTTGTTGTGAGTGGGAGATGGTGTCTGCAGGCAGAGTTATTTGTATTACCGGTATGTGTTTTTAAATATGTATACTTCCCAGTGTAGTAATTTGTCACTGTTTTTTTTTTCCTTCCGTATCTGGGCCAGACATGAAACTGTCAAAATGAAGGCACCTTTTTGTGAGCTCATTCTGCAGTTTCTTTCAAATGACCCCCAGTGTGAGAAAGATTAGTTGACAACACAAGGTTGCCATTACTAGGGCACACCCAACTGTGGTTCAAAAATACCACAATTGGCGAGGAGTCTCTTTCTGTGTAGATGGCATGAAAATCTAACAGTCAAACAATTTGATACATACAGGTTGTCAATGTTACAATTAAATGGTGTGCAAACATGGTGGGACAGTCCGCCATTCTCCTCTTGCCTGACTCCATCACCCTTCTGAGACAACACAAGGGAAGTGCATGGAGAGATGTCACTGTGAAAAGATTGGGAAAATTAGTATTTCTCCCCAGGATGATTGGTGGATGAGATGTTTTAAGAAATGGGTAATTTTTTGCCCTTCTGTTCCTTCATGATGAGTGATAGAAGTTCTAGAAACTTTTCAATGATTTTAATCTAAGACAGGCAAGATAGTAACCAAACAGTGGGTGTGCATTTGATGTAGAAGCTTTGAGCTTCCAATATTAGCTGCTACCTCTCTCCATGTCACTGGAAGCAATGTCTACTATGTAATTGATTTTATCAGCAGGTGTTGGCTTCAGGAATCCAGTTACGATTCTACAACTTTCACTGAGTGCTATGTCTACCTATTTTGCATAGGCTGAACAGCACATGCCACAGCAGGCTGGCATATTTACCTGAAGAGTACAACAGAGCGAAGACTGTAGATTTTACTACTGCATGCACCAAATGACTCCTGATAGCATCAGAAGAATATATTTCCTTGTGGAAATATTTCGGTTGTATTTTGGCAGTGTTTCTTATAAATCAGCATAGGATCCCAAGTAACACCTACATATCTGGGGGCAAAACAATGATCTAGCTAACATATATTTTAGTCTTTGTAGGGTTATGTGTATGTGGTTTTATCATATGTGTCAGATTGTTCTAATAAATCTATTATACTGGTTTCAAATCTTGGGGCCCCAGATGTTCTTGGACGATTTTGTTGTTCACTCACACAGTTGACTCGGACCCTTTGTGACCCCATGGACCATTGCCTACCAGGCACCTCTGTCTTCCACAATCCTCCTCAATCTGCCCAGCTTTGTGCCCATTGCATTGACAATAACATCTAGCCATCTCATTTTGGCCGCCTCCTTTTTCTTTTGCCCTCCACCTTTCACAACATCAAGGCTTTCTCTTCTCATTTGATATTCAAAGTACTTTAGCTTCATCTTTACTATTTGACCTTCTAAGGAGCAGTCAGGGTTGATTTCTTCTAAGATCGACCTATTTGTTCTCCTCGCTGTCCAGGGGACTCTCAAAACTCTCCTCCAACACCACATCTCAAAGGCATCCATTATTCTGTGCTTAGCTTTCCTTATGGTCTAGCTCTCACAACTGTACATTACCACCGGGAATATCATTGCTTTGACTATGTGAATTTTTGTTTGCAAGGTGATGTCTCTACTTTTCACTATGTTCCCCACGTTTCTCATAGCTTGCCTCCCAAGAATCAGTTGCCTTTTTATTTCAAGGCTCCAATATCCATCTGCAGTGATTTTTGATCCTAAGAAAGTAAAATCTGTCACTGCTTCTACTGCTTAAAGAGCAGAATTTTCTCTAAATGTTCACTTCGCTTAACAAATAAAACCAACCAAAAACTCACTTAACAAATAAATTGGGGTTCACAGTCCCCCCCCCCACCAGAAGTCACAATTGGTCACTTACAATGTTGTTTCACTTAAAGAGCAAACTTACATTTATATTAAGGGTGGTGAATTTATTGTAGAGTCGATGAATGTGTTATTTTTTTCTCTATCTTGTTTTATACTGTTCTTACGTACATTTATATCTGTTCTGATATGTGTGTGTGTGTGTGTGTGTGTGTGTGTGTGTGTGTGTGTGTGTGTGTGTGTGTGTGTGTGTGTGTGTGTGTGTGTGTGTGTGTGTGTGTGTGTGTGTGTGTGTGTGTGTGTGTGTGAGAGAGAGAGAGAGAGAGAGAGAGAGAGAGAGAGAGAGAGAGAGCAATCCTGTGGAACACATTATGCTCTTTAAGCGAGGTAAAACTGTACTGATCTTTTCAAATCCTGTGGCCATTAGCCAGTATAGGAAATGACGAAAACATCTGGGAGCTTTAGTACAAGAATATCTGTGGTCCCAATTAAGCAACAAATATGAGATCACCAATATAAATAAATCTTCTGGTGCCTTATTGGTTTAGATATAAAACCAATAGGAACCAGTACACTGCTTGGGGCAGGCCATATTTCTGAGCCCTCAATTGACTAAGTTGTCCTTGCAAATTAATGAAAACCACTGTGATTTTGCAAAAGAGTTGCCATTACTTTAGTTATTTTATCATCCTTAGCCAGATTATAAAAATTTTTTTGCAGTAGTACTTTTTCATGAACAGTGTCATAGATTGTTGACAGGCAAGAAAGTTTACTCTGTGATCTTCCTAGGTTTAAAGCCATCTTCAATATATTGCATTAAATTTTATATTTATACGGAACAAAATTTCCTATGGCAATGCTCAGATCTGCCCTTAATGAGTAGTTTTGATTTGCTAAACTGTTTGCATAAGTATGGCCTTTACTTGGGTTGTTATTAAGCCACTTGAAAAATCTCCAATCTTTCAATCATTTTTTATTTGTTTACTTATTCCACTAACTGCCTGGCTGGACATCCCACTAAGGTAATGGAGTGCAGACCATACAGCCAGTGACTCAATGCCAAGTGTTAGGCAGTGGTAAATAACCTGACTCCCTATAGGGGCCAATGGCTACGGGTGGATGAGCTTCTTTTAGGTGGGGTGAAGGAGGAAATGCCACTGGAAACCATCATATTGGGCCCAACAGCAAAATGAGTGGAGGAAGAACTTTGATTCCCAGTGGTCATGAAGGTGGAAGAGCCCATTATGTGAAGGCGCACCTTGTTAATATCCTCCAATTTGCAGCAGTCCACTGCAGTCCCGGTGTTAAATCCTGCATGTCTCATTTTATGTGCTGCAGGAAATGGCTCTGTGTCACTTTATGGCAAGATGGGCTCCACCTTAAACAAATTCATGCCAATGGCATTTTTCCCGTTTCAAGAAAAAATGTATTCTTGGACATGAGTTGCAGCCAACAACTTCTTCCACTGATTTTATTCAATTACATTTTCTGAAACCAAAGAAATAAATCAATGCTCAGCCAAACAGTCAAAATGATTTCTTCACTTGAGATTTTGTTCAAATAGTTAGAAATAAATTCTAGTTTAGATGAATATTTCTAATATTAGACCTTGGTTCTACACTTCTCTGGGTAAGAACAACTGGGATATTCTTTCCTCAATGAACTGGTCATTTTGATATGATTCCATCCAACATTGTATTGAACTTCTTGCCGAGCAGCTTTTACAACATGGTATCTCCTGAAGAATGGTACTTTTTGATGGTCAGTTATGAGCCAGTGCTGTGTATCTGGAATTAAGGTACAGACTGATTTAGTGCAATGTTGTGTTGTGGCTTCACTATCAAATATCAAGTCTGGATTAAGGCTACATTGTAATCTTATGCAATTAAAAATGGGCAAACTTTACTATAATGAATGGTCAATTGGTTGTTTCCAGTTATTCAGCACACTTTTCTACTATTATAATCCAATGTAAATCCCCATACATGACTGAAGCAACTGAAGTACAGTATCTGATTATAAAATTTATTATTTGCTTATGAAAACTGACTGAATTTTAAAGCAAAATGTCGCATTAAGCAGTTTATGAGATTACTATGCTATTACTTAGTTCTACTGTTACTATCTCTACACCACCCTGTTTCGTAAAAGCAGTAGAGGACATCTGAAAGTCAGGTTTGAATAATACAGAACTTGGGTTTTGTCTATGAGGTTTCTCAGCTTGAAATCCCATGACAGATATTTTGGGGTATCACAGATGGCTGTCTATATGAATTTCCTGAGTAAAAAGTATGTTACAATCATGTGTTTGGCCACACTGGTGCAGAAGCTCTTTTCTGGGTGTTGACAAGCCCTCTGTGACAATAGAATTTATGGGCAGCTTTGGCTCTGACAAAGGCTTTTCTGTTATTGCAGCCATTATCAAAGGCATATAGTCACTCATCAGAAGGCATTCATATAAGCTCACAGAATTGCTTTTGGAGTGGAAAGAAGAACCAACAGGTGCTGTCACTGCCCAGGGAACATCCAAATATGTCTGTATTCTATGGGAGGCACATTCCATTTCATCTAGCAAGATAGGTGCACCCTTTCTAAAAGCCATAGGATACATTATTAAAGAAGTTATTCCTTTCCTTTGACCCACCAAATATTTTATACTTTTAAGTAACAGAAGACCTAGACAGCATGAGAATGGCCATGGACTGTGGGTAGTCTAAATTATCTGGACATTAAAATGTTGAGAACTACAGCTATAAAGTAAATTAAATACATACAAGTACAGTATCAAGAAAACCAAGATAATGGCAACAGGCCCTATCAGTCCCTGGAAAATAGATGGGGAAGAAGTAGAAGCAGTGACAGATTTACTTTCCTGGGATCTAAGCTCACTGCAGATGGTGATTGCAGCCATGTAATAAAAAGGCGACTGATACTTGGGAGGCAAGTTATGAGAAACCTGGGGAACATAGTGAAAAGTAGAGACATCACATTGCAAACAAAAATTCGCATAGTCAAAGCAATGGTATTTCCAGTGGCAATGTATGGTTGTGAGAGCTGGACCATTAGGAAAGCTGAGCGCAGAAGAATAGACGCCTTTAAGATGTGGTGTTGGAAGAGAGTTTTGAGAGTCCCCTGGACAGCGAGAACAAATAGGTCAATCTTAGAAGAAATCATCCCTGACTGCTCCTTAGAAGGTCAAATAATAAAGATGAAGCTAAAGTACTTTGGACATCAAATGAGAAGAGAGGATTCACTTGAGAGAGCCTTGATGCTTGGAAGGGTCGAGGGCAAAAGGAAAAGGGGACGGCCCAAGATGAGATGGCTAGATGGTATTGTGGAGACAGTGGGCGCAGGGCTGAGCGAGTTGAGGGGGATGGTGGAGGACAGGAGTGCCTGGCGGACAGTGGTCCATGGGGTCGCAGAGGGTCAGAATCGACTGTGCAACTGAACAACAAAAACAGTGGAACCTCGGTTAACATAATTAATCTGTTCTCCAGGATGTTTCTTACAGCGAAAATTACATTAACCAAATTTTCCATAGGAATGCATTGAATGAAATGTCCCTTAGGAATGCATTGAAAACCAAAATACATTAACCAAAATGTGGTTTCCCATAGGAATGCACTGAAAACCAATTAATCCATTCCAGAAAAAAATCTATAAACCGAGCCACTATTTTCTAGGGATTCCATTTTGTTATGTAATTTTTATGTTAGGCCGTTTGCTAACCTAAGTTCCACTGTATACAATTAACTATAGACTTAGCAAAGGAGATAGAAAGATGAAATCAATATTGATGCATAGTGCATTTCTTATTCACTGCTGCATAATGTTCTAAGCCCTTTTGTTAAAAGAGTCTTGTCTAAGGAACTGTGAGACATCTTTCAAAATTATTCTTGGTCACTATCATTCTTCATGTGCTGTTTAATCAACTGTGCTCCCAAAGGAAGAACTTTGATACGTCATGGTGATTTCCCCCCTCTTCTCATTGATTTCCACACTTGTCTGCTGATATTTATAAAGGAGATTGATATGAAATCCTTTCCAGATCCAGGTTTGTACACTTACATTTACACAGTGTACTGAGGTTACCATCTTTTCTGTTGCAAGCAATTAAAATTTGTGTTTACAGCATGTCTAGGCAGTAAGTAATTAAATTTCACTTGCTGAGGCTGATTTTATTTTGTCCTGGATTGCCAAACAAAAGAACCTTATGAAGTCAGGTTTGCTACCAAGCAGAACCATATGACTACCAGAGCTGTTCCTGTAACAACTGTAGAATACTAATGGGATTAAAGAGTCTGTTTTAACTGAATTTCTTAAATGGTAAGCAAGGAAAGATACTGAGAATCTTTCCACATGACTGAGCCAAGCATTTCACAATCTCATTTTAGTCTTTTATATTATGCACACGCAAACTCAGATATTCTGACCCTGTGTAATTGGGAGAAAGAGGGAACAGGGGAAGAATGACTTTCTTGTCTACGAAAACAGCTGTGCTCCCACAGGGAATATTCCTCAGAACTAACAATTGCTAACCATGATCTTGATTGTGGATTTAGGGTTATGTAAACTTATGAAGCACAATGGACTGAATCCAGTGTATGTCTATTTAACAATCAATGAAACTGGTTAGCCACAACCAACTTAAGTTCCATTAATGTCTTAGGTCTACTCTATGCAGTAATCGCCATTAATATGGCCCAGTGGTTGCAACAGTGATACACCTTTGGAATGGCTATGAGGGATCAAGATAACATCTGCAGCATCAGACTAAAATGTCCAGCTCAACTTTCTCTGTATCTGGAAATCTCCACACCTGTTGGACTATAACTTTTAATGACCCAGCTGGTTGTGGGCTTTGTAGAAGTTGCAATCCTACATGTCTGGACAATGGCAATTAGCAAACACTGGACTTTCTAATGCAGTGAACTATTTTCCAAGTGGTCACTCACATGGTTAGGTTCAGCCTCAACCAAGTCACAAATGCAACAGTTCTATCTTTAGGTTTGTCCATAATATTTGGTATTCAGACATGTGCTATCCTCAAGTGCAGAGAAGATCCATTTGATTGCAATACTGACTAGAATGTAGAAATGTGACCTCTTTTGGACACAACTCTTAGAATTCCTTAACCAACACAGATACTGACCATGCTGCCTGAGGAATTCTGGGAGTTTTACTTTAAATTCAGTAATTGTGGCATGTAATTCTGACTGAAATCCACACTTCAGGAAATTGCCCAATCTTTCTTGTGAAGGTAGAACCTGCTGCTGTATCTTCTGGTAATGAATTCAATATGTTAATAATGCATTGCGTAAACAACTAACATTTAATTAGTTATATATTATTAAGATCAAGTATACTTAGTCATTCATACATTAAGTGCATTACGAAGACATTTGTTATGAAATGTGTTTTGTATCCTGAAATATCATCTTAGTTCAATGTTGACGTCTAGAGGTTTGGTAGTGATATCAGAGCTCAAATACTTTTCCAAATGAGTGTAGTTGATTGTATTTAATTTTCCTTTGCAAAAGCCCCTTATCTTATAGGTGGTAGTAAAACTGGGGCTAGAAACCTTTATTTTAAGCAAAATTGCTTTTTCATAGCTCACAGTTCTTTGCTTTCACTTCAAAATAACAGTATACTTCATTTATTTTCTTTTTTAAATCTGTAAGCCATGCTAATATTTTACATATTTATACTGGAACCCCTGGTTACAGAATTATTCAATTCTGGGATGATTTCCGTATAGCGATTTTTTCATAAGGTGAACCCAATTTCCCATAGGAATGCAATAAAAAAAATCCCCAAAAATGCCAGCCGCACAGTAAAAGGGAATACAAACAATGAAGCTAAGCTCCCTAGCTTTTCTACTGCCTGAAGAATGCACCGGCCGTGCCCTGTGGAATAGCCACAGTGGGCAAACAGTTATCTGCCACAGCCACCATGTCTTACCTGTGCCGCTGGCGCTCCGCCCCTCCCCCCCACCAACACCCCTCCTCACTGCCACTCCTTCTGCCCCCATATCCTCTGCCAGCACTTGCCTGGGCTCCAGCACTTCTTCAATCAATCTCCCCAACTGGTGAGCCGCTGTGTTGAAGAAGAGGGGGAGTTCTTAGAGGATTCCCCTTTCTTTCCTGCACCTCAATGGATCTCCCCACCTGGTGACTTACATACTCCCCAGCTGGTGAGCAGCTGGGGTGGAGAAGAGGGAGAGTTCTTATCTTGGACACCATAAGAAGCCTCAGACAAAGAGCTGGAGGGAGCAGTTTCCATCCGAAGTGTGTCCCCCAGCCAGAACGTGCCTCAGAGAAGCCTAGGACAGAGTGGAACCCAGAGGACATGCCCCCCACACTCCACCAGCCCTGGTAGAAGCAGCAGGGACTATGGAAAACATGGCCACATTCATCAGCACTGCCTCCTCTGTCACCTTTGCTTCCTCCACTGCTGCCATGGTAAGAGATCTCTTGTGGCGTCTGGTGGTCGGAGTGGGTGGTGCGGGGTAGAATTTTAGAGCTGAAAATGGTGGCACTGTCATTTTGAGCTCTAAACACAACAGAAACCCCCTTATGTAAGTTGATATTTTTTTTGCATAAATCAGGCTGTGATTTACGCCGACGCCCCCCCCCCAAAAAAAAAACTTAGGTAAGTCAAATCTTACATAACTCAATGCGTACGTAAGTCAGGGTTTTACTGTAGCCCCCATTTGTGGATTGTTTGAAGGCAGTGGGGAGTAGAATCTTCTTTACTTTCTCTTCACAGACTTTCCTTTCCTTTCCAGTCAGTGTAGTGTGTCAACTCATCTATAGACTATTAAATCCCAGTTGTTTTGTTCAAGTAGGGTAGCTTCGTCAAAGCTTACAATATCAGTACAGAAGAACCCCGTATAATGAAAAAGCTCTGTTCCGTGGAGTGCTTCGTTATACACTTTTTTCATTATGTGAATCACTATTGGCAATACCCTGCATAACAAAAAAAAATTTCGTTATGCGGGGTGTAGCCTGTACAATGAAAGAAGTTCTCAATGCGGGATATACCCCATATAAGAAAAAAAATTGCTATGCGGGGTATTGACAATAGCTCAAAACCTCTTCGTTATACGAATTTTTCATTATATAAAGTGTTCATTATGGGGGGGTACCACTGTATTTTGTTCCGAGGAAGTTTGTTGTTCTTCTCTTCAAGGCCACTGGCACTGGGGGAGTCTGACTTTGCAAAAACTACAGAGCTGCAAAGGGTCAACTTTAAAACTTGGAACTTTTGGATTTATGGTTATAAAAGGGGAAATAAGCTAAAATAAAATAAAAAGATAAAAGCGGAGCTCTGCAGTTTGCAAACTGCCACACCCTTGAAATCATAAAAGCAAGTACTTTTACAGAGCTAGCAATCTATCATTCAATACACTTCAGATCCTTCTCAATGAAAGATTGTATTTTATTTAAAACAAAAATACGCATCCATAATAAACTGCTTTTTTTAATAAAGATGCACACTTACTCATTTTGACAGCTACTTGCTTAGAAGAAATAAAATTATAAATGCTGTAGTAGACCTTTCAATATGGGTCATTAAAAATATAAGCTTTTCTTGGGTTCCCAATATTCATGAACCCTTTGAATAATATTCTTAAAACACACCATTCATAAACTGCTACTATTGGCCATAATCCAACCAGTTTAATTTAGATGCAAGTAAGCAAGCACAGCAGGAAAGCAAAGCTCCCATTGAAGATCTTCTGAATGCTATTCCTGAAGAGACAGCCCACTGTTCCACTTTTAAGTAGCTTGTTTCTTCCACTTCTGGAGCACGAGAAAAGTATTGCTCCTTCACTCACACTCCAATTCTTAGATTTTGCACCTAGTTTTGATGCCTTCCATACAACACCACACATTAAAATAATATCCAGTTACAGATATTATTAAACTAGAAAGTAATTGACCTAAGCATCACATCACTGGGATTCTGAGAACTCATATGAATGCAAAGTGTTTGCTGTGTTGATAATGCAAAAGATTTAATTACTGGTCATAATAGAACTGAAGAGAGACCACTGTAAAATGTGCATGCCTGCCTGAGCACACTGTTACATAACAGGAAGACCACCACCACTTCTGATGTTATTGAAATATACACTTGAGTAGTTTACCAAGTGTACAAAAATATCTACCTCTGGGATGAAAATGAAGATTAAACTAATACCAATAAGTAAACAAGTTTCCTTGTTTAAGCTAGTATTACAGCAAACTTTAAAAGGTTGGCAGAGGAGTCTATTTAAGAGTTCCAGCATGAATTCAGGTCTGTGAGTCCAACTCACTGACAGTAAAGACGCTTATTTTATTTCACTAAAATCTCAAAGCTTACTGCAATCCCACTAAAGCTTCAAAGCGGTTTTTAGCCTGTGCACTTTCTTTTCAAGCTGTGTGAATAAAGATTTCCCCCTCTCTACTAAGAGAAGTCAATCATTTTTGCCTTTCAAATTCATCTTTCAAGTTTTCAGTGATCCTAAAGCTTCTTTTAAGAGCACACACACTTTTCTAGCACTCAGGGAAAAACCCTTCTTCTTAGTACACTACTCATATATTTACTAGCTAAAGTTGTAAAAATAATAAAACTACTGACTTCAAGGCACATATAAAATCTAGTGATAACTGACCAAAAATATTGTTGAAAACTGTATACCACATAAGGGACCTCTAAAGTGGTGGCATGCTCTACAATTCTAAATATATCAAATCTCCAAAGAAGGCATATTTTATTATTTAAGAGCAAAATATACAAGAGAACAAGACCATAAAGATTTGCTGCAATCTTATACCTCCATATCTCAAAGATGCCCTGCACCTGAAATCAATAGAAATGTCTCTCAAAAGAATAATATACTGGATTATTAAATCCAACTGAAAATAGACATGTAACAATGAAACATACATTCCTGACATCATGACATGTTAAACTACCAACAGGTATCTCTAATATTATCTTAATCATGCGAAACCCATCAGATCTGCCTTGGGAGATACACAGCCAATGAGAGGTTGTTTAATGAAATAACTCACACAAGGTAACAATACAGCTATCATTCCCTCACAAACTTTTCATTAAAATATTTTAACAAGCAATGGAAAAAAGATATACAGTAAAACCCCGGGTTACAACCGCCTCAGTTTAAGTTTGCTCCGGTTTTCAATGGCAAACCCTATGGAAATGCTGTCTCGGTTTACAAATTTTTAACATATTTGTTTCAGTTTACAACAATCAATTCAGGACCATTTTTTAAATTTTCAATGCATCCCTATGGATGTTTTGGGTTACATTTTTTTCAGCTTACAATGGAGTCTTTTGGAACTGACCTCCATTGTAACCCAAGGCTTTACTGTACACATTTATTGTAAAAAAGGAATATTTCAACACATTCAGCACAATATACGTAATACCTCAGATAACACTAGTATCGAATAACACTAAAATCGCATAACATTAAGCAATCTGGGGGGAAGAATTGCATCGGATAACATTAAGATCCTATGGGATGCATCAGATAACAACCGCTAAAGCCTGTGTGGTTACCATGTATCTCTATGGATCCCATAGGATTTTAACATGCATCGGATAACACTAAAAATCATATAACACCAAGACTGGTGGAACCAGGTTTTAGTGTTATCTGAGGTTTTACTGTATTATAAACTAATATTTTGCAGTTAATGAGCTTTAGAGGATGCCTTCTGAAGCCAAGAAATAGGAATGAATTAAAGCCATCTCTCAATAAATCAGATGATGGAAAATTCAAAGAAATGGCCTCCTGCAGGACAATGTGCTAGCCCTCAGACTGTTTAACATATATGCTAATGATGAACCACTGCCAGAAGCCACTAGGAGCTTTCTTTATGCCAACAACCTGGTAATTGCTGCACAGTGCTCAACCTTTGAGGCTGTTGAGAAAAAACTGTCTGAGGCTTTGAATTTAATGGCTATATATTATAGGGATAACCAAATGAAGCCAAACTGCCTAAAACCTCAAATCTGTGCTTTTCATTTGAAAAAACCATGAAGCATCAAGAATGGCACCAGGCTCGAACACTGTCACCCAAAAACCTGGGAAATTTACCCTGGATCAAACGCTCACTTTCAAGACCCACTGAGAAGGTTTTTGCCAGGAACAATATTCTGAGGAAAATTACAGGCACAAGATGAGGTGCCCAACTACACACATTAAGAACTTGTGCACTAGCTTTATGTTACTCTGCAGGAGAGTATGCTAGTCCAGTGTGGTGCAGATCAAAACATGCAGGGCAGGTGGATGTGGCCCTAAATGAAACAGCAAGATTGGTCACAGGATGCCTAAAACCAACCCCGATACAAAAAGTGCATTACTTAGCTGCTATTCCTCCATCAAAATTCGATCAAAACATGTTGCTGAGAAAGAGTGGGTCAAAGCGAGTTCCTTGGAAACACACTTGCTATTTGATCACCATCCCACAAAGCTGAGACAGAAATCAAGGCACAGCTTCCTCGCAAGATCTGTGCCTCTGAACAACCACCATCACCCCAGACAGCCTTAGAACTATGGAAGGTGAGCAAGGAGCTATCAGATAACTGGGCCAAACCATATGGCTCTCTACCACCTGGCCAAGAACAACTATGGTCTAGTTTTAAATAGACTGTATGGAGGGGTGTGAAGATAAAGGGCTAATCTGAGAAAGTGGGGTTTCCCTGTAGACGACAGCCTGTGTGAATGTGGACAAGAGCAAACAATTGCGAAAATGATACAATGCACTTGATGCCCCTCAACATGCACTGAGGAGGGCCTTATGCTGGCAAGAGGAAATGCTCTTGATGTGGCCCGATATTGGGCAGATGTCATCTAGCCCTTTTTAATTCTATTTTGTTCTAGATGTGTTAATTTTAGCTTTGTATGTTATTATGTGCTGGTGGTGCATCTGAAAAGGATTAAAGAAAGGTAGTGATCATCAGTGAGCACACTTATTTAACATAAAATCAACTGGAGTTTTACCTGCATTGCATATTCACTACCAAAATAATGTGCAGCCCTGTCTCATCTACTATACATTCTCTCACATTTGTTCCTCTGGGAGAAAAGTTAAGTGCCCTTATTTTCAATCAAACATTCCCTTCTAAAGTATAAATATTATATAGGGATGAGCTGCAGTGTCTCATTGATTAAGGAACTACAGAATGAACTTGTCACATACTGGAAGTGAAAATTGCTCTTAGCAGCCAGTGACCAAAACGTAATGCAAGAGCTCAGCAAAATCATAGCTATATCAGCTTAGCATCCATCAACTTGCAGACAGATAATCTGTGCATGATTCTTCCTCTCCCCAATTCTGTTGGTATTCATATACAGTAGAGAAATGTGGAGTATAGCAACAAACGACAAATTAACATCAGAAATAAAGTCAAAATAGGAATTATAAAGGAATCTGATTTTAAAGAAATACTGTAATGGGAGAATTTTTGGACTACATACTTGTAAAATGGAAAGGAAAGAAACCAGGCCAAGAAATTATATCATTTTGGAAAAAATGATAAATTATAAAATAAAGACTCTGTATATTAAACAAAGTAAAGAAGCATATATATTGTTCAGCTGGGTGAAGGGAGCCCACCTTATTAGTGTATGTTGTAGTAGGTTTTTGTTGTTGTTTTATTGTCCATTGTAATGTGGTGTTATTATTATAAATTTTATTAATAATATTAAACATTAATTTAAAAAACATATTCCTATCCAAAAGGCTAAACAATTAGTGACTTTAACAAATTCCAGATACTTGCAAAAGCTTGATACATTGTAAAGGCACACAATAGGACAACATTCTATAGCCAAGGCAGGAGAGATGCCAGCAAGCCAAAGCACATAAAAGTACAGTTCATTAAAGTTTGAATGTGCTTGCACAGGACTCTGTAGTATTTTACTTCTGGTAAAGATGCTACTAAAGAAGCCACATTAATTAAATTTGAATTTGGAGGGATGTTAATACAATTTTTCATGGCTATGAATGCAAAAAAGGACCTTTTTATATAGGTGCACATGTATTATAACAGCAGATTTCCACTAACTCATAAGTTGTTCCTCATATTCTTAGTCGCATGCCAATAGCATGACTAGGAACATGAGCAAAAATTAACTAGTGGTAACTCTTGGTTTCAATTTATGCAATTGTAGTTACCAACGTAAACCCACAATGTCATTTTGGCCAGTATGTAGCTCTTCAAAAGCAATACAGTTGTACCTCACTTAAAGAGCATAACGCGTTCCTCAGGATTGCTCTTTAAGCGAGTTTGCTCTTTAAGTGATGAATAGTGACTTCTGGTGGGGAGGATTGTGAACCCCAATTTATTTGTTAAGCGAGTTTTTGATTGGTTTTATTTGTTAAGTGAAGCAAACATTCAGAGAAAATTCTGCTCTTTAAGCGAATTACTCTTTAAGCGAGACGCTCTTTATGCGAAGTTTGACTGTACTCTTAACATGCTCTGATACAAGAAATAAATACCAAGCAACAGCAAGCTGAATGGGTGAGTATGAATTTTACTGTATCAGAAGGGCAATATGTGTAACCAGATGTTGTTATGTGTGCAAGCAAGCAAACAAGCAAACTGGCTAGACCTGCTATGGTCAGTTTCTTTAGGATCCTAGCGACATTAAGCACTCAGTAGTTGAAGAAACAAAGCTTTATTAAGCAAAACTTAAAGTAAGAAACCAGCATATACAACAAGGAACATGAAAAAAGAAACATAAGCAAGCAAATGCATATCCAGTAAGTATTCCCCCTCTTAACTTGCCTGGGAGCCCAGGAAGGCAGCAGGAAGCCCCTGGGCTGTCTAGGCCACAGCACTTGGGTCTGTGGTGAGCTTGAAAGTCTGAGTACTGAGTCTCTCTTCTTTTATACCAGGGATGCTGAAACTATGGCCAATGGGCTGGATACAGCCAGCAACACCAATTCATCAGGTCCGTGGTGCCCTCACTGCTCCTGGAAGTGGACGGGGATGTACCCACCAATGTGCATGCACACCCAAAACCACTCCCAGAAATAGATAGGGACACACCTGCACATGTGCAAATGTGCCCGTGCCAATTCCAAGAGTGGTGTGGACACATTTGAGCATGCACAGGGGCATTCAGAACCACTTCCACGAGTGGCATGGGCACATTTGCGCATGCACAAATGTGCCCACACCACTCCTGGAAGTGATTCCGGATTTGCATGAGCAAACATGCCCGCTTCTGGGGACACGGTCAGGCCCACTCAGCTGTTCTGGAGGTGTGGTCAGGCCCTCAGCACAAAAAGTTCGAGAACCACTGTTTTATACCCTCAGCTAAAGTGTTGTCTCATCCCCCTAAGAGATGTGAAGAAATCTCCAAACCCAAACAATGGCATCACTAATTAAACTAATTGGCATAATGTCCTTTCAGATGTGAGTTGCATCAGGCACATTACTGGCTCATTATCAGTCAAAGATACTAGGCTGGCACAACATCAGAGCAAGCATGGAATCATAATAGGCTCGTTATCTGCCAAGGAAGGTGGGAATATCACTGTGACCTAACTGATCCCTATCTTCTTTTGCCAAGAATTTACCCCAGCATATCTTGCAAAAACCTCAGTAGCTTTGCAGCAATGCTTAAATCCAAAAACTCTAGAGCAGGGGTGGCCAACCTTGGTGCTCCTGGTGTTCTTGGACTTCAATTCCCAGAAGCCCAAGTCAGCACCCCTGCTGATGAGCACTTGCCACCAATCCCACTAATGTGTAAGAAAAATTAAACCATTTTAAGGAATATTTCAGAATATTTAGGATCTGTCATACAAAGCTTTCCCCAACCCCCAATCTTTTACAGAGATAATAAAGGCCTCAGAAAGGAATTTAAAGATGTTTGTCTAAAGGGAAATTTTAATTTTAGAATCAATTTTTCATGAGCTGCTAAACCAGCTGTAAACTAATCATTTTTAATTAGTAGTCAAGTGTGACAGATACTGATAATTAAAAGTATGAGAAGGAAACTAAGTAGCAAGAAATTTACTGTGTTAACTTGTGTGCTGAACTATTCAAAGCTTATGAAAACCATCCTTAGTTTCTTTTTTCAATCTCAACTAAAAAGCAGAGGGGTCTGATTAACTGCAGCTTTGTAATACAGTAATAATATTTAGTTCCATGTTTTTCTTCTTCTTTTGTGTCCAATCAAACCCTTGACTGCCAAAATGAAGCCACTTTCTTCACTTTGTCATTACCCAAACCCTAGTCCTCATCAATGTAGCAATCGGCAGACCAGTAAATGATGTCCATCACAATTTTTCTTAGAATGTGAACCTGTCCTATGTTAAAATACAGAAAGAGCACTGATTGGGTATACATGCTAATTTGACAAGAATAATGGCCAATCATGCAGATAGCCTAGATTTGATCACCTGTGATGAGTAAAAGAAAATCCAATAAAGATGCACCCATCTTTTCAACATGTCATCAGTGTAAAGGGGTACACAGAAAGAGCCTCCTTGAAGATTGTGCAGCAACCCTGGGCAGCAACCTTGCCGGCTAATCTTTCTATCAGATCAAACCAAAGGAACTGAAGAATGAATCCACCAGAAAAGTCTTTATCAAGACAAACAATAACAATGATCTCAATAACTATTTGAGGGACTTTCAAGTAATATGAGTATCCTACGGACAGGTGCAGTAAATACAAATGTGACATACTTCTGCTCTAGGAAACTCATGGGGGGACAGCAAGGTACAGACACAAAGTGGTTGGACTGGAACTAGTGAGTGAGAGACCTGGCCTCAATATAATATCAGCTGCACTGGTGGAAACAAACAACATAGAATTTCTCACCATCCAAACCCTCACAATTCTCTGTTACCTCTGCCTATATATTTTGCTATTGGAGATTTTAATTGTCACAGTGAAGCTTGGGATATAACCAGACCAATGAGGATAGTGTACAACTTTTATCTTGGGTAGACACCAATTACCTCCAACTTGTCCATGATCCGAAACTACTTACATTCTTTAACAGTGGTAAATGGAGGAAGAGGTATAATCTGGACAACATCTTCCTTAGCAAGAAGATAATAGCACTGTGTATGAAAGTTGCAGATCAGGGTTTTCCAAACTCGGGCCTCTAGGTGTTTGTGGACCTCAGTTACCAGAAGCCCAAGTCAGGATACCTGCTGTAGATGATCCAATCCCACACACTTAACATATACCCATCATGTGCAAAGTAAATGCTGCAGTAAAACCTCAAGAAGTGCCTTTTCACAAATGTTTTAACTTTAAGAAGGCTAAATGGGTGAATTTTCAAGAGCAGTTGGATAAAAGTGGGGAAGGGATCTGGGAAAAGATCCCCCTGCACCCAGATAAATATCATGAATTTGTCCATGTTGTGCAAATAATTCTGTGACCCCATGGACCACTGTCTGCCAGGCACTTCTGTCCTCCACCCTCCTCTTCAACTCACTCAGCTCTGTGCCAATTGTGTCCACAATACCATCTAGCCATCTCACTTTTAGCCGCCCCCTTTTATTTTGCCCTCCACCTTTCACAGCATCAAGGCTTTCTCAAGTGAATCCTCTCTTCTCATTTGATGTCCAAAGTACCTTAGCTTCATCTTTACTATCTGACCATCTAAGGAGCAGTCAGGGTTGATTTCTTCTAAGATTGACCTATTTGTTCTCCTCACTGACCAGGGGACTCTCAACACTCTCCTCCAACACCACAACTCAAAGGCATCTATTCTTCTGCGCTCAGCTTTCCTAATGGTCCAGCTCTCACAACCATACATTGCCACTGGGAATACCATTGCTTTGACTCTGCGAATTTTTGTTTGCAATGTGATGTCTCTACTTTTCACTATGCTCACCAGGTTTCTCATTGCTTGCCTCCCAAGAATCAGTCGCCTTTTTATTTCATGACTGCAATCACCATCTGCAGTGAGCTTTGATCCTAAGAAAGTAAAATCTGTCACTGCTTCTACTTCTTAATATCAAGGAAAAATATTTCAAGAGGATGTCGCACCTAGTACATCCAGGCCCTGACTGATGACATAAAACCTCCCCCTGGACAGGCATCAGGTTCCTTTTCAGGAAGATACTGTTGAAGCTGGGGAAGAACTGAGGCAGGCTGTAACTGAAAACTGGATATCACAATGGTGCACATTAGTCCAGAACCTGGATGTGAAGCAGAACAATATACAAGCTTGGAAGCTCTTTTAAAAAATTAGTCAAGATTTAACCCAGCCACAGCAAAACTATACTGGAGTAACAGCAGACCAAATAGCTACTCAGTTGTTGTTTTGTTTTTGTTCAGTTGCACTTAGACAGGACACTTTTTTAAGCAGCACTGCCTGAATACCAAAGCCAAAGATAATACTGAACAAGGAACATCATCAGGAAACTCAAAAATTATAAATGGGGAATGCCCTGAGCATCTTCGCAACAGAGTATGCTGCTCCAGTATGGAGCAGATCTACAAAAGCAAGAGAAGTGTTAATTAACCCACACATATAGTGACAGGATGCCTCAAAGTCACACCAGTTGAGAAAATATACCCTCTTGTGGGTGTTGTTCCACCTAAGATAAGGAAAGATGTAGCAGCCAATGCCATGAGAACGAAGCGAGAGAATGACACTTGACATTCTCTGAATGGATATGAGCCTCAAGTCTGCCGGCTCAGATCCAGGAATAACTTTATGGCAAGAACAAACATTCCTGAAAGTAGGCAAGAGCAAAACCAAATTAGAAGATGGAGGAATGAGCTCAACGAACAAGGAACAACAACAGCATTAGTAACACAAATTACTAACACAACCGAAATGTGTTAGCAGCTTTCTAGAAGGCCCCATTGATGTGGCATAATCTAACCTTGTAAAAATATAGAAAATAGTCTTTAATAACCTTGGTTTAAGTGTAGAGAAAATACTTAATCTATTTTGAAAGGGCATTTTAAAAACATAGAACTGTGCAACAAAATATAAAGTTCTTGATTTACCCTGACTACCTAGTAATTGCCCAGGTGCATACGTTTTTAAATGCCTATTAATGAGAGGTACAGATTTGACACATTAAATCTTAACAGCTTTTGGGGAAACATTAAACTTTATAATGAAAACCTGCTTTGAATTTTCATTAAGAGTCACTGATCCAACAGACTAACAGCTGCAAAGTGGGTCTAAAAATAAAATTAAGAACAGAGACATTAGAAACACAATTTAATGTGTTGATGAGGCAGCAGCTGATCAAATCTAATGAGCTTAAACATACCAGTAGTAAATTCATAAAGTGATGAACTACTGACATTCATGGAGACAAAGTACATAACTGAAGAAAAGAACAAAAAATGACTTTGGGTGGAGAGAAAGAAAAGAACAAAAAAAATGACTTTGGGTGGAGAAAATATAACATTATTTCACTACAGCTCTTGCATTTCACTGAAAGTTTTAGGTTGCAATTGAATGAAAACTATCTGTGACCAGACTCCAATCAAACCAAGCAACATATAACTAATATCTAGCTATTTTTGTTTGGACTTATGATATTATAATGCCCAAGCTGAGCCAAGGCAATTTATGACAACTAGAGGAATTGCCAAGCAATGAAAAATGCATTTCTTACTTACATCTCTAGACATGTATGTACAGGTTTTTTCCTTTAATCCAACAGATTCCTAGGGTTAAATCCTATATGGGACTTGTATAATCTCTCAGTTCTTACGCCCATTTCAAACCACTTTAATCTATCTGGACATTCGGCTATGGACTTGAGGGTTGCTGTTCTAGAAGAGGAGAATTACAAGACTAGAATCCAGAGAGAGACAGCAGAGATTAATTACATGCATATGCTGGACACCCATCTCAGGAGTTTGAATATCAGTCTAGGGTTTCTGGGACATTATCAAATTTGATGCATCAAAATTAACAGGTTGTTATAGGCTGCAGTTTTACCCCAGGTCATTCAAACCATTGTCAAAAGATGATGACTCACTGACAAATGTGTGATGCTGCTGGGGTCCAAAAGCTATTCCTTCAGACCAGGCTTGTCAGATATTATTCCAATAATCAATCAGACAAGGAGAGATCCCAATCACAGTGTCTTTATTTGGCCAAAATTCGTTATGCGAGTCGGACTGCTTAGAGAAAAACTTGTTTGTTATGCGAGTTTTTCGCTAAGCGAAACGTTCGTTATGCGAGGTTTGACTGTATTTGCTGCATCCACCTCTTGAATGTGATGCATCAGCTTGGAAGAGAAATTTGTTTTGCAACATTTGCAACAAGACCAGGCTTTGCAAGAGGTTTGAATTTTGAGAGTACCCTGGACAGCAAAGAGAACAAATAGGTCAATTTAAAAAAAAATCAAACCCGACTGCGCCTTAGAAGGTCAAATGCTGAAAATGAAGCTAAAGTACTTTGGACATCAAATGAGAAGAGAGGATTCACTTGAGAAAGCCTTGATGCTGGGAAAGAATGAGGGCAAAAGAAGAAGGGGGTGGCATGAAAGGGGGTGGCTAGATGGTATTGTCGATTCAATGGGCACAGAGCTGGGCGGGTTGAGGAGGATGGTGGAGGATAGGGGTGCCTGGCGTGCAATGGTCCACTGGGTTGCAGAGGGTCAGACTCAACTATGCAACTCAACAACAACAACAACAACAACAACAACAACAACAACAACAACAATGTTACTATTCTGTTAGGCTGGCCAATTATTGTGTGCCTGTGTACCTCATGTGTGTATAAATTGATGTCATGAGACCTCACTCTTATACCTGAGTTAGTCTTTAAGATGCTACAACAATTTTTGTCTTTTGTCACTGTTCTGTTTTGTTTACTTTCAGATAATGCAAATATATTCACTTACTGCATGGAATGAGAACCTAATTACTGGCAGAGCATCACCTCCTGCTTATGGAAGCAGTAAATCTGTCCATTAAACCCGGATGCAAGATTTTTCAGAACCTAGCTCTGGAATGCGCTGTCAATAAAGGTAAAGATGAAATTATGAAGTATGTATCTATTACATATTTCTGCAAAAGCAGCATGACATATGAGCATTGTTATCTCCTGAAAAAACACAGAGAAAGAACAATTTAAAACTAGTGTCATTATATAGCAATTAGACTTACAACATGGGGCTTCAGAAAGTTCCTAGTTTTCTCATAACAGACCAAAAACAATCCCACGTCTTCAAAGTTTAACAAAATGCTCATCAGCTCAACACTCAATCATATAATTTCAGCCTAGAATGCACTTAGTGAAAGCATTCCATACCCCCTGCCGATACTCTCTTTCTAAATACAGTAATTAACACAAGCATCAACAGCAATATGTAAATACTTATCAAAAACAAAATACTTCTTCTGGAAAAGACAGATATCATAATGCTTTAAAATATAGCTCTCACCCAATCCCTGAAGTGGTTCAGCTGTAGGGCTAAAATAATGTAAATTGGCCAAGCCCCCTGAGTTTTGCAACCCGTAATCATGTTACTTTTGGAGCTAATTCCCCATTCAGCAGTGAACTCTCTCTCTCTCACACACACACACACACACACACAGACACACACACACACACACACACACACACACACACACACGTAAACATGCACGTGCATGCACACGTGCACACACAGAAAAATTCATGCATTTTTTGGGAAATCACTCTTATCTAAAATTCAATTGACACCACTAATCCACATTATCTTTCACTTAACTTGATTAAGACCTATACTATCACAGAGCAGATGTGAGATACAGTAATACCTCAGATGTTTACCTCAGATAACGCTAAAATCGCATAACGTTAAGTAATCTGGGGAGGAGAATTGGATCGAATAACGTTAAGGTCCTATGGGATGTATCGGATAACAACCGCTAAATCCCGTGCGGTTACAATGTATCTCTATGGAGCTTTAACGTTATCCAATCCATCCCATAGGACTTTAACATGCATCGGATAACACTAAAAATCGGATAACACCAAGACTTGTGGAACCAAGGTTATCCGAGGTATTACTGTATATTAAACAGCATGTTAAAATGTAAATGAATTGTAGGCTTTTATTGCAGCTCTACTGTAGTTGTCACTATAAAATGCTCTTTGTAGACCAGAGAGCATCAAAATATAATTTGCTTCCTTACCCTAATTCTTGAGCTAGAATAGAAAGAGTAAACTAAGTATCTCACAATTTCCCACAACAAACTTTCTGGAGAAAGAAACTTTTTCTTCTTCTTTCATGTCTAGGCCAGTCATGAAACTGTGAAGGCACCCCTTGGCGAGTTCATTCTGCAGTTCCCCTTGCCTGACCTAGTATGAGAAAGATTAGCCAGGAAGACAAGGTTGCCATTACCAGCGCAAGCCTCGTTGTGGTTTTAAAATACCACAATCTTCCAGGAGGCTCAGCAATTAACTATAGCAAGGAAAGTTTCAGTGAATGTGAAAAATATGGATTTATAGGGGAAAATACAATCTGCATTTATACAGAAAAATCTGTTTTACACTTTCCTGCAGAACATATGACAATTATTTTTTATTATCAGCATCCTTGGATTTTTTTTATCAACATTTTTTAGCAACAATTGTTTTTCTTTCAAAACAAGTACTTAAGAGTAATTAAAAATATCAAGGAAACCCTGCAGATTTCATTGATGTGTATTTCAGAACTATAAGGTAAAGGTTGCCCTTGCTCAAAAGCCAGTCATATCCAACTCTAGTTTTCAGTGCTCATCTCTGTTTATAGCAAAAGAGCCAGCGATGTATGTGTCTGCAGACATCCCACCGAAGTTGTACCTATTTATCTACTTGTAATTTCTTGCTTTCAAACTGTATTACCCTCTTAATATATCTCACATATATTTTGTTCAAATTTGCATCAGGGTATTGCACAATTTAGAAACTATATGAAATATAGGTAAATTCAAAATAAATTAAAATGCTGAAGTAATTAGACCCTTCAGTAGCATTATCTTGCCCATTTATAGGTAAAAGCTACATTGACTGAATTTCTTCACATTCACAGAAAATGTATCTAGTACCCGAGTAGCCTCATTTTGACTTCCAGATGGTCCAGCCAGAATATTTTCCAGATGAGGAGACACACTGTTTGGCATTCATCCATTCAACAAAGTGCTGTATGCTGTTCTCTCTAATGCAGGGGTTCTCAAGGTTTCCCTGCCATGGGCCAGAAAACTCCCCCTTAGACAGCTGAGCGGGCCGGACATGTGGTTTTCCCCTGCCGCAAAGGCACATTTGTGCATGCATGAGTGTGTTTGTGCATGTGCGGGTGTGTTTGCACATGTGTGGGCATGTTTGCACATGTACATGCGCTTTCAGGGTCACTGCCAAGGGCCAGATGGAACAGCTTTGGGGGCTGGGGGTTGCGAACCCCCTGTTCTAATGGCTTGGTTTAGCCTCTTCTGATTTAATCCTTAGAGCTTGGGATATATGCAGAAAACTTTTTTTAATGTTTATTCAATGTTTTTTCATAGGTCAGAGTTCAATCCAGAGTGACACACAGATACTCTGGGGTAGTAAAATGTTCCTAATAGTTGTCTAATTCCAGAAAGGTTTAACAATCTTGCCTTCCCAGCTGACTCAGAGCTCTCTCTCTTTTCTATTAGACAATAAACCTCACTTTTGACATTTAAGGGACTGCACTATCTGTCAACTGGAAGGATAGCTCAGTGAATTGAGTGCCCAGCCACAGAGCCGAAGGTTGGGAGTTTGGTTATGCACTGAGAAGAATGAGCTTGGACAAACTGCAGGAACCTAGAGCACCTCCAGAAGACAAGAATGGTGAACCATTCCTGAGGACTCTACACCTAGAAAAACCTTGAAAGAGTTCATATAAGTTGGAATCAACTCGACTGCATTAAATATTAGTATTACGAGTCTCTGCACCAGAATGAAGGAGAAGAAAGTGTGAGGAAGAGACACCACATAAACTGATAAACACACTCCATCAGGAAAAGTTATATAAAAATAGGCAGGCTGGCTTCCGTTTTCACTTCTATACAGTCTGCAGAATTCAGTATGACATCTTATTTCCCCAGTATCTCAATAGTCTTACCATTTGAAGAATTAAAAAAAAGAACCAATGTAACTGAAACAAGTCACTTTTCAAGGACTCTAATGAGAAAGAGGAATTAATGGATTTTTAAAAAGTAAATTGAAAGCTCTATTCTGTTACACTGTTATTTATTATTTGAGATGTTGTTAGCTGACTGTGTGAGCTAGCAATCAAAGTTTGCAAGAAAGCAGTGAAGTGTGTCAGGTAGAAACGCTATCCTAAAGTTTTGGGAATTAAACCATATAAACCAGGGATTCTCAACCTGTGGCCCAGATGTAGCCTGCGACACCATTTCATGTCCCCCCTCCCACACACACACACACTACCTCAACCACACCAGAAAGTGCCATATGGTGGAGGAAGGGCACAGTAGCCACCCGGCCCCCAGAGCTATCTGAAGGAGTGTGACCCGGCCCTTGGCTTTAAAAGGTTGTGAACTCCTGGTAATGCAAGAATCCATAGCTAAATTATGCCTGACAGATGGACATCTGAAACCTGCTTTAAAAAAATTAATGAAAGAGAGCTGACAGTGTTCTACAAAATACTCTGTTCTTGTTTCACCATTTAACCTTAATTACGGTCAGATGATATTTTATGTCAGGTAATGTTTCTGAAGCAAATAAAACGGTCTTTAACCTATATTTTGCTCATGCTTGCTTCAAAAAAGTTGGTTTTTGTACCAAAGCACAGGAAAGCGACCCACAACCATCTTACACAAGTACAGTAAAACCTCATATAACACTAAAACCTGGTTCCACAAGGTTTTATGATTTTTAGTGTTATCTGATGCATGTTAAAATCCTATGGGATCCATAGAGATTCATTGTAACCACACAGGCTTTAGCGGTTGTTATCTGAAGCATCCCATAGGATCTTAATGTTATCTGATGCAATTCTTCCCCCCAGATTCCTTAATGTTATGCGATTTTAGTGTTATTCGATACTAATGTTATATGAGGTATTACTGTAGTTGGTTACAAAAAAGTTCCTCACTAATGCCAAACACATAATGATCAGCACAGTCATACGTAGGCTAACAACTCAAAGTGAGAGGGCATGGGAAGCAGAACACAGCTGTAACTTTTGTCAGATGTTGAATCAAATGAGGCCTCAGTCAAGTCAAAGGTATAGCAGGCACTAACTTTTGATCAAGAGTCAAATAAATTAGCCTAGACACAGAAGAGGAAATAATACCAGACCAGACAGTGTTTCCTGAAGATTTGTGAAATCCAAACATGGGAAGGGGGGGGGGACACAAAGGGAATCTCTAAAGTAAGAGCACAGATCATATGAACAAACATAAATCGTGAAAGACTTCATGCTAGAAGAAACAGCAGTATCTTAAAAACACATTCCAGTACTGGCACAAGTTCACTTGTATGTACATATATCAAGAGGAATCAGTCAAGGTGATGAACAGCAGATCTTCTCTGGCAAATTGTTCTTTCTTAAATGTGTTCCTTTTCTTCCCACTTTGCATTTCAGCCAAACTCATATTATTCCTTCTCAATTCAGCATTTAAACGAATGAAATCTCTGCACTATCATGCAGAGAAGTGTGTTGAGCTCTCAAAGTCCCTAGTGAGACTGTGTGGTGTGCATGCAGTCATGCTCAATCTCCCTCTTTATCCTGATTTACTGGTACCACTTGTTTAGTTCATCTGCAGTTCCATACTTTGCTTACCCTCAATTCACATCTCAAGGGTGCAGTGTACAATAGCATTCACTATCCTTTGCAAAAGGAAAAGAACATTAACTGCCTCACAGGAATGCTAAACAGATGATATTGGCTATTCATTTTGAGGCAATAAGAGGTCAAAGGAAAGACATACAGTTCAAGCAACCAAAAGAGAATATGTCAGGATTGTTGACTCATCAGGATCCAATAGCAGACTATTTTTATGAACTGCCTCTTACATAGACAAGAGCACTTTAATTATAGTTAACAGCAAAATCCTCCTATTGCTGGATGATTAAAATCTATTGGCTGAAATCCTTTTGCCTAACACAGTAGCTCATGCTAACAGGCTTTGATGTGGTGTGTGCAATTTTCAGATGAATACTAAATAATACTACTGTAGTTCAATGCAACTGAGTTTAATGAATCTCAGTGTTTTGCTTCATAAAATATGGACCCCAATAATCAAGAGACTACTTCTTCTGCCATATCTGAATATTGGCTACCATTATGGCGATCAGCCATGAAGTGTCATGGGAACAATATAATTGAGTTTATTTATAATATTATATACATTCTTTCTGATTTTTTTTACTGTTGCATTATTGTAAGGTGATGTGACGTTTTGTGATTATTATTTTTTGTCAGCCACCCAGAATCGCTGTGCGAGTGGGGTAGCATACAAGTTGAACAATTAAATTAAATTGAATTGAATAATGCAGTGGCCTTTCATCTGCCCTCCTCATCGCAGCATGACATTTGTACCACTGATCCACTTCCACGAATCACTTTCTGGTCCTGAGCCCTTTTGACATGCAAAGTCCTCATTAGCCCCAGGCCAGTATTGATGAAGCGGCTGCCCTCCAAAAAGATGGATTCAAGCAGGATTTAATCCACTTGGGAACCATCACCCTTCTCTGTGGATTTCAGCATTCAAGACCATTAGTCCTTAGGGTTGTCAGGATAGTTAACTGCCACCAGACAATCAGCATTGAGTCACTGGCAGTATGGTCTACAACAGGGGTTCCCAACCTATGGCCCATGGGCCGGACCTGGCCTGTGACACCATCCCATCTGGCCTGCTGTCACCTCCGCTGCACCCAGAAATGAAAGCAGGCACATTTATGTCAGTCATAAAAATGCACCTGCTCATGCACAAATACACCCACAGCTGTCATAAATGTATAAGTGGGTGCATTTACAACAATTATAAATGTGCCCGGTTCTGCTTCTGGGGGCATGGTCCAGCCTGCTCAGCTATCTATGTCCTCTACCCGTTGCCTCACCATTTTCTTTGCCTGGTCATAGTCAAACTCTAGCAGAGAGAGTGGAGAAAAACCTAATTTTATAAGTTTAGGCTCAATGGCCTTAGTTCACGAGGAAGCAAATTTATCTTGTAGGATTAAAGGAACCAGGCCTTGGGGGAATAGGTTGAGTTTTATCCAGAGATTTAGTGATACTATGCATATTCTTGCTTGAACTTTTAACAGTCCTGTCTCCAATTGCAGAAGAGCATTAGAAACACAATGAGGCACCTGGAGAGTTGCTCTGATAAATTTCAACTGTACTGTTTCTAGGGGGATATAACAGGAAACAGAGGAGCCAAGATGAGACCCAGAAAATATTTTATGTTAAGGCCTTAGCTTAAAGAAGCTGAACTGCAACAGGCACATAGGATCATCCCTTGTATTAGAAAATTTTAGGATGGCATTAGCTGTTCTCTGCCCCAATGCAGCTGCATATTCACTGTGTGCTTTTCTTGAGCCATTAGCTTGTTTGACCACACCTAGGTATTTAAAAGTGGATACTTGTTCGATAATGTGTCCATTAAGGCCATGGTCTTAGTTTTAGATACAGTAGTACCCCATACAACAACAAAAAACTGCTTTCCACAGGGTTCTTCATTGTATGGATTTTTTTCATTGTACATAGTACCACTGGTTGCGCATGTGCTTGATCACCAAGGGGCGGGTGGCTTTTGGAAGGGCTGGGAAAAGCCTTCACCTGCTCTGAAAGCCAACCAGCTGGGTGGCTAAGCCCCTTAGCTATCCAGGCTCGGCCCCCGGGCTTGCTTTGGAAGGAAAGGGGCAAACTGCTCATCCCTTTCCTTTCAAGGCAAGCCCAATCTGAGTGGCGCACACCCCCAGCTTACTTCAGAAAGCAAGGGGGAAGCGCTGAACACTTGCCTTCCAAGGCAAGCCTGGTTTGAGTGGCGCACACCCCCAGTTTTCTTTGGAAGGCAGGGGGGAAACGCTGGCCCCTTCCCCTCCAAGGCAAGCCCGGTCTCAGCAGTGCACACCCCCGGCTCGCTTCAGAAGGCAAGGGGGGGAGCACTGGCCAGCCCAGGTTGAGTGGCGCGCACACCTGGCTTGCTTTGGAAGACATGGGGAGAAGCGCTTTGCCCTTTCCTTCTGAGGCCAGCCTGGGCTGAGCAGCGCGCACACCCTGGCAAAACCAACACAAATGTATAGGCAGTATTTTTCTATTTAAGATGTACCCTCAGTTCATCATTTGGAATTCCAGTGTTTAAGCATTTCACATTAGTCTACAATTTAGTAAAAGTCTCCTTTTGCTTACATGATACAGGCAATTTGATTTCAAGAGATAAAATAAATACATGAAGATAGAGCAAACCAGAATGCTGCCTCCTTTCCTGGGTCTTCTCATGTTAGGAAAATGCAAGCCTTCCTTTCATTGACCAAGAAGAGAAGTTTAGTGGATTCTTACTATGAAAGTGTTCTACAGAACTGACTGCCAACATATCTTTTAAAGATTACAATTTATGATTCATTTTCAAGAGGGAGTAATCATTTTGGTTTACTTTCAAGTAAATATGCAGTCCTGATGTTAATTTATACCGTGTTTTCCCGAATATAGGACCTCCACGTAAAGTAAGGCACCCCACCTATTTTGCCCTATTTCGCCCCACCTCCCCCCCAAAAAAAAGGCACTCACCCAGATCTTGTCCTGGCGATCCGCTGTATCAGAGATCGCACCAAACTATGCCCTCCCCACTTCTGAAAGTGGTTGGGGGAAAAATATGTCCCCCGCCACTCAGTTGCTCCGCTAAGGAGGGGAAGGGCCGGGCTAAAACCAGTGGCTTCCTACCGTATTTGCAAGAAGAGGGGGGAGTTGTAGTGAGGGAGAGGAGGAGGAGGAGGAACTGCCAGTAGCGACCAACACACATGTGTGCGCTGCCACACAGAGAGGCTTACGGAGAGCATGCAGCAGCAAATCCCCACCATTTGCATACGACAGCAATGCTCGAGAAAACTTCTGTCTATCTTGCATGGGCTGGGCTGTGCAGCATTGTGCGCGCGGGCGGGCGAGCATGTCTCAGTGGCTGTTTTTGAAACTGGCAGCTTCTCCTCTTCTCCCTGGCTGCGGATTTTATACCAGCCTCCTCCCGTTGCTTTATCTGGCTCAATTGAGGGGCTTGGCTTGGCTTTACTAAGGTAAGGCTTCCTTCCCTTGCATTCTTGGGCTCTTCCCCAATTCTCCCTGCAGGCTGTGTGGCCAATAGGAAGCCCCCGGAGTCAGCTCAAGCATGAGCCGCATCTGATTTATTTCACCCTCCTCCTCCTGCCCAGGAATCTACTGTAGGAAGGCAGCTTTCCCCCAGAAAGATAAGAGGAGATGGCTCTGAATGGGAGTTGGAGAGAGAAGGGGGGGGAGAGATGAGACCCCACGTTCCTTCCTCTACCCCTGGCTGAAGAAGCATGTAGGTGAGTCCAAGACCATCACGACTTGAGAAAACGCTATTCCCTTGGCCAGACATTTGGAGGGAGTGGGGGGCTGCAGTCTCTCTCTGTAACTTATGCCCATTATTATGTGTCATGCACTCGGGGATGATTGGATATTTGAAGAGTGCTATCATATGTATCCCTTGGAACTGCAGTGGCTCAAGTGGTTAAGATACTGAACTTGAAGGCTGGAAGTTCAATTCCAGAGTACTGCATAATGGAGTGAGCTCCTGTCTCTGTCCCAGCTCCTGCCAACTTAGCAGTTCGAAGGCAAGACGTTGCAAGTAGATAAATAGGAACCACTTTTCAATGTGAAGGTAAACAGAGTTCTGTTCACTCTGGTGTCTAATCATGCATGCCACATGTCCACAGAGATGAGCACTGAACCCTAGAGTCAGATCCAACTGGCTTTCGAGCATGAGTGACCTTTATCTGCAATTGTCTTTCAAAGCATATCGGTACGTCTCCCCTTCACTTCCGTAGTGCCCCCCTGCCACCGAGGAGGGGGAGCTTCCTTACCCAGCTGGCTTTCCCTCCCTTTCTGTGGAGTAAAGCTGGGGAAAAGTCGTTTCACAGAAATAGGTTGCCCTTGCTCGAAAGCCAGTCATATCCAATTCTAGGATTTAGTGTTCATTTCTGTTTATAGCCAACGAGCAAACACTGTGTCTGCAGGCGTTTCTGTCATGTGGCAGGCATGCCTAGATGGAATGTTGTTTGATTTTCTTCCTTCTCCCCTCCCTTGCTCCTTTTCCTCGTCCTTCCTTTTTTCCCCTCCTTCTTTCTTTCCTCCCTCCTTCTTGCTTTTGGTTCTTCCTTTCATCCCTTCCTTCTTCCTCCCTCCTTTCTTTCCTTCTTCCCTCCTTCCGTCCTTTTCTTTTCTGGTTTGTTTTGTTTTTTGCCTTTGTCTTTGGACGGATAGGAGGAGGCAGCTGAGGCAGTGGTGGGGCTGGGTGGTTGGAGATACCATTGGAAAAAATATGCCGCCACCACTCCCCATTCTCTTGTGCCATTTTGATTTCCCCCCCCCCAATCCCCTCTATGTCATTTTAACTGATCGCTCTCCCCCCACCTGGGATACCCCGTGCCATTTTTTATTCTTTTACCCTTAGGCATGAGCACAAAAAGAAAAGGCTACTCTGTGGAGTACAGGAGTTTTTCTGGTTTGTAATAACCTGTACCATATACAGGTAATAAATTTCATTTTTCCACCAACAATAAATGTGTTCTATATTCTTCTTTGTCATGGAAAAATAACACATCCCCTGAAAATAAGACTTTGTGCATATTTTGGAATTAAAAAAAATATAAGACAGTGTCATATATTCGGGGAAACAGGGTAGTTCCTACTGGAGGGACAAAACTTCTCTGAACATTGCATGCTGGCAGAGTTCATCTTCCAGACTGAATTCCTGTTTTTCCCCTATTAGTATATTATTCTGCAACCTTACCTGGTTTGGTTGCTAAAAGGAATGAGTTATGCTGGGCCAGCACAAACATATTAAACTTTACATGTATCACCATTAATCTCTGAAAAATTGGGTCATAAAGAATTATACTGTCACAAACATCAAACATTCATATTTAAAAGCTAGGAAAATTACAGAAATATTCTGATACACTTTTATCAGCTGCTATACCTTATGACAGTCTTCTCCAAAACATTATTATTCAGATGTTTATATTAACTCATATCATCCCTAACTATGGATCGCATAACAGAAGCTGTAGTCTAGAACATCTGGAGGATACAACATTGGAGAATGTTGGCCTTTGACAAATGACAAATTACAGTCAAACCTCGCATAAAGAGTGCTTCGCTTAAAGAGTAACTCGCTTAAAGAGCAGAATTTTCTCTGAATGTTCACTTCGCTTAACAAATAAAACCAACCAAAAACTCGCTTAACAAATAAATCGGGGTTCGGAATTCCCCCTCCCCAATTGGTCATTTACAATGGTGTTTTGCTTAAAGAGCAAATTCGCTTAAAGAGCAATGCTGTGGAACGCATTATGCTCTTTAAGCTAAGTACAACTGTACGAGTTGGTAAGAATAGCCAGTTTGGGCAAATAAATGAATGGAAAAACTGCTGAATGAAGTTCTTAGTGAAGAAGTTTCTATATATGTTGCAATGTATCATTGGCAAGCATACATTTCCAGATAATGAAACTTACACACACACAAACCCATCAAGAATGATCAATGTTCTTCTTGGCACTATCCTGCATGTCATTCAAAGCAGCAAATTAATTCAGAAGTTAAATATGTCACATCAGCCACCATCTGCTTACAGTTACAAAGTAATATCTTAATTGTTTAGGGACAAATCAATCAAGAGAAGATGAGTGAGTCTGGGGGGCAGGACACACTAAGATTATTTTCCAGGGAATTTAGAGAAAGAAAAAATTAGTCAATATGCTTTCTGAAAATAAAGGGGGTTTTGGGGGGAGGGGATGGGGAATTAATATCAGTATTGGCCAATCCACAAACTTGGGAAAGCATCATGCATCCATGTCAGACCTATTAAGCATTAATAATTTTATAATGCTTTTATGGAACAAGTTAAATAGGCAGAATGCACAAGAATGTTCAAACCAGAATGAAATGATGCTTAAGTGCCAATAAAGAAGGTTTGGTTATGACTGGATTGGATTGCCTAGCTATTGACACCACTGAAAGTCTTAATTTCCACTTTGCCTACCAGAAGAGGAACCCGTTGAGATCACATGGAAGCTATGTGACTGACAGGGCTATGTGGCCTGCCAACCTATATGGCTTTGAACAAGCTGCATGGTCCCAAAACAGCACCATAAGAAGAGACAAGGTACAACATCCAAGTAGTTTGCACTTACAAAATACTAGGAAGATTGCTACAAATCAAAATCCACTTGATAGCAGATATTTATTGAAGGCATAAAGATTCAAGATTCAGGCACCCAGAGTTTGAAAATATTATTTGATTCTTTGATTAAAGACTCCACAGTATACTGTCAACTTAGCAGAGCTGTACTAAGTACTGTACTGTATCCATACTGATGTAGTTAGAAAAAGACTGTTAGCAGGAGTCGTACTTATAGCAGCTGATGGAACAGATTACCGTATATGCCGGTGTACAAGACGACTGGGTGTATAAGACGACCCCCCCAACATTTCCACTCAAAATATAGTTTGTTATATACTCGCTATATAAGACCACTCCCTCTTCCGCACACCTTCCACACACTAAATAAAACGTAAAAGAACATCAGATTTGATTTCAACATGTTAATTTATATTCAAATGCTTATGACATGCAGAAAAACTGTCACAAGGCTGTATGTTATCAAACATGTACAGTAAACATAAAACAGTGCAAGTGCAAAGTGGTACTTATTCATCTACCGTATATACATGAATATAATCCGACCCGAATATAACCCGAGGTACCTAATTTTGACCTTGAAATCCAGGAAAATAGATTGACCTGAGTATAAGACAAGAGTGGGAAATGTAGCAACTGCTAGTGAGTTTCAGTAATTAAAATACAGTAATATTAATTATTTTATTGTTTTTTTTAGAACTGTACTTGCACCACCCACCAGTGGTGGCGCTGCAGGTAAAGTGGGTGGGCAGGTCAATTGCACTGAGGCAGGAAGTGTTGCTCTAGCCTAGCCTCTTGGTTCCCCTGCAAGAAAGAAGCATGGCTTTTTTCCTCCATCTTGGGCAGAGCAGAGAGACAAGGGCAGAAGGTACCAGTAAATGAAACCCTTTCTTTTCCCCCACCAGTTTGAAAGGGAGACACATTTGTAATGTAGAGCTTCTTTCTTCATCTGGATGGTATGTAGAATGAGGTGGGTGAGCATCAGGAGGCCACTATGGGCAGCTATGTCTATCCCAACTGAAGTGCACCCGGTGTATAAGATGACCCCCCCCCCTTGGAGGCATGTTTTTCAGGGTGAAAAAGTCATCTTATACACCAGCAAATACGGTAGTTCAACTCTTAAGTTACCACCATATATCTTGATCACATCCATTCAGAATATAACGGTTCCATTCCTTTTCCTGTCTGTACAGAATAAAGAGGCAAATTCAGACCAATTTCTCTTTTCTTCCCTTTCTCCCTCATATACTCTCCCCTTTTAAATCTTCTGTTATAGTGTACATTTATCAGATATGAATACTCTTGTGGGAGAAGTGGGAGAGCTTGGCAAGGTTTAGCTTGCACTTCATAAGAATGTCAAGTTTCATCAACTGAAAGCAGGTACAAAATAGTGACTCAGGCAAACTCACGCAGAACTGAGGAGGAATGTGAAGGATGTGACAGCTCAACCAGCCACACAGATACTTACACAACAAAACTTATAATGGACAACCCCTTTTGCTCTGACTTTGAAAACTGGCATCACAACAGAATTTGAACTCCTATAATGACAATGTCAGTTGCAGGTCAAATTTCCTCTAAATGAGATCAGTAACATTAATGGGGGGAGGGAAGAAGTGAACAAAAATAGATATGGGTGTGAAAAGATTGTACACAAATCTTTTCACACCCATATCTCTTTTTGTTCACTTCTTCCCTCCCTCCATTAATGTTACTGATCTCATTTAGAAAGCAAAGGATCTTAGTTTTTGCTACTGATCAACAATCAAGAATTGGAAACCTTTCCTGATTTTCTGGATGTTGCCCAGATATCTTGGAGAAGATCTACATCTACATTTTGCTCACTCTTGATTTATAGCAGTAATTCAGAAAATTTGAGAACTAAGAATTATTTTAATACTACAGTAAAACCTCATATAACACTAAAACCTGGTTCCACAAGTCTTGGTGTTATATGATTTTTAGTGTTATCTGATCCTCTATGGGATCCATAGAGATACATTGTAACCACACAGGCTTTAGCGGTTGTTATCTGAAGCATCCCATAGGATCTTAATGTTATCTGATGCAATTCTTCCCCCCAGATTCCTTAATGTTATGCGATTTTAGTGTTATTCGATACTAATGTTATATGAGGTATTACTGTACTATGATTTGGGAAGCTGGTTTTCCAGTGCTTTCATTATTTTAACTATTTATTTTTAGCTACATTTCCTTGCACTTGCATCATTTGAATTGCTTTATTAACTACATATTTCTATGTAGAAATGTTCTTTATTCATCTCTCTCTTTATCCTTCAGTGGCACCCCGTATAACAATTTTAAATGCTATTTCAGAAAAAGGCAGAATATGTTTTTTTTAAAAGAATAAATTAACATAAAATGCAATGTTTGGCACTGACTTATTTATAAGCAGGGGGAAAGATGATCGATGTTGCTTATATGTGATGGAGTAAGAGAATTAATTACTGACCTTTTAAGAAATGGAAGGGTGAAATTATGTACAAGTACATTAATGAAATATCTGCAGTTCATTTTCAGTTTGCAGGCTTGTAATAGAACCTACCAGACTGTTTTCACCAGAGAACTTCAGTGTAGCTCCCCTCCTTTCAAATTCACTGCTTTGGATCACTATTAGTTTGGGATTCAAGCTTGGGAATGCATCTCAAAAGCTTTTCTGCTGTTTCTTTCTTCTTTTTTTTTAGGTTTCTCTTCCCCTTTGACATTTGGCATTTCCTGTTTACTTCTTTTCTGTCATCTCAACAGCCAGCTCCCTCTTCCCACAATACTCCTCTTGCAATTACTAAGCAGCTATGATGTATTTCTGAAACAATCTCCCAAAGCAATGAACAACCCTGCTCCCACATCCTGCCTTCCAAAACTCAAAAGCTCTTCCAACTAGACATAGCCCAAAATCTAACTGGTGGTCTCAACTGTAACTGATCCACTGAATCAACTATTGATTTGTCAATTTATGTAAATCCCGATGACTTTATTGGGTGCATTCTGGTTGAGATTAGCAACCTGATTCTGGCTATGTCACTTTGGAAAAATCACCACCTGACTCAATTAAGGACCAGTTGATAAATATGATTAAGCCAGTGTCCTTTTAACTTTTCCCACTTTCAAATACCCTTCCCCCTATCAAAGGTCAAGCTTCAATACTATTATGGAGAACGTGGTTGCTGCACCTCCCATCAGAACTGTACCTCCCATCAGAACTAGCCAACATAACTACTGGTGAAGGATGATGGACATTGCACTCCAGCAACATTTGTAGAGCCACATGCTATTCTCTCATCTCTAGATTGAGGCACTAATCAAATACAATTTATGAAAAAGCTATTTCAGATCTATCCATAGAACTAGCCTGCCAACAGAAAGCAAAGAGAAAAGATGAACTCATTTAGACAAAAGATTCAAAATGTCCCTGACTTTCTACAGCATTCACAATTTTGCACAGTAGTTAGGATCATTGCAACACTAAACCTTGCCTGTTGGAAGCATAGTGGTTCTTGCTGCCTCAGGAACATCTCTCTCACATAAAGCATTGTACTTATATACAGTTGTACCTTTCTTAGAGAGCATAATGCGTTCCACAGGATTGCTCTTTAAGAGAGTTTGCTCTTTAAGCAAAACACCATTTTAAATGACAAAATGTGGGGGGAGATTGCAAACCCCGATTTATTTGTTAAGCGAAGCAAACATTCAGAGAAAATTCTGCTCTTTAAGCTAGTTACTCTTTATGTGAGGTTTGACTGTACATTCAAGGACATATAATGGCTAGCCACTCTTTTTTATTTACTGAACAAATTATGAGCATGTCCACTTGAAACAAGCTTAAGAAATAAGAAAGGAAATCAAGGTTCCTGATTGGCACTCTTCAAACCCACTTTCAAGAGTGTGAAGATTCTACAGTTTTCATTTCTAATTCTAGAGGGAAAGAATATCACCTGAACAAGTTTTTTATGTCCAGTATACAGTTGGACATCAGGGACTGGCCTAGGCATATCTGTGTGTATGAATGAGTGAATTGGTGTAGAAGAAAGTGCACATGTTCATGCATGAGGCAGAAGAGGAAGAGTTGAGAAAGAGCTGGCTGAGCTCTGACATCATAAAAGGGGAATCAGTATGTCATATGATTTCTATAAAACATGAGTTGAATCAACCACCTGAATTCCATGCAGGTGCAATCAGAGGATTATAAAATATAAGAATGTAAAAGCTCTTAGCCACCTAGAGATTTCTCTGACACTAAGGCTTAAATCAGACAATGCTTTAATTCTCCTTTGTTTGAAATAGCCATAATTAGAACAACTCACCCTTTTCAGAGTTCAAATGTAATAAAGATGTCATGGTTTTTCTGAAAATGGAAGCAGATACTTTCCTCTTCTTATATTCAAATAAATATATTCGGGAGTATAGATTTGGAAGCTCTTGAAGGTCTGCTAGAAGGAAACCATGAGGATCCTGTGTTTGCATGGAAATATTATTTAAATCTTAAAACAGGTCCAAAGTTCTCAACTTTTTTCCACCTCTCCACCTCTGCTCTGAGAAATCCTTTGGGGTTTGTTTGTTGTTTGGTGCATTATAACTGTAGGTGCCACAATTTGCTTCTGTACTTACTTCCTTTAACATAATTTTCAGTTTTCAATCGCTGTGCTCAACAAAATTATATTCAATTTCTAAAGAACTTATGGTCCAATTGTTTGGATATGATACACAACACTGCAAATGCTTAGTGTGCTACAACAAATATAACTTACAAAACAAAACTGTTTTCTTCAATTGGTTTTATAGTTCTTGTTTCTTTCCATTTTATTTTTTATTAATAACAATACAGTACCTACAAACATATATATAATAACAAAACAATAAAAAGAGAGCTATAAACCCTTTGCACACATAATTTCCTTATTATCTATATAATATTAATATGCACCCACCACCCTTGAAACCTTAAAAAAAAACCTTCCTCTCCCACCCCCCACAAATTTCCAGAAACTCATAGTTACTTTATTTGGCTTAATCCCTTTCGAAACTTGTAGAACATATTGGATAAAGTCTTCCCATATATTAAAAAAATCATTTTTTTTCAGTCACTCCTTTTTTAACTCTCAGATTGCAGATAAAATTATCATTTAAGGTTATTTACCACATTTCTTTGTACCATTCCTTTATATCTATGGAGATGTTTAATTTCCAGTTATTTGCAATTAACAGTCTTATTGCTGTTACCATTATTATTACTAGTTCTTTTTTATTTCTATCAATTTTAATATCATTTAGATTCTTTAGTAATGCTATTTTTGGATTCATACAAATTTTTGATAATATATTATTGATTTCATCAAATAATTTTTCCCAAATAATGCGTATCTCTTTACAATGCCACCATAAATGTACAGTTGTACCTTGCTTAAAGAGCATAATGCGTTCCACTGGATTGCTCTTTAAGCGAGTTTGCTCTTTAAGTGAAACACCATTGTAAGTGACCAGTTGTGCGTGTGGGGGATTGCAAACCCCAATTTATTTGTTAAGTGAGTTTTGGTTGGTTTTATTTGTTAAGCGAAGCAAACATTCAGAGAAAATTCTGCTCTTTAAGCGAGTTACTCTTTAAGCAAAGTGCTCTTTATGTGAGGTTTGACTGTAAACAAGTCCCATCTTCAACTTTACATCTCAAACATTTTTGGAATAAGTATTATCAATTTGATGTATCCAAATTGATGTCATATACTATCTCCATAGTAATTTACGACAATGCTCTTTAATTCTCACAGGTAAGGTTTTCATAATTTTCCCTGTCCATATATTATTCCACATTGATCCATTTATTTTAACCCCAATATCTGATTCCCATATCTCTCTTAATGTATTCTGGGTTATACCTTCTTTATTAAGTAGATTATATAATCTATTTACTAATCCTTTCTGTTTGTTCTTATTTGTTTCCATCACACAAACTGGCTTAAATTTCTTCTACATAGTTTTTAGTACTACAAATGGGTTGTTGTACTAGAAGAGAACCACAACAGGTAATAGAAATGTAACCCGAATGCAAAGAATATCATGCCTACATCCTCTATAAACCAATTAAGATTTTTTTTTCTATAAAGTAAAGATGATTAAAATGTTGCATCTGTGTTTAAATAGTTGGGAGGCACCAATATATGATGAGGTTGAAGGTTACCATATTAAAACAGACAGTAATGTATTCCAAGTATCACAAGTAAAGACATGTCTTTTGCTTTTAACATCAGATCATTGCCAGATTAGGACAAAGAATTTTAATTAAATTCTACTAGGAAGCTGCAATGAGCAGTACAGAATGACTCAGAATGATAATTACTAGTTGATACTTCCATGAAGGTACAATTTTAGAAGCCATGCAGGTGTTACTCTTTCACAAATGACTCCAAAAATTACAGCCAGACAGTCCTCTAGGTAATTTCACAGTGAAAGCTATAAAACTTTGAAATGTGTTTCTAAGATATCCCAGAAGTGGCATGAAAATGAGTTTATGCTTTAATGCTAGCAAACTAATTGACTGTCAGTGTTCAAATGTAATTTCCCTCAAGTGGAAGCCCTGATTTCACTGATGTGTCACCTGGTGGCTGACTGTCTACAGCAGGGGTTCCCAACCTACAGCCCAGGGGTTCCCAACCTACAGCCCATAGGCTGGATCTGGCCCATGACACCATTCCATCTGGCCTGTTGCCACCTCCACCACATCCCTAAGTGGAAGCAGGCTCATTTATATCAGCCATAAAACGCACCTTCGGATGCGTAAACGCGCCCGCAACGGTTGTAAATGCGGAAGTGGGTGCATTTATGAAAGCTGTAAATGCCCCCACATCCACTTCTGGGGGGCGTAGTCCACCCTGCTCAGCTATCCAGGGACATGGTCAGGACCACAGCATAAACAGTTGGTCACCCCTAGTCTACAGACTGACAAGCTAGCTTTTCCAGAAGGGAAAGAAGAAAAATATTTTCCCAATTTCAGATAAAGAAATATAAGTTATTTATCCTTTTAACTTTCACCTTTCCACTCTCAGTGCTCTGAAGCTGTTGAAGGACTAATTTATTCATACTACAGTACAGTCAAACCTCACATAAAGAGCGCCTCGCTTAAAGAGTAACTCGCTTAAAAAGCAGAATTTTCTTTGAATGTTCGCTTCGCTTAACAAATAAAACCAACCAAAAACTCGTTTAACAAATAAATCCTTTGCAATCCCCCTCCCCCCCCACCAGTCGTCACATTTGGTCACTTACAATGGTATTCCACTTAAAGAAAAAACTCGCTTAAAGAGCAATCCCGTGGAATGCATTATGCTCTTTAAGTGAGGTACCACTGTACTTCAATTTTCAATTCAACTAGAGTATATCCATTGAATCAGTGGAATTTGCTGTATTAATAAACAAGACCCATCACAATTGCCCTATCAGGAAATGGGTTTACTCATGAGTAGGTATTCTTATACACCAGTGGTTGCTTCCTGCTTCTGAGATGCCACCTCTTAGCTAAGCAACCCAGGTTTCTAGATTAGTGTAGATAAGGTTGGGGTGAGCCAAGTCAACACTCCAGGCATCTTCAGGTATTTTAAAAGCATATTGTAATCAGAGTAAGTTGCAGAAGAAAGTTCATCAAAAGTTCAGAAAACACATCAAAATAAAACTGCTCTATGGGGAAGCCCAGGGCACCCCTTCTGGCTAAGGCAACATCACATTTGAAGTTCTCCCTTAGCTCAAAGCACTGGATTAAGAGAGTGTTTTTTCCTCTGGGTTATATCTCCTCCCTCAGGGTCCAACCCCTTGCCTTTCCCCTAAAGGAATCCAGCCAATAATCATGCAGCATAGCATGTCAATTCTTCCAATCCATGAGGCCAGCATGTTTACACATTCCAGTCCATCTGGTATGTTCTAAAACAGGGATTCTCAACCTGCAGCCCATAGGCCAGATGTGGCCTGTGGTGCCATTTCATGTGCCATGTGGTGATGGACAAAATGGCCATCTGGCCTCTGAAACTGTCTGAGGGAGCGTGACCCAGCCCCTGGCTTAAAAAGGTTGAGAACTCCTGTTCTAAAAGGTTTTCCCCCACATTGAAACCTCCATCTTGGATGAGACTAAAAAGGAGTTTAAATTCTACCCTGGCAGGCCCATTTAATCACTAAGTGTTGACCTACCAAGTTCCCATTTATTCAATAGATAAAAGTTGCCCTTGCTGGAAATTCAGTCATATCTGACTCTAGGGTTCAGTGCTCATCTTTGTGTATAGCCAAAGAGCCAGTGCTATTTGTGTTTGTAGACATTTCCGTTGGCATGTGGCAGGGATACCTCAACATCTGAGTGCACGGAATAGGTCTACTCTAACTGAAGCTAACAATAGGATCTTGACTATGCTTTGCAAAAATGAGCTTTTGAAATGGCTTTCCATATACAGCCAAACCTCGCATAAAGAGCGCTTCGCTTAAAGAGTAATTCACTTAAAGAGCAGAATTTTCTCTGAATGTTCGCTTCGCTTAACAAATAAAACCAACCAAAAACTCGCTTAACAAATAAATCGGGGTTTGCAACCCCCCCCCCCCCCGAAGTCATAACTGGTCACTTACAATGGTGTTTCGCTTAAAGATCAAACTCGCTTAAAGAGCAATCCTGTGGAACGCATTATGCTCTTTAAGCAAGGTACAACTGTATGTAAGAAGAGAAGCATTGGCAGTGGAAATTCACAAAGTTTCTCCAGAATAAAGATAAATTCCCCAGTAGTTTCTCAGAGCTGGGCCCCTCCTTAAGCAGAGGCTGTAGCAAAGTGTTCATGTACAGTAAAACCTCAGATAACACTAAAACCTGGTTCCACAAGTCTTGGTGTTATACGATTTTTAGTGTTATCCGATGCATGTTAAAATCCTATGGGATCCATAGAGATACATTGTAACCATACAGGCTTTAGCGGTTGTTATCTGATACATCCCATAGGATCTTAATGTTATCCGATGCAATTCTTCCCCCCAGATTGCTTAATGTTATGCGATTTTAGTGTTATTCGATACTAATGTTATCTGAGGTATTACTGTAGCTGAATTTCCATAAAGATTTTTGATTGAATTTTGCATTATCACTGCAATTGGTAACAATAACATTTTTGTTGGTATCCTGGCCTCTATTTTGCTTCCTCCAGCATACCTACAATTTAGTATCACTGCAGGACTCCACTGTGTTGGAGGAAGAGCTAGTTAATCATTTTTTGGACTTCCTTCAGTTATATTTTTTGAGTTTATCATTATATTGCTGGTGCTGAATTTTATCTTTTCTCATCATGCTCCTGCAGTTTCTTCAGATGCTTGTGACTTCCAAGCCGGAAAAAAATCCTTGTGGAAGGGCTTACCTTAGTGCAGTGATGGTCAACCTTGGCACTCCAGGGGTTCTGGAACTTCAATTCCCAGAAGCCCTGATCAGCAGGAGTGCTGACTTGGGCTTCTGGTAATTGAACTCCAAGAACACCTGGAGTGCCAAGGTTAGACATCACTGTCTAGGGGTGAGGGAATTGGCACAGCACTCATTTAAATAGTAGAATATGATTGAGCTACAATTCTTTCTTCCAGACACCTATGGATCCTTCTTTGATCTGCCTATCAATTATCTATTCTAATATGAATTTTCTCCAAAATGTCCTCAGCTTAATGCCTTCCTCACTGCCACCCATGGCTTGAATTCCACCCCATCACCTTAGACAGCTGAAATTTGGGAGTTTGTGAAACTCAGCTCTAAGAAAGTAAAAACTCTGAAAGTTGAACACTACCCACTTTCAGATGCAGTTTAAACTGCCCAGTTTCACTTTTCCTCAGAGCTCTTCATATCTGTGCCATGGGCAAAAATCTGGCAGATGCTTGTGCTCAAAATAAGCACAGGCTGCACCTTCCTGATGAGGACTCTGCATAAGAAGGGCCTCTAGACACACAGTGAAGAAGTGTCTGAATGTTCCACCTTCAAAAAAACCTGCAATGCCAAGTATGAGAATAGTGCAGATCACTGTAGGAAAGTCAGAATTATGCAATTAAATACCACAAACCACTACCACCCCTCATTGATTCAAATGTGAACAACACAGGGCAAAAGACAACACATATTCTAGGTACAAATATTAGGAAATTGGTTTCAGACTTAAACATTTATGCAAGACAGCAGTCCAAAGGCTCTGCTTTCAAAACACGTATATAAAACCTATTTGCCTGCTCCTTCTCTACTACACCTAAAAAAATGGATACACAGAAATTGTTTCATATCTAACAATTCATACAATCAATCAAAGTGATTGAGGAATATATATAACTTTTAGACATATAAAAAACATACTCCAGCATTTAATCATTTTCCACAGCAATTTGAGAGACTGGAATTTTCCTCTTAGAGTGTTTTAACAGTACCTTTAATTACTCATGAAATAGCTGGATGGTGGAATGGTGCAGATTTTGCAAGTGGAAAATAGTCTCACGAGGACAGAGAAAGGCACTTACTTAATCCTGGCAGCTGTGCTCAGCAGTTTTCTCTGGAACATAAACTCCAGACCCCTGTTCAACACTAATCAAGCTTCTAATCAACATCCCCATTTTACAGATGAGGAACTGAAGTTGAGGCACAGTATGTGATCCACCCTGTTCTCTCAAACATGTACAGAACCTGATTGTTCCTAGTCTATCATCTGCCTTCTGTGCCAGATCTGGATCTAATACTAGGGAGGGAAAACTGTCTTAAACGTTGAAAAAAATTAACCCAATAGTAGTGCTTCTTTTAAAAAACTATAGTATAAAAGGGATCACACAGCTGTTTATCATTTTGCTACCATGCAGCAAGGGCTACCCTTTACACAAAATGACAGTGAAAATACATGCTGATTGTCACGTACCAGCCGGCCCCCTCTGCTCTGGAAACCTCCTTAACCAAAGCCCCCAGAGGGCGGGCTGGCCGGCAATAAAGCTTTACAGCCCTTGGCTGCTTCTCATCCACAAGGAGGTTTAAACAGGTAGCGCGTTCAGAGGCTTTGTGTGTGAATGCAATGCTTCTCTTACCCTTTTTAGTCCAATGAAGACACGCTGCTCAGCAAACGATGGTTTATTGATCAGTCACATCAGGTTCATAAAGCATAAGAGTCAGTAGCATAAGTCAGTAGCATAAGTCAGTCCAGCAAACAGAGTTACAGTCCAGGTTTGTTAGGTAACCATTTTGAAAAGAAGAGAAAACCCCACACAATAGCCAGGCTCTTAAGCCATTGAAATCCAAATACGAACTAACTAACTTCTCTGCAAAATGAAGAATCTGCGGTCAGGTGGGTTAGCTTTAGCCAATCAGGCAACAGAGAATAACGTTCTCAAAACAATGAATTGTTTACATCCATGTGAGGACATAACATGCTGGGAACACAAAAACACTATAATGTCAACAAGCCATCTCGTGACAGTCTTGTGAGACATGAATCTATGAGGCAGAGAGAAGGGGAAGGATTTTTATGAGGCCTATTTATGAGGCCTAGCTAGAAACTGCGATTTGCAAGCCTTGGGAAACATGAGAAAAAGTGTCGTTTCCTGACACTGATTTTAGAGTCTGAAGCATTAGTGGCTTTTGATCTTAGTAACAAAGGGGATTAACCCCACAATTTTAGGGTTAGTGCATCTCACCATTTGTGCACCCATGTAGCTCTGAAGTAGAACCAAGAATGGCCCATTTTATAAGAGAAATATATGTTAGGCTGGATAGCTGAGTGAGTTAGGTATCTGGCTGTGGAGCCAGAGGTTGGGAACTCAATTCCACATTGTGCATCCCAGAAGAGCCAGCCTGTAAGGCTGTGGGCAATCTGCATGGTCTCAGGAGGCCCCCAGAAGAAGGGAATGGTAAACCTCTTCTGTGTACATTCTACTGGTACCTAAAAAAAAAACCCTGGGAAGGATAATCAAATCACAATTACTAGAACACCCTGCTTGGTGTAGCAGACAAAGTAATGGACTAGGACTTAGGAGACCAGGATTCAAATCCCTGCTCAGAAATGAAAGCTCAATAGTGTATGAGGAACTGGTAAAAACCACTCCTAAAATATCTAGCTTACCTTGAAAGCTGCTATAAATCACTTCTGACTTGAACACAATTCAATTAACACAAGTAATTAACACAATTCAATTACTACCCAGAACATGGCAGAGATGCTAGATATCACACATTAATACTTCCACTTTGGTAATAATTATGAAGTGCAATGGTCTCTTTAATGTAGAACAATAACACTTATTTTTATCTGCCACAGATCTGTGGCTGCATACCACTTATTATCCAATGACACTATCCAGTGGATAGAACTAGCCTTACAGCATTTATTTTGTGTTATTATATGAAAGGCTTTTTATACAAGGACTTGAATTAACTTTTAATGAACTCTATTAAAGACAGGTAAGCCATACAAGTAATTTTTATTTTTTAATAATGTGAATGATATGCTAATAAATCACACAAATTCAGGTAACAAACAATTTCACATTGAGAGTACATTGCTATTATTTTAAATAAAAACAGCAACAACAATAGAGAATGGGCTCTTACTGGTAGTGAAGACAAGTACCAACGTAATGCTGAGAAAGTATTCCACCTGAACACACCTGCCTTAGGTATGCTGTGGAACTCCTCATACCATTTATGTATTGAATAATCACTCCACACATACTATGTTTACCACATAGTGATGTAATGCCTTTTAATGAAACATGTGAGTTTTAAAAAGTAATTTAGGTCATGAATAACAAGAAAAATTGATCTTCCACAGAACAGCTGAACACATTAGAGTTTTGCTTTGTTTTTTGTTTGTTTGTTTTTTGTTTTTGTTTGTATGTTGTTTGTTTTTTTGCAGTTTGTTGGGTATGTTGAGACCACGGACTATATGTGGCACACTAAAATTTTGGATCCAGCGTGTGGCTTCATTCCTACACTTGCTGCATACTGATGGCAATTGCCCTTTGAAAGATAAATGGATGCTCATAAATTGCCATGCTAACTGCAACACTCTGGTCAGGTCATACATTTCAAGAATGTGGCAATGTATGAACTTGTGGGGGGGGGGTTCCTCCTCCTCCCATAAGCTGTCACCTTCCCGAAATCATGATAAAGGAGGAAACAGCATTTAATGTTAGAGAAAAGGCTCCACTTACACTAACAGGTTTTTTTTAAAGCTTAGGTTGAATTCTGAAGGGGAAGTGACAGATGACTTGTGAGAATGGCAGTAGGAAAGGTAATGGTTAACAAGGAGAGGAAACTGGAATACTGCTCTGATATCACCCATTTTCTATGGCATGATGACTGAAATGGATTCATACTCCTTCTAATGCAACCTGTGCTAAGTATTTTTAAATGCTTGTATATTTTCACTTGGATTGGGATAACCCGTCAAATAATTCTAAATGATAAGACATCAATTAACATACCACAGTTCTCCCACACAACTGAATTGGCAAGAATTGGTCCTTCAGGCCTTACAGCAGCTTTCACAACCACTCACAGAGGAGGAAAATATCTAGCCTGCAGATTCACTAAACTGGCATGAAGTTAGTCGGGCAGGTGCCTCCTGCCCATGTTCCACTTCTTCTCCCTCTCAGCACAATAATTATCCTGTTGCAGCTCACTGGAGCTGACAGGGTGGATTTCCTCTTGTCCTCTAGCAGAAAGGTGAGAAAGCAGTCCCTGCATTTTACACCGACATTTGGAAGTCAAGCAAGGGGTGGGGAAGAAGAGAAGCTGGTTGCTGTAAACTGGATTTGCAAGTCCAAACTGAGACTGAACTAATGGTTGCTACCCAAGCTCAGAATATTTCTTACAAGGAAAGCGAAATCAGTAGTCTTCAGCTGCTGCTTATTCTATATACTGTACACATGTCCTCTGAACTGCCCCTACATCATAGTTCCTCCATGAAATGACAGAAAGAAGTACAGTAATACCTCAGATAACGTTTACCTCGGATAACGCTAAAATCGCATAACGTTAAGTAATCTGGGGAGGAGAATTGGATCGAATAACGTTAAGGTCCTATGGGATGGATCGGATAACAACCGCTAAAGCCTGTGCGGTTACAATGTATCTCTATGGAGCTTTAACGTTATCCAATCCATCCCATAGGATTTTAACATGCATCAGATAACACTAAAAATCGAATAACACCAAGACTTGTGGAACCAAGTCTTAGGGTTATCCGAGGTATTACTGTATGTCGATTTACTATTAAGATTAGTGGGGTACACAGAAATAACCGTATCAAAGACTGTGGTATTTTTGAACCACAATCAGCTGTACCCTAGTAGTTGCAACCTTGTATCTTTCTCACAATAGGTCGTGTGAAAGGAATTCCAGAATGAAATCACCAAAAGGTGGCTTCATTGTGGCAGTTTCATGTCTGGCCTAGACACAGAAGAAGAAGAAGATAAAAATTAGTCATCCCATTGTCTCCCAGAACTCCTCGTCAGGTGCTCAATCTGTTTACAGCACTATCTGTGTCTGCAAACATTTATGTGGTCATATGGCAGGCATGACTAGACACAGAGTGCATGGAACACTGTTTCCCTTCCCACCAAATTGGTACCTATTTATCTGCTTGCAGTTTATTCCTTTCCAACTGCTAGGTTGGCAGGAGCTGGGACAGACATGGAAACTCACTCCTTCGTGTAGCATTAGGGTCTCGAACTGCTGACCTTCCGAACTTCTAGTTATCAAGTTCAGCATCTTAACCACTAAGCCGCCACAATCCCTAAAATTCCCAGTACACAGCTGTAAAGACATGTAAAACTAGCCAGAGCTATATTATATTTTATTCTATTCTATTTTATTTTATTTTATTGCACTTCTGTGTTGCCTTTCTCCCAGCAGAACTTAATTTCAGCAACACTGCTTTGTTGTTGCTTTCTTTTAGTAATAGGATGAAATTTAGGACATCTAGTCTCATTCTATTCATTCATTTAAAATCCAGCCTGGTATATTTTACTTCTACACTGCATTCTTGTTTGGAATGGAGCTGTTAAAAGTAGCCTGGATTCTAGCTAATTATTTCATGCCAAGATTTCTGACATCAAGAGAAGTACAAGGAAAGAGCTGAACCATGTAGTTAAAATGTCAAATTCATCCTTCATCTAAAACTTAAATACAGTATCACGGTAGAATTTGGCTATTAATGGGAAGGGTTGTCTACCTTGTTTGTTGATACAATATAGCCCTTTTCTTGTTCAGTTGAACAATCAATTCCGACCGTTGGCGACCCTATGGACCATTGCCCTCCAGGCACCTCTGTCCTCCACCATCCTCCTCAGCCCACCCAACTCTGTGCCCACTGCATCCACAATACCATCTAGACATCTCATTTTTGGCTGCCCTCTTCTTCTTTTGCCCTCCACCTTTCCCAGCATCAAGACCTTCTCAAGTGAATCATCTCTTCTCATTTGATGTTCAAAGTACTTTACCTTCATCTTTACTATTTGACCTTCTAGGGAGCAGTCAGGGTTGATTTCTTCTAAGACCAACCTATTTGTTCTCCTCGCTGTCCAGGGGCCTCTCAAAACTCTCCTCCAACACCACATCTCAAAGACATCTATTCTATAGCCCTACTTCCTCTTAAAAACACAGCACTGCAAACATAATATGCTCCTGGTAACAAGGAAGAAATGTATTTTTAATAATTTAAAAGAAAGCAAATCTTTGCAGGTCCCATTCTGCTAAGGCAAGGAGAAGTAAAGGTCTAAAACTCTTCATATTCAGCTTATTTATGAACATCAGCTAGCACCTTATTTGAACCTTGCTAATTAACTTCAGCAACATGGCTAGTATTTCCTATAAATCTTCTGGCAATCTGTATATAGAGGGGGAAATAGTCTAAAACCATAGGAAGTTTTTATTATTTAACAAGCCATGCTATTTAACCTTGCAATTTACAGCAATAATTCCAGTACCATCAACACAAAATGTTTACTGATCCAATTATAGTGCCACATTTTTATTTTGAATAATATGCAAAAAAAAGTCAATGTGATCACCCCCAGGGGCCAGTTCATTCTTCTATCTGCAAGAAAATTAGTTTAAGGAAAAAAAACTGTTCTCAGAATTACATAAACAGATAGCTGGCTTTTGTTTTCTAAAGGGAATTTGTTGGGTTCATATCTGTTAAGAACCTGTGAAGTAAAGAGTTTTCCATCACTTATAGTATATTCGTTTCGCTACAAGGATGGTTTATTAGCAGCTCAAAAGTACCAGTATGAGAAGCAAAATTGTCACCCCATCCCCACTCCACCAGTAATTTCCTTTTTCAGATTAATGGATGTATGATGAGACAAAACAGACATGTTTTGATTATGCCATCAAACAAAGTGTTACCTGTCTGTCACACTAAGCAATCTTCTGTATAAATACAGGAAGATTACTTTGAAATATACAATATTTGACAGAATGGCAAAAATGACTTCTACTAAGCTCATTCCTTTGCAGATCAGTTTAAACTCTGCTTATTTTCCCCCACCCTTCCCTTCTTATCTTCCTCTCCCCTTCTTAAGGCTCTCTGCTATTCAATAGTAGTTACACTTTGAAAGTAACTCAAGTTTTCCTTCCTCAAACCCTGCCCTCTACTACAACCAATATAGGAATTAAATGTAATATGGATTTTGGTGCTCCAAAAACAGTTTGGCCTCAGTATTAAAAATGAGCAATAGGGATCTGGCTACTGAGAGCAAAGTCTACTCAACAGAGTAAAGATGCTAAAATATTTAAATTAAATAATTTGCCTAGCATTTACATTATTGACCTAGGAATTTAAACACAACCACACCATACATCTGGGCAAATGAGAAACTCATATATCCATTTTGACACAGAGAGAGAGAGAGAGAGAGAGAGAGAGAGAGAGAGAGAGAGAGAGAGAGAGAGAGAGAGAGAGAGTGTGTGTGTGTGTGTGTGTGTGTGTGTGTGTGTGTGTGTGTGTGTGTGTGTGTGTGTGTGTGTGTGTGTGTTTTTAAGGGCAGGTGGAAATCTTCAAAAGACACTGTGAGCCCTTGCTCTGGCTTCACAGTGTGTGGGATTCTTACCCACTAAAACCACCTCCCATTACGCCCTGCCACCCCACGGGACCGCCGTCAGGCATTACTTCATGGGGGGCAAAATGGCTATTAAAAAACCCTCCTCCAATTTGGCTCCTAGCCCTCCTTCTCCTCTATATCTCTGGCTGCCCTCTTCGCAGTCTCTCCACACGTCTAAGTTCCAAGATGACCCCGGCTGCATAATTGGACACCGCGACCCAGGTAGTTTCCCTACTCAACATCTCACTGATGATATCTTCTGGAGACAGCTGTTGTCGAAAATGCCTCTGTAGAATTTCCCGTTCTGCATCAAAGCGTGGACAATGAAAAAACACGTGCTCTGCATCTTCCTGCACGGGCTGGCAGACGGGGCATGAAGCATCATCATCCAGCCTGAAGCGGTGTTGATAGGCTCTGAAGCAGCCATGTCCTGTCAACAGCTGTGTGAGGTAGTGGTCCACCTCTCCATGCTGTCTTGTCGACCACGCCCTGATGTCTGGGATAAGGCGATGAGTCCACCGTCCCTTGGTTGATTTATCCCAGATCTGCTGCCATTGTGTTATCCTCTCTTTCCTGGCTTCTATGGCAATTGTGCGTCGTTCCTTCTCCTGGTTTTCTCGCCTCTGCTGGTAAATCTCTGCCCGTTCCTCTGCTATCAAATGGATCGGCATCATATCAGCAATGACACACACGGCATCGTACGAGACTGTTCGAAATGCCCGAGCCACCCGCAGGGCACTCCTACGGTATATTGAATTTATCTGATGCATGTATGATGTCTCTGTTGTGGCTTCAAACCAAATCGGGGCTGCATACAGCAACACGGAACTAACAACACTCGAGAGGAGTCTTCGGCGAGTCTGCCGTGGACCTCCAATATTTGGCATGATCCTTGTTAATGCATTACATACTGCTCCAGCCCTTGCACTCACAATTTGCAAATGTTCATTAAAGCGTAGCCTGGCGTCTATCTGGACACCCAGATATCGTAGTGACGGTTGCGAGAGAATACTGCAGCCTCCAACAGTAAGGGTGATAGTCTCTCTAGCTTTCCTACTGGTCACGAGAACTGCCTCAGTCTTATGATCTGCTAGATGCAAACCAGCTAATGAGAGCCACTGGCGGATTTTGGCAACACACTCGTTTGCAGTTTGGACAACTTCCTCCAGATGTTTAGCGACAACCACTACCGCCACATCATCTGCAAACCCAACTGTTCTTGTCCCCACTGGCATAGGCAACCGTAGCACCCCGTCATACATGATATTCCATAATAAGGGACCGAGCACTGAACCCTGTGGGACACCTCCTGTGATGTTATAGGTTTGAAGACCGACATCGGTGTTATACATCAAGGTTCGATCTGTGAAGTAGCTTACAATTATGCGTCTGATGTACTCCGGAACCTCCATCAATCTCAGCGCATCCAGGATACAGTCCCAGTTTGCTGAATTGAACGCATTCCTCACATCCAAGGTGATGATAGCACAGTACTTCTTGGCGCCTCTCTTCCAGCGTTTGCCTTCTATAGCCTTGCGGGCAATGTCTACGACTATGTTGATGGCATCCACGGTAGATCTCGCCTTCCGGAATCCATGTTGGCTATTGGACAATCCCCAAACTCCTTCGCTGAACTCCTCCATCCGGTTACAAATAATCCTCTCGAGTACCTTACCTGCTGTATCCAGCAGGCATATTGGTCGATAGGATGATGGATCATCTGGCGGCTTTTTCCCTTTCGGAAGAAGGACCAATTTTTGCAATTTCCACCGGCTTGGAAAGATTCCCTTAGCGAGACACATGTTGTACATCTCTAGGAAGATTTCTGGTCGGGACCTGATGGCAGTTTTAAGGGCAATGTTGGGGACACCATCTGGACCAGGGGCCTTCGCATCCCCTATCTTACTACAGGCCCTGATCAGCTCCTCCTCTGAGATAGTTGGTATGTCGAAGCAGTGATCAGCTGACACATCCTTGGTATAGGCGAGTCCCGGTTGACTTGGGAAGAGAGTAGTCACTATCTTTTTGAGAAGCACTGGGCAAGATGGTGGGACCATTGTACAGTTTTTTAATCTGGCCATTACTGTCTTATATGGCCTACCCCATGGGTCACTGTTGACCATATTGCACAACTCCTTCCACATGCAGTTTTTGCTATCCCTGATGGCTCTCTTCAGGGCCCCTCGTGCCTCTCGATGTCGAAGCCTCAAAACCTCATAGTCCTCACTACCTCGGGCACGCTGTGCCTTTCTCCGAGTGCGGTGGCACAGCCTCCGGAGTTCGGCGATCTCCTCATTCCACCAATAGACCGTGTGGCGGTTTTTCCCGGAACCTTTCTTCATGGCCGCATCACAGGCACTAGTAACCAGTGACATAAGCTGTGAGGACATATGCTCCACAGAGCCAGTTAACTGGATGTTCTCTTGCATCATAATGATGAAAGATTCGTGGTCAAAAGATCTGATGTTCCACTTGGCTTGAGCTGTCAGCTTGTTCACCCTTTGTCCTCCCTGTGAGGCAATTTCAAAAATGATGGCCTGATGGTCACTGTAGGTGTAGTAGTCACTCACTTGCCACATCTTAACTCGTGAAAATAGACTCTCACTGGCAAACGTCAAGTCTATAATGGAGGTATTACCATCCCGTATATATGTCGGGTGTGTGTGTGTGTGTGTGTGTGTGTGTGTGTGTGTGTGTGTGTGTGTGTGTGTGTGTGTGTGTGTGTGTGTGTGTGTGTGTGTGTGTGTGTGTGTGTGTGTGTGTGTGTGTGTGTGTGTGTGTATTCCATTGTAGTTTCTTTTGTTCAGCAGTTTCTAGCTTATTTCATCCTTTTGCAAAGTGAGGGCAACACCTATCATAGGTATTCAATTCTAAAGCCACACTATGAAATGCAGCAGTTATTTAATACCATCAATTTAAAGGTCTATAAAATAACCGTTGACTTCAAGGGCTATCTTCCCTCTGAAGCCAAGGACATCTTGGCATACTTTCTGTGATTCACCCAAAAACAAAATATAGATCTTCTAGTCCATACTAGGCTATGCTGAACTGGGCTTGAAGAGGATAATATACAAAAGATTAATGTCGTTTCATAGACAGTAGGCTCTTTCTGGTTCATCCCATCCAGCCAACCCAAGATGAATACCTTCAGAGAATTCCCTGGCAAGGCAGCAATGTTAGTTACATGTATAGTCATCTTTCTAAAGGCTGCCATAAAATGCTTTTAATGATCTGCTATAAACCTTGAACCAATAGGAGGAAAGCAGCATTAATGGAGCAGAGTAGTAGCACTAAATATAGCAGCATATTGTTTGGAGAATAACTACTTTCATTATCAGTCTGTCATGCAAGAATTACTGTTGTAGAGTTGACCACTGGTATTTTCTACTCCAGTCCTTTGCTCATAGGTAAACAGTTTTAAGTCAGATAACTCAGTGGTTCAGTTATGGTTTGGAAGTTCAATCCCCCACTATAACTCCAAAGAGAAGTGCCAGCCTGTGAAGTCATGGCCAGCCTGCACAATTCAAGGACACCCCCCAGAAGAAGGGAATGGTAAATACTGTAACATCTGGATAATTTACCTAGAAAACTCTGAAAAGGATCTCCATAAGTCAGAACTGATTTGACTGTACAATTAATGTTAGACTCCAGTAACAACAGTTACTAGTAGCAACAGTTAGGACAGAATATGGAAGGACAGAGTGGTTTGTAATAGGAAAAGGAGTAAGACAAGGCTGCATTTTGTCACCCTCTTTATTCAACTTATACACAGAGCACATAATGCACAATGCAGGGAATGAGGAATCACAAATTGGGATCAAAATTGCTGGGAGAAACATCAACAATTTGAGATATGCTGATGATACCACCCTAATGGTAGAAAGTGAGGAGGACTTTAAAAAGCTCCTGATTAGGTTGAAAGAAGAAAGTGCAAAAAGCTGGCTTGAGACTCAATATAAAGAAAACCAAGATCATGGCAACAGGCCCTATCAGTCCCTGGAAAATAGAAGGGGGGAAAGTAGAAGCAGTGACAGATTTTACTTTCTTAGGATCAAAGCTCATTGCAGATGGTGATTGCAGCCATGAAATAAAAAGGCGACTGATTCTTGGGAGGCAAGTGATGAGGAACCTGGGGAACATAGTGAAAAGTAGAGACATCACCTTGCAAACAAAAATTCATATAGTCAAAGCAATGGTATTCCCGGTGGCAATGTATGGTTGTGAGAGCTGGACCATTAGGAAAGCTGAGCATAGAAGAATAGATGCCTTTGAAATGTGGTGTTGGAGGATAGTTTTGAGAGTCCCCTGGACAGCAAGGAGAACAAATAGGTCAATATTAGAAGAAATCAAACCTGACTGCTCCTTAGAAGGTCAAATAGTGAAGATGAAGCTAAAGTACTTTGGACATCAAATAGATGGGGAAGAAGTAGAAGCAGTGACATCTATTTGAGAAAGCCTTGATGCTGGGAAGGGTGGAGGGCAAAAGAAGAAGGGGGTGAGATGGCTAGATGGTATTGTAGACACAATGGGCACAGAGCTGAGCGAGTTGAGGAGGATGGTGGAGGACAGAAGTGCCTGGCGGACAGTGCTCCATGGGGTTGCAAAGGGTCGGAATCGACTGTGTGACTGAACAACAAAAAGTAAAAGTAAAGGTTTCCCTTGCTCAAAACCCAGTCATATCCGGCTCTAGGGTTCAGTGCTCATCTCTGTTTCAAAGCCAAAATGCCAGAGCAGTCTGCTTCTGCAGACGTTTCCATGGTCATGTGGCAGGCATGACACCCGAGTGCATGGAATGCTGTTTACCTTCCCACTGATGTGGTCCCTATTTATGTACTTGCAATTTCTTGCTTTCAAACTGCTAGGTTGCCAGGAGCTGCAACAAAGACAGGAGCTCATTCCATCCTGCAGTATTTGGATATCAAACTGCTGACCTCCCGCCTTCCAGTCAGCATCTTAACCACTTGAGCCACTGCAGATAGTAAGTTGGCACAATTCAAAACTATACAGTTTTCACTGAATTTGCTCATAGTTTAAACAAAACTGCCTTTGTTGGCAGGAAATCAACAACCTGTGTTGTTGAAAAAACTATGCTTAATTCTACAGTACAATAAATTCCTGCCTAGTCACCTTTCCTTGCTATGCTTGCAAACTCCAATGGACAAACCAGTACTAAAGCCTTAACACTACGATACTATAAACTTTTATTAAAAATTTTACCTCTGCTAACCATGGTATATTTTATGTGCCTCATGACTTTTAAAACACAGAAAGAAAACTAGAGCATTAAAAGCTTCAAAATGTTTCCAGCTGATTGCCTCAGGATTATTTAAAGTGAGCCATTTATCATACCTAGATAGATTCTTAAGAAAACTGACAGTACAGACTATTGGGCAGAACATAGAACTGATGAAGATACAAGGAAGAACCGAGACAACACTGATCTTCACAGAAACATGAAGTTAATGGCCAAAAAGACAACATTCTCTAAGTAAAAAAGGCACACTCAAGAGAACACATACATATATGTCATAACACAGCAATTAATAGCATTACACTCCTTGAACAAATAATACTTTCATATTTTTTGACTAAAGCTCTTATCTACTTTCTTGCCAATGTGTGAAGAATCTGACAGCTCTAGAAACATCACAGCAGTCACTAAGGAGATATTTCTTGCAATGCAATTCTTAGACCTGAGAGCTGACAAAAGATTTGAAGATATAGAGACTTTTTTGACAGAGGAGTTAAACACTTCTTGCTGGGTGGCATGGTTGACAACTATGCCATGAATAAATGAGCAGTTAAGAAGATCTTTTGTTTTTAGATTCTGTTTGCTAAGAATAGACATGTTTCAGTGATTTAAGCATTCAAGTAGTTAAAAATCATTGAAAGTCAGTGTCATGTTAGCACTGGAAAATAAGGGTACACTAAAGATGTCCACTCTGTCTGAATGTCTACTTTCCTTCTGTCGAGGAACAGATAGCTCTTTAGTCACCTGTGTCTGATGGAGGAGCAAAAAAGAAAAGAAGTAGCATAGTTAGATAACATTAGTCCAGCATTATCCAATCATTGAATCATATGGGATAATTTGTGGAATTGTAATCTAACTATGGTATTTTTTTTTCTTTTTTGCTCCTCCATCAGACACCAGTGACTAAAGAGCTATCTGTTCCTCAACAGAAGGAAAGTAGACATCCAAACATTTTGACAAAAATGACAAAGCTAAGCACTGGTTTTCCACTGTGTTCATATGCAGCAGAAGCTAATGGCTTCCACTTACAGAGTGTCTTGACCCTTAAGATGGCAATTTCTGAACTATAATTTCCCAAAATTTGGGCCAATGTAGCCTCTGGCTTTGATGCCTGGGGCAATCAGAAAACTTGAGTCTGAAAAAGTATCTTTTCTCACCTCTGATTTCAACCAGAAAAAATGTAATGGTGGAGTAATCACAGCATCTTTTAAAAATAAAAAACAGAAAAAGCAACTTCAAATAACAATGTTTCTAATTCTTTAATTTAAAATATAAAATAGTGGCTGATACTGAGTAGTTAGTCTCATTTAGCCACCGGGGTTCTAGAAAGTCAACTCCTCCATAACTTCCACAGATTCAGTGGGACTACTCTAGTTGTGACCTCTTATTGGAATTCAGCCATTCAGTCTGGAGACATTTTCTTGAAAAATAATAAATGTGCACATTACAACTCTGAATAATCTTAATTAGCATGCAGAAAGTCAATGTTCAGATTTGTGACTTGATTGCATTTTGTTGCCTTATCTCTAAAAAAAAAATATTCTTCTAAAATGTTTCGTCCCCCACCAGCAAAGAATATTAACAGAATTGAAACTTCTCATTAAAAGAAATAGAACAACTTGCTAAAAAGAGAAAAATTAAAAGGGACAATTATATTCTGTGCATTATTACTGACCATAACAGAAAAAACAGAATTCTACATCTTAGATCAGATTTTTCTAGACTACCTACAAATGAGTCATACCCCACTGGATGCATTTATGACTATCTAAATTTAGAGATTGTGAAAGAACGGCAGGTATCTTTAACATGTAAGGAGCATTCAAACTATAGTCCTTTTCAAGTACTGTACAGTCAAACCTCGCATAAAGAGCACCTACCTTAAAGAGTAACTCGCTTAAAGAGCAGAATTTTCTCTGAATGCTCACTTTGCAAATAAAACCAACCAAAAACTCGTTTAACAAATAAATCGGGGTTCACAATCCCCCTGCCCACCTGAAGTCACAATTGGTCACTTTCAATGGTGTTTTGCTTAAAGAGCAAACTTGCTTAAAGAGCAATCCTGTGGAACACATTATGCTCTTTATGTACTTTTTGCATATTATCCTTGTCCACAAAACCAAGTTGCTCAGCAGGCAATCTAGAAAGTATCTCTGCTCCCTTCACTTTAAAAGCCAATCAAGTACATTCATGAGGGCTCACTGTTCTCATCTCTTGTCTCTAAACTTCCGCTCTGCCTAATGGAAGAAGTTAAGTTCATTGTTCTCTTTCACTGAACTTGATGTGTGAATATTATAAGTACTCTTCTGTTTTGACAAAATCACACTTCCATATGAATGCCTAACAGTTTAACAATGCAATTCTTGATTTGTAGATTGATGTGTAAGTAACCACATTTTGGTTCAAGATAATGCTAACATCTGACTCATGTGTTCTGTGGGTGTGTCATTCACACCCAAACTACTCTGTTTGAGGGAAAGGCCTACTTTCCTCAGAGAACTGAACATTTTGTATGCTTTTAAAAGGCTTACTGCACTAGTAAGCTCTTTTTGTAGGGGAAGAAGTAGTGGATTCTTCCTCAGTTACAACACGCTGTGCTCAACTTAATAAAATGAAGCCCTTTAGGGAGAACAGAAAAGGAAATGACAGAGCTTCAGCCTTGTCTACAAGGGGAAAAAATGATTTAATTTTGCCAAGTGGCAGCTGACTAATAATATAGCAATGGATAGCCATAGTTGCCCCCAAATTCCAGTGGTTACATTGGTATTTCAAAGGAGGAAGTCGACTGCTTTCACGGTGCTTTTTATTCTCTCATTTTTTTTGCTATACAAGTAACATTCACAGTGGATGGCCTTTCTTGTATATCTGGGGGAGGGGGTTAAAAAATTCTACACTTCCTCAAAAAAAAAAAAAAAAGAGGAGAATAAATGTGAGGAGCATTGAACAATTTAAAAGTAGCAATGTGGACCAGGCTGTTGGGTGGATAAATATGGCTGAAACCTTCCAGAGCCTTCTATCAGACAATGGTTCCTAATTGTGAGCAACAACTTCCTATAGAAGGGGAAGTGGTCAAGAAGGATTGAAAGAAAGCCAAAGAAAACCTATGGCCCCTATTCCTACACCTTGATGTTAATCCTTAAGCATAAAGCAAAGAGTATAATAAGAGAAACCCCTGTATCTGATAATCATATTTTCTGAGATATTAGGCTGCTCAAAAGTCAATTTCTTTCTTTCATGTCCTGATCAAACCTTTGACTGCCAAAATGAAGCCACTTTTGTAGCTGTGTTGTTGCCCAAACCCAAGTCCTCATTGGTGCAAGTTTCTGGCAGAAACAGGCAGACTAGTAAATGAGTCAGATTCTGTGTCTCTCCACATTCACACCATGTGTTGTTGTCTGCCAACAGCCCACACTTGAGCATGTTGGTCTTGCATTTAGAGACTCCAACCCTCAGCCTATACAGGGTCCAGCTATATCCTCCTTTAATGTTGTTCCTTGTCTAGTGAGCTCCTTCCTCCATCTTCTAATTTGGTTTTGCTCTTGTGCACCCTTAAGAATGTTTGTTCTTGCCATAAAGCTCTTCCTGGATCTGATTCAGTGGATTTGAGGCTCATATCCACTCAGAGAGTGTCATGGGTCGTTCTCTTGCTTAGTTCTTTCAGCATCAGCTGCTACTTCTCTTCTGATTTTATGTGGAGCTGTAACAATATGAGCCTTACTCTCGAGTAGGGCCTATTATTCTTTTGAGTTGCAGCTCTTTGGCTGGACAACCCGGGCATCTAGATATGTATAGATAGAGTAGCATCAAGCCAAATAATCACTCCAGTCTTCTTCAGGTATTTTAGAAATAAATTGAAAGCTGAGAAAGATACAGGATACAGTCCATCAAAAGATCAGGAAGCATTTCATAGCAAGTAAATAAAGCAAACTGGTTCTAAGGGATAGCTCAAGGTCCCAGCCTCTACATTTTTGCAATTCAAAAGCACAGCATCCCAGAGAGTGTCTGAGTGGGTGTGCATGAGTCCCTGGGTTATATCTCCTCCCATAGGGTCCACCTTTGGCCCTCCCCCTTAGGGATTCCAACCAATGATCTTACAGCAAAACATGTCAATCACACATTAGATTTCATTTCACTAAAACCATGAGGCAATTCATGAGGCAAGGATGTTTACATTCCATTTTCTCTCCCCCTGATCTGAAATCGCCATACAGAATGAGGATAAAGCACAGGGTGTAGTTCATTTTATTAGAGGAGTGATACCAACAAGAGGATATATTTTCTCAGCTGGTGTAGGTTTGAGGCATGGCTTCATTAACAGCGACGTCAACTTGTTTTGCATGTGTGGATGCACTCCATAGAGGAGCAGCACACTCTGCTGCAGAGACGGCCAGGGCCAAAGCTGATGTGTGCAGCGTGGATTGCTGAGTTTCCCATTTACAGTTTGTGGATTTCCTGATGCTGTTGTTTCTTGTACTAACTTTGGTTTTGGTACTTAGGCAGTGCTGCTAAAAAGAGAGTGTCCGGTCAGGCATCACACCAAGGTATTTTTGTGCTGAACAATGCTTAATCGGTTCCCTTGCCAACCATTGCCTCTCAGTTTTGAAGGTGGAAAGCACATACAGTCAAACCTCGCATAAAGAGTGCCTAGCTTAAAGAGCAGAATTTTCTCTGAATGTTCGCTTCACTTAACAAATAAAACCAACCCAAAACTCAACAAATAAATCAGGGTTCACAATCCCCCCCCCCCCAGTCACAATTGGTCATTTCCAATGGTGTTTCGCTTAAAGAGCAAACTCGCTTAAAGAGCAATCCTGTGGAACACATTATGCTCTTTAAGCGAGGTACCACTGTACAGTACTTGAATCTTGCATGGATTAGGCTTAAAATGGTTGATGTTCTAATACTGTCCTAATTCTTCAAGGGCTGCTAACTAGTGGGTTTTTATGAAATGCTCATTCCACGTAATGTTTTCTTTTAAAATACAACCAAAGAGAGGAAGAAGAATGGCTTTTGCACGACTGAATTCATGAGAACAAACAGGCGGAGCCAAATTGTTATTAGATTTGCGCCACTAGTAGAATACCCTTATCTACTCAAAAGTAACCTCAAAGGAGTTCAACAGAACTGATTTCCAGGTAAGAGGCATAGGGGAAGTTACCTTAATTTTAAAAATATACTCATTTATGTTAAATGTTATTGCAGTCACTCTTTGACATTACACCCAGCTTTGTTTAGATTAACAGAGATTTCTTTATTACAGCTGACCAGTTTTTACTTAATTGGTTGCAGTTTGGAGAGAAGAAACAAAAAATGGTCATTGAAGAAAGATTAAAACCCTGGAAACTTTGTTAATATTAGAAATTAAAACTGAGAGAAGCACTGAACTAGAAACTGTATGAAAAACAGGGTTGTTTAAAAGAAAGTGAAATACATTTTGAAAGCAAGTTTAAATAAGAATCCTTAGGGGTTTTTTACCACATGTAGCACACAGAATTTCCATTCTCCAAAAATACAGAAGAGCTTATATTCACACGTCTGATTTTAATTGTTCACTAATCCAACAGATTTAGTGCTGCTGGCAGACATTTGATTTATTTTAGCTGTTGTTACTTTTATATGTTATCACTCATCCAAGAAGCTTGTGGAAATAAACATGGGTGACTTTATTTTGCCAGAAACTCTGGAATACAAAAGAAGGATTGGTTCAAACTCAATCTCTGAGCTTTATGTAAACTGGAATTCAAGCCCAATATTTCCCAGACCATGGCCAACATACAGTATGTCAGGATACACTGACTGCTTTCTGTCCTCTTTATTAGCCTTCTGCAATCTGATGCCCTTCAGATATTTTTGGCTACTCCCAAAAGGATGGTCAGTGGCTACACATTATGGGAGCTACAATCCAACTTTCAGTTTGTACACAGAATATATCATACAGAAAGCCAGGTTAGACTCAAATGGAGAAGGAGTGAAAATTGGTACACAAAATATAAATAATTTAAGATGTGCAGATTACTGGAAGAAAGCAGCAAAGACTAGACGTGATTTTTAGTGAAAGTGGAAGAAGAAAATGCCAAAGTAGGACTGCAGTTGAACGTTAAGACAACAAAAACCATAACTAAAGAAGAACTACACAATACATAATAGCTAATAACTCCATAATAGCTAATAACAAAGACAGTGCTATAGTGAAAGATTTTTTATACCTTAAATTAATAATGAATCCAAATGGAGACTTTTTTGTTGTTGTTCAGTTGCACAGTCAATTCCGACCCTATGTGTCCCTATGGACCATTGTCCTTCAGGCATCTCTGTCCTCCACCGTCCTCCTCAGCCTGCCCAGCTCTTTGCCCAATGCATCCACAATACCATCTCATTTTTTTTTTTGTTGGCTGCCCCCTTCTTCTTTTGCCTTCCACTTTTCCCAGCATCAAGGTCTTCTCAAGTGAATCCTCTCTTCTCATTTGCTGTCCAAAGTACTTTAGCTTCATCTTTACAATTTGACCTTCTAAGGAGCAGTCGGGGTGATTTCTTCTAAGATTGACCTATTTGTTCTCCTTGCTGTCCAGGGGTCTCTCAAAACTCTCCTCCAACGCCACATCTCAAAGGCGTCTATTCTTCTGCACTCAGCTTTCCTAATGGTCCAGCTCTCACAACCATACATTGCCACCGGGAATATCATTGCTTTGACTATACGAATTTTTGTTTGTAATGTGATGTCTCTGCTTTTCACTATGTTCCCCAGGTTTCTCATCACTTGCCTCCCAAGAATCAGTCGCCTTTTTATTTCATGGCTGCAGTCACCATCTGCAGTGAGCTTTGATCCTAGGAAAGTAAAATGTGTCACTGCTTCTACTTCTTCCCCATCTATTCTCCAGGGACTGATAAGGCCTGTTGCCATTATCTTTGTTTTCTTGATGTTGAGTCTCAAACCAGCTTTTGTCATCTGTGTATCTCAAGTTGTTGATGCTTCTCCCAGCAATTTTGATCCCAAGATGTGATTCCTCCATCAGTACACCTGCTGATTGAAGCTTCTGGGATTTGAAGTCTCAGAATACCTGGGGTACCAAGGTTGGCCACTCCTGCTCTAAAGGAACCATGGGATTGAGTTTACAAGAGTTGAGAAGGTTTGTTGAGGACAAAACATTTTGGAGATCGCTCAATCATAGTTTTGTCATAAATTGGGCAACTTGACTACATGTAACAAGAACAACAAAGTCCAATGTATATGGAGGATATAATGTTGGGAACAATGTGTTATGCAGTTTGACATAAAAGGCAGTTTCAGCATTTTAGAAATATAATTGAGAGACATTCATTAGACAGTTCTATAGATGCAAGACTGTCCAGTGAAATGTAGCCCTAGCTCAATATAATCAGAAGAGCTTCCAAGATGTAGAATGCAATCATGAATCCACTTACAACCTCTTCACGTCTAAAAGAACCATCATTATCTCTAGTGAGGCACTCTGTATTTTCCAGCCACACCATTTCAAGTGCAATTTTCATATCATGCCAAGAAATTCTAAAGTGAAGGAGAAATGTTTCTACTAGTTTCAAATACAAACTTATGTGCTATTGACTGCTTTATGGGTGGCAGGCAAAAACAGCTTTTTTCCATCCATTCTGGGCCTACGAAGGACAACACCTCTATCTACTTTACAAACAACCTCTAAGCAAGTGGTGGCAAACCTATGGCACCTGTACCAGAGATGGCACTTGAAGCCCTCTCTGTGGGCATCCGTGCAGTATCCCCAGCACAGAATTCACCCTGCCCTTCTGCCCAGCAGCCCAACAGGAGTGCTTCCTCCCTCCCCTGTTGCTGTGTTGGCATTTTGTGATAAATAAGTGGGTTTTGGGTTGCAGTTTGGGCACAGGTCACTAAAAGGTTCACCATCACTACTCTAAGCATTAACTGTAGAGGCTGTGTACAGAAGCTAGAGCTTGGAAAAACTATATGGCAGTGGTTCCCAACCTACAGCTAATTGCCTGGCCCCAGACCACGGTGCCATTTCATCCAGTCCATTGCCACTTCTGCCACACCCAAAAGTGGAAGCAGACATGTTTACATCAGCCATAAAACACACCCGTGCATGAGTAAGCATGCCCATGACTGTCATAAATGTGGAAGTGGAGGCATTTACGACAGCTGTAAATGGACCCGCTTCTGCTGCCAGAGGGCATGGTCTGGCCCACTCAGCTGTCCAGGAGGCATGGTCAGGCCTGTGGCATAAAAAGGTTGGCTACCCCTTCTCTATGGTTGTAGTAAGGTCTCAATCTTTCTCATGTGGGAAAACTGATAAGGGACAGGATATGAGTAGGCGTATTTTCCTGATCATGTATGGAGTACACACATTTTTAAAATGCCTGAACTGGGCTAAAATGTCCTCAAGAGCTTAGGAGCTACTTTATGTTGCACAAGTTATAAATATCTCAAAGAAAAGAAGCACAGACAACAGGTTTTTCTGTATTAGAGCAAATAAATGTTTTTAAAACACTGTTGGTATAGAAGGAAGAAAATGATAATGCAGAAGCAGAACCCATAATGTGCAGGAAACAAATTGATTTTGCCCTTGAGCAAATTAAGGTTACCCATGAGCTGCTTTTCACTTCTAAAACCTTTGTTTACTCACCTGGGGGGGGGGGGAGAGACAATACTTTGAAGTCTCTGGGTCACTCTATTTGGATCAACTGGAAAATGGAATAGGCACATTGCTTTGAAGTTTCAGCAGACAGCAAGCACTGTAAAAGTGAAGCCATTTATATAAAATCAAAAATGCTGGATTAAATACTAAATCCCTTTGATGTTAAAAAAGTTAGTCTTCCTTAAATATTTTGAAGCAATTAATCTTTGCGTCATATAGCCTTTAAGTCTACTGCACCAACCATTCCCAACATCTTGTCATTCAGATAGATGGGTTCCTCCATGAGCATCTTTCTTAAATTCACCCACAATTCATAACTGAAAAATAGAATTAGTGACACCATGATACATTTTGATGAATGAGATGCCTTTGTATCCCGCATGCTGGATTTCTCACAGGACAGAATAGCAGATGCCTAACTTAGTGTAACAAATGGGTTGGGTATTTTTTTAACCACCCACACACTGCTAAATCCGTTTGATGGAAGGCTTTGGAAATTACTATAACTCTCATGTCTCTGTAACTATATATGGGACAGAAGAGAGAAACATACTTATTCAAGAACTTTATCTTGCTGTGTCTTTTTTTGTTGTTGTTCAGTCGCACAGTCGATTCTGACCCTTTGCGACCCCATGGATCACTGTCTGCCAGGCACTCCTGTCCACCACCATCCTCTTCAACTCACTCAGCTCTGTGCCCATTGTGTCCACAATACTATCTAGCCATCTCATCTTGGGCCGCCCCCTTCTTATTTTGCCCTCAACCTTTCCAAGGATCAAGGCTTTCTCTTCTCATTTGATGTCCAAAGTACTTTAGCACCACGACAAGTAATGAGCTTCTCCGTCCACTGCACAGCGTCTCTTAAAGCTCCAGCAGGGAGAGGTTCTGGGGGCAGATGGAACAAGTCCCAAGGCTGAGCGCCACTGCAGCCACTTATCTCGGCCGCAGATATTACTGTGCGGCGGCCACCTGCACAGTCAAAGAAGCATTCATGGGAGAGGGCGGAGACGTCCATGGCTGCCTGCCGCCCGAGTACCGCAGCTGTTGCTCCCTCGCGTCCGGCTGACCAAGGGAGAGACCGGCGAAGGCGGCGAAGATCTTTTTAACGCCGCCTGAGTCCCGTGTTGCTCCTTTTAAGCTTCCTGGCCGGTGACGGGGCCCGGGAGAGGCACAGCATCGACGGCAGCGGCGGCGTCTTCTTCGAGCCTCCCTCGACAGGGAGGTTCCTTTTAAACTTCCCGGCTGGTGACGGGGGCCGGGAGAGGGCTATGTACCCCCAACAAGGGGTACACAGCCCACTAATGGACTTCAATTCCCAGAAGCCTAAGTCAGTACATTGGCTGATCAGTGCTTTGGGGAAATGACTTAGGCTTCTGGGAATTGAAGTCCAAAAACCAGCATTTGGGAAACACTGCCCTATGGGAAGCATCATACAACAATTTTTTTTCACTAAGCAGTTTTTCCCATTGAAAAATTGTTGTACAATTTTTTTCCATAGGGAAAATTGTTATGCGGGATGCCATTCCCCCCCCCCCCACCTAACTGTTATGCAATTTTATTGCTATACAGGGCAATTGTTGTATGCAGTTCCACTATATATTGTATCCAACATCAGAAATAGTGTTAAGAGATTGGAAATAAGGGATCATAGTTTCTGTTACTCTTCCAGAAAAGCAGGCCTGATAGTTTGGACCTTGTGTGAGCTGACTGTGAGAAACAAGGAGAAAGAAACCCCACTGATTAATTGAAATGCAACCATCACCTATGCCTTATCTTGGTAACAAAGAAAGATTCAAGACCAGAATGAGCTAATTCCTTAGTATGGTATTAATTAGGTCGACTGGATTCAACTGAATGTAGAGAGGTTTGGGCAAAGTCAACACCAGATTAGCAGAAGGATCTGGAAACTAGATTTGTTAAATCAATTTGGTAATGCAAATTTTAAGATAATGTAGAAATAAATTAACTAAAGGTATGATGAAAATTTGGAAGAATTTAAAGAATAAATTGGCACCAGATATTTCTCTGGTTATTGAATTAGATGAAATAAACACTTTTCCAATTAAGATTGATAGAATGAAAAAAGAGATACCTAATAAATATGATGGGCATTCAGCGAAATATTGGATACGAACATGTGAAAATAAGGAAAAGAGATTAGAAATATATAGGCAGATAAATTTGAATTGGTTTCAACAATGGCAAGACAATACATAGCAAAGAATTGGAAGTGGACAACTGGTATAAAGAAATATGGGAAATGGCTCTAAATGATAAACTCACATGGAAGTTGAATTTGAAAAAAAGGTTTCATGAAAGAAAATAAATTTTGGGATAGCTGGAAGCCTTTTCTGGAGTATACATTGGTTAAGAGTAAAGGTGGTGGCCCTGTACCAGATCAAACAAGTTTTGGAAAAAAATAAAATAGTTTATGTAAATACGGCTTTTTCCAGGGCACTGTAGATAACACTTGGGTGAAATGTTTACTTTGAATTTATATGAGAGATTAAGAAATAAGAATTTAGTAAATGAATAGTATAGTTTTATATGTGATTGAAGAAAATGATTAGAAATGTAGGTTTTTAAGATAGATAATAGCAGTTTAAATAAAAATTATACTCATTTTAACTGAGATAATATTTTGTATTATGTATTGTTTTGTTATTGATGTTTTTGTATTATGTTTATTAAAATTAATAAAAAAGAAAGTATAACAGATTGCAAGCATTATCACAAGTTAGCTAGCTTTCTTATTTTGCAGCAGGACCTGTGGTGGGCAGCAACAGGTTCACACACACACACACACACCCGGGAGGGGGAGTAGCAAAACTGGATGGCCTCTAGGCAGAGAGGTGGCAAAAGTGGGTGGCCTTCAGGCAGGGGGGGGGAAGCAACATTGGGTGGCCATGCCCACCTCCCTGCCCTGCCCCATCAGGTTTTGTCCCTGCAAGTGGTTCAAGGTCTCCCTTGCTCAAAAGCCAGTCATATCGTACTCTAGGGTGCAGTGCTCATCTCCCTTTACAGCCAAAGAGCCAGTGCTGTCTGTGTTTGCAGATGCATACATGGCCATATGGCAGGCATGACTAGATTGCCCATGACATAGGCTCTGCCCACAACATAAGCTCCACCCACAGTATAGTAGTGAAAATGTTTGCTACCCACCACTGTGCAGGAGTATTCTGTACAGTAAAAACTCAGATAACACTAAAACCTGGTTCCACAAGTCTTGGTGTTATACGATTTTTAGTGTTATCCGATGCATGTTAAAATCCTATGGGATCCATAGAGATACATTGTAACCACACAGGCTTTAGCGGTTGTTATCCGAAGCATCCCATAGGATCTTAATGTTATCCGATGCAATTCTTCCCCCCAGATTCCTTAATGTTATGCGGTTTTAGTGTTATTCGATACTAATGTTATCTGAGGTATTACTGTAATTGTTCTTGCCATAGCCTTTTTGAACTGTATACAGTAATACCTTGGATAACGTTTGCATCAGATAATGCTAAAACTGCATAACATTAAGCATTCTGGGGGGGAAAACCTGTATTGCTTAACATTAAATCCTATGGGATGCATTGGATAACATTTGCTAAAGCCTGTGCCAGTTACAATGTATCTCTATGGAGTTTTAACATTATCAGATGCATCCCATAGGATTTTAACGTTATCATGCATCGGATAACATTAAACCTCAGATAACACTAAGACTTGTGTAACCAAGTTTTAGCGTTATCTGAGGTTTTGCTGTACTTTGTTCCACAACCTTTATCTGTTATGTATCTGCTAAGAACTAATTTTGAAGTTTTGCTCCTTCATTACCATCAATTGAAAAAATTTCTTTATATAGCTGTTTCATTTTTATGGATTGAGAAGGTTGGTGTTGCCGAAATAATACTAGCCTTGACCATCCTCTGTATTGTGTTAGTATTTTTGTATTCTTTCCTGGCAGAGACAAAGTGCTTTCCTTGTGGCTTTTGACAGCTCCTGGAAGCACTGCTTAGTTAGCGTGGACTAAAATGTTGGGATACCAGACAGGAAAAATATCCCCAGACATCGGAACATCTGGTCCACCAGATGTTACCCACATTGGGACCAACAAAATAGGAGATATGAGTGGTTAATATGGGCCTGTCTGACCAGGGTATCTTGACAGGCAGTATGACTTTCACTAGCAGTTGCTGAGCAACAAATACTTCCTCAGTAATTACCCAGGACTTCCTGGAGGCAATGAGTTCACCAGTACAGGAAATAGGATGCTGGGTCAGATAGGCCTTTGGTCTGACCTTGCAACTTTCATTTCAGACTGTCTCATCAAATGGTTTTTATGATAAAGAAACTTCATTAGTGGTTTATTCATTCATTCATTCATTCATTCATTCATTTATTCACATTTCTATACAACCCTACTCACCGAAATGACTCAGGCAGTTACATTTCCATCTCCTGTGCAATAATAACAGATCATTTGAGTGCCGCTGTCAATGCCTCTCCCACCTGTATCACCTTCAGCTACCACTGTTCCCTAGGTGGTGCCACCTTTATTACTATTGGAACTATCAATTATCTTCTGCTGATCCAACTGTTACCTTAAAAAGAGAGTAGGCATCTCAGTCTGCTATCTCAGCTGTGACTGAGATAGCAGACTGTGTACAGCTTTCCACTTTTGTTAACAGAAGTGTAACGATGTGACACTGGAAACTAAGGCCAAGATCATCTGTGCTCTTGTATTTCCAACACTGTGTAGATGTGCAAAACATGGACAGAAAAAAAAACAATTTGGGGGGGGATGATTCATTTGAGCTTTAAAATCTGGACAGTTTTGTCGCCCTCGCCGCCACCACCAACAGAGGCTCCCGGAGCCGGCCCGAACAGATAGATATTGTCAAATCGATTACTGTATAATTTTTGTATTGGGTATTGATTGTATTGTGATTATATTGTTTATTGTCTATTTTGTACTGAGTATTGTCTATGGATGGTATTCTGATTATATTGTGTTTATATTTATTTTATTGTACTGTATTTTATGATACTGTGATATTGTATTATTGAACTATTACACTGTATTTGATTGTGTATGTTGTGAGCTGCCCTGAGTTGGTTTTCACCAAGTAGGATGGCATATAAATCGAAATGAATGAATGGATGGAATACAGTGTTGGAGGAGAGCTTTGCCAGAAAGATAAAAAGTGAGTCTTTGAGAAAATCACACCTGAACTGTCTTTGGAGGTAAAAATGATGAAACAGAGGCTGTCCTACTCTGTACACATCACGAGGAACCAAGATTCTCTGAAAAAGAGAACAATGCTGAGAAAGGCCAAAGACAGCAGGAAAATAGGAAAACCAAAATATGAGACAGACTGAATTCTGAAAGAAACCGCAGGCTTGAGCATGCAAGAGCTGAGCAAGGCTGTTTTCCAATCTCCAAAATGCCTTATTCATAGAATCATCCTAATTAGGAAGAAACTTGATAGCACTTAACAATGACAACAGCAGCAGCAGTTTTATTAAGGAGGTTTTTTTTTCTGGGTACAATGGTCCTATCTCCCAAGCCAGCATTCACAAGTTCCCACCCCTATATAATTTCTGATCTGACATATACAGTACTGTGCAAAAGTCTTAGGCGAACCTCCAGCCAGTTTGGGGGAACTTCAATGAGTTGGGGGGGGGGGCATAATTCAGACACCCTAACTCCAGACTTTATCAAACTTGGTATGGAATAAGTGGGGAGTAAATGACAACTCTCACCAATTTTGGTGTATGTAGCTGGCTCGTGGGCTGTTATGCCCCCCCCCCCCCAACATATTCAGCTAATATCAAGAAATGCATATTTTGGGGAAGAGTCCATGCCCTCTATTAAAAGCTTAAAAAAATACAAACACAAAGAAGCAGCCCTACTCATAATACCATATTACGCACAATAAAAATAAAACTACAAACATGTCACAGAAGACAACAGCTGTTCTCCTCATCCCAACATTTGAATAGGATCCATGCCCTCTCTCCTTCTGCACCACTCTGCCTATTGAAAAGCAGGCATTCTGTTTTGTGAATAAAAGGCTCAGCCAACAGAGAGGTCTCCCTTGTGTTTTTCCATAAGCAGCCTAACTAGAGTCTTTAAGATATACCATAAAATTGAGTCAGAAACAGCTGGCAGGCAACTATTTCTGGTATTCCTGTTAATAATAAAAAAACAAGTTAACTGTAATCCCCCCCCCCCATGGAATGCATCTCTGGAAAAAAATTGGGGGGGGGGAGCAGGAAGGAATACGCTTAGCTTAAAGATACATTAGTAACTAAATACCTAAATCACTGAACTATCTGTTGGTTTCACAATCTGCTCAGACTGAAAAGATGCCTATGAAAAACTATTAACCTTGGAATTTAACATATAATAGAATCCATTTCTCTTATACAACCCACACTGTTTTACCTACATTGTATGAAACATAATATCAGCTACAGTAATACTTTGGATAACGTTTACCTCAGATAACACTAAAATTGCACAACGTTAAGCAATCTGGGAGAGGAGAATTGCATCAAATAACGTTAAGGTCCTATGGGATGCGTCGGATAACAACCACTAACGCCTGTGTGGTTACAGTGTATCTCTATGGAGCTTTAACGTTATCCGATCCATCCCATAGGATTTTAACATGCATCGGATAACACTAAAAATCGGATAACACTAAGACTTGTGGAACCAAGTTTTAGCGTTATCCAAGGTTTTACTGTATACTGAATTAAGGCAGGTATTAGAAAAACTAACATTATTAGTCATCTACTCATTTCAGGATATATGAAAAGTTAAACCAAACAGAGTCTTTTCAGGTTAATTCTAATTTAGAATATATGAATGCACTCCCATTATATCATTTAGGAGGTCTGAATATCCTTAGTTTCTACAAAGCAACAGCAATTTATTTTGTGGCCCACAATGTCCTGAATGAATCAAGGCTAGAAAAAAATTCCTTTCTCTTTTCTGACAAATCCATCCACACACACAATTATGATAGATCTAGGAGCAACCACTATTTGGGGAAAACAAAACCTCAGTGGCAACAAATAGAAAAGGGTGTTGTTCTGAAGTGAATAGATTTTCAAATCAAAATACAAGATGAATAGGGCCTTCAACAACAAAAATAAATGAAATTCTGAAATAAAAAAAATTAATATCTTGCACACACCTTTCATTTATCCAGAATCTAAAGAGACAAAATTAATTCTAATAATGAATGTACATATGCAAACAGTAAAAATTGGTAGAATGTGTAAAAATTGCATATGCTGTGTAAAAATGTGTACTTCTTGTTGAATGTGTAAAAATTGCACATCCTGTGCACATTTATAGGCTTAGATTGCATTACCCAATGACACAATGTTCCTGCCTTGGGATGTTACTGAAAATGACATAAGTATGGGGGTGAAATTCAGTAAAATACCAGGTGTAATGTTACGAATGATTTTTCAAGGCAGATGACTATCCCACAACTTGAACGTTCATGTTACTAATGGGTGGTAGTGAAGGCAGAAAGACTCTCCCAAGAATGACAGCCATTTACATGGCAAACCACTCAAATAATTGCATAGGGAAAGAGGAATCTGTGTTTTTGGAGACATTCACCATGATAATTATAATGCATTTTCCAGCTATGCCTAGCACTCAAAGACTTAAAGAACTCCTAAAAACCTCCCAGAGGTAGAAGTGTTCCTGTCATATCAGAAACAAGAATTTGCTTACATTGTTCATTCCACATCAAGAAAGAAGTTTTTATATTTACTTATAAAAACTGAGCTGTTGTCAACTGTACAGAGTGGTCTTTTAAAAGTTTTAATCCCTTCAAAACACATTGTTCAAGGAATGCTACTTTGTAACAAGTTACAGCCAGTCATATGACTTCCAAAGATAGATAAAAAGTACAAATGTAACAAGCAATATCTACTCTGCAGAGGATTAGACAGATTAGATAAATACAAAGAAGCACAAATTTTGCATCATCTCAGCAACTATTCCTTGAGATTCTACTGAAAGAGGAAACAATTCAAAAACCTGTGAAACCGGTTTCTTTTTTTTTCTTTTTTAAATGTTCATTCAAAAAAACACTTCATGGTTTAGAAGCAAATATATTTAAAAATTTCCAATAGATTGGGGTTTTTCCCCATCTAATTACTAATTTGATTTTCAAATGCTAACATTTTCATGGAGAAACTTTTGTTTCCGGGGGGGGGGGGGACATTAAAAATTCAGAATTGTAGCAATCAATAAAAAAAGAAATTCTTCCACAATCCTTAACACACAAGTAGTACAATACAGTAATACCCCGAATAACGTTATGACATGGTTCCACAAGTCATGACGTTGTTCAGTTTTTCGCGTTGTTTGATACGTTGATCAAACAACGCTAAAAAAACCTGAGAAGAGGCGCTCGCACGTGCGCAAAAAGGCTTTCCAGCGGGAGCCTCTTCTACCAAATGGGTATAGCATCAAGGCAGGGGGGAATTCGGAAAACCCTCGCCTCACCCAGGTGCTGTGCCATGGGACTTGGGGTGCCCAAACTCCCATGGCAAAGCACCTATCGGCATTTCTGATTTTCCCCCCTCCCCCGGAGGAGGGGAGAATTCGGAAAACCTTCGCCTCACCCAGGCGCGCGAAACAGGGATCCCACGTTAAGGTAAGGGATCAAAGTGGGGGGTGGCACCCCCGCTTTGATATCTTGCCTTGACACGCGCGATGCCCATTTAGGCATTTGGGGAGACTTTTTGCTGCCCTGCGGGGGGGGCGGAGTTCGAAATCCCCCATGTCGGCTTCTCGCACGGGCGCAGCGTCAGATGGGGGCTGCAGAGGCTACGGGGAAGAGGTCCCGTCTGTGCGAGAAGCCGACATGGGGGCTTTCGAACTCCACCCCCCCCACCGCAGGACAGCAAAAAGTCTCGCCGCCAAAGCGGCACTGGCCAGATGGCTGGATACCTGGTGGCGGGAGAGGGGAAGAAGTGTCCAGGCAAGAGTGTCTCTTTTTAAAATGCCCCCATGTCGGCATCTCCCACGCGCGCGGGCGCGCCTGTCAGATGGGGGCTGCAGAGGCTATGGGGAAGAGCTCCGTAGCCTCTGCAGCCCCCATCTCACACGCCCCCGCACCCACGGGAGATGCCGACACAGGGGCTTTTTAAAAAGCCGACCCATGTTTAGGGCATTGCGTGCGTCAAGGCAAGGTATCAAAGCAGGGGTGCCACCCCCCACTTTGATCCCTTACCTTAACGTGGGATCCCCGTTTCGCGCGCCTAAACATGGGTCGGCTTTTTTAAAAGCCCCCATGTCGGCTTCTCGCACGGGCGCGTGCACGTGTGAGACGGGGGCTGCAGAGGCTACGAAGCTCTTCCCCGTAGCCTCTGCAGCTCCCATCTGACAGGCGCGCCTGCGCCCGTGGGAGATGCCAACACTTGGGCTTTTTAAAAAGCCGACCCATGTTTAGGAGAGCGAAACGGGGATCCCACGATCCGCATTGTTATAGCGTGCCTGGGAAAGAGGCGGCTTGGTCAAAATCCTCACCCCCACGCAGGGGGAGGGAATTTCGGCCAAGCTGCCTCTTTCCCAAGCCGGGGAGACGATGTTCTCCTCTCCCGAAGTTTTGAAAGGGTAAGGATCCCCGTACCCTTTCCAAACATCATGGGGGCAGGCACGGGGGGTTGGTTGGTTTGGGTAGATGTTCTACCCAATCTAACTGCCCCCCCACGCATACGCTTGTTCCGAATAACGTGAAAATCGTGTTATTTGATACAAGATTTTTCCGAAAATCTTGTCACGTTGTACAGTTTTCACACTATATGATACTTGTGTTATTCGGGGTACTAGTGTACCTTTTTTCTAATGTATTTCCCTGCTCCTTTTGCCACTGTTGGCACCTACACAGATGTGAGAGGGAATCTATATGAAATAAGACATTTTAGAAATAAGACATGTTTAATAGTTCTTCTTTTCAAGGATATACTATAAAGCCAACTGTCTCTTCCCTGCCCTTTTTTTTTTGCACCTCAAGCTTCAACAGATGGTAAAGTTCTGAAAGTATTAGAGAAATGGCTTATTTTCATGCAAAGTACTTTTTTGTAGTATATATAACATATAGCTCAAAATCTATACAACTTTCTTACAAAGATCAAAGCACTGAATGAAAAGTTGTTAAACAACTACAAAGTACTGTAACTGTTTTACTTAACTTGAAAAGTAGAATGGGAAAGCTTCTGGCTGGGAGTGGGGGTGGGGATATTATGTAATTTTCTCTCCTGAACAATATCAATATGTGACTTGGTATTACAAGAACTTTAAGAGAATTATTCTTAACATAAATGAGATGGTTAACATAATAATACCATTCAAATCAGCACTGTAGATGCTAAATTCTTTACAGTGTTTCTTTTTTTTCCCCTTTGCACTAAAACAAAATGGGCAAGTGTAATTTTAACAATCATTTCTGAACCCCTTTCTTGGAGCAACCTTTGTAAAGTCAAAAAAAGCAAAATTTGCCTCACTTTCTAATTCAGTAATTGGACCAGCAGTACTCTTTAAATATGGAGCAGGCAAACAAACTCCTGTGATCCCCAAAGCAACCACTAGCTTAGACAGTTCAGATCTAGTACAGAGTGCCCAATTAACAACCTAATGCTTCCTATGCATAAAGTCTGCAAAAGTCAGCATGGCTTCCACCACACCTTTAATAATCTTAATAATGAGAGCTTCTTTCTTTCTTAAGGTGGAAAGGACCATATGGATCATTGAGTACACCCCCTGTAGAGGAGGCATAGTGAGGAACTGAACTCCCAACCTCTAGAGATCAGTGGTTCCCAATGTGGGGCACACACCCCGCAGGGGGACTTCAATTCCCAGAAGCCTAAAACAGTGCATTGGCTGATCAGTACTTTGGGGGATTGACTTAGGCTTCTGGGAATTGAAGTTCAAAAACCAAGGTTGGGAAACACTGCTCTAGATCCACAGCCAGCCGTATCTGTTTCTAGGGTTCAGTGTTCATCTCTGTTTATAGCCAAAGAGCCAGCACTGTCTGTGTTTGCAGACATTTCCATGGACATGTGGCAGGCATGCCTCAACACCGGAATGCTGTTTACCTTCCCACCGAAGTGGTACATATTTATCTACTCTACTTGCAATTCTTGGAGAAACATTTCCACAGTAACACTGTCTCGAAGGATTTTAAATTACACTGTATTTTGCTAGTGCCCCTTCTGTAAACGTACTGATCTCTAACTTTGAAAGCAGCAGGCTATTCTCTCTTATTTTCTGAATTCAACATAGACAGCAAGCCACTGGCATTGTGGTCAGCTCCAGTCAATCTTTAGAAGATCACAAGAAACTGCATAACTGTTTGAAGGACAAGCTACATCCCAAAAATGGAGGTCAAGCACTGTTGCAAGAGATGAACCAAAGAGATTATTTTATCTGCATTCATTTTACCAATGGGTAGATCTGGCTCATTAATGAGAAGCACTGTAAACACTTTTGTCACATCTTGCAAAAACTTCCAAGTTTTCCAAAATGTCCCTCTTCTGTGCAAGAGGGTGATCAGCACACAGTTCAGAAGGATGCAGTTTCTGGCATGGGAACTGGCATAAATGAAACAATCAAGGCAATATATGTCACAAAACTTCAGAAAAGGGGAAGGAGAAAATGTGAACTATTGTAGCTTGTTGCAACCTTGGACAAATTACAGAGCATAAAACTTTGAGGCATGCTAATCAAACACATGTTATAATAGGAATTGTGGAAAAGTCTCAAGCTGTAGCTCTGGGAAGAACAAGAACCACCACCACCTCCCAATGACCTAGAAAAGAAGCTATAACCCAAGATCTTAGCTTATCAAAGAGGAGCTTGGTAGCAGGGTACCTATAAATCATTTGCTACCTCCAGGATAGAACAAAGAATGTAGAAATCCAAGAAAAGATTTGGTCTCCAACAGAACTTAAGAATCAATAAAATGTTATAGTAGCAGCAGGGCAAACAAGTAACATTGCAAGAGAAACATAAGTCATGCAAGAAAAACATTCCCCAAAAAAGAAAATACCCTGTAAATGCAAAACAGAAAACAGGTTTTTAAAATGGGGAAAATTTAAGACACAAGGCAGGAGGTAGAATATATTCAGGCAAAGCAGAAAACGTAGGATAAGATCCTGCTGCTGAGTGACTATATTTCTTTCCTAAGAGTAAGTAACCAACAAATGGGATGAGGAAATAAACACAGCCATGGCTCTTCGGCTTAGAAACGGAGATGAGCACTGACCCCTAAAGTCAGATACGACTGGCTTTCGAGCAAGGGAAACCTTACCTTTACTATGTTGCTGAAAAACAAGCATATGAGCAAATATGAGGGGGAGGAGATGACACAAGCGAGTAAAGAAATGTTCATATCTGCCCAAAAATATTGATAGGTTTGACATGGATTTATGTTGTGATATGAGAATTCACTGCAGTCACACTTTACTGGGAAGTCATAATGCAAACTGAGGCAGAATGAGTCGAAGTAAATTCTTCTTTACTTTAAAAAGAAATATTTATACAAGAATCCAAAATGATATAGGGGAGAAATAAGAAGATTCTATTGATCAAAATTTTCTCCAGTCACTAATGTCAGCACATTTCTGCAAACATCTTTTAATGCAATAAGATTTCAGACAATGTTTTTAATATTATGTTAGCTGGCAAAAACACTATTCAAACAAAAAGAAAAAGCAGGAGTGGATCTCCTTACTCTACTCATGGTGTCTAGCAGTTACATTAGTCACTGCTACGTTATGTTGGTGCAGGAGTTCTCAAGCTTTTAAAGCCAGGGACCAGGTCATGCTACTTCAGACAGTTTCAGGGGCCGGATGGCCATTTTGCCCTTCCTCTACCACATGGCACTTCCTGGTATGGAGGGGGTGAGGTCCCCACATTAAATGGTGCCGTGGGCTCCATCCGGCCCATGGGCCAAAGGTTGAGAATCCCTATAGGCATATGTAATTTTTAGGAATTTTCTTACTAGCATATTAAAGGACTGAGTTAAAACACTTCCATTCTAATACATGTTCCATAGCATTAATTTGATTTTTAATCCATGCTTTCCCCTGTGGGTGAGGGTACAGGGCCAGTATCATGTGTAGAAGCCTTCATTTAAAAATAAATTTCCTTCGACTATGCCAATTATTCAGTAAAGCATAAAATTACCTCAAAATATTACACCACCTAAATGCAATATTTAGTTTGTCAGCTAAAGAACTTATCTAATTAATAAAAAGGGGGGAAGTTATGTCACTAGCTTTTTCATATGCAGTCTCCATTCATTACACCTGGGTATGTGCCAAATACTAGACTACATTAATTGGAAAATTACCCAGAAGCTATGTCTGGTAGATTGAACTTCACACGTATGACTAGGCTGAATATCTGCTTTGTTGATAAACTTCTGGATTGCATATACAAGGACAAATGAAAAGTTAGGTTGACAAATGTAGAAGGTCTGGACCAGGTGTCTGGCTTACAGATGTCATCGAATGATGTGCTCCCCAAAAAAGGCAGTGCAGATGGCAACAGCTGCCCTTTGTTTGCTCATTTCTGGGTGACTCACATAACAGAAAAACATCACAAAATCATCATAAGCATAAATACAACATTATAAAGAAAGAAAAACATCATAAAAACATTGCAAAAAACTCATTCATTTATAAAGTCCATATGTTCAATTCAAGAGTCCATACCAACAAAGTAACCATCTCCACACAAATTGTGCCACACCCCAGGCGGGGCCTGGAGTACAAGTGACAGTGGCCCCTGCTGCTCTTCATCCTCTGGCTGATAGGATACTTTGGAAACATGGAATTTGACTCAAGGGATTCCAGATCTGCCAGCCCTTAGGGGGCAGCTGACAGGGTGCACAGACATTAAAATTACACAACAAAGAGCCAGCACCATACTAACAGAAAATGGCCGATTGACCAGGAAAGGTATCTTTGAATGCCTCTATAAGCATGCCTGCCACAAGTCCATGGAAACATCTGCAAACTTAGACAGTGCTGGCTCTTTGGCTATGAAACAGAGGTAAGCACTGAACCCTAGAGTCAGATATAACTGGCATTCAAGCAGGGGTGACCTTTACCTTTATAAGCAATGTTATAATTTTTTTAAAAAAATACTCCTGATGTAGTGCCACAGGTAGGCTGTCCCATAATGTGGTTGCCACCACAAAGGCTCTCTTCCTAGTTGTGGCCTTCCTTGCCAGCAGCTGGAGGTGGTAATGGGAGGGACTAGGGGAGGTGGGTAGATCTTTGGAAGAGTCATAACGAAGTTTGCAAGGTAACAAAGTCTCCAACCTTTTAGGGTTTTGTATTTATTTATACAGTAATACCTCGCATAACGAATTTAATTCGTTATGCAAGTTTGCTCGCTATGCAAGGTTGCTCACTATGCAAAACAAACAAAATTCCTATGGAAAAACTCGCATAATGAGCATTTCAATGGAGAAAACTCACATGGCGAAAAATTTTTCCCATAGAAACACTCGTTATGCGAGTTTTTCCATAGGGAAAGTCCGACTCACATAGTGAAAATTTTCTTTATATGCTCGTTATACGAGCTTTGACTGTATAATTCAAATTTATATAGCCACCCACTCACCACTTCGTGGTGATACAGTATCAAATAAATAGCAAAAACAAACACAGCGGGGGGGGGGGGGGGGAGTCAACAGTTTGAATGTTCAGGTAGGCAGTGAGGCACACACACACACTGGCCAGGTGGAACGAATCCGGGGGAAGAGACGGAGGCATCCTCAGCTGCCCGCACAGCCGGGGCAGTAGAGCAACTGCCCGCATGACTGGGGCTGCTTCTTCGGCTGGGGCTCCTGCCAACGGCCCTTTATTCCCCCCCCCCCGGGCAGATGAAATGAATCTGGGGTGACAGGCGTAACACCTTGTGCGTGATACAGTTTGCAACAGGGAGCCAGGGTAGCTGGGCCAAAGTTGGAATGACATGGTCAACCATCTTCATGCAGAAAACAACCAGGCCACAGCAATCTTGACCCACTGCAATCTCCATATCAAAGACAAAGGCAGCCACATGTAGACATCATTACAGTAGCTGATTGTCGAGATTACAATGTATGGGCCAGCATTGTCAGGGACCCTGTGTCCAAGAAGAGACACAGCTAGATGGGTGCAGATTTTGTCATGGTGCTGATCTGATGTTCCAAATAAAGCACCAGATCAAAAATAACCACCAAATTGTAGACCTGGTCCCTCAAAAGAATGGCAGGTTTTGAGCAAGACACACACCCCAGTTGGGCAGGCACCTATCCAAGTAACAGGGCCTCTATCTTGTTAGAATCAGTTTCAACTAGTTTGCCCTCATCCATTCCACTATCAAGGCTAGGAAGCCATCAAGACACTAGAGAGCATCCATTACAGAAGATATAAAGGGGACACAGAGTTTGTGTGTCACCAACATATTGACACCAAACTCCGAACCTCCAAATTACCCTCAAGTGACTTTACATATTAGGGGCAAAAACTCCATGCTTGTGAGACTTGTGTGGCTGTAACTCAGAAGAGTAGCGTGCCTTGGCAGGGCCCCGTATAAAAATCTTTTGGGGGCCCTTAGGAAGGGTAAAGATTTGTTTTGTTTACGCATGTTGGGGCCCCCCGTGACCCGGGGGCCCCGTATAATTGATACGGCAGATACGGCGGTAGCTACGCCTCTGCTGCAACTGCTTTATTTTATTAACTTGGATGGTAGTGGGGTTCCCACATTTTCAAACAATATGAAGACTGCAACAAAAGGTTAAGTGTAGAAAGAAAGTTGGACCTGTTTCAGTGAGACCATGAATTGTACTCCCTACCTTATCTTGCTCCAAAAGTCTGCAAAGGGGGTAAAAGAGTTTCTCTTTTATGGCAAAAGATTGAAACCCTGCCCTTTCTTAAGTCCTACTTTGTGGGCATTATTTGCACCTGTCTTACTAGATGTCATCCCAAAAACAAGGCAAGTCTTATAGATGATAGCACAAATGGAATAATGGCCAATAGATGTAGGGAAGGTGAAGTTTTCTGGGCCACTGCAGAAGTGTCATGTCTTAATGTAGCTTCTCAGACTTCTGATCAGCTAGAATAACACCAGATAGAACTCTACTTTTTTTTAAATGTAAACCAGGGCCAAAGAAACAGCCACAAACAGCTAGTAATAAGTGATAGTAACTCCAAAACAGCCTTTAGTCCTCAAACTTTTCATGGATGAATATGGTCCATATTAAATTTACTATGTTAACTGTACATTCCACTCTGAATTGTAATATGTTTAGCAAAGAACTCTTCTCTTTCAATTTCCTCTGTAGTAAAAGGTAAAAATCTCTCATTACTGTTACAGAACGAAAAAATAATAAATTGTCCATGAATTCGCTTGAGTCATCCTATCAGCTTAATTTTGAAGACACTATACCTTATAGGTCACAATTCATTCCTCACTGTCTCATTAATATAGTACACTGATTATGTTTGATGGCCTAGACATTCAAAATGCAGGCCCAAAGCCAAAATTGTATAATTTTATTTCACAACTATAATTTCTTCAGTGTACTGAAAATGAAATTTTCTAATCAAAGGTTAAGTTACATACATGTATATTATATACCGTATTTTCCGGCGTATAAGACAACTGGGCGTATAAGACGACCCCCCAACATTTCCACTCAAAATATAGTTTGTTATATACTCGCTGCATAAGACCCACCCCCTCTTCCGCACACCTTCCGCACACCAAATAAAACGTAAAAGAACATCAGATTTGATTTCAACATGTTAATTTATATTCAAATGCTTATGACATGCAGAAAAACTGTCACAAGGCTGTATGTTATCAAACATGTACAGTAAATATAAAACAGTGCAAGTGCAAAGTGGTACTTATTTATCTACCATATATACATGAATATAAGCCGACCCGAATATAACCCGAGGTACCTAATTTTGACCTTGAAATCCAGGAAAATAGATTGACCCGAGTATAAGCCAAGAGTGGGAAATGTAGCAACTGCTAGTTTCAGTAATTAAAATACAGTAATATTAATTATTTTATTGATTTTTTTTAGAACTGTACTTGCACCACCCACCAGTGGTGGCGCTGCAGGTAAAGTGGGTGGGCAGGTCAATTGCACTGAGGCAGGAAGTGTTGCTCTAGCCTAGCCTCTTGCTTCCCCTGCAAAGAAGAAGCATGGCTTTTTCCTTTTTCCCCCACCAGTTTGAAATGGAGACACAATTGTAATGTAGAGCTTCTTTCTTCATCTGGATGGTATGTAGAATGAGGTGGGCGAGCATCAGGAGGCCACTATGGGCAGCTATGTCTATCCCAACTGAAGTGCACCCGGTGTATAAGACGACACCGCCCGCCCCCCCACTTGGAGGCATGTTTTTCAGGGTGAAAAAGTCGTCTTATACACCAGCAAATATGGTACGTGCTTACACTATGTACATACACAATCTAGTTATGAATATGAGAAAGTTTAGAAGTTCGGGCTGCTACAAAATCAAGTGGGAAAGCATAAAAAAATAATGTAAGTTGCCATGTTTATTTTACTCATGCTGTGGGAAGAAGCTGGCAAGGAAGGTGTTTATTTTAAAATTATCACCCCATTTACAGGATTTTAAAGCCAAGGGTGAAGTCAGGTCACAGAAAAAGGAAATAAGTTAATGTGTAGCAAGCACTATGTTACCAGTTCTACTTTGCTAGTTAAACAGCCTCAACAGTAGGTTACCAGTGCGTCATTGGGATTCCAGTGCAGAGTCCACCATAAGTAGCAATGAAAAGGCGACATTAAAAGACATTTAGATTACATGTTTGGGTGCAAGTATCCATGAGATCAGCAGAACATCTAAATATCAAGGAACTTTTTTTAAAGGGAGTTGTTGAAGCAGATTTAAAATTACACAAGTAACAACATTTAAAGTGGAAAGGAAGGAGAGAAATAGAGGTGGAATTGCATAGATACATAGATGTTTAAGGAGCCAATGGAGCCAATGATCAGTCCCTGCCCTTATCGAAAAGCATGCTGGCACAGGCCATAGTAACAAATAGAGATGCACTAGTATAGAACAACACAACAACCTGGGGGCATCTACCATGACAAACACAGTGATACTTAAGATATGATGACATAGTATTTCAAATAATTTGACATTTTATTTATTTATGCATGTAATTATTTGTTATCAGATGTATATTTCACCATTTTTTTCTAAAACGTGGGACTCAGACAGCCAGGAGTGAAATAAAAACAAGTTAAGTATAATTCAAACATTAAACAGATTAACTGAATCTACACACCCTATCTTAAAAGGAAATTAAATACACATCAGTAAGGAATGGGGAAGGACAACAGCATCTGCCCAAATTAAAAGACAATTTCATTGCAATCCAATTTAAGTACAAAAGGCCTGCCTCCATGTAATGTTTGCCAGCATTTCTTGTTCTGGTACTCTGCCAGTTCATACCAATGACAACCGTAAAACCAAGACTGGACTATGAACAAGCCAGGAATTACACACGTTAAAAGGAGCAGTTTAAATGTATGTTTTAACATCCATCATCTAAATCAGTATTTCCCAACCTTTGTTTGTTAGACTTCAATTCCCAGAAGCCTAAGTCAGTACATTGGCTAATCAGTGCTTAGGGGAATTGACTTAGGCTTCTGGGAATTGAAGTAAAAAAAGGTTAGGAAACATTGATCTAAACCCATTTTATGCTGAGCATGGGCTACACTGTTATAGTAAAAGAAACTAATAGGAGAGGGATGTTTAAAACAAGAGAAACTGTTCAGTTTCTCATGCAAGGAGAAATTTAAAAAAAAAGATGAAAGGAATTGCTACATATTAACCTAGATACAGTACAGAAAAGTGAATTCACAATTAATTTGGGTCCAGAGAAAGAGCACCACAGAAAACCAATAATCCCGCAACCTGTAAAAATGTACTGATGTTCTTCCCCAATCACTGTGTGCATCTCAGATCTCTAAAATTAACTGGAGATTAACAAGCTGAAAAGAAAGTACCCTAAGTCTGGCAATGATACTATGGCAACTACAGTTGTAACTCGCTTAAAGAGCATAATGCGTTCCACAGGATTGTTCTTTAAGCGAGTTTGTTCTTTAAGTGAAACACCATTGTAAGTGACCAATTGTGTGTGTGGCGGGGGGGGTTGTAAACCCTGATTTATTTGTTAAGCGAGTTTTTGGTTGGTTTTATTTGTTAAGCAAAGCGAACATTCAGAGAAAATTCTGCTCTTTAAGCGAGTTACTCTTTAAGCGAAACACTCTTTATGTGAGGTTTGACTGTACCTTCAAGTCTGGGCACGTATCAGACCCTGAGAGAATGGATGGATGGCTTCAGATGCTAAAGAAAACAAGAACCATCACCCTCACAAACCCCTCACTGTCTCCAGCAATGGAGATCAATCCACCTGTAACTTTGGATTCAAACACCTTGATAGCTGGTAAAATTCTTACTTACAGAGTCACACCATTTTTAAAAAAGTTGCTGGCTACTTCAAAAGACATTTGTGCTTTATAGATTGGTTTTGCTTTTCTCCCGTCATATCAGATTTTGTTTTTATTCAGCACAGCTGGGTTTCAATCAGACTGAATGATCAATAGCTGAACCTCAACCTATTAACATATGTTAATAAAACCATAGTATCATGCCCTGGCCAGCCTAGGCCTTATGACTTGTAGGACTTTTAGGTCTTGGACTCTTTTGCTGTCAACTTGTTGAACTTTTTAGATGATTTTAAAAAATGTTTTATGATGGTAGTTGGTTTGTGATGTTTTGACTTATGTGATGTTTTTGATACTATGTTTTTTTCTATTATTGTATGCTAATTGTATCTTATTTTATTGTATTGTGATATATGTATAATGTATTAGATGTGGTATTGTTGTGAGCTGCCCTGAGTCATACTGTCGCATGGGTGCACCCCCCGGCCCAACCCCCGACCCAAGTGCCGGTCCCATGCTACAATCTGCCTGCCTCTTCGGAAAGGGCAGTGGGGATTCCACATATGGAATCCCCACTGCCCTTTCCAAAGAGGCAGGCAGATCACCTCCTTGTTCCCTTTCCACTTCCAAAAGGGAACAGGGCTTTTTTAAAACATGCAATCAATGCATTGTACTTGGACCAAGTCTCATCTTTACTAGTGTAGTAGAAAATAGAGTAATTGGCAATTTAGCAGTTATTTACATTTGTGAAATGCACTTAGCTTATTGCAGACATGAAGATTAAAACTCTACAGTTGGAAAAATGAAATTCAAGAATCCTTACAGAATACACCTGTATATGATATTCTTTGTTCAGCAGCAGCAAAAGCAATAGACATTATGAAATAATAATTAACAGGCTCAAGGGTTATGTAGCAATAAGATCCTATTTTCTGAACTTTAGACCTGAGAAGGGAACATGTCTAGGCAAATATCTAGCATTGCTATTTATAGACCATGGAATGGGAATTACCCTCCCTTAATAAATATCAAACAAGCTTACTCCTGTGGAATCTTACTAACTTTTAAAATTCAGCTACAAAGTCAATTTCTGCTGAAACTGAATTATTTCAGATAAAATAAATGGACTATGTTTAGTTTCCAATGGGGAAGAGGGAAAGAACAGAAAAGAAATTTGCATTGTTTACTTGAATTTAGAATTTATACCTTTTTCCCAAAGTTATATACATTCATTACAATTATACTGAGGATGTTATGGGTTGATAAGAGGAAAATCAAGTTCAACCTCTGATCTGTCCCACAACATTAAAAACTTCTCTGAAGTCTGTTTCTACTCTCCAAAAAAGCAGAGAATAGAACAAGTAATACTACTCAATTTATTGCCTTATTCAGCAGACCAAACATCAAGATTATTCAACCACTATATTATCAATCATATCAAAATGACTTTAAACATGTTGTGTAATTCCATTATTAGATGGCAAGCAAACAATGTGCAGGGAGGGAACTGTTTTCACCTTCCATATCCTGCCAATCTATTCATTTAGCAATCAGTTTTGTTAATTTTCTTTAAAAATTAATAAAAATGTTTTTTAAAAAAAGCTCTTCAAAAGACCCACACAGCTGGTCCTCCTCTTGCATAGCAAGATAGGAAAATTATTTTAACTGGTAGTATTCACAAAGCAAAATCCTGTTTGAGATCATTTCATAGAAGACTACCCATAAAATAGCCTGTTTCACAATATATCTGTACACTGTTTTCTGATCATCAGAGGAAAGTAGTAGAAAATTACTGAAAAAAATTACAATGCTGATCACTGATTTTTTTCAAGCCTGAAGTTCATCACTGCATGACAACATCAGCTCTCACATAAATCCATAAAACTCATGTTAGGGAAGCATGTTTTTAATAAAAATGTCAGAAACATAACACAATTACTATTGCAACATAAGAGATTATTTCTGTGAGAAAGAAAGACATTCACAACAAGAATCAGTTTATTAGAATGCTGAAAATGTTCAATTTTTTTTTTTTTACAATAACTAACTCCACAAGGGCAGCTGTCTTCCCAGCGTGAAGTCTGAGTGACTGGAAACACAAAAGCTAATAAAAACACCAGAGCAATCTTAGACGTCTTGGCTGAACTGCACCAACCATCTGTGCTACCAAAAAACATGGGATTTCCACAAGATTAATGATCATAGAGGTTATATTTCAGCTGGATTGAAAGGTAGTGGGGACAACAGTAGGAGAGATGAGTCATAAGATTGTTTTACATTACTTAGTATAACAAATCTATATTTTTTTACTAGCTGTGTGAGAAACACCCACTTGTTACAGCTACTTTAATCATTCTAGTGTAATTTATGAAAGACATTAGAAGCCCGGAGTTGTCAAGAAAGTTCTATGCAAGATTGCCTATCTTGAAGAAGCAAATTCACCCAGGATGGTAGACTGTCAGTTATTAACCACTCTACAGGGAGAGGGGTAGAATCCCTTTTTAGATTAGCAATGCACAGAACTCTTGAATTAAAACAGAAACACACATTATATTACTTCAACACAATATCTATTTTCAGATAGCTCCTTTAAAGCTTGGAATCAAATTACTTCTAAAGATCACTTATCTCCAAATGTACCTGCTCTTGAAAGTGTCAAAATTCCTGACTGAATACACGTTAGCTGAGATGCAAGAGGTGGCACTCCAGTTTTGTAGTGCTTTCCCAGAAATTTCAACTGATGTTTATTTTGACTACTGTACTTTGGGTTGCTATATAAAGATCTCACTACACTCCTGGACATTTTATTTTATAGCACACCCAGGGCTTTTCAAGCAAGGAGCCACGAGTCTCACATATGAGGTTCACAAATAAAGAGGGTCACATCAATTGACACAAAGTAAACTTTTTCCTCTGCCATAAAATTTAAGAGTACTTATAATTCTAAAAATTACTAGTTAAAAAATCTCCTGTATTTTATAATAAAATAAAAGTTGAGTGAGTGCATTGCTAAATTTGCATTTGATTGACTGCTGCTCTGCAACTCTCACTGAAAAGCAAGATACACAACTTGCTGTTGTTCAGTCGCACAGTCGATTCTGACCCTTTGCAACCCCATGGACCACTGTCTGCCAGGCACTTCTGTCCTCCACCATCCTCCTCAACTCACTCAGCTCTGTGCCCATTGTCTCTACAATACCATCTAGCCATCTCATTTTTGGCCACCCCTTCTTCTTTTGCGCTTCACCCTTCCCAGCATCAAGGCTTTCTCAAGTGAATCCTCTCTTCTCATTTGATGTCAGAAGTACTTTAGCTTCATCTTCACTATTTGACCTTCTAAGGAGCAGTCAGGGTTGATTTCTTCTAAGATTGACCTATTTTTCTCCTCGCTGTCCAGGGGACTCGCAAAACTCTCCTCCAACACCACATCTCAAAGGAATATATTCTATTGCACTCAGCTTTCTTAATGGTCCAGCTCTCACAACCATACATTGCCACCGGGAATACCATTGCTTTGCCTAGACGAATTTTTGTTTGCAATGTGATGTCTCTACTTTTCATTATGTTCCCCAGGTTTCTCATCGCTTGCCTCCCAAGAATCAGTCGCCTTTTTATTTCATGGCTGCAATCACCATCTGCAGTGAGCTTTGATCCCAAGAAAGTAAAATCTGTCACTGCTTCTACTTCTTCCCCATGTATTTTCCAGGGACTAATAGGGCCTGTTGTCATTATCTTGGTTTTCTATATATTGAGTCTCAAGCCAGCTTTTGCACTCTCTTCTTTCAACCTAATCAGGAGCTTTTTTAAGTCCTCCTATCCTTACACAACTACACTTACTAAATGGCTGTGATAGTTTTATTTCTGAAACTCATATCCTCCATTATCAATATTAATTGGCATTCCAAAGGTGCTCTATAAACAAACATCCAGTAGCATAGAAATACATTGGTAAATCAACAAAGTATCAATCAATCAATCTTTATTACGGTCTGAGACCAGAATAGAACAGCAGAGGGAACAGAAGTTAAAATGGGAGTACAGTAATACCCCGGATAACGTTTACCTTGGATAATGCTAAAATCGCATAACGTTAAGTAATCTGGGGAGGAGAATTGAATCGAATAACGTTAAGGTCCTATGGGATGTATCAGATAACCGCTAAAGCCTGTGTGGTTACAATGTATCTCTATGGAGCTTTAACATTATCCGATACATCCCATAGGATTTTAACATGCATCGGATAACACTAAAAATCGGATAACACCAAGACTTGTGGAACCAAGTCTTAGCATTATCCGAGGTATTACTATACTAAAATATATAAAGAGACAATAGTTGAAATGGGGGTGCTTAAAAGGGGGCATTTCTGCTCTGGCATTGAACAGCAGAGGGAACAGAAGTTAAAATAGGGGTAGTATAATATGTCATAGACAAAAGTTAAAATGAGGGTAATATCAAGGTTGATATCAAGGTTGATGACTAGTTTTGAAATCACTAATGAGATACTTTCAACGTTTGACTACATACATAACTTCTTAATCCATATATTCATACTAACCAATTTAACTTTAGAATGTATTACTTTGTATTGTGATAATATGTATGAGTGGGGAAAATACTGGCGTAGAAACTGGCAAACCACATCATGAATTTTGCCAAGAGAACTCCATGGACAGGGACAGAAAGCTAAACAAAAAGGCAAAATAGATGGAACAGGAGGTTGAGCCCACCAGGTCAGCAGATGGGGTAGGGGACAGGATAGTGGGAAGAGAAATATGATGTGTCAGAGAACAATACTGCACAGGAACATGGAATGTAAGATCTATGAATCAAGGCAATCTGGAAGTGGTAAAAATTGAAATCGAAAGAATAAGCATTGACATATTGGGAACCAGTGAGGTAAAATAGACAGGGATGGGCGAATTCAGCTCTGGAAACCATCATTTCTACTACTGCAGACAAGAAAATCTTAGAAGAAATGGAGTGACGATAATACGTAGTTAATAAAAGGGTGAGAAAAGCAGTAATGGGATACCATCTAAAAATCACAGAATGATCTCAGAATGATCCAAACAAAACCATTCAATATCACAGTAATTCAAGTCTATGCACAAACCACTGGTGCAGATGAAGTCACAGCTGACCAGTTCTATGAGGATCTACAACACCTCATAGAACAGACTGTTGGACTTCAGCCGTCTCTGTAAGGGCCTTCCCCTTTATGCTCCTGAGCATACGCTCATTTCTGGAACATATTTAACCCTTACCTTTCACCTTTGAGAGAGCTGAGCCACTTTAAGGAACTCTTACTATGCTCAGGCAGTAAGGCAGTTGAGCAAAGAGCAAAACAAGGGAGGCTTCTTCTAGTAGCGTAGCATAGGTGTGTGTGCTAATCAAAGAACAACAATCTTCAAAGAGAAACAGCTGCTTTATTCTTCCGGTTCACGTAGCAAAGTCCATGGAAAAAAACATAGATTAAAAGGTCATAACAAGAATCAGTCCAATAAACAGTCCAGGTTCATTAGGTAATCATAGTGAAAAGAAAAGAGAAAATCCCACAAGCCAAACTGAGGTCTTAAGCCATTGATATCCAGAAACAAACTAACTTCTCTGCAAAATGGAGAATTTGCAGTCAGGTGGGTTATTCATAGCCAATCAGGTAACAGAGAAATATATTCTCAATCAATGGATTGTTGACATACATGTGGAGACAAAACATGAACACTGGCCAAAACATGGATGAAAAACAAGCTGTCTCGTGACATGAGTCTATGAGACAGAGAGGGACAAAGGATTTCTGAGGCCTATTTATGAGGCCTAACTAAAGACTACAATTTCAAGCCTTGGGAAAAATGAGGAAATATGTCGTTTCCTGACACAGACACCAAGAAATGATGTCCACATTATCATAGGAGATTGGAATGCCAAAGTAGGAAATCAAAAAATAAATGGAATAACAGGCAAGTTGGTTCGTAGAACACAGAATGAAGTAGGGCAAAATATTGATAAGAGTTCTGCAAGATAACGCACTGGTCATAGCAAACACCCTCTTCCAGCAACACAAGAGGCAACTTTACACATGGACATCATCAGATGGCCAACATCAAAACCAGATTGATTACATACTCTGCAACCAAAGATGGAGAACCTCAATACAGTCAGCAAAAACAAGACTTGGAGTAGACTGTGGTTCAGATCATAATCTACTGATTGCAAAACTCAGGCTTAGACTTTTAAAAAAAAGGGAAAACAATTAGACCTAGATAATATCCCTAAGGAATACACAGTGGAGGTGTGGAACAGATTTAATGGCTTAGACTTGATGGACAGAGTGCCAGAAGAATTATGGACAGAGGTGCAGGACATCATGCAGGAGGCAGCAAGGAAAACAATACCAAAAGAAAAGACATGTAAGAAAGCAAAGTGGTTGTCAGATGAGGCTATTAAAATAGCAGCGAAAAGAAGGAATGCAAAAGGCAAAGGAGAAAAGAAAAAATTCAATCAATTAAGCACAGAATTTCAAAGAAAAGCAAGGAGAGAGAACGAAACAAACCTAAATGAGCAGTGCAAAAGAAATAGAGGAAAACAACATAAGGGATAGGACTAGCAATCTTTTTTAAAAAAAATTGGGGTAGTCAATAAAATGTTTAAAGCAAAAATGACCATGATAAGGGACAAAAATGGGAAGGAGTCAGCTGATCCAGATGAGATAAAGAAAAGATGGCAAGAATACACAGAGGAACTCTACAAAAAGGACCATAATACCCGATAATCACAATGATGAGAACATTGAAATTGAACCAGACATCCTTGAGAGTGAAGTCAGAAAGGCCCCAAAAAGCACAGCAAACAACAAAGATAGTGGAGATGATAGTATCCATGTTAAATTTTTCACAGCCCTAAAAAATGATGGAATCAAACTATTGCATTCTATATGTCAGCAGATTTGGAAAACAAAACAATGGCCACAGGATTGGAAAAGATCAGTATACATTCCAATCCCAAAAAATGGTAATGCCAAAGAATGTTCAAATTAGCGAATTGCACTCATCCCACATGCTAGCAAGGTTATGCTCAAGATAATACAGGATAGACTGCAACAGCACACGAAGAGAGAATTACCAGAAGTGCAGACTAGGTCTAGAAGAGGCAGGGGGACTAGAGACCACATTGCCAACATATGGTGAATGATGGAGAAAACAAAGGAATATCAGAAACAAGTCTACTTCTGTTTCATTGATTACACTAAGGCCTTTGACTGTGTGGACCACATCAAAATGTGGCAAGTAATTAAAGAGATGGGAATACCAGAACACCTTATAGGCCTCATGAGAAATCTGTACATGAATCAAGAAGCAACAGTTAGGACAGAATACGACATGACAGAGTGGTTTGGAATAGGAAAAGGAGTAAGACAAGGCTGCATTTTATCACCCTGCTTATTCAACAGCACGTATAATGCACAATGCAGGGATGGAGGAATCACAATTTGGGATCAAAATTGCTGGAAGAAATATCAACCATTTGAGATATGCAGATGACACTAACCTAATGGCAGACAGTAAGGAAGACCTAAAGAAGCTCCTGATTAGGTTGAAAGAAGAGATTGCAAAAGCTGGCTTGAAACTCAACATCAAGAAAACCAAGATAATGGCAACAGGCCCTATCAGTCACTGGAAAATAGATGGAGAAGATGTAGAAGCAGTGACAGATTTTACTTTCTTAGGAAAGCTGAGCGCAGAAGAATAGATGTTTTTGAGATGTGGTGTTGGAGAAAGGTTTTGAGAGTCCCCTGGACAGCGAAGAGAACAAATAGGTTGACCCTAGAAGAAATCAACCCTGACTGTTCCTTTGAAGGTCAAATAGTCAAGATGAAGATGAAGTACTTTGGACATCAAATGAGAAGAGAGGACTCACTTGAGGAAGCCTTGGTGAGGGGAAAGGTGGAAGGCAAAATAAGAAGGGGGTGGCCAAAGATGAGATGGCTAGATGGTATTATAGATGCAATGGGCACAGAGCTGGGCAGGTTGAAGAGGATGGTGGAGGACAGGAGTTCCTGGAGGGCAGTGGTCCATGGGGTCGCAAATGGTCGGAACCGACTGTGCGACTAAACAACAACAACAGCAACAACAACAAGGTGCATTTCTGCTTAGAGTTAAGGAGAAGTAAAATTAGTACTGTACATAGATCACTAGTGTTACAGTTACTACTAAGCCCAGTGGTGGGCATCAGCAGGTTCGCACCAGTTCACCAGAACTGGTAGCAGAAATTCAGGCTGGCCCCGTCCATCCAAGTTTTGAAATAAAGTATTCTAATTTGGGTGCAACACAGGGCTTTCCCCCTGGCCACCCCCACCATAATATGCCCACAGTGTGGTAGTAAAAATTTTAGGAGCCCAATACTGACTAAGCCTATTCTGTGGAGCAAGTATATTAATCAAGAAAGTACAGTAGCCTAGCACTGGCAGTGGGAGTGGGGAGACAGCACTGGAGAAATACACAGGATGCAATGACCACAAAGGTAAAAGTAAAGGTTGCCCTTGCTCGAAAGCCAGTCATATCTGAAACACAATACTAAAGAGAAAATTTAAAAAATAGTTTAAAGGAGACTCAAAATAGTTAAAATTAGGTTCTTAAAAATCATTTACCTGGGAAAAAAATGTGAAGCCAGAATGACAGTAATATAAATGGCAGAAGAACCCCCACTCTGGTCAAGGAATTCCATGACCAGACATATGGACATAAAGGGCAGATGCTGCCAAATCATCTTATATTTTAATAGTAAGATACAAACAGAAGAGCTTTAAGTTAAAATATCCATGCATACTTGTAGTGGTAAAGAAGATGACAATTTAACATACTATTTGTGCCCATTTTTAGTGGAAAAAACACTTTTGGCTAATATGATGACAGTTTGATATTCTTCTTCAACTTACCCTTCTTAAGCATATGATTGAGTGTATTCTGGGACAGCGATGTTAAGCATTCCTAAATAACATATATTTTCCTAGCATTTTCAATTGTATGTCCAGTTCGATTGAGATAGAAAGACTGATTCACTGGTCCTGCTGATTGATCTCCATATGGATACTGAAACATGAGAATACAGTACTGCTCTTTAGATTTCACTGGAGAGTTCAGTCACTTTTGATAGGGTAGCTCATGTTATATTTTCAATTGTTTAGAATATTTGCTAGGTGTCTTGGTACATCTTCTTCCAGCTGTTATCGATCTCCTACCAAAGGCTGGATATCATTATGACTATACTGACTTTGGATGTGCCAGCTCTAAACAATGCATTTGCATTGTATCCAAATCAGTCTGCTAATATCCTAAGCCAATTTCTTCTTCTTCCTGCACATCTCCTCCCACTGATTTTATCTTGAATAATCAGCTGTAGCAGACTATATAGTGGAACCTCAACATATGAATCGTACTACTTACAAAAAAATCAAGATACGAATGGAAATCGGGGGGGGGGATCAGTTTTGAGATACAAATTTTAAATGTTTTTTCAAGATACAAAAAAGTTTCAACAGCTTAAGAGTGGTGGGGTGTTGAAGGGGGGAGGCTGCATACTGCCAAACAACTGGCTGTTGGCTGCTCTGTTCCCCCCCCCATCCTCTCTCCTCTCCCTTCCCCAGCTGGTTAGAGGAGGGGCTGTTCTTAGAGAATCGCCCTTTCTCTCCCTCACCTCAATGGATCTCCCCAGCTGAGGGTTGGGGGAGAAAAGACCTTTTTTGACTTTTTTTGACACCTCAGGAACAGTTTTTTTGTTTTCAATGCATTCCTATAGGAAATCATGGTTCAACATATAAATTTTTTGAGATGCGAACTCCCTTGAGGAACAAATTAATTTCATATATCGAGGGATTACTGTACATTTAATTTCTCAGCTTGTCACTCTAGATTTCTGGATTTTGTGTTTTATGATTTCCTCATTTTATTATTCTTTTTGATATCTTTTCTCAGTCAAATCCTTAGCATCTTATGGTAAAACCACATTTGAAAACCTTTACTTTTTTATAGTTGCTTCTACTGAAGTCCACAAATCTATGCCATACAACAAGACCCAAACACACAGCACCATGCAATTATCCATCTCAAAGACAGTTTCAAGTTTTTGCTGCACATTACATTCTTCATTCTATGATATCAAGGATATCACTATTTGGCCGGGGGGGGGGGGAGGGCATGGCAATCCACTGTTCACTCAATCACTACATGACAGCAGCTTCACTTCTTTTAGTCCTGCTGAAACCATGAGACAACTTCTAAAGACCTGCTACAAGGAACAGTGTAATTGTTGCAAATTTAATAGTAACAAAGGGGAAATGTAAAGTTTCAACAAAGGGTGCAAAACAAGACTCTAATTCAAAGCAAAGAGAGAAATGAGTAAAAAGCAAGTGAAATGACCCGCTAAGCATGATTCCAAAGCCAAATTTTAAAAAAACCAAAGAAGTTAAACAATTTCTGTTAAACCAAAGAAGTTGAACAATTGCTGTTCTCATGATTAATGGTGCCAAACAGAAATTGGAACAGGGCTTTCTATGCCCACAGTTGCAATATTAGCAAAAATAAAATAATCACATTTACATCCCATCCTGGCACACTGACTTTTCTAGCATTAAAATTGCCAACATGGGGCTGCCAGTTTCATTCTCTGGATAAATTTATCAGCTAGAGACAAATATGAAAGAAATTTATCAGAAATTAATTCCTCCAAAACGAAGAACAACTTTATGGGGGGAGGGGAGACTAATAGTTAGATAAGTAATGTAGGTTGTTCAAGTGACAGATTTTTTTATTCAGCTAAGCCTAGCATTTCTCCTGAGAATACAGAGCAAAGTACTTAAAAACCAATTTTAAATTCTTAAAACACACTTTATTGATTTTAAGATAATTTCCATTGATTTATTCATTTGTGTAAAATCCAAGTTGGTGCCATGTTAGACTTTGTATAAAAATGTTTGAAAATGCTTATCTCCTTTAATTAAGCATTCCAGTGTATGTTACTATTTATTGTGTTAAGAAATCCAGACTTAATACTTTCCTAAAAGTTTATATAAAACAAAGAATCTCTTACTAGATAGAAAAGCACAAGCTTGAACTCAATGTTGCCCCAAAGTGGTATGCTTCTGTTAAGCTGGTCACACAAACAGCATCACTTCATTTCAGTTTTTTCATGACTAATGGGATGAAATAAATATTTATCTATTTAATTTGTGCCTTTCCCTTTCATATGTTCCAGGTCTTTCTTTACTGCAGTAATTGTGAGTTACTACAGCAAGGACTTAAAATCAGCAACTGTGTAATTCTACAGTTGACATTCATGAGATCTGTGGAGCTTTCAGCTATTTGAAGAATGGAATCACAACTAGCAAAATGGTAGCTATTAATATTATGGTACTGCTATTAATATTATTGCATTTGTGAGCACAACCATAGCCACTTTTTGGCACTGCTTCAAGTATTGCAGACTTTCATGGATTAAGGTGCACAATTTCAGCCAGCTGAAGGTTTCATAGACCAGAAAAGTAATAATGTTATAATATCCCCTACTATGGAGGCATACACAGAGACAGCTAGTTTTTCTGAATGATCACATATTTCAATGGTATGGTCAATTCAGAATTACTTCACCTTATGACATTAATCCATCCTCTCAGTCTCAGACAATTTCACCATTGCACACTGAATATATTAATGTTTTCCTAGAAGTCTAAGATCCAATCTGACAACCACAGGTTGCTGCAATATATTGCTTATGAATTTCTGAAGGATGAGAAGAAATTACCTCTCAAAATTTGTTTGGGGAAATTCCTGGAATCATTTCAAATTTAAGATACTTTGATGGTGATTCGACTAATCTCTCTTCTCGAGGAATAGAAAGAAAAGAATTTGGCTTGAGCCTTGGTACAGATGGAAAGAGGCAGCATGTGGAGCTTTGAAGCAGCTGCCCAATGCATGAGGCAAGGGACTATGAAACCTTTAAGGCCCAACCCAAACACTGTTTCCCATCTCTTCTGCCAGAGTAGCAATCAAGAATCACGACGTAGCAACAGAACCTGAATAGGATGGGCGGGGAAACACTCCCCTCCACCCCATAAACCTGCAGAGTCAGCAGAGCACATTGAAGGCAGAAGGTTGCCATCGGGGCTCCCAGCACCACACCACCCCCCACAGCCCTGTTCTGGATGGCTCGTGACCTGGTGGTTGGAGACCTCTGCCATAAACCACAATACTGAAATTTGCAGGATTCTTTTAAAAATCAAATCTCTAGGTCTTGAAGAAGCAGAGATAAAAGACAAATATGCAAACACTATTCTGTCTAGACATTTTGCAAAAATCAGCATAGTCCTGCCTTCCAGAGCTTTTGAACAATGAATTAAGTCAGACCAATAATTAATAAAACAAAAAAAACTGTTTCGGAAAGGATCTTGCTAACGCACTACCATGTTTACTTAAACTTTGATACATCATCATTGTCGGCCACAACTCGATCCAAGCATACGTTTTTTTCCTGCACCAGTGCACCAGGAGGCCTGGTCTTGGAGGCCAGCTCATTCTGGGCCACCTTCACCCTCCGAGGCAAACAGGAAAAATTCTACTGGCAAGAATTTAAGGTGGATTCCAGCTTGCCATGAAGTGGCCCATACACTATGATCCTGGAGCCATCTCCTGCAGCACATAAGACATGCATGAAATCAGACATGCAGGATTTAACACCTGGACTGCAATGGACTGTCACAGCCATTGCAGGAGAATATCACCAAGGTGCACCTTCATAGCCAGTCCATGTGGCATGGCCTCTTCCACCTCCATGACTGATGGGAATCAGAGTTCCTCCTCTACTCATTTTGCCGATGGGCCCAATAAGATGGTTTCCAGTGGCATTTCCTCCACTGAGGGGGACAATCACCTCACCTAAACGGGCTCATCTGCCTGTAAGCCATTGGTCCCTTTAGGGAGTCGGGTTACTTACCACTGCCCAACACTCAGCATTGAGCCGCTGGCTGTACGGTCTACTCCATTACTGTAGCGGGATGTCCACCCAGATAATTTTGATACATGACATATCAAGATATAGGATTCTGTTTTAATCTTTTTATAAATTTTAAGGTTTTAAGATTTTAAATACCATTACTATATTAGATTTACTTGTGATGTCAATTTCATGTTGTAAGCCGCCCAGAGTCGGGTATACCCGATTGGGGCGGGGTAGTAAATGTGAGTTAATAATAATAATTCTGAAAAACTCCTTTAAATGTGACAATCTTATTGGTAATAGACTTGTTATGTGAACACATACACAAGAACAAGAAACCGCTGCACAAATTTCTCATTCAATCTATTTACTGAAGCCCGAGTAGAGAGAGGGCAGGTTGTCTTGACAGTCTGAAATAACTGTATGCTCTGCGGTGGTTTGTTCAGCTCCCTCTGCTGGTCTTCCTTTGCATTTTACTTTTGGCTGCAGATCCTAGAAAAACCATTTCACATAATTCCTTTCAGACTTAATCAAGCCCTTTAACTGATGGGCTTGAATGGTCTGACTAGCAGGAGCTTCAAGAATGCTAGGAGAGAAGTAGTTGTTCTCCACTCTGCCCAACTTGCTGATTGGATTTCCTCTGTCTCTCTCATATCAAGTGTGTTTATTTACAATGGTAGGTGGAAACAAAGCAAATATATGCAGAAATATAATGAGAAGTTGGAAGGGGAAAGGATTGTTTTGTTCAAAGTATTCTGCTTGCCACAATGTGTGCAAATGTGAACTGGCAATCAATTTATCGAATAAAGCTGACACAGAAAACCATCTATAAATGGAAAGTTTTTAGAAAAATGAAAACAAATGCTCAAATAATAAAGTAACTTGTCCTGTCAGATCTGTTTCAGTACACAGACACTGTACAGGCAAAAGAAAGTGAAATAAAGCTAGCTGCATTTTCAGTGGGACGTACTTTGCCCATAAATGTGATATAGTATCTCTCATAACTTGTTCAAAGTGGGGGTAACCAAGAGACCTGATTTAAAAAAAAATGAGTCAAGATAAACCAATGGATTATAAATATGTATAGAAATCAGAGTTCATGGGTGACTGTTGTATCCCTTTGCTTCTTTCGTGTCCCAATCAAATGCTGGATTGCCAAAATGAAGCCACTTTCTGTTGTATTAGCGCCGTTGTATTAATGTGTTTCTTAAAAATTCCTCAAATCTACAGGATTTTTCTTACAGTTGTACTTAACTTTGAGCATAGAGACTTCGCAACACTACTTCCTAAATCACTCATCAGCACTCTTTGAGGGAGAAGTATTCTGTTGTGGAACAGCAATTGCTCTTACAAAAAATAATTCAGAAGTCCAGGATTTCAGTACAGGCTGCCCACCAAAAATCAAATTAGTGATCAAAAACAAAAACAAAGATAAGACATCTTCATCTTTCTGATTCATCTTTTATTTCTTATTTAATGATCTGATTTATTTCTCTAGAGTTCTCACACACCACACCCAGACACATTTCAGACATACTTCACCTGATAACACGGTTTGAAGATTGTTAACATTTCTACACAGTGGTTTCTTGCCAGCAAATGGTTTAGCAGCTTGGCACAATTTTTAAGACTGTGTAGTTGGATGGAACAAAGGCTCTCAAGGGAGGCAGATGAAGAAGTGACAGAAATTCAAGGGATAACTACCCTGAACTCCCAAAGGTACTAGTGAGACCAACACCTTCCACCCAACATCACTTCCTACTTTAAATTTTTTTAAAAAACTAATCTGCCAGACAAGAAAAAAGGTCCAATTATCATACTAAATTGATTAATCAGTTATGTACCATCAAGGTTTCCTAAGTACAAAATCTTCACAATTGATTTAGCAGTCTCTCCTGCTGGTGGTGTTTTGAGACCATAGAGCTTGCCCAAGGCTATCTTCTCCCTCAACTCCTGGCTATAGGAGCACCAAGAGGTCTCCTTGAATGTTCAGCAAACTATTATCTAAATATACAACAAGCCATGTGGATCAATCCTGGAAACATGGTTTCTAACAAAATATGTTTCCAACAACAGGTTTCAATTGTCTTTCAGATACAATAGTACTGAAAAATACATAAATTTGCAACTTTGAACTGTTTTTAATGAACTCTACAGTTCAAGAAGCTTTATTCTTGATTATTTGTTATTTATAAGTCACCTATCTCCTGACATCTTCATGGTAGCAGCTTCTTACATCCTCAATAGCCCACTGCCATCCAGTCTTGGATACAAGCCTTCCCTTTGTTTCCACAAATTTCTGTTTTGCACTACTCTAGTCCATGCCAGTCCTAATGATCTTTTAATATCACCCATCCACCTAATTTGCAGTCTTTCTCTACTCCTTCCCCTGATTCAAGGTCACCACTAATATATTTCTTTATTGCCTTGCACATTCCTTGTCTCGTGTTGTGTCTCACCCATTGCAATACTGACCTACACTGCACTCTAAAATAATCCATATAGGAAAAACTTTTTTAAAAAAATTCAAAGAGCAATGGAAAGACAGATGGTGGATATCAGACTAGTAGATAAAGTTAGAACCCAGAACAAAAGACAAAAATAACATGTGAAAGAAGAAATATCATTAAAATGAAGATCAGCTGGTCTGCATGGTTGTTAGAATATAAATAAAATAAAACCACAGTTTACAAATGCCTTGGTTAACATTTGCTGTGGTTTACAACATTTTTTCAGTTTTCGAATGGGAAATAGATCCCCAGAGCCATTTTAGACTCTAAAATGGTGCTTGTCCCCCAGCCGCTGGAAGTTGCAATTCTTCACTTACTGCTGCAGTGGCAGCAGCATCTTGCCACTGTTTTCACACTGTCTGCCACTTTGACCAGCAGTGGGAGAGTGTGGGGACAATATCTACTTGGTTCTGGTCTTTGTCCAAGCTCCCTATGCAGCACTACAGCCAGGAACATGTGCCTCCCCCAGGGCAGGGGTGTGGAAACGGTAGGGAGATTGTTGCATTCCTTTTGTGAGGGTGGGGGGACAATCATACCTGGCTTTTTTTGGCAGTTTTTTGTATTTATTTTATTATTTTTGGTCCGGTTGGGACAGTTCTTTTAATTTTTCAATGCATTCCTGTGGGAAAACATGCTTTGGTTTATGATTGTTTTGGTTTATGACAAAGACTGTTGGAACAGAACAACATTGTAAACTGGGGTTTTACTGTATTGTTAAAATATACTGGACAAGCACATGGTAATTATGGGTGTAATCAGATGGGCTTTTAGCTCATTGCTGGGTCTGCTGCAGGGACAGAAGATTATTAGGCTAGCAACATGTATGATAAAAACAGTATACAATGTTCAGAAGTTTCAACTATGTGCAAAGTGCTTATGCAGGTTGTTGATATTAGTAAAATAGAAAAACACTACTACAATTCTGTACAATCTGCACTGGAAACCCATTCATTTTTGGTCTCCAGATTGGAAGTAACAAGTAAGGGCTTCTTTTGGACATACCAGATCTCATGTCTTTGTTTTGTCTGGTTTCTGTTTTCCTATTACAGTATGTTGTTCTAACTCTTCTGTTTTCAGTGTCACTCTGTGTGTGTGTGTGTGTGTGTGTGTGTGTGTGTGTGTGTGTGTGTGTGTGTGTGTGTGTGTGTGTGTGTGTGTGTGTGTGTGTGTGTGTGAGTGAGTGAGTGAGTGAGTGAGTGAGTGAGTGAGTGAGTAACTTGAATTGAGTTCATATTCTTCATGTTGCATTTTGTTACTGTTGCATTCTTTTCTTTGAAAAAACAAAAGTACAGTAATACCTTGGATAACGCTAAGACTTGGTTCCACAACTCTTGGTGTTATCCGATTTTTAGTGTTATCCGATGCATGTTAAAATCCTATGGGATGGATCAGATAACATTAAAGCTCCATAGAGATACATTGTAACTGCACAGGCTTTAGTGGTTGTTATCCGATCCATCCCATAGGACCTTAACGTTATTCGATCCAATTCTCCACCCCAGACTGCTTAACGTTATGTGATTTTAGCGTTATCCGAGGTAAACGTTATCTGAGGTATTACTGTATAAGATTCTTGTTTTTTAAAAAATCATAAATAAATCAGGAAGTTTTCCAGCTCATTGAAACAAATAGTAACTAGGCAACTGCAAAATTCTCCTTTGGTGCAGCTTCTATGCTTTTACACTAAATGTGAATGAAAGCACACCACAGCAGATTGTGCCCCAGATCAGTTAGAAAAGAGAGATCCCATTTGGTTCAGCTTCAGGATCACTTTGTAACACAGAAAATAGCAAGTAAATAAAGACCCAACAGTCATAACAATAAAACCAAACCCACCAGCTTAAATGTAACAAGGACCTACAGCTGAGTAGCTATCTTCCAAGTTTTACAGAATTACATACAGAATTCACATGCTAACACCATCCCCTCAAATCCTGCAAGGACTTCGTGCTCCCAAACTCCTAGCAAACTTGTCCTTGTAAATCAGATTTCATCACATCAGAACTAAGACAAAAAGGAATATGCAAGTAAGATCTATGAGACAACACAGCTTCTGTCTTGTATAGTGCTGGAAAAACAAATCCAAGATTTCTGCCCAGAGACTGGCTTTTGTGGGAAATGACTTGTTTTTTGAAATAACAGGATGATTGAGAGGACAGAACAAAAAAACCACAAAGCTAAAATCTAAATCTAAACAACAGTTGTCTTATTGCAATAAAAGGCACAAAGCACAGAAGTCTGTATGAGGCTCCTGCTCTAAGACGAATCTACTAAAGCACCCATGTCAATTTTTATATCTGACACCCATGGCTGTGATTCTTGAGGTCAAGTTGCCATGCCAGCCTTACTTTTCTTCATCCTACACTTGGAGTTATATACCCACTTAAAACCAGTTTTTGCAAGTCTTCTTCACCCGTCTCATAACTGTGAAATAGGTCACATAGGCCCTACTCAACCTTTGCCAGCCTAGGCCATATTAGGCTGACCCCCTTGGCTAAAGTAGGCCCAAAAGGCCTTCATTCAATTTCCACATACCTATTATAAGAAACTAGAAAGCATGATCCATAACATATTAACAACCAGGAAGAGAATGTGAGTTATTTATATATAAGCATAGCCTTGCAATTCTATCAGTAACAGCAGCTTTTAAAAGTATCGGCAGAAGTATCAACAATTTATATTTCTCTTTCCCAATTAATAGTCCATGTCATACATGCATATTCACAATGATAGTAAACGTAAAGGTCACCCTTGCTTGAAAGCCAGTTGTTTCTGACTCTAGGGTTCAGTGCTCATCTCTGTTTCATAGGCGAAGAGCCAGCGTTGTCCGCTTCTGCAGACACAATGATTCTGCAGACACATATATTCACAATGATACCTGCCCCTGAAATGCACAGTTGAGAAATATGTAGAAAACAGCAACATACTGAGATCTTTGAAATGTCATGTTACAAATATTTGAAACACCAAGAATGTTCTTCTCTCTTGTGGGGAATTAGGCATTTAAGATAACAGCACAAAATAATAAGTGACTACAGCAGCAGAGGTGACTGTGGAGTCAAGGCATGGGAGTTCTATGCCCCAGTGTGCCTCTCAGGATAGACTCACTGGGGCCTTGGAACAGCTACATGGTTGTGGAGCACCTCAAGAAGAAGAGAATAATAAACTACTGTACCTCCAAGTACATTATATCTAGAAAACTCTGAGAAGAGTCACTATAAACCACAATCAACTTAACATCATGGTAGAAAACCAGTGTGATATATTGAGTGCAGGAGATCTGGTTCAAATCTCCACTCTGCCATGGACTTAAATATAAACAACACTTAAATATAAAATAAACTCACCAATGACACATAGGGATACTTCAAAGTGTTCCATGTCTGACACAGATTTTAGTACAAGCATGTATTCCAAACAGTCCTACGTGGTCATACAGATTTAATCATACAGTAAAACCTTCCATAAAGAGTGCCTTGCTTAGTGAGTAACTCACTTAAAGAGCAGAATTTTCTCTGGTCGCCCTCGCTTAACAACTAAAAACAACCAAAAACTCACTTAACAACTAAATTGGGGTTCACAATCCGCCCCCCTCCCTGCAAAAAGTCACAATCAGTCACCTACAATGGCAATGGTGGCGCTTTTTCCAAGTGTTTCGCTTAAAGAGCAACTCGCTTAACGAGCAATCCCATGGATCACATTATGCTCTTTAAGCGAGGTACCACTGTAATTAGAGCAGAGTCAGTAAAATTTAAATTTAGCATCCACTAACTTAAATCCTATTCATTTCAATGGATCTACTCTATGACTAAAAATATATCAAGGTTAGTCCCAGCTACAGGAGAATGATAGAAATGAATGGGACTTGTCAAGAACAAGTAAAATAAGTTGTATTAATTTCAATATCTTCACTAGATGGAGCTAATATTGCTTTTATTTATATTCTGGTACTGTTTAGCATTCCACACAATAACTTGCACTTCAAAAGAGGGCATAGATTTTCATTATGCCAACCATTTGTTCACTCTACTCTCATTCTTGTCAGAGCCTTCATCCCTTTTTTAATGCCGGATTAGCTGCAACACTGGACCCACATTTACTATTTTTATTTACTTGCCAAATGTTACCCTTAGCAGTGTTAATTTATGATTAAGAAGCACAGTATGCAAAAATAACAACACCCTGTTCTAATGCTCTGGGATCGTCCTGGCATCCAGTTGCTCTGCAGATTCCACACTACAAAATAAACCCCAAATTCCTTCGAGATGAAGAAGCTCCCATGGATCTAGGAAGAGTATGAAGATCAAATACCTGGTTGGAAGGAGAGGATAAAACAAGAAGCTCCCCTTTTAATCTGAGTATGTGAAATATTCTACTTGGGGGTGAACAAACCCAGTGACCTTGGCAATAAGCATGCTTAAGTAAACAGGGTTACAGTGGGCACATGACTTTTGGTTTGCATGAATCCTTCATCCGTCCATATTGTGAAACCATCTGACTCATTCGTTTGCAGGACTTCTACAATCCAGCACAAAGAGACAAGCAGAAAGCCTCTTTTTACCCAGAATGCGTGTAAAAACGGAGTCTTGAAACCCTACAGGACTTGTTGAGAAAGGAAGCAGTAGTCAAGCAGGGTGAATCTGTCCAGTAACAACAGGTGAATGAGCTTGTACAGGAGGAGAGCCTTCCTTTGATGGGGGGGGGGGGAACACAACTGAGGAGGAACCAGAAATCCTAGTCCTTCTAGCCAGCTGTACTTCAAAAAGGAAGAGAGAAATAAAAAAGACAGTGCTTCAAAACTGCTGGGTTTAAAAGTGACAAACGGGGTATTAATGCATAGCTTCTATTGTGTGCATGAATAATTCAGGTGCACTAAGAGATATACTTCTCTCTCTCTCTCTTTCTCTTTGTATGTGTAGGGAGCGGTTTTCTTACCTTTGGTCCAAGATTAACTCATAAACCAACTACCTCCTCATACCAAAATGAAGCGTCACGATGTTATGCACCTAAAAGGGCAGAGTCACTAAGATCATAGCATACCAAAACTCCCAAAAGACAAAGCAGCCAAGCTGTAAAGCAAATAAACCTGGGAGAGTTAATAAGCTGCACATACAACACAGCCTGCCAACAGTCAGCTAGTATATGCAGTGTCTCCAAAGAGACGTTTTATTAGAAAGTTTGACACCTTCATCTTATACAACAAGACAAAACTTGATCTGCCTCTAAACCACAAATCAGCCTACAAAACAGCACAGTGATCTCACGTTTGTCAAAATGCCACAGAAATCACCTATGAGAATCCACACGCACAAGCGAGAATGAATAGGATTTGAGTGAATGGGTTTTAATTACCTGAATGGTGGAGAAGCGATTATGAAACTCCTGAGGATAATAATGCACTATAAAAATCCAGTTCTGCGTTCCAGAAACCTGACAATAAAAAAGGGGAAGGCGAAATCTCTCTGCCTCACACACAGGAGAAGACAACTGTGTCTCTCTCTTTCACACACGTATGGAAAGAGATCATCTTTCCCCTAGATTTCTAAAGGGGAAAATCCAAAATACTCCCTTTACCGTCAAAGCCCACCCACTCCGGCCTGGTTATTTTTAAAACGAAGCCACAACAATCCTTTTGGAAAGTTTCACCTTTGGTTAAACCTCGCCGTGTTCCTAAGCGGGCGCAATCAAAGTCCACGGGAAGAAATGGGGGGGGGGGGGAGCCGAAGCTCTCGCTCTTAATGGAAACCATCTGCTGCTCAAACAAGTAAGGGCGAGGAACAACTATTTTTTTTTGGGGGGGGGGAGAAGGAATGGGAAGCAGAGTCAAGAACCCACTGCTTTGGAAAGGGGGGGAAGAGAGAGACGATCGGCTCGACTCCTTCCGCCCTTGCCCGGCCTCGCTCTTTCGCAATCGGCTGGGTTCGAACCGGCCGGTTCGATGAGGAGGGCTTGGGGTGGGTGGGGAGCCTCCCCGACTCTGGGAACTTCCCTTATAAAGACCAGAGACCCGAGCGATGGGCGCCGACCTGTGAATGAAAGCAACCAAAGAGAGCTTCCCCAGGACGGTGGTGGGGCTTGCTGGCTTGTTCCGATCAGCAACGATCCCGGGGGGGGGGGGGACACCGTGGGGGGGGGGGAGGTTTCCAACAGGTGGAGCCCACCCCCCGCCAAAGCAGAAGGCAAGGCAGCACATAAAAGAAACGATACAAGAAGCGCGTGTTGGGGTTGACGCGGGGGGATAGGGGGGGTGTTTGAGGACTTACCCAAGTTGGGAGGCTTTTGTGTGCGCCCTCGGCTCGCGGGCGACAGACGCCGTCGCCGCTCCTTGCTGGCTGAAGTGGCCGCGCCTCAGCCGAGCAGCCCTCCGAGGCAGCGCGCAGCCCCCGTCGCCGCGGCCGAAGGACAGTCCATGTTCTGGGGTGGAGGAGGAGGAGGAGGAGGAGGAGGAAGGGGAGGGAGGCGCCCTCGGTCGGCGCTGCCTCAGCCGCCGCCTGGAGCGAAGCCGCTTCTCCACGAAGTCAAGGCAGAGGAGAGGGAAGGCGGCGCGCGCAGGGGGAAGAGCAAGGCGGCGCGCGCGGAGCGAAACCAGGCACCACCACCACCACGACGCCACACACACACACACACACACACACACACGGGGCGGGCAAGAGAGAGAGAGGGAGGGGGCTGGTCACGTGACGCGCCCGAGCGCCCGCCTCTCCTCGCGCGCCCCTGCCAGTCCTGCCCCGGGAAAGGCGGGGAAAAAGCGCGGAGCTGGCACACCTGTAGGCGCTCCTGCTGCTGCACCTAATCAGTCGCGCGCGCACAAAGCCAGACAGGAAACGGGGAGGGAGAAAGAAAGAAAGGAGGGAGGGGGAGAGGGAGCGAGGGGGAGAGACTGATAAATAAAAAAGCCAAGGGAGTCTGCCTGCCTGAGGAGAGGAGCCTCTCGGCCCGCCTCCTTCCTTAGGAGAGGGAGGGGGGAAAGGGCTCCTCTTTCTTTCTTTCTCTCTCTCACACACCCCGCCTTCCTCCCTTCCTTCCAAGCCCGCTGAGGAGGGAAGTCTCCCGCTTTTCGGTGAGGGCGGGAGGGGTGTCTGGGTCGCCGACGTCGCCGCGTTGTTTGTTTCTCCTCATCTCAGGCTTCCCGGGGCGAGAGAAGTGGTTTGGCTTTGCTGACGTGACGGGGCGAGGGATGGGAAGGAGTGTGTGTGTGTGTGTGGGGGGGGAAGCCGGGGTGAAGCTGCGCTTCTGTGCAAAATGGTCGGGGGCTGAGGTGGGCGTAACGCGTGGGCCGCGCGCCGCTTAGCCCTGGGACCCATATGGCACCCAGGATTACGCAGCGTTGGAAGTATGCGGGCGGGGTGGGGAAGTGGCAGCAGCGGGCCCCTTGCAGAGTCCGTCTCCCTTCGCCAGGGATGAGCAGTTTGGAGGGCTTGCTTTGTACATGCCTTTTTATTCTATTTTTGGCCCCTCGTGTGGAATATACGTAAGGAATTCGGACCAGAATACTTTAAGTGGGAGCTCTGCTGGATTTGGAACTGCTGCTTCAGTAGTCTCGACCGAACTAGAGAAGACCCATTGATACAACAGGAGTTGTGTAAATGTTGACCGACTAGAACAGAGGTGCCTAAAACATAGCCTGTGGGCCAGATCTGGCCCCTGATGCCAATGCATCCAGTCCAAACTGACCTTATCACTCCCGCACCACCCTCATCACTCCCAAAAGCACCCTAGTCACTCCTGGAAGCGACTAGGGTGGTGTGAACTGGATAAATTGACATTGGGGCCAGATCTGGCATGTGGGTCATAGTTTGGGCACCCCTGGTTTAAGCAAAGAAAATGGCCGCTTAAAAGTATCTCATCCTGTTGCAAAACAGATTGAAAGGCGCATTTTACTTCCGCTTCTGGTGGGAGGACCATGTGACCGGTGCATTGAACCATGTGACCGGCCTGCAGCCTGAAATGTTTGGGCATCCCTGGATTAAAATGAGACCTGTGTTATCTCTTTTCACAGAAAGAACATGGGACATTTAAAAAAAGTGGCAGGTAGAGTTTAGACTCTACCGTCAGGGATTTAGTGTGTGAATTCAATGTGTTGAATTATGCTCATTAGTTGATTTATTTCTTTTATTTCATTCATTAGTTAAGGGTAATGTTTCACATGGGGAAAAATAAAGACATTATGTTTATAAAATTAAGGTTTTCATAAAATGTTCATAAAATCTAAGGTTTTCTGAGCTAAGGTAAAGGTCACTCTTGATCGAAAGCCAGTCATATCCAATTTTAGGTTTCAGTGCTCATCTCTGTTTATAGCCAAAGAGCCAGCGCTGTCTGTGTCTGCAGACATTTTCATGGACATGTGGCAGGCATGGAACACTGTTTACCTTCCCACCAAAGTGGTCCCTATTTATCTTCTTGCAATTTCTTGCTTTTGAACTGCTTTGTTGTGTTAACCCAAAACCATAAATCCATAAATGTTATTTGTGTTTATTTTTTCTTTATATTTTATTTTTCAATAAAGATGCTTTTAACCTTTATTTTCCATTCTCCCTGACTCTACCCGGTATGCACACATCTCCATAAGCAGCCCATTGTACACACAATAATTCACCACAGATGAATAACTGTAAAGGATCTATTTTTAATAAATATTTCAATAGTCAAACCGCAAAGAAAAAGTTTTTCCTTCATGATTCCTTGAAAGGGGTTGTTCAAAAAGAGGGAAAGCCTTCAAAGGAGAAACTTCCTACAGTGTATCCATTCTCACACCAATGTATCTATGCTGGTGGGGAAGGATACTTTTTTTAAAAAAGGAAAGGTTAGAAAGAGTTTTTTTAAAAAAAAAAAAAAAACCTTCATAGAAAATGTTTCTGAAGTCTGATCCAAATTGTATAAGTGTCAAAAGGAAGATTATTCTGTCCTATTTCAAGTGCCATTTGGATCACTTTGTTTGGTCATTTGGTTTTTTTGCTGGATCACTGCCAAACACCCCACCCCCATGGAAATGTCACTTTAAAAAGTCACATTTTTCCTCAGTATCTTTTTTGTGCATTCCTGCTTTCTCCACATGTTGCAAACTGTATCTACCTTGAGAAGTTGTCAGATTCAATTTCTAAATTGGTTTTCCCTCCTTTTCTTGCATTTTTGTGATCTCATTTGGGTGGTTTTTTGTAAAAAGCTTCATAGATTATGTTTCCAAAGTCTAATTCCAAATCTGAAATTGTCCTCACAAAGGATAATCTTTCCTCTTTCAAATGCACTTTGGGTCATCTAAATTGGTTGGGTAGTTTTTTCACTGGCCCCCATAAAACTGACCCCCTCAGCAAAACTGTCACTTTTCCAATGCTAACTCCGAAAGTGATGATGTCACCGCTTTGCGTTTTTGGCTTTTGTGTTCTACCAATTCTTAAAGTTGCCAAGATGATCTTTCAAATGACATAACCCTCATTTTCGTGGGTGCCTTAGTTTTGGTGTTACAGCTTCTCAAAAGTACATGATTTTCATTACATTGCAAGAGCTGTCAGACCAGCCAACCGAAAGATAAGACATTCATAGAATTCAAATCAAAAAGGGGGGATTGCCTCAAACTAGCATATGCTAATTAAAATTAATATACTGTACTGTTTTGAAAAATCACAATTAGATATTATTAGTGTAAGTCGAAATATATTAAACATAAAAAGCCAGTCATGTCTGACTCATCTCTGTTTACAGCCAAAAAGCCAGCACTATCTGTACCTGCAAATATTTCCATGGTCATGTGGCAGGCATGAATAGATACTGAAGTGCACAGAACACTTTACCTTCCTGCCAAAGTGGTACCTATTTATTGATTTGCAATTTCTTGGCGGGAACTGGAACAGACTACGGGAGCTCACTCCATCACACAGCACTAAGATCTTCTGGTCATTAAGCTCAGTGTCTTAACCATTAAACCACTGTGGTTTAATCTTGTGGTCATAATCTTGTGCAATATAGTGAGGAAATATACTCCTCCTCACTATACTGAACAAACCTGTGACTAGGTTCAACTCATCCACCTTTTAGGCAAGGCTGACAATAGGACACTGGGCAGTGTTTGAAGAAGTGGATTGTAATGCACAAGAGCTCACATTGAAATAATTTGTTTAGTCTTAAGGGCAGGGCAATACTTTCATTTTTATTGTTGTTGTAACAGAATAATACACACTTAATCTACAATTGAGACTGGAATAGATGAAGCTGTCTCACCTGTTCTTTTCAAAAATATTGCTGTTGAATACTAAGTTTGACCCCACATTTCTACAGTTCAAAACATGTTTTTATGCTTACAGTAAGAACTTACCATGACCCAACCTTCTGTAATGTTGTCTAAATTAGGGCTACTTTATTTCAAAACTTGGATGGGTGGGGGCAGCTCGAATTTCTGCTACTGGTTCTGGTGAACTGGTGCAAACCTGCTGAAGCCCACCACTGATTGTGATCCACACAACCAAAGGCTTTGGTGTAGTCAATGAAACAGAAGTACAGTAGATGTTTTTCTCCTACTCCTTTGCTTTCTCCACAATTCAGTAAATGTCGGCAATTTGGTCTCTAGCTCCCCTGCCTCTTCAGAACCCAACCTGTACATCTGGAAGTTGTCGATCCACATACTGCTGAAGCCTAGCTTGTAAGATCTTGAGCATGACCTTGGTAGCATGTGAGATGAGTGCAACTCTAAAGTAATTTGAACATTCTTTGGCATTGCCCTTCTTTGGCATTGGAACATAGACTGACCTTTTCCAATCCTGCAGCCACTGCTGTGTTTTCCAAATCTGCTGGCATGTTGAGTGCAACACTTTAATTCAATCTGCAAGGAAGCAAAAGACCCAGTGTTTCGAACCATGCAAAGAAGTAAATAGTACGCCTTTAAATCCTTCGTGCTATCAATTAAGTCATGAATCCAGAGCATGCCTCCTAAAAGAAAAGACTGATTTTATGTCCTTAAACCTTATGCCAATTCTGTCTTAGTGTTCTTCTCAACTTGGAATACTAGACTTCTTTAACTGCACGCAGTAAAGTCAATTACGACTCATGGTGACCCTTTCCCAGGGTTTTCTAGGTACAGAATAGTATACTTAAAAGTGGTTTGCAGTTCCTTTATCCTGGTAGTATCCTAGGACAGTGTAGTTTACCAAGGCCACTACAGTAGGGAATTGAACTCTAAACCTTTGGCTCTGCAACTAGATACCTAAACCACTGAACTATTCAGTCAGTTTAGGTGTGTTTACTCAAGAGCAAATCCAACAAATGACAATGCAACTTTTCAACTTTGTAAATCTGTGATATATTAATATTGTAAGTGGATCCCACTGAATTAAGTAGCATTTGTTCCCAAGTATGGAGAATATGGAACCGTTAAGTATGCTTACATGTACAGTGCAACCTTACTTATTAGATGCCTATTTAACAGATTACACATTTAACAGATATAGTACCTAATTTCTTATCTATATGTGCAGACTGCTAAGGATATAATGATGACTGATGATGGAGACAAATCTAGCACATTTCAAATGTTCATAATACTTCTTGCATACCTTTGTAGTTCTTCATATAACAGTTTTCTATAGTAAGGCAACAATATTTAACCAATATTGTTTGGAAAGGAGGGTTTGTCTACCTAGCCCTAGGGAAATACTAGCTTTCTCAAGGTCCCTTAGAGAGTTGATGGCTGATGTGAAGGTAAAAGGTAGATTTCTAACAACACCACTTGACTTTAAAGAGTAATGCAGTTTGATTAGCCAGTTGGTCCTGCAAATCAGGGCTATCCCCAACATGTGCTGAAATGAACCAGTGGCTATAAGCACCTTGCCAGGGGGGGGGAGAGAAATATCTTGATGCAGCTATTGTGGCATAAGATACAAAGGTGTGAATGTTGATAAAGCATAGATGATTAAACTTGGGGGATTCATAGAACTAGGTAGGGCGTTTTAAAGGAATGGAATGTGCTGTAACTCTCTCCACCCAGTAGGCCAACATAATGGAAACACAGTATACCTGCCTGTAAGAAGTCAGACACTGCTAAAAAGAATAATTCTTACTATTGCTAGAAGAGAGGTGGGGAAAGTGTGGACTTCCAAACGCTACTGAAAGGCAACTCCCATCTTTCCATCTCATCAATGGCTACAGTGGCTAAGTATTGAATGGAATTACAAGCCAACAGCATCTGAAACTATGTTCCACATTCAAGGTATTTTCTGAAAACCCAGTTTCCTTGTTCTTTTTCCAGTAATTGATTGAGTGCTCTCTAACCCAGCAGTCTCATCTTCCAGTGCTATATCTTGTTTCATTTTGGACTACCTCATCATAAGATTTTTAAAGTAAGAAAAATCCAACAGTGGTTCACTATTGCCACCTTATTGCAGTGCTAACAAAAGTTAGATTGAGTTTCATTTCTGTTACCTCATCTGCCATTGTTACCCTCAGCTACCACTGCTGCCCAGTAGCTGCTGCCACCACCACCTCCTCCTCCTTTATTTTTTGGTCCAAGTCAAACTTTAAATTGTCAGAATGAAGCCATCTTCTTGGCTTTGTCATTTTTGTTGTTCAGTCGCACAGTCGATTCCAACTCTCTGCGACCCCATGGACCACTGTCCGCCAGGCACTCCTGTTCTCCACCATCCCCCTCAACTCACTCAGCTCTGTGCCCATTGTCTCCACGATACCATCTAGCCATCTCATCTTGGGCCGTCCCCTTCTTCTTTTGCCCTCGACCCTTCCAAGCATCAAAGCTTTCTCAAGTGAATCCTCTCTTTTCATTTGATGTCCAAAGTACTTTAGCTTCATCTTTATTATTTGACTTTCTAAGGAACAGTCAGGGATGATTTCTTCTAAGATTGACCTATTTGTTCTCCTCGCTGTCCATGGGACTCTCAAAACTCTCCTCCAACACCACATCTCAAAGGCGTCTATTCTTCTGCACTCAGCTTTCCTAATGGTCCAGCTCTCACAACCATACATTGCCACAGGGAATACCATTGTTTGACTATACAAATTTTTGTTTTCAATGTGCTGTCTCTACTTTTCACTATGCTCCCCAGGTTTCTCATCGCTTGCCTCCCAAGAATCAGTCGCCTTTTTATTTCATGGCTGCAATCACCATCTGCAGTGAGCTTAGATCCTAAGAAAGTAAAATCTGTCACTGCTTCTACTTCTTCCCCATCTATTTTCAAGGGACTGATAGGGCCTGTTGCCATTATCTTGGTTTTCTTGATATTGAGTCTCAAGCCAGCTTTTTCACTCTCTTCTTTCAACCTAATCAGGAGCTTCTTTAGGTCCTCCTCACTTTCTGCCATTAGGGTGGTATCATCTGCATATCTCAAATTGTTGATGTTTCTCCCAGCAATTTTGATCCCAAATTGTGATTCATTCAGCCCTGCATTGCGCATTATGTTCTCTGTGTATAAATTGAATAAGCATGGTGACAAAATGCAGCCTTGTCTTACTCCTTTTCCTATTACAAACCACTTTGTCATGCAGCACTTGAGTCTTGAACTGCTGACCTGCCAACCTACCAGTTGTCATGTTCAGCATCTTAACAACTAAGCCACAACAGTCTCTACTTGGGTCCCTACTTTGGGTCCATGCTTCAAATCTATTTCCTATCCTTGGACCCTGGATCTTGTCAAGTACTGTATGTGGAATCTAAACATGTAGATTAATAATAATGGGTGCCATCAAGTCTGTTCTGATTTAGGAATGAACCTTTCCATTTTCTAAGTAGAGTGCACTCAGAAGTGGTATACCTCCTGAACCACGTGACTGGCACATGGCCTGAAAAGTTTGGGCACCTCCGTTCCAGGGGCATCAGATACAGTATATAAATATAGATTTCTGAATGGTTTTTGAGGCTTGCGAGATGCTATCATTGCCGCCAGGTGAGATTCTCTGCTCCACCAAGGATCTGAATTCTGAATCCAGGCCTCCCGAGTCCTGGTGAGACATTCGCCTCCGCGCAATGCGTCTTTAAGCAGACCTTACAGGGCGGAGGAGCCAAACGTCGCTTCGCCCCCCCCCTCCTTGGCCTCTTCTTCCCAGAAGCTGCAGCTCGGAATGCAGCTTCCGGACTCGAGGGGCGGCCACGGATCCCCAGCAGAGCCGGGGCGGAGCGGGGCGTGGGAAACAGCGCTGGCCTCCTCCGCTTCCTTCTCCAGCTGCCTGGAAAGACACCGCGAAAGCCCGGTCGCTCCCAAAACCAAACACGGGTCTTGGGAGGAGGAAGCGGCAACCCGTCCCTCAATGAGGGCAGTGAAGCTTTGGGACACCTAGGAAAATTCTCCTGTCTAGCCAGGGACTGCAGTGGCTCAAGTGGCTAAGACAGGCGGCAGGTCAGCAGTTCCATTCCCGGGTTCTGCAGGACGGAATGAGCTCCCGTCTTTGTCCCAGCTCCTGCCAACCTAGTTGTTCGAAAGCAAGACATTGCAAGTAGATAAATAGGGACCACTTCAGTAAGAAGGTAAACAGCGTTCCGTGCACTCTGGTGTCTAGTCATGCCTACCACATGGCAACAGAAAGGTCTGCAGAAGTAGACAGTGCTGACTCTTTGGTTTTGAAACAGAAATGAGCACTGAACCCTAGAGTTGGGTATGACTGGCTTTCGAACAAGGGAAACCTTTACCTTTATTTTCGCTAGTTTATCCCGCTTGCCATAGACTAGAATTCAGTGATGGTGAACCTTGGCACTCAAACTGTTCTAGGAACTACAATTCCCAGAATTCCAGATCAGCATGACTGGACTAAAACATACTGCCAGTGACTCAATGCCGATTGTCAGGCGGTGGTTAACTAATCTGACAACCCTGGGGACTAAGTACCTTGGGTGGCAACGACCGCAGAGAAGGGTGGTGGCCCCCAAGTGGATTAAATCCCATTTGAATCCATCTTGATGGAGGGCATTAGCGTCATCAATCCTGGCCTGGGGCTGAGGAGGACTTTGTGAGCCAAAAGGGCTCAGGACCAGAAAGGGACTCCTGCCACTAGATCTGTGTGGTATGAGTATCATGCTGCGATATGGAAGGCCACTGCATTATGTTGTCCCCATGATAATCTTCATGACTGATCGCCATAATGATAGCCAATATTCGGAATTGGATACGGCACTTGAAGAAGAAGGAAAATCCACCCCATGTGGGGTGAAAGTTCAGACTGGTTCCCTCGTTTTGCACGTAACAGCCCAAATGCGCCAAGTCGGAAAAGACTCACTGCCACAGAAATGTGCAAGGATAGTAGTTCCCAAGGGATGGTGGTCGTCCCAGATATTCTTGGACTATTGTTCCCAAAAATCTTGGCCAGCTCAGCCAATAGTGAAGGCTATTGGGAGCTGTAGTTCAAGGTTACCTGGGGACCCAAGGTTGGAAACCAGGGGAATAGAGGGCTGCCCCTTAGGTAGGATTTCAAGCCATTAGTGGATTTTACCTTGTATTATTATTATTATTATTATTATTATTATTATTATTATTATTATTATTATTATTATTATTATTATTATTATTATTATTATTATTATTATTATTATTAGTCAGATTTTTATTCCGCCCTACTCACACAAGTGACTCAGGGCGGAGCACAACAGACATAAAATAAACCTCTAAAAACACAAAAAGAACAAAGTAAAATTAAAACCCATTTTAAAACAACTTCTCATTCCCTACCTACACTATTCCACCAAATGTAGGAATGAGGGTAGGAATGGTGGGGGGGTGGAGATACAGGATGTTAAATAAGCTTGTGTGTGTGTGTGTGTGTGTGTGTGTGTGTGTGTGTGTGTGTGTGTGTGTGTGTGTGTGTGTGAGAGAGAGAGAGAGAGAGAGAGAGAGTAAACCCTCATTACCCCACAGGCCCACACCATTCCTCCAGCCAGGTTTTCAGGCCCTTTCTAAAAGCCAATAACCCCTTGTATGACAAACTTTGATCTAACTGATAGTGGAGGATCTCACTGGGTATTTTTTGATAATCAGGGGGTAGGTCTGAACAGGTGTAAGGAGACTGGTTTATATATTTTAAATGCCATGTTATTGTACCATACATTTTGCTGCTGGTACAGTATTTTATTATGTTTTTTAAAATATGGATTTAACTATTATTTTTTTACCTATTTGCTTTATAATATGGCTTTAATAATTTTAATAAAATATAGTAGAAAATGCTAAAATAAAAATGTATCCATAAAAATAATAAAAGGAAATCCAGTCAGTCATTAAGATCATGGCTACTTTTTTATACAGAGACACCGTGAGGCCAATGTCTTCAACCTATGTTAAGCTCTCAGTTTTGAACCCCTGTCATCACAGGGGCTTAGTGGTTAAGGCACTGAGCTTGACAACCAGAAGGTTGGCAGGTCAGCAGTTTGAGACCCGAGTGCTGCACGACAGAGTGAGCTCCCATTGTCTGTCCCAGCTCCTGCCAGTCTAGCAGTTCAAAAGCAATAAATTGCAAGTGGATAAATAGGTAACATTTTGGTGGGAAAGGTAGCAATGTTTCATGCACTTCAGCAACTAGTCATGCCTGTCACATGACCACAGAAATTATCTGCAGAGAGCACTGGCTCTTTGGCTGAAAATGGAGATGAGCACTACCATCTAGAGTCAGACGCGACTGGCTTTTGAGCAAGGGAGACCTTTTACGTTTACCTTTATTCCTTAAATAATTATATTTAATTTAATTTAATTTAATTTAATTACAGTGGGGCCCATTCATTTTTGTAAAGAGAAAGTTCTAAGCTCATAATGATTTTTGAATGAGATACTTGCAAATATTTATTTCTTTGAAGGGTAACAACATTTGTATGACAAAGGCTGCATAGAAGCCCTGGGGCTAAAATTAATCATTGGTCTTTCTTCAGCATGGAGTCCTCACTCCTGAAACTCATAAATTTGGAGGTCTGTCTATAAAATCAGGATATTGGAGCCTCGCAGAGTTACAAGCAAGCTTGCCTTATTTGTAAGTTTTTATTGATCTAATAAGGGTATTACTGAAACCAGAATTTTGCAGCAACACTGTGAGGAATAATTATAAGTGGTTATGGATTACCTTTCCCAGTATATCTACTCTTTAATGAGAAAAGATTTCAGAAAGTGAACTTTAATTTTACCTCTTGATGAATAATTAAGATTAGTTTCTCTCTTTTTGAAAAGTATCTGTAGTAGATGTGCTGCTTTAGAAGAAGTAAAAAAAAGTGCTAGAATTATTATTGTGATTGCTTTTATGTTCTCTTCTTCCTCCAAGGACAATGGAGGACACAAAATGTAAGGAAGCTGATTTATTAATTCAGGTAGTGATTATAACGCTATATTATAATAGATAGATAGATCAACATACTGTAAAGGTAAAAGCAAAATATATTTTACAGAAGATTGAAGAAAATTTAGACCTAGATTAGGAATGCTGACAGACTAGCAGATAAACTATATCTGACTATCTGAACAGAAGAAAATAAAGAGAAAGTGAACAAGAATATACTGAAGACCTATACAGAAAAGATAAAAAGAGGGTAGACTTCTTTGAAGAAGAATCCAATGATGATGAACCGGCAGTTCTAGAAAGTAAAGTGAAAGCTGCTCTGAAACTACTGGGAATAAGTACCAGGGACAGATGAATAGAACTATTTCAAGACACAGAGACTGAATCTGTCAAAATCTTAATGAGAATATGCCAACAAACAGAGAAAACAAAACAATTCAACATAAGTTACAATTCACAAGAAAGGAGACCATTGTAAGACCATTGCTCTAATTTCCTATGCAAGGAAAGTGATGCTCAGGGCATCACAACAAAGGTTTTTACCTTCTATGGAGCAAGAAATGTCTGATTTTCAAACTGAAAGGAAGAGGTACTCAAGATCATGTTGCAAATATTTATTAACATTAAAGACTTCAGAGAACCATCAGTGTATGCTTTATAATGTACTGCAAAACTTTTAACTGTGTAGACCATGAGAAAGTAGAAGTGATTCTGAAAATAATTGATGTACTGTATCTCAGCAGTTGATTGTCCTGATGAGTAAATTGTCCTGGGGACAAGAAGCTACTACTAGGGCAGAAAATAGAGAAACATTGCATTCATATAGGCCAGGGATTCCTAACCTAAGGCACTTGGGCCAGATCCAGCACACAGCACAATTTCATGTGGCTACCCCACCCATCCCAGGGCATTTAAGAAACAAAACAGCCATCCTTTTGAAGCTGTTGGGACAAAATGGCGACCCCCATCATGCAGGCAGGGCAAAATGGCCATCCGACCTTTGATGTTGGCTGAGAGCGTGTGACCTGGGCCCCAGCTGGAAATGGTTGGGAACCCCTGATATAGGCAAAGGTGTCAGACAAAGATACATTTTATCCCCTTATCTATGCAGCATATCATAAAGAAAGTCAGATTATATTCAGGTGAAGGAAGAATGAAAATTGGAAGAAATATAAATAATTTAAGCTATGCAGATGACACTAACTTCCTGGCAGGAAGCAGCATTGATTTGAAACAACTTTCAATGAAAGTGGGGAAAACTGCCAAAGCACAGATGCAGCTAAACATTAAGAAGGCAAAAAAAAAAATCTTAACTATGGAGGAAATACACAGTTTTATATTGACAATGAAGACATTGAAATAGTGAAATATTTTGTATATATGAATTCAATCATCAATCCAAATGGAGACTGCAGCCAGGAAATCAATCAAAGACTGAGACTTGGATGGACAGCAATGAAGAAATTAGAAAAAAAATAATTAAATGTAAGGATATGTCACTGAAGACTAACACCAAGATCATCCACACTTTTGTATTTCTGATTACCATGTATAGGTGTAAAAACTAAAGAAAGGTGAAGGGGAAAAAATGAAATATGGTGGTAGAGGAGAGTTCTGCAGATATCCTGGACTTCCAGAAAAATGAATGAGTGGGTCCTAAAGCAAATTAATCTGAAATATATTTGAAAGCAAAAATTATGAAGCTGCCCTAATTTGGCCATATCAAAGACAAGATTGATACATGCTGTTTCACAAATAATTGTCATATAAATTTCTTGGCTAGGTAGTAACTTGAACCTATGATAGTCAAAGTGAGGTTAAAAACCACTGATTACTAGTAGCGTATTTCCACTTATCATCCTGCAAAAGTCTTCGCAGTCTTGGACAACGTAAATCCAAAGTTTGTTTGTTTCATAAAGATAGCAACGTTTCTTAAAGGTAGCATTGTTTTCTTAGTTCACTTGTGCCAAAAACATACAAGGAACAAAAAGATTAGATCAAACATAGCTTGATTTTACTTTATCTTCTCAAGTTTACTGTGTTGTACATGAAAGAAAAGTGAGCTAGTTTGTTCATCTGATGCTTCAGCAATGGGCTCTAGCAGCTGGGGATTTTTATTTGGGGTTTAGTAATGGAATGTCCATCAGAACGTCAACTAAGAGCAGAGATCAGAAAATCAATAAAAACTACTGGCAGATCTGAAGAAAGAACAGAAGAGAGGTGTTTTATTTCTTAGGGGAAACTAGGGAATCTTGCTGCCCAAGTTTGTGTGTGTGTATGTGTATTTTGTTTTTGTTTTGGAAATTTGATGTTCTATTAGTGCTGTCTATTTCTAAGAACACAATTGTTTCTACTATGTTATCTATGCTTTTAATTTTGTGAATACATTTTAAAAAGATGCCACCAGATGGCATTTGGAAAAACTTGACCACCGATGCATCCTGAATTGTCAGGCATATCCCAGATTCAGGAGCAGACCAAGACAGTTTTCTGGAAGGGACCAGCGGAAGGTAGACAGACTCAGCAAAAAGCATTCCTATACACCACACATCTCCTAGCTTTCAATATTATAGCATTTATATTCATTTTCATTCTACTTGATGCTATTTAGATTCCAGTCACAGCTAGGCCTTGGGGGAAATTACATGGAGAGACAGAGCATGTCCAAACTTTATGTACAGTTTGCTGGTTGGAGCTGCTTGGGGTCAATCACAGTTTAAAAGTTGGTTGGAGAAGATGAGTAATAAGGTGCAAATAAGGACAGTTTAAAAGGGGGAAACATATTTTGGTTTAATTTGATTCAAATGTAACACTGGATACTAGAGCTGCATTTCTCAACCTTTGGTTTTTGGATGTCAATTCCAAATCATTGATCAGCCAATGTACTGACTTAGGTTTCTTAGAGTTGAACTCCCTTTGTGGGGCGTGGAGCCCACATTGGGAACCACTGGACTAGAGAATGAATTAAAATGGTAAGATGGCAATGGAGATGACAACATTTGAAAATATTGTAATAGGGAATGAAAAAGAAGATGGAAATAGGATAATGAAAAGGATAGTAGACAGAATTTATAATATCTTAATAGAAGCAGAGGACCAATAAGGTGCTGTTGAAGCAGTATAGGAGTTAGATCTGAAAGGGGAAATAAGTACAGGGGTACCTCATACAGTGATTTTAATCCATTGCATGGGTCTTGTTGTATGAAACAATTGCTATACGATACATGCATCATATTGCGATTTTCCCTATGGGATGCATCGTACAATGATTTTTTTTTCACCAAGTGGTTTTTCCTATTGAGAAATTGGTGTACGATTTTTTTCCATAGGGAAAATTGTTATGCTAGATGCCATTTCCCCCAAAAAACCTAATTGTTATGCAATTTCATTGCTATACGGGACAAATGTTGTATGAGGTTCCACTGTACTGAGAATATACGGAATAAAAGAGTATTAACATGTATGTCTGTAAGAATGAAGGAAAACATTTTAAAATTAATATGGAGATGGTACTTAATGTTGAATTTTATGGATTCTAAGTACTCTATGTTGGAAAAATCAGAATGTAGGTACTTATTTTCATACTGTATATGGTGGGATTCTGAAACTATCTTGAAATTTTGGGAGTTCATCATTAAAGAAATGAATTAAATATTAAATATAGCATAACCTAAAACAGCTCTTTTGTCTATATTTGATAATGATCAATGAATATGTACAGCAAAAGAATTGATTTTGAATTTGTTAACAGTGTCAAGATTAGTGTTAAAGAATTTGAAAGTACCACATGTTTTCAATTATATGTTAAAAAGAAGTTAGACACATAGCCATTAATGAAAAATTAATGTGTAACATTAAAGAAAAAAGGGGTGGTTAAATATGAGTATTTTTGGTGATGTCTGGGGAGGTTTTATGGATTTTGTATTACTTACTTTCACAAGAAACAATACAATTTTGGAAGGGGAATGGACTCCATAAATGGAAGGAAAACTGATGAGATATCTAATTGTCCCAAGGAAGAGGAACTCTATTTGTATAATTATAATTATGTTTAAGTTGTAAAAGTTATGTATATTAATTTTTTTGTATTTTTTTTCATTTGTTTTATGTTAGTTTTGTAGTGTTTAATTTGAAAAGAAAAAATGAAAAACACAAAATTACATTACCCATACAGTATTTGTTTTTATATAGAATGTTCCACTCCCCTCTTTTTAAGTTGTTGCAAGCTTTTTCTGGCATAGCACTAGGGCTTTTGTTGCAATGTGAGAAGGCATTACCAATGATCCCACCATGTATGTAGCTCATGCAGATAGTTGGCACCCAAATCCAGCGGTAAGGGGTGTTACTGTGACATTAAAATGGATAACACAGAAAACCCTTCTTTTGCTTTCATATTGTCTATTCTTAAAACATTTCCCCAACTGATACAGTGTGGTTCTATATACAAAAAGAATGGAGGTTTCCAATTGTATCTTGAGTGGGGCGGGATATAAATTTGAAAATTAAATTTAAAAAATAATCTTGCTATGATTTTGAAAGAAAGTGAGGCATGAGGTGCGAAGGGGAGTGTCAATAAATAATCAAGTGGAGCAATCCAAAGAAATGACTAGATACTTCACACAAGAAAATAAACATCTACAATATGAACAATAGGATCACTCCAGTGATCTTCAGTGAGAGAGAAAATTGAGTGCAGTAAATATATGACATTATTATTATTATTATTATTATTATTATTATTATTATTATTATTATTATTATTATTATTATTATTATTATTATTATTATTATTATTATTATTATTATTATTATTATAGAGCATAACAATGCTATGATAGACCACACAGCAAAACAGCAACAATGCAGCAATACAATCAAGCAATAATATAGCAGTACAATCAAACAATACAATGTAGAGATAAAATCCAACAATACAGTGTAGCAATTCAATATAACAATACAATGGAAAAATACAATCCAGCAGTACAATGTAACAACATGCTCAGTGTGAACATGCTCAGAGTGAGAATGCAGATAAAGAATATATTCCAGTTACTTTTTCAGAAAGGTAGCAATTTCTAACATGTCTGTAGCTGAAATTATGCACATTACCACCTGACAATGAAACTCTGATCTCTGATATCTCATTGAAGGAGACGGCAAATGAACCTACTATTTTAACAAAATGCAACTCCTGACTTGAATCCACTTTTGTGTTGTATCCCATCATTCTCCATCTTAGGGAAAGTGTGGCATCTTTGCTGTCAGGTTTCTTGACTGCAGTCTCCATTTGGATTGATGATTGAACCGAGATATATGAAATTTTCCACTATTTCAGTTTCTTCATTGGTATTACTCTTGATTCTCCAGCTGTTCTTTTCAACTTGGAACATTCTCATTCATACTTGCAGCCAGTGTTGGTGCTTTCCCTCTCATTTGCTATATATGGTATGATGGAATGATGCTGTACTATTACAAGTTGTTATAGTTTGTATTCAGAGTGCTGGGCGATAGTAAATGACCTGACCTAAAGGGGCCAACAGCTAAGGGTGGATGAGCCCCTTTAGGTGGGGTAATGGCTCCCTCAGTGGAGGAAATGCCACTGGAAACCATCATATTGGCCAAACTCTGAAATGAGTGGAGGAGGAACAAATTTCTGATTCCCAATGGTCATGGAGGCAGAAGAGGCCATACCAGATGGACTGGCTGTGAAGGAGCACTTTGTTATTATCCTCAAGGCTGCAGCAGTCCATTGCAGTCCTGGTGTTAAATCCTGCATGTCTCATTTCATGTGCCGCAGAAGATGGCTCTGTGAACATAGTGTGTGGGTCACTTCATAGCAAGCTGGAATCCACCTAAAACAAAATCACAGCAATGGCATTTTTCCTGCTTCAGGAAATAAAATGCATTCTCAGATACTAGTTGCAGCTGACAATGATAGCTTGTATAATGGGTGAATTCTGCTGTGTCTTGCTTTATTACACCAGGGAAAATAAAGGCACGATGCCAGCCAATTCTATAACTGATACAGAAATAGGATACAGAAGGTGGATTGCTTCACATTGGTCACATTTTGTTTGTTTTTAAATTTTCACCACCAACTCGGTGGTGGTGAGAAATACCCACTCCAGGATATGCACATGACCCAAGCAGTCCATGATTCACTGTGATGCAATACATATTATAAAGCAAGCAAGCAGCCATGGTGATAGTCCAGATAATGGTCACATTTCTCCTCAAAGAAGGTGACAACAAGTTAGAAAGATGGAGAAGTGTGGAAGAATTATTTGGCTTGCCAGTATCATGGCGATGCTGCCAAAAATGGAAAGAGTACATTCTTTGGATGGATACTAAAGTTTCATTTATGTTAAGTGACTAGAATTTGTTCAGGCTGAGAGAGGTTTTATTTGTTTGTCTGTTTGTTTGTTTTTTGGTCAAATTTGTATAGCCATCCACTCGGCAAGTGACTCTGGGTGATGTACAACACTATCATCATAAAATACACAAACCCCACCTTTAAAACCATGAAAAAAACCATTAAAAAAACCTTAAAACGCTAAAAAAAAGTGTCAGATACAGTCTAAGGACACTAACGTCAGGGATTTAGTGTGTGAATTTGATGTGTTGAATTATGCTCATTAGTTCATTTATTTCTTTTATTTTGTTCATTAGTTAAGGGTGATGTTTCAAATGGGGAAAAATAAAGACATTATATTCAAAAAATTAAGGTTTTCATAAAATGTTCATTAAATCTAAGGTTTTCTGAGCTAAGGTAAAGGTCATCCTTGATCGAAAGCCAGTCATATCCGACTCTAGGTTTCAGTGCTCATCTCTGTTTATTGCCAAAGAGCCAGCACTTTCTGTGTCTGCAGACATTTCCATGGTCATGTGGCAGGCATGGAACGCTGTTTACCTTCCCACCAAAGTGGTCCCTATTTATCTTCTTGCAATTCCTTATTTTTGAACTGCTATGTTGTGTTAACCCAAAACCGTAAATCCCAATTTCATTTGTGTTTATTAATTTTTTCTTTATATTTTATTTTTCAATAAAAATGCTTTTACCCTTTATTTTCCATTCTTCCCGACTCTACCCACTATACATATGTGTCCATAAGTAGGCCACTGTACACACAACAATTCACCACAGATGAATAACTGCAAAGGACCTATTTTTAATAAACATTTAAATAGTCAAACTGCAAAGAAAAAGAGTTTTTCCTTCATGATTCCTTGAAACCAGTTCTCCAATAAGAGGGAAAACCAAAAAACAAACTGGTTATGATTTCAAAGGTTAAACTTCCTACAGTGTATCCATTCTCATACCAATGTACCTATTCTGGAATGGGGAGATACTTTTTTTAAAGGAAAGGTTAGAAAGTATTCTTTTTAAAACCTTCACGGAAAATGTTTCTAAAGTCTGATCCAAATTGTATCAGTAGCAAAAGAAAATTTATTCTGTCTTCTTTCAAGCACACTTTAGATCACTTTGATCAGTCAATCAGTTTTTTTTAATTGGATCACCGCTAAACACCCCCCCCCACACACACACACACATACATGGAAATGTCATTTCAACATGTCACATTTCCCCTCAATATCTTTTTTGTGGATTCCTGCTTTGGTGTCATTTTTCTCCACATGTTGTATGTGAACTTTATCCACCATGGGAAGTTGTCGTATTCACTTTTAAAATTGGTTTCCCTTCTTTTTTGGGGGTTTGTGTGACCTCTTTTTTTAGTGGTTTTCTGTAAAACACTTAATAGATTATGTTTCCAAAGCCCAATTCTGAATCTTAAAGTGTCCCCACAAAGGATAATTTTTCCTCTTTCAAATGCACTTTGTACCATCTGAATTGGTTGGGTAGTTTTTTCGCTAGCCCTATGACAACTGACCCCCTCCGCAAAACTGTTACTTTTCCAGTGCTACTTCCGAAAGCGATGATGTCATCACTTTGCATTTTTGGCTTTTGTTTTCTACCAATTCTTAAAGTTGCCTGGACAATCTTTCAAATGACATAACCCTTATTTTCATGGGTGCCTTAGCTTTGGTGTTACAGCTTCTCAAATGTACATGTATTTCGTTACATTGCAAGAATTGTCAGACCAGCCAACTGAAAGGTAAGATGTTCATAGAATTCATGTCAAAAAATACTACTCCCCACCCCCAATGATTAAAACTTCTGATTAAAAGCGAGCAGTCCTCCCTATATATGCTGGATGGGGGTGGTTACCCCATCACTACTTCCCCACACCTGCTTTGCCAGCCAGGTTTTGAGCTCTTTCCTGAAGGGCAGCAACTCTGGAGACACAGCTCAGCTGGCAGGAGGTTCCACAGGGCTGGAGCAGATACTGAAAAGGCCCTTCTTCTAGTGTTATATAGACGAGCCTCTCAGCAGATGGTATTTTTAAGGAGCCCCTCCGGTCCGCTCTAGTGGGACGGACAGATGACCTTGGGGTGAGGCGGTCTCTTAAGTAACCTGGACCACTACCATGTAGGACTTTAAAAGTCATCACCATTACCTTGAATTGCACCTGGAGGCACACCAGAAGCCAATGCAGCTCCCGTAGTAGAAGTGAAGCACGGGCAAAATGTCCACACCCCATCACCACATAGGCAGTTGCAATTTGAACCAGTTGTAGCCTCTGGATGGTCATCAAGGGCAGACTCATCCTCTTGCCAGGATTCAGTTGTAGCCCGTTGTCCCCCATCCAGACCCTGACAGCCTCCAGACACCTGGATAGGACCTTGACAGCATTGCTTGGATCATCACAGGCTGAAATATATAGTTGGGTATCATTAGCATATTGATGATACTCATCCCGTGGGAATAGATGATTTCTCCTAGAGGCTTCATATAGATATTGGAGAGGCGAGAGCACCAAGCCCTGAGGAGGGGCATAGGGCTGGACCTCTCTCCCTCCAACCACACCAACTGGGTCCAGTCCTTATAAAATGAGGAAAACCAGGACCACACAATGCCCTGTATCCCCAATCCCTAGCGCCATTAGAGGATACCATGGTTGACGGTATCGACAGTATCAGGGTAGATATATGTATATTTATTAATTGAATAGTCTCATGACTCTATCAATAAAATTGATAAAAAATAAAATAAATAAAACACAATACAATACAGAGATATTATTAGCATGCTGATTATATCAAGAGGTCATCAGGATGATGATGATTGACACTCAAGGATAGGATGAGCCTCAGGTTCTCCCACACAGAGGAGGTCCACAAGTTATCTTATCTTACTTACCTTGTGCTGGCTTGTTGGTGCATTCTTGTTGTCAGATTACATACCCCATCGGCTTTACACTGCATGACTAATGTCTTGGGGTTACTGGAGTTAAGTCCAAAATGCCACCTGTGGCATACCAGTCTAGGGAGAGTTGGAATAGAGTAACTTAAGGGTAGTCTTGTATTTCCCACTAAGTTGTGCTTTGATGTTTTTCTCCATATTATGGACAGTTCCATTGTGGATCACACAAAGATCTGATAGTATCAGACTGCCATTAGCAATTGAAATTCTCTCTGCCAACTTTCAGCCAAAGCTAAAGCTAAAAATGCTCAAAGCTAGGGGGAATAACATTCCAGAAATATGAAACATCAGGTAAAGAACAGGGACAGATTTTTAGCATGCAAAACATTTTGATAGGAACCTTTGGATTCTGATGCTTTCACCCATCAATTTCTCAGGAAGAGACAGTTAACAGGATTTAATTTATGTTGCATTCCATAGCATGCTAAAGACAGCGCAAGTCCACAATGGACACAGCAAGCTTCACTTCCAAGTAAATATACACTGTCTATTATTTGTATAAACAGCCTTTTCCTAATATATCATGCATTTGTTTTAGAATCATAGTGATATAGAAAACTGTGTAAGGCAGAAGAGTTTTGTGAATTCTTTCAATTGTGCTTTTGCATAGTATTGTCAGTTTCCATGCTGTTAGAACATTTATGAGCTGAAGTTCTCCTTTTTTTAAAAAAGAAATCACCCAAGAGAAATTTATACCCATGAGTTTGATCAATAGTGTTACTGTTATCATCATCAACAACAACAACTTTAGAAGGTATTAAAAGTCTGCAGAAGACAAAGGACACCTAGTGACTAAAATTTCTGGTGGAATTACCTCATCCTATTTCTCTTTTAGCAGAAACAGATGGAATTTGATTTTCCCCCAATTACTTTGACCTGAGAATAACCAGACTTTAATGCAGAGCTAATGAGGTGGAAAAGGTACAATAACAACAAAAAACCTAAATACTTCACATGTCGACAGTGAAATATAGCTATATGACAGGCAAAACAACAGCAAGTGATGCATGCTTTATTGATTAGATTCAATCACTTTTTGGAACCACAGTTAGCCATTGCCAAGAGTACTATTAAAATGTGTAGCCTGGTTTAGGTATAAAAAGGTTAGAGACAAACTCGGCTTATAAAGTGATATGACAGCACATGGCTGTCATACATCTGGAGACCAGAATAGGCTTTTTCCACACCTTTGAGATTGAAAGGGAGACATTTAGAGCTAATTTGAATAAGTTATTGTTGCTGATGGCTGTGGGAAACTATATTATTGTGCTTGCTTGTCTGTCATCCTGTTTCAGCAGGCCCTTCTCCCCTTGATCCCTGAATTTGGTGTATATAAAACATGCCTGTAAGTTTCACTCCTTGTCTGAAGAAGTAGACTTGATCCACGAAAGCTAACAATAAAAATATAGCAGTTAGTCTTTAAAGTGCTACAGTGTTTTTTATTTTGTTTTCTGATATGCCTCAACATTTAAAATTTTTAATACTTTTAATCTTTTTAATTTTTAAGCCATGTTTTATTGAGGGGTTGATTGATTGATTCTTGTTCTATGATGTGATGTTAACCACCCTGAGTTGCTCTGTGAGTAGGGCAGCATATAAATATGAACAATAAATAAATAAATAAATAAATAAGTGAGTCTGTAAGAATCTTGGATCTGTAGCTAAGGAGATGTAGATTTGAACTTGTATATGTAGGTTACATTAACACAACATTTGTTGGTACTGTGGATATTACTCTCTTATAAAAGAGGATGTGGTTGGCTGGATATCTCAGTGGGCTGGATCCAGAAAATAGTGCAGGCAAAATGGTAAGCCAAAAAGATGCAACTGCTTTTATATTTTGTCCTGCTGAGAATGGCATTTCATATTTTTTTAATGTCTCTGAATGTATTTTGCAGTTTCATTCCTGCACCTTTGTTTTTAAATGCATTTATACTTGATTACTTTTGGGATGTTTATACTCTTCCTGAACCATGAAAGTTTTCCTTACTAGAACAATATGCATTATGTGTGAGGAGTGCAGTGACTTTGTGTACTCTAATGTGACAACTACTAACTTAGCCTTCTATCTGGTTGAGAGGAAGTGAGATGTACTGTATTTGCTGGTGTATAAGATGACTTCCCCCCCTGAAAAACATGCCTCCAAGTGCCTCCAAGTGTGTGTGTGTGTGTGTGTGTGTGTGTGTGTGTGTCGTCTTATACGCCGGGTGCACTTCAGTTGGGATAGACACAGCTGCCCATAGTAGTCTCCCAATGCTCGCCCACCTCATTCTACATACCATCCAGATGAAGAAAGAAGCTCTACATTACAATTGTGTCTCCCTTTCAAACTGGTGGGGAAAAAGAAAGGGTTTCACTTACTGGTACCTTCTGCCCTTGTCTCTGCTCTGCACAAAATGGAGGAAAAAGCCATGCTTCTTTCTTGCAGGGGAAGCAAGAGGCTAGGCTAGAGCAACACTTCCTGCCTTAGTGCAATTGACCTGCCCACCCACTTTACCTACAGCGCCACCACTGGTGGGTGGTGCAAGTACAGTTCTAAAAAAATCAATAAAATAATTAATATTACTGTATTTTAATTACTGAAACTCACTAGCAGTTGCTACATTTCCCACTCTTGGCTTACACTCAGGTCAATCTATTTTCCTGGATTTCAAGGTCAAAATTAGGTACCTCGGGTTATATTCGGGTCGGCTTATTTTCATGTATATACGGTAGATAAATAAGTACCACTTTGCCCTTGCACTGTTTTATGTTTACTGTACATGTTTGATAACATACAGCCTTGTGACAGTTTTTCTGCATCTCATAAGCATTTGAATATAAATTAACATGTTGAAATCAAATCTGATGTTCTTTTACGTTTTATTTGGTATGTGGAAGGTGTGCAGAAGAGGGGTGGTCTTATACGGCGAGTATATAACACACTCTATATTTTGAGTGGAAATGTTGGGGGGTCGTCTTATACGCCCAGTCATCTTATATGCCGGCAAATACAGTATGTAGAAGCATGAGGATCAGCATAATGAAGAAGGACAGGTTGCACTTACCTGTAACTGTCGTTCTTCGAGTATGTTTTTTGTGAATTCACACTGATGGGTTCTGTGCTTGCGCGGGAGCCATGTCGGAGCTGGAAAGCTGATTGGATAAATTTGAATGGTTAGTACCACCCACCATCTCCACCCGCCCTTTGCGCCATTTCGCGCATTCCGCCTCAGTTAATATTAAAGCTGTACAGAGGATAAAGCATCTCATCCCTGCAGCAGTAAGAGGGGAAGGACGGGTGGGTTGTGTGAATTCACAAACAACATACTCGAAGAACAATAGTTACAGGTAAGTGCAACCTGTCCTTCTCCTTCGTGTTGTTTGTGAATGCACACTGATGGGTGACTAGCAAGCTCTCTTACCTGGATGGTGGGTAGCTGGTGCTGTGGTGAGATGTGCCGCCTGGTGGAGATGTGGTCTGGTCTCAGGATACACTCAAGGGTCAGGAGGTCATCATGGCATTGAAGCGCGAAGACCTGCTGTCAAGACCGAGCGTCCCAGCCTGGAGTCGGGGATGGCTCTGGTGTCCAGTCTGTAGTGGTTGACAAAGGTGAGTGGCCTGGACCACGTTGCGGCTTTGCAGATGTCTTCCATGGGGATTCCCTCCAAGAAGGCCGTGGAGGTGGCCATGGATCTGGTGGAGTGAGCCCTGACGTGGGGTGGTGGTTCCCTCGATGTCAGGCGGTAGGCCAAGTAGATTGTCTCGCAGACAATCTGGAAAGGCGTTGGGCAGAGAGCACGTGGCCTTTGGATCTCCCGCCGTAGGCGATAAATAGTCTATTACATTGTCTAAAATCTCTGGTACGTTGTGTGTAAAAGAGCAGTGCTCTTCGTACGTCCAAGGAGTGCCAGCTTCTTTCCTGGATACTGGAAGGGTTGGGAAAGAAGGCAGGTAAGGTGATGACCTGGGATAGGTGGAATTCTGTGATCACCTTAGGGAGGAAGGAGAGGTCCGGGTGCATGACCACTCTGTCATGGAAAAACTTGAGGAATGGGGGATCATTCCTGAGGGCTGTCAGTTCCCCTACTCTGCGGGCTGATGTGATGGCCACCAGGAACGCGGTCTTCCACGAGAGCAGGTGGATCTCGGCTGTTGCCAGCGGCTCGAAGGGCGGCCTCATCAGAGCTTCCAAGACGGTAGACAGTGACCATTGCGGTGTGGGTAACCATGTGGGGGGAAAAACATTCTTCAGGCCCTTGAGGAACCTCTTCATGGTGTGGTCTCGGAAGGCCGAAGAGAGGGTAGAGCGAGGTGAAGCATGGGCGACAACTGCAGCTAAGTGCACACGTATGGAGGAGTGTGCCAGGCCGGTTTCAGCTAGGTGGAGCAGGTAATCCATCAGGTCCTCTAGGGAGACTGTGGTCAGTTCCTTGTCCCGGTCCCTGAGGAATGCGTTAAACCTCTCCATCTTGTTCTTGTAGGACTTGGATGTGGAGGGTTTCCTGCTCTGTTCCAGGATCCTGCTTATCCTGGGATTATGAGCCAAGCCGTGAGGTGGAGACTCGGTAGGTCTGCGTGGAACATCTGGCCCCGTTCCATGTGGAGGAGCGACGGGTCGTCTGGGAGGGTGATAGAATCCGTCGCTAGTTCCCTGAGCAGTGGGTACCAGTGTTGCCTGGGCCATGCTGGTGCAATTAGAATGGCTCGGGCCTTCTCCTGGCGAAGGCGGACTAGGACCCTCTGGAAGAGCGGGAAAGGTGGAAAGGCGTAGAGGAGACTTCCACGCCAGGGGATCATGAAGACGTCCCCCATGGATCCTTGTCCCACTCCGGCTCTCGTGCAGAACAGGTTGCACTTCGCGTTGGTCTGGGATGCGAAGAGGTCCACTCGTGGTCAGCCCCATCTGTTGCACAGGAGCTCGAAGACCGATGCGTTGAGCTCCCATTCGTGAATGTCCGAGGTCTTGCGGCTGAGGCCGTCCGCTGTTGTGTTGAGTGTCCCTTGGATGTGCACTCCGATTGGTAGGATGTGGTTCTGGAGGCACCACTCCCAGAGTTGGACTGCTAGATAGAGTAGGGATGGTGAGTGAGTCCCTCCTTGCCGGTTGAGGTAGGATAGGGCTGTGGTGTTGTCCGAGGCGACCTGAACCGCTGTTCCTCGGAGGCTGGATTGGAAGGTTTTCATGGCCTTCCAAATCGCGAGTAGTTCTAGGAAGTTTATGTGGTGTGCTCGTTCCTGTTGAGTCCACTTGCCGCTTATCTCCAGGGATCCGCAGCATGCTCCCCATCCGAGTGTGCTCGCATCCGTGGAGATCTGGGTTGATGGTGTGGGAGGTAGGAAAGGTCTCCCGATGGCCACGAATTCCTGGTTGGTCCACCACTGTAGTTGCTGTTTGAGTTCGCGGGTTGGTATGAGCCGTTTGCTCGGATCGTCCAACACAGGGTTGAAGAGGTGTAGGAACCATGACTGGAGCGATCTCATCTTTAATTTGGCGAACGGTATGACCGCCGTGGTGGAGGCCATGAGGCCTAGGAGTCTCTGTGCCGATTTGGCGCTCACCGTGCGGCTTTTCTGGAACTGGTGTACCAGCGATCCGATGTGTGCTAGGCGCTGGGGAAGGGCGAATGCTCTTGCCTTCGTGGCGTCCAGGATCGCCCCGATGTAATCCATCTCCTGGGCCGGTTCCAGGCGTGATTTCTTTACATTGATCCAAAGACCGAGACCCTCCATGGTTTTGAGGGTGAATCGCACGTCCCTCCGTGCTTGTTCTGCAGACGGCGCCGTTATCAGCCAGTCGTCTATGTAGGGAAATACCTGGATGCCCTGGGTTCGTAGGTATGCCGCTACCGGTGCCATGCATTTCGTGAAGACTCTCGGTGCGGTGGAGAGGCCGAATGGTAAGCAAGTGTACTGGAAGGCTTTTTCCCCAATGCAAAATCTGAGGAATTTGCGGTGATCTTGGCGTATTGAGATGTGGAAATATGCATCCTTGAGGTCGATTACTGCAAACCAGTCTCCGGCCTTCAGGAGAGGGAGAATGGTCTGGAGCGTGACCATGCGGAACTTCGCCACTCGAACGTGTTTGTTGAGGCGACGGAGGTCCATGATGGGTCTGAGTCCTCCGTCTTTCTTGCTGACTATGAAATACCTGGAATAGAATCCGTCGCAGAGAGATGTTGGGGCGACCGGTTCTATTGCCCCCTTGAGTAGAAGTGCTGAGAGTTTTTCTTGCAGCTGGGGGGACGGGTTGGTGGTGCGAATGTGACCTAAGGTTGGCCATCTCTCGAATTCGATGGCGTAGCCAACGTCTAAGATTCGAAGCACCCACCGATCGGTAGTTATTGCGTTCCAAGCGGCTAGGAAGTTCCGGAGCGGTATGTACGGCATCGGATGGGGCGAGGGAGGATCTTCGGTTCGGAGGGAGTCAAGGTTGTTGTTTTTGCCTCCGGTCAGAGCGCTTGGTGTTCTGGCCTTGGTTCTGGAAGCGCGAGCGGTTATATTGTCTGCATGGCTTGAAGAATTGTTGCTTGGCTTGGCCTTGGGATCGAAAGGACTGGCGGTTGCGGTAGTCGGTTGTATCCCGAGGAGGGCCTGCGTTGGTATCTGCTGGTCGAGCCAAGCCGAAGTCTGTTGGACGTTGTGATGTCCTTGTGAAGCTTGTTAAGGGCATTGTCCATGTCTTCGGCGAACAATCCCTTGCCGTCGAAAGGGAGCTCTTCGATGAGCCTCTTCGTGTCATCATGTAAGTCGGCCGATCTGAGCCATGCATGGCGACGCAGCTGTATCGCGGCCACTACGGTCTTAGCCCCCGAGTCGCAGATGTGGCATGCAGTTCGGAGCTGTTGTTGGCTGAGTTGGATCCCTTCCTCGGACAGGGTCTCAAACTCGGCGCGGAGATTGGGGGGCAGTCTGTTCAGGGAGGCTTCCACCTTGCCCCACAGCTTGATGTTGTAGGCTGCCATGGCTGCCTCGTAGTTAGCCACGCGGGTAGAGAGGGATGAGGCGGTGTAGACCCTCCTTCCGATGGCGTCTAGTTTCTTTCCCTCCTTCGAGGATGGGACAGGTACGCTATGCACGGCGGTGCGGTGTTGGGTGGCCTTAACTACCCTCGAATTCGGCGTGGGGTGCGAATGGAGGAACTCACCCTCTTCCCCAAGGAACTTGTAGATCCCATCCAGCCGATTGGAGATGGCGTGGGATGAGACCGGCCTGCTCCAAACCGTCTTGGCCGAATGGGCGACGGCCGGAAGGAAAGGCAGATGGACTGGAAGGATCTTCTTGGTGTCCGCCAATCCGCACACTTCGTCCATGAATGGAGCCGGCGGGTGTTCTGCCCTGATGTTTAATATCGGGCCCATGCGGGTCAGGAGGGCAGTGAAGGATTTCTGATCCTCCGGCTGCAGGCGCTCCTTGGCGCCGATCTGTTCTACTGGGGACTTTTCGGCATCGACCGGAGGAAGATCGTCCATGTCTTCCTCCTCGCCTTCTCCCTCGGACGAATCGTCCGAGCCTCCAGACACCCCGGCAAGGGATGGGGGTGGCAGTGAGGCCTCGGAGTCCGAGTCAGACCAGTAAGGCCTGGCTGAACTCGGTTCCTCCCCGGATACAGATGGCGATGGTGGCGACAGCGGTTGGGAAGCCACGGATTGGGCTCGGTGCCATTTGGAGGCCACGGATGCGTGATCGGCCTTCCGTTTGGAGGTAGCCCACGATGTAGGATCGGGCGGGGGTCCAATGGTGGCGAGTACCTTGTCGGTGATTTTCTCCGTCATGGCCTCCAAGAGTGGGGACAGCATCTCCAGGGTGAGGAAGGGCTGTGCGGTGGTCTCCGATCCCCGTTCATCACTTCTCCCGTCGGGAAGTAGAGATGTCCCCCGTGGAGTTGGTGCTGGGGGGGTCTCTTGGTGCGGCGGAATGCCTTCTGACTCCGGCTGCAACGCACGTGGAGGTGACGGTGGCGGCGATGTAATGGCGGCCATGAAGACTGCGGAGGCCGGGGAAGCAGAAGGAGACGGCCGGCGTACTCGAGGCGTGGGAGGTAGAGAGGAAGAGTGTTTCTTATGTTTTTTCTTCTCCTCCTTCTTCCGTTCCTCCTTGTTCTTCTTCTTTCTGAAGAGCTCGACGGTGGTGAGCTTCTTGGTGGCTGGTGGTGCCGAAGAGGACGTCTCTTGGCGGGCCTCCGTCGGGCGGCTTGGGCCTTGTGGTGCTAGGGCAGACTCCATGAGGTGGGCCTGCAGTCGGTTCCTCCGGTTCTTCAGGGCAACCTTGGAGAACTTCTTACAGGCTGAGCACGAGTGCACAGGATGGTCCTCGCCCAGGCAGATTATTATTATTATTATTATTATTATTTATTAAATTTAATACCCCGCCCAGATCAGGCACTTAGAGTGGTTGTCGGTGCTCGGGATTTTGGCCGAACACGAAAGGCACTTTTTGAAGGCCGCCGACGATGCCATCCACAGTGGGGTGGCGAAGGGCTAGAAGGGGGGGTCCCCTTCGCGGCTCTTCTACTTTCTGTCTTCTTCTTCTTCTTTTTTTTTAAAAAACAAAAAAAGGGGTACTGGATAAACCAGAAGTGAAGGTGCCGAAAGCTATCCCGATTAAACAACCGAACAATTCGGTAGCGAGGGAAAAACGGGAGAGCTCTTGATCAGGCTCCTGCTGTAGCAGCGGAAAAACAAGAACTGAGGCGGAAAGCGCGAAATGGCGCAAAGGGCGGGTGGAGATGGTGGGTGGTACTAACCATTCAAATTTATCCAATCAGCTTTCCAGCTCCGACATGGCTCCCGCGCAAGCGCAGAACCCATCAGTGTGCATTCACAAACAACACGAAGGAGAACCATACTTTAGGATTAACATTGGTGCACACACCCTGATGCATGCTGGAAGCAAAAACTAGCGGCTGAAATATAGTATGCTGGGTGGAATATAGTACTACCCTATATTTAATTACAGTACTTTGCAAAAAGGCCATAACTCAATGGTAAGGCTACCTTCTTAGATCTATGGAAAACCACACTGAGAAAGCCCATAGCTCAGAAATAGGATGCTAGGGCCTAAATCCCACCTTCCTTGGAGCTGCCTGAACATGACCTCTGCTAGGTTTTCTGGCCCTTTGAAACTTTTTTTTAAAGGGAAAGAGAGAAAGAGAGATAGATACATGTGGGACTCAAGTGTGTTGTAATCTCCTTTCCCCATTTCTTTCATATGCCATGTTTTCATCTTCAGAGGGAGAGCACTAGAGCAGGGGTTTGCAATGTTTTCACACCACAGGCCAGACACGCCTCCTCACACAGTGGTGGGAGGTAGTTGCTCTCTGGACATATGTTTTTGCTATCATCATCAGCACCAGCACTGGTGGTGCCCACCGTACCATCCTTCCAGCTTCTTACACAGCCTCCACTGCTCCCCATGGTGATAGGAGGCTTTTCAGAGCATGGTCGTTCCATTTGGATAATTGCCACTTCATTTTGGCTCTTTGAATGCACCGCTGAGCAACTTCCTGGTTCTACACTAGGAAAGAAACCAATGGCACAAGCTCCGCCCAGTACTGGAAGTTGCCCAGTGGCGTGTTCGAAGAGTAAAAATGAAGTGGGGAAGCATCAGACAATTATCCAAATGGAGCAAAATTGCTCTGAAAAGCCTCCTGCCACTGTGGGGAGCAGTAGAGGCTGTCCAAAATCCTGAAAAAACTTCCCGCTGCTGCCGCCACCACCACCACAGTAAGTGTTGTATTGTGACTTCCAGTGGTGGTGGTTTGTTGGGGGTGCCCAGGTTCTCACCGAGGGCTGGATTAATGATATGCATGGGCCCAATTAGGCCCACAGGCCAGAGGTTGTGAAGGCTTGCACTAGAGCTACACTTACTTTGTAAAAGATCTTCATTTTCATTGCTAGCATCTGCAGGTAGGGCTAGGAAAGAGTCTTGACTACGTCCCGGGAATATCACTGGCAGGCAGTTGGCAATATTAGGCAAGAGGGAGTAAGGCTCTGACTCTGGATAAAGCAGCTTCCTAAATCCTTTAAATATCACAGCTAGTAATGCCAGCAAATTTTTCTGCTGTTTCATTAAGCAAGACAGAGGCATTCTTGACTGCATGAAACTCACTGCCAAGCATATTCTGCTTTGATGTACAAGAGTTCAGTCCTTCATGCTTTGTCTATTAATCTATTGCTGGATTTTGCTGTGCTTTCTTGAGGGGAATAAAAGGCTGCCAAACATTTTTTATCCAATAATAAAAAAAGGAAGAAGAGAAAGAAGCACCCCTTGGAGAAAGGACTCAAACAGTTTCATTTTTATTAATGAAACACAGATTGCCTCTTGCTTGGAATGCACAAGGATTCTTTTGTTTCTCTCTTTCTGCCTGTCCAAGATCAGAGTGTATACAATCCCCGCTTTTCTGCTTATGCAATTTATCTTTCTGGAAATTTGATGTTTAAGTGTAGATTGAAAATAAATAGAAGGAGGGAGGGAGGGAGGGAGAGATCTGAATTCTCTTTGTGTTCCTGAGTCCTGGAAGTAATTTGCAAACTTATTTTAGGAGGTCGAATGTTTAAGATTCTTTAGTTTTCTATGCTCTTTTTACACCTGGTTTAAATTTCTATGCATTGTCTTAATAAGCAGATAACAGTAATTTTATGGAGAAAGAGGGAGGAAGAGAGGGGGAAAGGATAGACGGACACAGAGAGACTTGACACTGATGAATAAAAAAGATTGTTTTCTGATCCTTAGTCATCTCTGCTTCTGCAGAGCTGGGGTATCTTATTTGTATTCTGAATTAGATGGCCACCGTCCAGGATGTGTACCCTAGGTAGAAGAACCATGCAGCTTTTTACATTCCAGCTAAAGCAGAATTGGGACCGCTCTGTTGTAGCAGCCTGCTACCTGCTTTCCTGCTGTTAACAAGGAATTGAGGCTGCAGACAGGCTAGCAAATGGCACTGTATGGCACTGTATATGTAGGCATGGCCCAAGAAATGTTTGCTGCTTGAGTGAAATGAGAAGATCACCTCCCTAAACACCATCATAATCTCAGCTGCTGATGCTGACTAGTTTGGCAGCTGAAACTTAACATCTCGGCATAAAACAAAGTTCTCTCAAACCTCAAGGCAGTGGGCAAGACAAGCTATCCTTCAAGAAAAGGGGAAGGCCTGGAGCTCAGAAGAAACAGGTGACAGGGTCTGCCAATGGTGTCTTCCAGTGTGTGCCACCTGAGGCAAGAGTTTTACCTTGCTTCATGTAGAGCTGTTCTTCTCTGTAATTCTAAAATAAATAAATAAATGACAACATAGTGTACAGTCGGCTCTTTCCTCAACTTTGTATGGATCAACACACATGGTTACATTTTTTTTTTTTACTCCAATTTTTATACCGCCCTACTCGGCTGGGCCGACTCAGGGCGGTTCACAGGCACAGAGTAAACAGCAAGTTTATAAACACAACATGTAAATACAAAAAGAGAGAAAAATCAGTATCAACACCATAAAACAACTCAACATCGTTACATCATAAAAAATTCAATAGATATCAATTTCAAATAGCAATCAAAAATTACAAAATTCATCAAGTTTACACAAAGATTTGAACATTATCAAAAAGTCCAGCCGCCACTGCGGCTTTTAAGCATAGCCTCGGGCACAGGTGGCGGGAGTCCCGGCTAGGCGCGGTGGTAGTCTCCTTTCCCCGGCCGCAGGTGTGTTCCGTGGTGGCGGGGCGCGAAGTGCACAGCCGAGGAAGTCCAGCCATGGCCTGCCTACCTGCTGTATCTTGGAATTGAAATTGCTGCTCCCTCCTTTATCTGTTTTATCCCCATTCTGTGAAGTTTTCCTGCCACACCCATTGATTCTCACTACACAGATGACACAGAAAACTGCCAGGAACATGGATATACAGGGAATAGGAGCAGAGCTTTAAAATGGTACATATTCAGAGACCAGCTCACACAATCTCCCACAGAAGAGTCATATTGGAGGGGAGTTGCTGGAGGTTGTAGCCTAAAACAAAACAAACCAGCATTTTTTTTTTTGGTGCCAAGCTATGGTTAGGAACTTTTCTATGGCTTCAGCTGCATGTCTTTCAGAAAGAACAGGAGCTCAAATTAAGGTTTTTTTCCCTGAAATTAATACTGCTGGAGAATCTGCCAGCTAATATTGTGAGTGGGAAGGAAAGCCTCCAAAGAAAGAGAGCCTTTTCCTCATTCAGGGACTATAATACTGAGAGCTGCTGCATTTGTGAGGTGCATTTGTTTGGAATGTTTAAACTGATTATTATGTATTACTGTATATGTTGGACATTGTAGGACTCTGCTACAGATAGTGAGGGAAGGGTTTCCCCCACAAGACAATAGGCTCCAAAAGTGTGTTGAAGATAGGTGAAAAGGGTATTCTCACACATCATTTTTATACTCCAGCCTAGCTATGAAAAATTTCCAGAAATTTTGAAGCCATGGGGAAAAACTCGGTTTTTCCCAAGTTTTTTTAATGGATTTTTTTTTGAAAAAATATATATGCAATGTTAGCACTTTTTCTAACAGACAGAAAGTCACTCTGTTACTTTAGGACTATAAAATATTACTATGGACAATTTGATCTGGCATAAAATTATCACAATTGGTATATTAAAAATACAGTATACAGTGGTACCTTGCTTAAAGAACATAATGCCTATTGATTGCATTTCATTGCATGGGATTGCTCTTTAAGCGACTTTTCTCTTTAAGTGAAACACCATTGTAAGTGGCCAATTGTGACTTCTGGTGGGGGGGGGGATTGTGAACCCCAATTTATTTGTTAAGCAAGTTTTTGGTTGGTTTTACTTGTTAAGTGAGGCAACCATTCAGAGAAAATTCTGCTCTTTAAGCGAATTACTCTCTAAGCAAGGTGTTCTTTATGCGAGGTTTGACTGTATTCCAATAATTATTACAAACAATTACAAAGTCAGTCGCATCCAACTCTAGAGTTCAGTGCTCATCTCTGTTTCATAGCCGAAGAGCCAGCACTGGCTGTTTCTGCAGATGTTTCCGTGGTCATGTGACTAGACATTGGAGCGCATGGAAAACTGTTTACCTTCCCACCAAAGTGGTACCTATTTATTTACTTGCAGTTTCTTGTTTTTGAACTGCTAGGTTGGCAGGAGCTGGGACAAAGACGCAATAATTTCCTGAGCTGTACGGATGGAATCTCTTTCGTTTTGCTAGTTTATATGGAGCAGACAAAAAGAACGACACAATTTTTAAAAATAATAATAAAAGAAGCCATTAACTTTAGTAATAACGAAAATTATTTATATTTCCACTCCATAGTATTAAATAGACATAAGGCCCTCATTGTCATAAAAGGAATTGAGAGGAGGGGAGAGTGTATGGAAGGGACTAAGATTCAATGAATAGCCATGAAATTGAAGCAGACTCATTTTCCAAACTATACTGTACATCATTTTTAGAAATGATTTGGACAATATATGAACACCTTGCCTTAATTATTTTTTATTTATCATGCTAAAATAAAACATTCCATAATTGATTTTCTTACTTTTTTCAATGTTTTCATTTTTTAGAGGAAGAAAACAAAACAAAAAAAAGCTGAGAGGGGGGGACCCAGTTTCTCTGATTTTCTCTGGGTTTCCCCCAAGCCTTCACATCTCTAGCCTCAGCTTCTGCATTAGCAATGGAAGCATCACACACTTAACAGACTCATCTTTTGTGTGAGCCATAAGCAGAGGGAAATGAAAGCTTGCTACATAGGCAGTCCTGTCAGTATGATCCCTTTTAATGGAGAGCATTGAAATTCCTGCATCCTGGTCTTGGGGTAGGCAGACAAAGAAACAACAGCTGGAAGCAACTGAATGTGACAGACTCCATCTGCATTCAGTATAGAGCTTGTGTGTCAGGAAAGCCTGCCTGCTCTAACTTATTTTAAATACTTGTGCCTGCATCAAAATAGTCATCCAACACAGGCATAATTCAATACAAATATAAATTCAGCACAGTGAGACGGAGAAAACCACTGTGAATGCAGCATAATTCTGTGTGTGTCTACTCAGCAGTAAGTCCCCACTAAGGTTGTAACCATCCCCCATGGATTGAAAGTTTCCTCTGGAAGTTAGTTAAACAACTGTTGTTGTTCACACAATGTTTAATTCCCAACTCTGTTTCTAGGTAAGTGATGTACGTTTGCAGTCTTGAAGTGATACTTAAAAAGATTCAGAGACATTTAATCTTATAAGTGCAAAAGGCTAAAGTAGGGGTGGCCAAACTTTTTGGGCCACAGGCTGGTCATGTGGTCAAGTGTGCCAGTCACGTGATTCCTCCTACCCAGAAGCAGAAGTAAAACATGCACATACGGGTGCAGAATGTGCCCGAACATGAGCAGAACACTGCTGTAAATGACCCGAGGCTGTCATAAACATGCACAGACATGTTCTGTGCACATGCATGCACATTTTACTTTTGCATCCAAGGGCACCGTGGGCTGGATTAATTGGTGCCATGGGTTGGATCTGGTCCATGGGCTATATTTTGGCCACCCCGGGGCTAAAGTAAACATAAACCAAACACTAACATTTTAGATCTTTGAATACTGCTTAACTGAAAGAGCAACTCTTAACACAAAGTACTTGAACAGATATTTGGGGTGGGGATTGATTGCCCAATTGATTGCCCATCAAAATCATGCCAAACAAATCCTTTAATTAATTATCACCTCACTGCAGATCATTTTATATCAGCTTCTCGTTGCATATACAGTACTGTAACTTAGTTTGCAGTGGCGTCAGGCGGGGTGGGAGGAAATGCAAGAATAATAGATGATAGCATTTTTATAACCTTTTCACAGATAACCTGGTGACATTTTCAGCAAAACTGAGTTTTAAAACACTGGAACAAAAAAAAAAAAATGCTTAACAGAGATTTATTAATTATTTTTCCAATTTATAAGCCACATGCTGCTCTAAAACCTGGTCTATTTGTCTTCTAGCCAATTGCTGCTGGTCCTCAATCATAATTACCTTCATAAATTCGGTTCCAAATAAAGTAGTGCACAATTCTTTGAGGGCAGGGCAGTTCCAAGTAGAGTGAGAGCTGTAGAGTGATGTATAGGATGTAAAGGAAGCAAGGTAAAGGCTGAGGAATCAAGGAAGTTGGAGTATGAGGTCCAGAGGGAGAGAGAGAGAGAAAGAGAGGAAAGAAGGAAAGAAGGATGAAGAAGACCTGGGCAGAATGGAAGAAAGAGAGGGATACAGGCAAACAATACAGATAAGATACCTTTATTGCTTTTTTGGAATAGTAGCCATGTTAATCTGTGGTTCAGGAATATCAGAAAACAAAACAAAACAAAATAAACAAGATAAAATAAAATAAAAACACTGTAGCACTTTAAAGACTAACTGCTATATTTTTATTGTTAGCTTTTGTGGATCAAGTCCACTTCATCAGACAGAGAGTGAAACTTACAGGCATGTTCGCTATATACCAAATTCAGGGGCTCAACGGGAGAAGTGGTGTGGTCAAGCAAGATGACAGACAAGCGAGCACAAGAATGTAGTTTCACACAGCCATTAGCAACAACAGATTATTCAGATAAACTCTAAATGACTCTCTTTCAATCTCAAGGTTGCTGAGAAAGCCCATTATGGTCTCTGATCAACTTGTGACCTGCATGTCAGGGGGAAAAAACAAACACCTGTACCTGGTTTCTTTCTGTTTTACTAAAGAGAATTGGCAGGAAAGTTGTAATATAAAATCATATAGCAATCCGTGTATCAAATTTGATAATGTCCCGGAAACCCTTCACTAATATTTAGCCTTCTGTGATGGGTATCTAACAGAGGGATGTACTTGATTTCTGGTGTTTTCCTTTCAATCCTAGTTTTGTAATTTCTCTGTTCCAGAATTGCAACTTTCAGGTCTTGGATAGAGTGTCCATTTAGATTGAAGTGGTTGGAGACAGGTTTCTCCGTGTTGCCATTCCAGATATCTGATTTGTGTCCATTAATTCTTTTGCGTAAATTTATTAGCTTTGATCTCTTTGGTGGTATCTCTAATAGGGGGTTGAATTTTTCCTCCTAATTTTAGCACATGTAGTGGACATACAGAAGCAAACACAAGCACACTTGCCTGCTTTCTCTCAATGCCCCACAATACCAGGCCATAAGAAACATAAAGATCAAGAGAAGCATAACAAAGGTCACAAGTGAGAGCAAGGATTTAGCATACGGTACTTATTTGGTTTGGCCAAAAAAGAGTATTCTGCTCAGATTTTTTTTAAAGGCAGGAGTGGACAAAGTGCAGGCTGCATATGGCCCCAATATCATTTTGTGTATCCTTATCACACTCCCCAAAATATTTTTTAGAACTTTTGGTCTGTTTTGGTTTTGAAAAATGTTCCTTCCACAGTTTTTTTTTTTTTGAAGGAGCAGATTCAATTCAATTTATTTACAGTCCATGACCAGCATAACAGACAAAAACATAATACCACATCCTAACTAGTCTGGACACGGGTAATAAAAGGAAACTATGATACTATAATACTAATAACCTACTGGGAATCGACATAAAACAGCAGGGTGCCTATCTAAAAAACATTACTAAAATCCCTCAATAATTACTAAAACCTAGTGTCATGAAAAAAAAATGCAATACTAATATTTACAAGAAAAAGAGGGATAGCCTCATTACAAGGATATAAAATGCTCTCTACTAGAGTTGCAGTTTACTAAAACTCAGTAATTTATGGCCAGACCGATAATGACAAGGGTGAAGAGATAACATAATAAGTAGTGTAGTTAAAGACAGGATGATAAAGGTAAAGGTCACCCTTGCTCTAAAGCCAGTAGTATCAGACTCTAGGTTTGAGTGTTCATCTCTGTTTCATAGCCGAAGAGCCAGTGCTGTCTGCATCAGCAGACATTTCTGTAGTCATGTGGCAGGCATGACTAGACACCAGAGCACATGGAGCACTGTTTGTTTGTTTGTTTATTTATTTATTTATATTTTTATACCGCCCTCCTCACCAAGGCAACCCAGGGCAGTTTGACACACCATAAAACATCAGAACAATACAGATTTAAAAATTTAACAGTTCTCAAAATCTATAATTTAAACCAATTAAATATTACAGCTGAATCTTTGTTTTAAATTAAAACTTAAGGGAGCGGGGGGGGGGGTTCAAACCAACCAGCCGGCTGAGGTCGTTGTGACGCCAGTACCCGAGACCTTCCCTGCCAGCCAGGTTTTTACACCCTTCTGAAAGGGCAGCAGCTCTGCCTGGAGGCGCAGCACAGTTGGCAGGAGGTTCCAAAGAGCCAAAGTGGACACAGAGAAGGCCCTCCTCCTAGTGCTAGAGAGATATGCCTCTCTAGATGGCACAACCAGAGAGCCTCTCCTGTCCGCTCTGGTGGGACGGACAGATGTCCTTGGGATGATGTGGTCTCTTAGGTATCCTGGCCCACTACCATGTAGGGCTTTAAAGGTAATTACCTTTAAAGGTAATTTACCTTCCCACTGAAGTGGTCCCTATTTATTGTAATTTCTTGCTTTCGAACTGCTAGGTTGGCAGGAGCTGGGGCAGAGACGGGCACTCATTCAGTCCTTCAGTTTTCAGGTATTGATCTGCTGATCTGCTGCCTTCCAGTTAGCATCTTAGCCACTTAAGGATGATGGAAATACCTTAATTTGTCAATTGCATCTCCTCAGAAGTTAGCCATTTGTAGGCCATGTCATGCCCTACTTGGAGGAGTCTTTCCCTGAGGATGTAAATCAGAATGCCATACACCAGCTACAGAAGTCTGTGCAACAGGGTAAACTCAAACTCAAGAGTGGGAGCCCCACTGTAAAGACACAAAGAGATGAAGCAGAGTCTGGGCCCTCTAATGATAATCCCCCTCTTCTGGAGAATGCAGGTTGAAAGCCCACAAGGGAGAGAACAGCTAGGCCTAAGCAATGCAAAGTACAAGGCAAAGTCAGAGGATCCATCAGGTGTAGGATGTTCCAGAGTGCCTGCTGGTGTTGGGGGACCTCATCTACTCAAAGTTCAGTTGCTGAGAAGAACTTCAGCTCTTATTGCTTTGTTCCTTGCTGGGATCATTCTTGAAATTCCTAATTCATTGATAATCTAGCAGTTTGACCTTGATGCTCCACTGATTTTGCTGCTGGCTACTTCTTGCACTGACAGACAAGCTATCAAGACTCTGGCCTAACCTATATTCAGTTTCTTCTTTGAACTAGCTCCTACAAGTTCCTTTGTGTGCCAACCTGGTCTGTGTTTTTAGACTTCTGTTTCAGCACTCCTTGAAGGATTTTTCTGTGTCTAGCATGTTTCTTGGGGGCAAAAATCATGGGGGAGCAGAGATCTCCAAGGACCTGAAGGCAAGGGGTAAGTTGCCCATCCTTTGCTTTAGAGAAGCAGCCGTTACTTTTTTCCTTCTTCCTGGACCTTTTGTCTCTTTGTTTCTTTCTACACTCCTTTTCCCTGAGGAGCTGTAGAAGGTAGAGAGGGATAATTATTTACTTTCCAACTGTGACTACTTACTTTAAAATCCTATGCATTCAGATAATCTCAAGAAAATCTTCCTATGGTCTTTTCTCTAATGTCCTGGACTTGGTCAGCAACAGATTTTTTTTAACCCTCTGGACAGTTATATGAGTTGAAGAATGGGGTTGAGAGTTTGATTTCCTCCTGCAAGAAAAGTCATTCTGTGCTTTTTGGGCAACTTGTGTGATTCCAGAGTGCTACCAGAAGGAAGGACTAGCAAACTTCTTCAGAGTATTTAATATCCAGAAACCAATGGAAAAGTCACCATATGCTCAGATTGACTTATTGTTGCCAGTACTGGCGCTGCTGCTGATGGTCATCATTGTTATCATCATAGTAACTTTAACTGGCTTTTTTTTGGGTGGGGGGGGGCAGGACGTTGCAATATCTGAAGAGAGGTAAGTCAAGCCCTCACTTCTTAGCGGCTGCTGCTAGGCCAAATGTGAAACTGCCAAAATGAAGACAACTTTTGCTGCAATCTCCTTTGAAAGTCTCCTCCTCGCTGGCAATTTAAAATTCAAGGTTCTGGAGAATAAATCGGAAAATATATTCAGCTTCTGATCTCCATAGTCTCAGGTGGGGGAAGCCTTGATGCTCCTCAAACATCTGAAAACCCACTGTCTAAATATAGCTTTTGTGAGGCAGATCAGAAGAACCATGAATGGAGTCTCAGCCAGATGGTAGCAGTCACAGAAGGGAAATGAATTTCGAAAACACCATGTTGTTGTTAGTCACCCAGAGTGGGAGAAACCCCAGATGGGCAGGGTACACGTGGAATAAATAAAAATAAATAAATGCAGCTTATCTCTTCAGCGTATCTGCTCCTGAAGTATGTCCCAAATTTCATGATGTCTCATCTGTTCATTAAATAGTGGGAACTGCCTCCCTTTGTGCTCCAAGTGAGGAACAGCAAAAAGATAATGCCACCAGGGATGAAGATATTAAGCAGGAAGCTGGAAGGATTAAGAACCATGATGTGGACCAGAGACGACTGGCCTGGGAAATCTCACCCAGGATTCTTTTACAGTTCAAGAAGAAGCCTGTAGAAAAGTAAAAGAGAACTGCAAGATGACTAAGGTCAGGAATGTGGGAAATGATGCTTAGAGGCAACTATTGCTCCAAAAACACATTTGATATATTGTTGTGGGATCATGGAATTTCCAGAGCAGACGATTGTGGAAGATTTTTACAGAGTTATGTTCAATTGTGAAACTCAGACGAAGAGCCTTCAGGACAAGACAATTTTTTTCCCCATGATGAGTGCCACTGAAATCCATCATGAGCAATCTGGATGTGGGCCATTGTTTGGTTTTTAAGATTCAAAGAAATGCCAATCCCAAACATCTGGGTGTGGGTATGATTACATAATAGCAAAGGGACAGATTTCTAAAAGTTCCTTTATTGAATTTGAACTACCCATATCACAGATTCCTAGGGGATTAAAGAAGTTGTGATGAACAGAAGTAACATTTCTAAAGCTCTGTAAAAGAAATACATCCAAGTAAGGGTCATAATTAGTGATTGGAGCTGAGTAAGAACTGATTGAAAATCAGGAATAAAATTTACTATCAATCTAAATGACAGTTTGTTTTCATGTTGCTCCCTTCACAGAGGTTTGGAGAAGACCCTTGTCTGCAGATCAAAACATGCAACTGGGGGAGGAAAAGGGCTGGCATTTATTCATCATAATTTCCCATTAGTCTCCAGCTGCACTAAAGCTAATGCTGACTTATCTCGTGACTGAAAACCATGGAATTCCTTCATAGAGCCACAGGTAAGTTATTTGACAAAATCAATACATGCAATGGAATTTAGTTCATAGGTGATCTTGGTAATAATAAAAGCTCGGAGAAAGCTTTCATTGCATGTACCTACATTTTCACTCATTAATCAGTAATCCTTCATAAGTCAGCCATGTCATCTAGCATGCACAGTTGCTCAATGTGTGTGTTTAAATAAAATACCAAAGCAGTCAACCGTGAAGGGATATTGGCAGTCTGTTTAGTTAATGTTGTTCACTCCCCCCTCCTTTTTTTTTTTTTGGAAGCAAAGCATTCTGTTCTAAGGCTGCAAGGAGACAAATCTTATATTTCACAATGACAGCAAAATGGCCTTGTTTCTAATTCCATTTATTATTTCCTTCTCATCTGTCAAAAGGCCCAGGGAAGAGGAAAGACTTGTTTGTTAACTTTTTGTTGTCTTCAGAGCAATGTATCTATATGGCATTCAGCTTTGAGTCGTCAGCCTTGAGCCATACATTACATAGGATATGGTGGAGATGAGGTCATAGATTCCCGAATAGCAGAATTGGGTGTACCATGTTTGACTGCACTCTCTCTCTCCCCCGCCCCCCCCAAGCTACAATTAGACAAGCAACAAAACAAGCCTGGGCAAGAAAGTTTTTTTTACCAGCGTGTTTATATGTTTTTTGGGACTGTGGTGGCTTAGAAGTTAAGACACTGAACTTGATGGCTGGAAGGTCGGCAGATCAACAGTTCAAGACCCGAGTGCGGCATGATATAGTGAATGCCTGTCTCTGTCCCAGCTCCTGCCAACCTAGCAGGTTGAAAGCAAGAAATTGCAAGTAGATAAACAGAGACCACCTTGGTGGGAAGCGATCTTGCCTCATTCAGGCACCCCCTGAGTTGAGTTTCTCCAGCAAAAATCCCAGAAAAAATTCTGACAGGAAATTATAATAGGTACCATTTCAGTGGGAAGGTAAACAGTATTCCATGCACTCTGGTGTTAACTCATACCTGCCACATGTCCACGGAAACATCTGTAGATATAGACAGTGCTGGATCTTTGGCAAAGAACAGAGATGAGCACTGAACCCTAGAGTTGGATTATGTCTGGCTTTTGAGCAAGGGCAAACTTTACCTTTACCTTATATGTTTTAATTTATAGATAACTATAGCCAGTCAAATACCTGAGAATGGATATTCTGCTGCCTCATTTTCTTATATCATCAGACAAAACCTATTCTTACATCTTCAAAATCCCAACCCATTCTGTTAAGGCAGTGATTGCAATACAACACAAATTCCTGCAAATAATGATCAAAGGTGATGGTCAGAATATTTTTCACAGAAGGTGTTTAATTTCAGTTCCTCCTCTGATCCTAGACCTCTTCTGAGATTTTGAGCAAACCATTCATGCCTGTGTAATTTCAAAATACATTCAGTGATTCTGTTGTGACTTCGTAATATGAAACATGTTGCTAGTCTCCTAAAAGAAATGGAAACTGGACACCTTGGAGTGTGATAGATTTTATAGCTGTATTAAGAAAGGGAAGGAGGAAGAGGTATAGTCTTATGTACTGCCTCATTGGTTTGACAAGTATGCTGATGAAGATGTTAGAGCAAATGATAAAATAATCTAAAGGACAAAGAGGCAATGATTAGCAGTTAACATGAATTTAAAATCAAATCATGCCAGGGCAGTCAATTTTTTTCTCTGATAAAAGAGTTAGCAAAATCCTAGGACCATCAAGAGTTCTGATTGACATGATATATTTCCTTTAGGATGTATGTAGAGATAATCATATGTGCAAACATTGAATATTTAATGTATTTTAATGCATTTATGTGCATTTATTTATTCAACTTTTCTGTCAGGTCGTTCAGGATGGTGTACAAGAGTGCCTCCCTTACCCCCACAACTACCCCCGCAACTGGCCTTATAGGATGGGGTGAGAAGGTCAACCAGCTTAGTGTAATGGTCAAGGATGCCATAGGATTTGAGTCTTTCAGGGCCAAGTCATCTGTGACCTTTCAACCTACTTCGTGACCTTAGCCCTGCCATTTTCTTGGAGCCAGAAGATGGCTGAAGATGAAGTGAGATAATGTACTCCCTTTAAATGTGCAACTGCTGCTTATTTATTGCATGAGAGTTGGAACTACAGTAAACCCCTGAGTTACGGAAAAAAACAGTTCCATGGCTTCTTTCATAACTTGATTTTTATTTTTTTTTGTAACTCGAGGCATCCCCATAGGGATGCATAGAAAAATAAATAAAAATAAATGAAAAAGAATTTAAATGGAGAGAACTCCCTAACTTTTTGCTGCTGCTGCTGCTTCCTTCCTCCTGCTGCTGTGGAGTGTGGGAACCACCACCACTGCCCCCCACCCCCGGCTGCTTCTTTGGTTGGATAGAGCCAGTGATGGGATGTTACCAGTTCAGACAAGTTCGCCTGAACCGATATTGCCTCTTCAGGAGGGGTCGCCGGTGTGTGTGTGGTAAAACCCGGGGCGACTGGTTCGGCCGCCTCTCTGGCACTCTCCAAAAATGTTTTTCTGGGCAGCCAAAATGGCTGCCTGGAACTGCGCATGCATCAAACCTCCATTTGACACATGTGCAGTTCATTTTTTAGTGTGCATGCATCAAATAGTGGTTTGACGTATGTGCACTAAGAAAAAGAACTGTGCATGGGTCAAACGGAGGTTTGACCCATGCACAGACATTTTTTTTATTTTTTATTTTTGCTCTGCCCACAACGTCATGACATCATGACATCATGATGTCGGCTATGCCCACGACATCGATGACATCATGGTGGGGTAGCGAAGGTTTTAACAACTAACCACTGGATAGAGCACAGGGGGCATATCCTCGTGCCTGGCCTTGCTGAAGCCCAGAGACTTCACTGTGACCACAAAAAGGGGGGAGGGACTTTTGTGGTCACAGCAAAGACACTGGGCTTTGCAGAATGGCGGGGACTGATAGGATTGATATCCCAAAGCCTTCCGGAAGCAGCTGGGGTGGCGGACATGCCAGACACTGCTTCACAAATGGCCACAAGGATGTTTTGTCTGGTGTGTCCTCCACCTCCAGAAGGCTTTGGGAAAGCCATCCCATCAGTCCTTGCCATTCTGCAAAGCTCAGAGACTTTGCTGTGATCAAAAAAGTCCCCCATACTTTTTTTTTATCTCAGTGAAGGCTCTGGGCTTTGCAGAATGGCGGAAACCAGAGGGATCTTTCCTCCCAACCCTTCCGGAGCCTGCGGACCTGGCAGACAGGGCAGTGGCCCAGCGGGAGAAACAGCCATGGGGGCATCATAACAAATGCCCCTGTGGCATTTTCTGCCACTGTCGCTGGCCTGTCTGCTGGGTTTGCAGACTCCGGAAGGGTTAAGAGGAAAGATCACTTCAGTTCCCACCGTTCTGCAAAGCCCAGAGACTTCACTGCGATCATTGCAGCAAAGGCACTGAGCTTCAGAGAATGGTGGGAACTGATGGGATCCCCTTCCCAAAGCCTTCTGGAGGTGGAGGACATGGCGGACACACCGGATACAGCAGCACAAATGACCATGGGGACATTGTAAAAAAGTCCTTCTGGCCATTTGTGCAGCTGTGTCTGCCACCCGCTCCACCTCCGTAACCAAGGTAAGTTAAAAAATTTTTAGATTTTTGGCAGGGTGGTAGGTGGGTAAATTTTTAGAGCTCAAAATGGTGGTGCCACCCTTTTGAGCACTAAAAGTTTGATTTTTACAGACCAAAATGGTGGCAGAGCCATTTTGATCTGTAAAAATCTACACAAAACCCTTTAGTAAGTTGGGTTATTTGTGTAAATCGGGACACCGATTTACGCAAATAACCCTTTCATAACTCGAGTTTTTCATAACTCGAGTCATCTGTATATCGGGGTTTTACTGTATGTGGAATCTTCAGCTGTTTTTAGACTTTATTTACTGTAAGCCTGTCCCAGCATGGCTGTCCAATAAGGATGAATTCTAAGAGCTGGAGTCCAACAATATCTGGGAACCCTTTAGGCAGGTTTCCTCAATGTTGGCCATCCAGTTGTTCTTGAACTTCAATTTTCAGAAGACCTGATCAGCAGGAGTGCTGACTTGGGCTTCTGGGAATTAAAGTCCAAGAACAGCTGGAGGGCAAAGGTTGAGGAAGCCTGCCTTAAGGTAAAAAACATTTACCCTCAAATCCCCTGTTGTTGTTTTAACAACAGTCCAGCTGATGCTGTTTCATTCAGCCAGACTATTTTGATTATAGATGGGAATCAGCTTCTTTTGTAGCAATATTGTCAATTTCTGGGTGACAGAGGAAGTATGATTTGAAAGGACTGTTGAGCTGTTAGCTATTAATTTTAGCTATTTCATTTAATCAACTGTTGTCATTCACTTGGGGACATGAAAGGAACCTCATTTGGGTGTCCTATGAGTGGAGTTTCTCCAGAAAAAATATCCTTCCAAACCAAAGTAATTTCTGACATGAAATTATTATTATCATTATTATGGCCCAATGCAATTTCCTTTAGAGCAGTGGTTCCCAATGTGGAGCACACGCCCCACAGGGGGACTTCAATTTACAGAAACCTAAGTCAGTAAATTGGATGATCAGTGCTTTGGGGAATTGATTTAGACTTCGGGGAATTGAAGTCCAAACACCAAATGTTGGGAAATGCTGTTTTGGAGGCAAAGCCCAAGATGTTGCCTCCACTCCAGTGATGGGCAGCAGACAGTTTGCACCAGTTCGCCAGAACTGTTAGTAGCTTTTCCCAGTGTCCTGGAGATCCGGTAGCAGCTTTTGGAGGGAACCACCTCAGGGGCCTACCTTTTCGCCGGTTCCCCCACTGCGCATGCAAGCCTAAAGTGCTCAGCATGCATGTGTGCCTACAGTGTTTGCTGTGCATGTGGGCCTACAGCGCTCTGGCTGCTGAGCCACGCAGCCATTTGCTGCTTGGAATGTGGCAGCACAGAGCATTGGGTGGCCACACACAGCCACGGAGGAACTGGTGGCTGCTGTTGAGGCCCTCAGTGACCTCCTTGCTGTCCTCCCATGTGGAGAGGAGGAAGAGCAGCTGCTAGCCTGAAGCTCCCTACAACCTGCTCCCCAGGATAAGTGACTTGCCTTTGGGTGTGGGGTGGGTGGGTATATTTTAATGTACATTTAATGTGTATTTATTTTTAATGTGTCTTTTTATGTGTTTTATGTGTATTTAATGTGTATTTATAGTGTTTTTATGTGTATTTTTATGTGTTTTTGTGTCTATTTAATTTGTATTTTTATGTGTTCTTATTTTTATGTTTTTTTTTACTTTGGCTCCACCCACGTTGTTGGCTCCACCCATGACATCATGTTTTCATGATGTTGGCTCCACCCATGACATTGGCTCCACCCACCGTGTGGTAGAAAATTTTTTGGCTGCCCATCACTGCTCCACTCTATACTCCATGTATAAAAGATGGCTAGATGAGCAGTTGAATTCTACTTCCACACTAACAATAGGTTAACATCCTAACATTGAGCTCATATTGAGGCCAACACTGCCCATTGTGCATAATATTACCATCTTATAGAAACCTTGAGTGCTTTTGGCACATACCCTTCCTGAACCTGCCTTTCTTATATTAAAAAATAATAATCCAAACAACACATACAAACTGAAATCCAGTAGTAAGCTGCAACTATAGAAGGAGATTTTGGTGAGCCAAAATCTATGCAAGTTCTGTTGATTCATTAAGCCCACTCGAGTTGTGATTTCCTGCTGGATTTCAGTCACTGGCTTGATGAGAAGAGCCACTAGTATTTATAAAACACTAGCTTGCTGTTGCTGTATACAGGAAAACTGCAAGGAACAAGAGCTCCTTCTATCTACTGGTTGTCACTTTAACATCCTGTTGAAATTTAAATGTGTGGTTTATGGCATGAGAAATATTTACAGAACTCAACGCCTTTCTGTTCCAACCTATTCTTTGTCATACAAATGCTGCACTGTTTTATAGAAGGAACATTATCTTTCTGTTTAGACATTCTTGAACCATAGCCCACGGAATGTCACAAAGGGAAGGCACTGGCAACAGAACCATGCCATTATGATTAACAAATGTATCCAAATTTATAAGAGCCATATCCTGCTCTTGTTAGGCAGACAAACTACTGCTGAAACTCAGTTTTTAAATGACTATTGTTGAGGATATAAGAAATTCAGCATGATTAATGTGCCTAAAACAGTGCCTCTAAACCAAGACATGGAAATCACTAATTACAATTAATTGTTTACTTCTACTTCATCCCCCCCTTTTTGGGGGGGGGTTTATGAATGTGCCACTATGTTGCATTATGATTCTATCATATGTGGCCCATTACCAGCTGTAAGGATCTCCCAGAAATTTCAAATAAAACCAACATAGCTTTTAAAAAAAAAAATAAAGATCGGAATAAATGTTCTAATACCTGGAGTTATTAGCTTAGTTGATAATACCTTCCAACATGTGATCTTGTTATATCAGATAATAGATTCTCTTTGAGAGGAGGTAATTACTCATATTAATTGTGTAATAGATTGTTATTTGACTTCTGCCTTAAAAATATCTGCCTCTTGGTCACTAACTATTAATCAGTGGAAGTCTACACTACAGCTTTAAAAGAAGTCTACTACAACATTGGAATGATAAATGCACATCTCCTGTTAACCAGAGGATTGAGGAAGCTGGCTGAATCTAAGGTGTGGTGGCACTCCAGTTGCTCATAGACAAGCTGCCACTGCAAGAAGCAGGATGACATATTTGGTCCAGGGTTGTTTCTGACCAGTTGTGACGACACTTTCTGACAGAGCACCGGAATAATGAATTAGTTACAAAGGAAGAAGCTTTGTGCACCATTTGAAAAGACAGAAGGGCACCCGCTCTTTCCATTAAAGATATTTTGAAATGTCACATTTCTTACAATCCATTATAAATAGTTCAAAAGGATCTGCACATTATGTGAAAATTTCAGGCTGTACTCCAGGTAATGCTTTAATTTGTGATGTTCAAATCTGTTTTCTGCCCCTCCCCTGTTGAAACCAAGGTGGTAGACAAAGATGTGGGTTAGTTCACTATATCTGTATTTTAACTTTGTAAAGTAGGCTCATCTCAGGTAGACTCACACAGCCACTTGGCTTTGATCACCCAATAAATTTGGTAATAAAGGAGGCACAATGACAGCCCTTCAGCCAAAGTCCAACATGCTAAGGACTGCACCCTTTTGTTAACAAATCTTAATTAAACCATGTGTTATATTATACTCTGGTACTTTGGGAAGGTTTCTATGATTCTCCATAGGGGCTACAACTTTTTAAAAATGTAAAACAAAAATGTGATTTGACTCATAACTTTCCAGTTTAGACAGCAGAAATGCTATTTTTGATTCACTCCCTAAGATGGGGAAGGGGAACTTGCAACTTCTTTGTTTCTCTAGGCACAATGCTGCATGATTAATCAATGAAACTGGAATTTCTCATTTTGAATTCTCTACATTACTTAATGTTTCTAGTGTACTCAGGGTAGAATATGGCAGCTTCAACTTTGGTAAAACACACCATTTAGGAAGAATAGCTTAAATAATACCTTTTGTAGCAACTTTGTTCCTCTGTTTTTAAACAGAGCCATAGCTAAGACTGAGTAATAGCCATTTTGATCCAAGGTAACAAAATTAGAGAGTGCAAAACTTTGCTGATGAAAGTCTTCAAACCCACCCACTTTTAGCATGTATAATGCCTTCAGCCACAATTCTGTGAGCAGAAGGTAGCCCAAAACATGAGCGACTACACACTCAGATGGAGGCATCCTTCCCATTCATCCATCCGTGCTCAGTGTATGTCAACCAGACATGACTCAGGTTTAACTTGCAAATCACTAGGCTGCTTATGGCTCCAGAGTATGGTCAGTTTGGCTGGGGGTGGGGTGGGGAATGCTTGACTTCTTCCCACACCAGCTATCTCAACAGGTTTACCTTATGGTTTCCTGTACCAAAACCTTTCCTTTACTGTTCTCATCATTCTGTACAGATGTGATCCAAGTATAAGCATATGTAGCTCAATTTGCAAAGTGCTCCATAAGAACTTTCTTATACTGTAACTAGAAATCAGCTCATGAGTCACAAAGGTTTCTTTGTTTTGGATTTAAAAATCTGCCAGAATTTTTCACAATTGGCTAGCTCACGTACTCATGTGGAAGTCATGATCAATTATTGAACTTGATAATTTACTTACCACCTATGGAAGGGGCATTACTAACTCTCATATATGAAGGCCAAAATGAGTCCCCATCCAACTAAACATTAGTGGGGTTTGTCTCAGCATGGTCTGGTAAGATGCTCTTGTTGAAAAATTTCCTGCAAGAAATAATTTATGCTTCAGAAGTGATAGTTGAGCATAGTGATAAATATCACTGAAGACGGTATTTGAAGGAACATCTGTGGTATCACATCTTGGATTGATTTATACATTGACCAACATGAACATGCATGTGTGAACTCTCTCACTCTCTTTTCCCTCTTATTCAGGTTTCATTCGAGTTGGCAGGAAGCTTCTCCTTTTTGACCATCAATTTACTTTTGTGTTTTCACTAAGCCAGGACCTGAATTTCAATTTTTTTCACATAACCGGTTTCAGGAACACAGACTGTCATTATAGGCTTTGCCCAAAGAAAGTGACTTCCATCCTGATTTAATTGTGTTTCTTCACCGGGTTGACATTTAAAGTAGATAATAATTCTACTACCACAGACAACTGCTATTAGATGACAGAAATGCTAGAATGGCTTCAGACAGGCTAAAGAGATGGACTATTTTGTGGGATAAAAATGTGTAAACTGATGAAACCTAGTTGGAATGTTTTTTTATTAGTTATTCAGAAGTATTAAAAATTGAAAACCTCCAGTGCAACTCATAATCAGTTTAATGTTTGTACTAAACATATTCCAGCAGTAAATCTATTTCCTAGTAACTTTTTTAAAAAAAGGAAAATGCAAACCTTTAAAAGCTGCTAGACAAACTCTATTTGAAGCAGCTTAGTAATATGATATTTGGTTCTATAGCAAAATACTTAATGTTAGAAAGGCTTCTGAGTTTACAGGTTTTTAATTTAATAAATTCATGTTTCAATATGTATAAGCAGGTTATAAAAACAAATCTGCCTGTCACCGATGTTTATATTGGCTTGTGTTACAACAGCACCCCAAAACATATACTGTGGCATATTATTCTCACCCCATGAATATCTTGGCCAAAAAAACGGAGGAATAATATTAGCAGCTAGCAATAGCAATTACACTTATATACCATTCCACAGTGCTTAGAGCACTCTCTTCTAGGTGGTTCACAAGGTAATTAACATTTTGCCCCTGCATGCGGGATACTCAGTTTACTGAGCTCAGAAGGATTGAAGGCTGAATCAACTTTGAGCCCCTTGGGATCAAACTCAGCTCATAAGCAGAACCTTGGCTGAGATGCTGCAGCTTAGCTACTGAGCTTCGAGGGCTCTTGTTGCAACTTAGGGCTCTTAAAACAAGGTCTGTTCAATAAGGATTTGGACTGATTATAACAAATGTGATGCAAAATTTACTGGGGGGGGATGATAATATTCAGTAGCTGTAAAAACAAGAGGAAAAAATCTCTTTGCAGGAAAGGTTTTTTTGAATGGTCTCTCTTAAACTGTGGCTTTATCATTTTGGATAAAAGGGGCAAAGGGCAAAGGTGTTTACCACCGCCAGTTCAGATGCACACACCTCAATCTAGAGCACTTCATATATTTCAATAACTTTACATTTTTGTTCCTGACTGGGAATAGAAACAACAAAACTAGAATATATATATAACTGCAGTTTGAGGAAGCTGTTGACAAAAGCTAATTTGAGGAGAAGAAAATTAATATACAGTAGGGTTTTTCCCAGCTACCTGTGGCCTGCCTTCATCAAATCTCCGCTTTGGGACCTCTCCAGCGCTCCCTCCCAAGGAGATTTATTTACAATCCCCTCTAGGAATTCACCCAAAACTCACGGCAAGGATCCTATGTTGACCACTCAGCCCACATCTGGCTGAAACAAACCTGGGACTTGTCTGGGTACAGTAACCAGAGAGATATTATGGTAATGCTATCAGGAGGCTTCTGGCTTACCCCTGCATCCCAATGAACACACATTGATGAAGAAAGTAGCTTTATTGAAGTTGTAGCATGGTTCTTGATGAATCAGTTTACAGATCTCAGCATAGAAAAATAACCTAATCAAAATTTGCTTTTAGAGAAAGAATGCATTCAAACATTTCCCCCCTAATTAAAATAATCTAACTATCTGTTCTAAGTTACCATATTGAAGATTCAGGAAGATAAAGCCTGTTGGAATGGCTTTTCTCTCCCCACTCTGGTGTTTTCTTGTTGCCCACCAGATTCGAACTCCTTACTCTCGTCTAAAGCCATGTACTTAATTCTCACCAGGTATGAGCTGATCCTGGTTAATTAGTATACACCCAATCAGGTCCTAGTGTTGGGGTAAACAACTGTGGCCATATTGATGAAGCATGGAGCCTTATAGTCTGGCTCTTCCCTTCTGGGTCTGAGGGAGTGAAAACAAACAGGTAGCCTTTTGTAAGCATATGAAGCCACATTTCTAGAACAGTCTAAAACCTAATAAACTCCATCTTAGATATGTGAAGGACTTGGGGCCTCATTTTATCACAATATCCTACTTTGATGTCTCATCATGGTATAGATGTCAGCCTGCATGCCTGGGAACTATCTGGTAGATTTTGCCAAACAAGTAAGCCTTTATCTGCAATCCTAGAAATGGTTCTTAGGTCTGATGTCTAGGTTCAAAGGCTAGACCAGAGGTGCCCAAACTATGGCCCATGGGCCACATCTGGCCCACCCTGCCATCGCCACTACCGGAAGCAGAAGTGGATGTGTCTTGCGCATGCACAAAAATGCCCACACATGTGCAAAATGCTGCCATAAATGTGCCCATGGCTGTCATAGATGTGTTTACGACAGCTGTGGACACATTTTACAGCAGGAGGAACCACGTGGCCAGCCCACTCAACCGTGTGATTGACTTGCAGCTCAAAAAGTTTGGCAATCTTGTCAAGTACACAGGGGATCATCACTAGAAAGTTGATGATTGAGATCAGCACAGGATGAGGCGCATATTACACAAGACAACAAGCTTTCTTATCTGGAACAGCCTTATGACAACCCACAGGGGAATCCTGGAACAGCCTCTTTGATCTTACTATTGGCACCACTGTTTTTTGTTTATTCCTTCATTTCACTCTCTTGATGGAAGCTCTTGATAGTTTTTTGAGGTTGTCATTTAGATATGCCACTTTCCACCTAAGCCTTGTAGAAATCAACACAGCTACACATCAAGGTTTATTTCATGATGACTGAAGCATTAAGAGTTGACCTGTAAGTATGAAATGATCCATCACCGCTCAAACAACATTGCTCGATTTTATGTTCACTCTACATCCCCCTCCAATGCAATGCTTTTCAGTGGAATCCATTCACACTTTTAGCTGTGATTTATGACTATTTTCATATTACCTGAAGAGGGATATTATCACAATGTCCTATGGTTGCTTCCATCCTCCTTGACATTATTCAAGAAAGATTGTCTGAGATGATAATACTGGACTATGTCAGCATTTTCAGTATTTAAGGTGCATCCAACACAACACCCTAGCTTGTTTTTGTTTATTTAAGTACATTCTTCTTTTGTTACAATAAGACTCAAGGCAATTGCAAAAGAGTTAAGAATAACTTACAAAAATCAAAGCAGAGCTGCTCCATGCTCTCTAGTTTCCTGAGACAGGAAGTTCCCACTTACCACCATGGGGGATACACAAAACTTGTCCCCATGTCTCACAAAACACCACTCACTACCTTACCTGTCATTCTTCCTTTTCCTACAGTGAGAGAAGGTGAAAGCAGGAGAAGAAGGGGGTTGGGAAGGTGAAAGCTATGAAATTGTGGCATCTCTGCATCCATCTTGCAACTGTTTATGTTGGTGGATGGAGTAGCAGGAACAATGCCACACCTCACATGGATGGGGAGAAAGGAGTAGACGGAGCAGCGCTTCCTAAGTCTGGCTCCGCACAAGCCAGGTAATTTCTGTCAGTGCCTATTCCATTGCACAGAGGCTTAGCACCAAATTTGTTTGAACCAAGTATTCAAGAAAAATAGCCTTCTCTTCACCAAGCTGCCACAGCAGTAGCTCTTCAGGGCTGTTCTGGGTCTTCTGAAGTGGCAAGTGAGCAGAGCAAGCAGCACATCTAAGCAACAAGACACCTAAGGCAACTGGCTCATTGTGATGAACAGTAGGGATAGCTCTGAGAGACAGTGTTTGGGGATGATTAAAGTAGAGAACCAGGAGTTTTTAATGTTGTAAGGATAAACTAAGGAGGAAGAGAGCTGTGTGTGCCGCACTGATTTTATCACAATGCAGCAGATTGGTGGTGGTGGTGGGATCATACGACATCAGTCCAGACCAGAAAGCAAGTAGGAGGATGTTCACTGACATTCAAATCTTTATGCACGTTTCTGTCATTTTTTCTTCAGCACAATCCTGACTTGAAACACTTTAGAGGATATCACCCACAATTCTCACCATATATAGTTAGATATATTCTAGTGGATGTATGAATAACTTTCAGGTGATGATATAATTTTCAAGTTACTGTATTTGCTGGCATATAAGATGCACTCCTCCCTTAAAATTCATGTGAAAAATGGGGTGCGTTTTATATCCTATGTTATATATATTCTTCGCCGCCCCTCCCACTGTGCCCACACCAATGGCCAGGGAAGAAGAAGCCAGGGCAGCCTGAGTACTTTGCCGCCCCTCCCCCTGACCCCCTTCAACATATTGTAATGCAATGTAGTGTTTGTAAGCCACCCTGAGTTGCTATAGTGAGTGGGCGGCAATATAAATTTGAACTATTAAATAAATAAATAAATTCTGGTAATCAAAATTAACAACACCTGGAGCCAGGCAGGTGGCTTCAAAGTAACCCTCTTTCCCACATCTCCCCCTCCCCAGATGCTGGCAGCCAGTGGCTATGGGATTCAAGGGGGAATGGGCTTTAAATGAGCCCTGTTTCCATCTCTCACTCCATCTGATGGTGGCCAGTGGCCATAGGATGGGAGAGAGCCTGATTTTCTGGGGGTGGAATGGAGTGGAAAGAGGGCTCATTTGAAGTCTGTTTCCCCTGATCCCACAGCTGTTGGCTGCCAGCAGCTGAGGAAAATCAAGCTTTAAACGAGCCCTTTCCCCACCCCATACACCCTTACTCATGCATTAGCAGCAAAGAAAAAAACACTTTTGTAAAAGCCTCCTCCCATTTACACCCTTTTGAAACTGTTATTCAAAACTCCTTAAATCCCCCATCTTGCTTTGCAGGTTCTCACCCCAGCAGCTTGCTTCAGTCCACACAGGTCGTTCTTTAGTTGGCAGACAAAATCAGGATATTTCTGGATAATGAAGCTGTATGGCTGCTTCGTATATCCAGCTTCTCTACAATCTTTCCAAGAAAAAACACAGTCTTTATCTCAAGATGCTTAACTTGCATGTGTTTATAGTTGCTACACTCAGGAGCATGTGTTTATAGTTGCTACACTGAGGAGCATTCTTATGGTGCTGTGCTTGAGGAGCAAAGGTTTTATTTAGGTTTTCTCAATACTTCTACAAAAACCCTTTGGTGACCAATCTTGCCTTGCAGTATTACACTTGTCTTTCTGTATCCTGTTTCACCTTGAAGACTTCCTTGTACCCATGACTTTCTTGCCTTGTGGTAGTTTGGTCAGCGTCCACATCTCATTCTTCTGTCTCTTCTCTTGCATCTTTTCTTCATATGCCAGCATCTGATCAATCTTAAGTCACTGGCTCATTCATCAATGATGATTTTACAAGATAGGTGGGGTGAGGAAGCCGTATACTTTCTTGGGCTGCAAAGAGCATCTCTGGAGCATATATTGGCATGGATGCCCCTTCATCAGTCTCAGCATCTCCATCTCTGTCCCTCTCTCTTGGTGTACTGCTCTCATCCTGTGTGTTGTCATCTTTCTGCTCTTTTTAGACTTGGCTTGTGAAGGTACTGACACTACTGTGTTTAGGAAAGGTTCACAACAGTGGTCTTGCCCTTCAACATAATGGTCTTGCCCTTTTGTCAGCAATCTTTTGTTCATCAAAATGAATCACATGTCTTACGCTGACTTCATCTCTTTTTAAATTCATTACTTAATAGCCTTTGCTATCAGTGGCATAGCCAAACAAAATAGGCTGTTCTGGTCTTGAGTCCAGTTTGTGCCTTTTCTGCTTTGATATGTAGGCATATGCCAGGCTTTCAAGTACTCCTGTGTGTTCCACTCTTGCCATTCTGCCATGCTATAATTCAAATGGTTTTTTGTGGTGCTTTTGGTTGGTAATCTGTAGTCACAATTGCATCATTCTAAAATTTGTTGGGCAGCTCTGCATCTGCAAACACAGATTTTGTTCTCTCCAAAAGAGATATCATAGAATAGAATCATAGAATAACTTGGAAGGGGCCCGTGAAGTCATCAAGTTCAACCTCCTGTTCAGTTCAGGAATCCAAATCAAGGTAAATCTAACAGATAGTTGCCCAGTTTTCTCTTGAATGCATCCATTGTTGGAGTGCTCACTACTCCTGGAGGTAGGTAGGTAGGTTGGTTATCTAGCCACCTATCTATGTCAAGTCAATCCAGGAAATGTTTACAAAACATGAGACAGTGGTTACAAAATAAGACAACCAAGTAACTAATCAAAAACTAAGAAAACAATCAAACAACTCAGGAGTTCTCAAACTTTTTATTTGTTTAAATTGTTTTTATTGAATTTTAAAATTCACAACATAAACAGAAAGAAAGAAAAAACATAAGGCACATAGAACGATACAAGCTTCAATACATCGTATCTCTTATTTCTTATAATTTATATCTGACAAACTTTCTCAAAATTAACTAATTAATTACTATTTTTATTCAGATTTTTAGTATATTCCCTGATCTGTTTCCATCTGTAATTTTACTCAAATATTCATTTTAAACAATGTCCTTAAATCCACCAATTGTCTCTTGTTCTCAACCTTTTAAAGCCAGGGGCCGGGTTGCGCTCCCTCAGACAGCTTTGGGGGCCGAATGGCCATTTTGCCCTTCCTCCACCATTTATGGCACTTCCTGGTGTGGTGGAGGAAGTAGTGGGTTACATGAAATGGCACTGTGAGCTGCATCTGGCCCACAGGCAGCAGGTTGACAATCCCTGAAATAATGTATCTGGTAAAGAGATGACAACCAGAATCATCACAAATTAAACAGGACTACTTAATTGGAGGGAGAACATTCTTACAGCCCTCCATAAACAGTCATGTTTTATGCTGTAACTCCACCAGCAGGGTGTTTCATAAAATAGGTGTTGCCACTGAGAAGGCCCAATCACTTGTCAGAGTCTTCCTAGCCTCTCTCAGTATCGGCATCTGGAGCTGTGCTATTTGAGAGGACTGGGTGACACAGCCAGACATTCTTGGGGAGAAATGTTCCGAGAGGTAGCAAAGTCCTAAACCCTATAGGGCTCTGTATGTCAATGATAGTACCTTCTATTTGCTACAGAAAGGAGCACGTAACCAGTGAAGATGAACCAGACCCTAGGTCAGTGATGGTGGACCTTGTTACTCCAGCTGTTCTAGAACTTCAATTCCCAGAAGCCTTGATCAGCAGGAGTGCTGACTTGGGCTTCTGGTAATTGAAGTCCAAGAACACTGGAGTGGCAAGCTTCACCATCACTGGCCTAGTTAATACAGTTTTTTTTAACATTAATTAATCTGGCTGCTGAATTCAGCACCCTTTGTAATCTCCATATCATGGTAAAGAGCAGCCCCACATAGAAAGCATTACAGTAGTCAGTTCTTGAAACTTCCAATGCATGGACCAGTGTTTTCAGGGACCATCTGTCCAAGTAAGGGCACAGTTGAGTAATTTGATAAAGATGGGAAATTGTGATTTTTTGAAACTGCAGCAATTCAGGGTTGACTCTTAAGCTACATACCTGATCTCTCAAACGGAGGAACTCCATCCCAAATTGGAGCCAGTTCCACTTGTCGGGCAGATGGTCCTCATAGGAACAGGACCTCCATCTTATCTGGATTCAACTTGTTCATTCTTGTCCATTACATTATTGAAGCCAGACAGTCATCAAGGCATCTGACATCATCCACTGTAGAAGATGTAAAAGACAGATAGTGTTGCTTGTTATCAGCATATTGATGACATTGGACTCAAAATCCATTTATTTACATGGAAGCCCAGTTGCTGAAGTTGAAATGCTCATCCTTTAAAAAGGTGTCTCAAAGGTAAAAGGGTGACAGTTCTAACCTGCAGTGAAGAATCTTACCAGTGAGGAAGCTTCAAAAGTATTGATACTTTATTGCAAATTGGCAGAACTCTGTGGCAATCTGAAATTTTGACCCTCCCAGTCAGGACCTAATTATCTGAAAACAAAAAGGGAAACACTTAACTCTTTCCTATCCAAACAGAAATTAAAAAGGATTTCTGATTGTAATAATGTTTTAAAATATATATTTAAAGTACAAAGAATGAGCTACAGTTGCACGGAGAATAGTACCATTCAATTAGAGGCACTGAACAAGAGAAAACCCCAGAAGCTGAGTCTTTTTTTCATCAGTTACCATTAATACTTGAGTATAAACCAACCCAAATATAAGCTGAGGTACCTAATTTTGACCTGAAAACCCAGGAAAATAGATTGATCAAAGTATAAGCTGAGGGTGGCAAATGCAGCAGCTGCTAGCAAGTTTCAATAATCAAAATACCTGAAAATATGGTAAAATTAATTAAATGGTTGGTGCATCTCAATCCAGCACAGTCTTGGGACCCTTGTGGTCATTGACCTGAGTATAAGCTGGGTCCCATTTTGGGGGCTTATTTTTGGGGCTAAAAACTCAGCTTATACTTGAGTATATATAGTGATCACTCCTTAACCAGAACAAAATTCAATTGTTATGGCTGGTTTTTTTTTTAAACAAGTGTCAATGTAATAAGCACAAGAGGGGATCCTGTAGATCAGGGGTTTCAAACCTCCTGCCAGGGGACTGATCATGCCCCCTCAGTCAGCTGAGGAGCCAGTCACATGGTTCTTGGCATGGTGGTAGCAGCACATGCATTTCTGCTGTATTTCCAGATGTTTTTCCCACCCCACCGCTTCACTTGGAGAAGGTAGTGAGGGAGGAACATTTTCATGCCATTTTTGATTTTTTTTGCCATGTTTTCCACAGTGTTTCGGAGCGAAAAACATGGCAATATCAGGATTTTTAGTGACATCAGGGCTCTTCTGGCATCGGTGGCAATTCAGCCCATAAGACAGATTGCCACCAACAATTCCACTGGAATTGTCCTGGGCAGTTCGGCCCATGGGCCAAATCCAACCCATGGAGCATAGGATGAGGATTCATGCAGTACATAATCTTGACTGCTTCCACACACGTTGCCAAGATTGAGTATGCCCTTTGCTATATAAAGCTTGACATCCTGTTTCTTGCTAGTAATGTGGGGATAATATTGTGCAATAATTTAATGCAATTTCCTGATGTTTAAAATTATGAACACTGAAGCACATTTCCCCACATTTATATACTGGAGATTTTTTTATTTAATTGAATTAAATATAGTTAGCAAAGCAGCTACAGTATACGTTTTTTACAGTCCTTCTTAAAATGAAGCTTTAATCTTATGAGCTCTCTGATCCAAATTGTTTGTGACTTGAAACTGGTAAAGCCACAAGATTTCTCTAGACCATTTAGCATTTCTCCTCAGCAATTTCACACGTATATAAACTATCTACTGATCTGATAAGGTTTCACAGACCAGTACTTTCAATACAGAATCATTTTTCTCCCACATTATCTTGGGTTGTGCAACTTTTTCTGGTTCATTATTTTAGATGCAGGCATGGACTTGTAGGCACTGATGGGTTGTTACCGGTTTGGACTGGTTCACCCAAACCAGTAGCACCCATCAGGAGGGGGTCACTGGGGTGGTGGTAGACCCCTGGGCGACCGGTTAGGTTGCCTCTCCACCCCCCATTCGGAAATGTATTTCCGGCAGCCAGAATGGCTGCCTGGAACTGCGCATGCATCAAACCTCCATTTGATGCATGCACAGTAAAAAAAATAGAACTGTGTATGCGTCAAATGGAGGTTTGATGCATGCGCAGTTCCAGGCAGCCATTTTGGCTGCCTGGAAAGGAAGCACAGGCAGCGCCTCTACAAGCGGCGGTGGCAACGGTGGCCTTTCCTTGCTGCACTGCACCGCCAGGCTGCCATGCCGCCATGCCGTGCTGGTTTGCCACCTCACTGCCATGGTTCCTGCCTGCTTGCTTCCTGTCTGCTCCCTGCTGCCTGCCTAGCTAGGTAAGTTACTGGGTTTTTTTTGGTTTGGGGTGGGTGGGTAGGTTGAGGTGTTGTTGTTGTTGTTGTTGTTGTTGTTGTTGTTGTTGTTGTTGTTGTTGTTGTTATTATTATTATTATTTTCTTTGGCTCTGCCCACAACATCATGACATCATGATGTTGGCCCCACCCACAACATCACGACATCATGATGTTGGCCCCACCCACAACATCACGACATCATGGTGGGGTAGTAAAAAAATTGACATCCCACCACTGCTTGTAGGGTCATTAAATTAAATTATACTGGTTCGCTATGTCCAAGCTACCTTGGCCCATGATATGTTGGAGAATTTTGCTTATTACTTTATAGATTAGCAGAGTGTGAGATAAGAGCAAAACAAGAGCTGCAACAGAGAATGTATGAGATAATAGTCCAGGTCTCAGACCTTCTCACAGCAATAAGACCTTTGCATAATAAAAATCCATATAGATTCATTTAAAGTAGAAAAACCATATTTACTTACAGTTGCAATCTGTAGTTACAGTTAGAAGAATAAAGGGGGGAAAAGAAGTTGGATTCTCCATCATGGAGGAGAAACATCCTTTTATGCTTGCTGCTTGGAGTTTAGTATTAAGAGGGGAAAACAAAGGGCAATGGAGAAACAAAGGAACAAACAGAAAAGGGAGAGGCAAACCAGAGCTGGGGAAGAACAACTTTACCAATGAGTTGGTAGCAAAGAACAACCACTTTAAACTGTAAAATCCTTCTCCCTCTTATACCCACTGCTAGTGCATGCAAGAATGTTGCCATGGCAACAGCCAAAGGCTCTATTTCAGACATTAGAAAGGAGAGCACTAAAACATGAAATGAAAGTCACTTGTAGTTTCTCTTTATCTTGCAAGTCATCAAAGCACTTAAGAAAGTGAGCTGGGAGGTCTTTGGATTTCATGTCAGCTGTTACTCTTAAAAAAGGTTCTAAATTTCACTAATCTGCCACCATTCACATTAAAATTAATTAAAACAGAAATGAGGAGCTGTCAACATCTTTTTTGTCTGGCCATGATGACAGAAGATTCTGGAGCTGTAATCCCAAAACTAACTTTTCTAAAATCTAGATGAAAATATAATTAATAATAACTAGATGCCATCAACTCTATTTTAACATCTCTGGGCCATCATGATTTCAGCTCCATGTGTGGTTTGGTGCTTGGAGGAATGACTAGCTCAAGGCATCCAGTGAGCTTCATGGCTCAGTGGGGAAAGGGTGGAGAGCCTTTGGTTTTCCAAATGTTTTGTTGTACAAATCCCAACAGTCCTAGAACAATTATAAGTGGCTGTGGTAACTGTAGTCTATAACATCTGGATGACCAATATTTCCACATCTCTGCAGAGAGGAGAAGACAGTAGCATAGCATGGGTTTCAGCCGCATGGGGCGTAAACCAAATTTTCTGCCCCCTGAGCGGGGCCTAGGACACCGGCGCCTGCTCCCATTAGGGCTTCTGGGAATTGTAGTCCAAGAACACTCATATGCCCAAAAAGTGCCACCCAGGGCAGGGGTGCCTGCCCCCTGCTACACTACTGGAAGTAGACCTTGGACTTCTTTTCTCCAAGTGGGACATTTGAAACACTGGTGCCCAATAGCTGTCATGTGTCTCCACTTGCACACCAACCACAGCTATCATAGGTTTAGAAATATTTTCCTTATTTGTTTTTGTCTGCCCAATATGAACACCATGTCAATTTCAGTAAAGAGGAACTGAAAGCAAGGTGCTGTACACTTTTAAAGGCACCAAAGCAAGTGTAGCAGAGAGTGAGAGATGCTCAGCTAAATTTGATGACTCGTTCTGAAATTGTAATTGTTGCCTGAAGGATTTTTGAGAGTTCAATTCTAGTCCAAAAAAGGAACATACATATTTCTGGCCAATTTCTTCTTCTTCCTCTTGCTTATAACTATGTTTCAGTAGACTCATTGGGGCACACAGAAAGAGCCTCCTCCAAGATTGTGGTATTTTTGAACCACAATTGGGCATATTCTGGTAACAGTAACTTTGTGTTGCCAGCTATTCTTTCCCACACTAGGTCAGTTAAAAAGAAATGCAGAATGAACTTATCAAAAAGTGCCTTTATTTTGGGAGTTTCACATCTGGCCTAGACACGGAAGAATAAGAAGTAAAGTTATTCATGGGAAACCCTCCTTCACTGAAACTACATAGATTTTTTTTAAAAAAACTTGTGTTTGGTGTTTGGGCAATGACAAAGCGAAGAAAGTGGCTTCGTTTTGGCAGTCCAGGGTTAAATCAGGACACACAAAAAGAAGAATCTATACAGGTTTCATTTCCCAAAATGGTTATGTATGTGGTAGTGGGTAGATCTGTGAAATTACAATTTTTGCCTGTTAGGTTTTCAGGATGGCAGACAGTGGTGGGTTCCAAAAAATTTTACTACCACACTGTGGGCATGGTATGGTAAGCATGGCCAGGGGGAAAGCCCTGCGTTGCACTCAAATTAGGGCTACTTTATTTCAAAACTTGGATGGAAAGGGCCAGCCAGAATTTCTGCTACCGGTTCTGGCGAACTGGTGCAATCCTGCTGATGCCCACCACTGATGGATAGATACACTTTACTCCTGCATCAAATTGAGGTTTTATATCTATATCTATATCTATATCTATATCTATATCTATATCTATATCTATCTAATTTTTCAACAGGTTATTGTGGAGACCTTGGCAGAACCTCTGTCTTCTCTGTTATTCACTGTGCTGGAGCAGAAAATATTAAAAAATAAATTTGTCTGTGAAAGAAGAAGGAACAAAACAAGAAGAAGAAAAAAAGGACAATTTCTTCCATTCTAAAAGAGAAAAAGCAGGACAGTGGCCAGGAATACCCAGCAGGAAGGTAAATTGCATCTGGCGGCTCTCAACTGCATCAAATACTCATTCTGAAGAACTTAATTTATGTGGAGAAGACTGGAAAGTGACCAAACCATCTTCTTCACAAAAGATCAGCTGTATTCACATGAAATAAAGCTAACGTGGAGGCACACACAGAATGAGAATAATAAACTACATCCACTTTAAAGTTCACCATGTTCTGGTATTCAAATTTCCTTTTCATTCCTAGGTGTTTTTTTTACGGGGGGGAATAGCACATTTTAAAAACTTAATGAGTAAAATGACTTGGCACTTAAAATTTCTGCTACTGAACACTTTTTATGTACAGTATTTTTATTTATGCAAAAATCTGTCACAAAATATTAACACATGCAGTGCTGAAAGCAATCCTTGGTAATAAAAGAAAGAGAAGGTGACTATGGAAGCATTTAGTTGCTATATGGTACACTTCTTTGTTTTCCATGTCTAGGCCAGATGTGAAACTGCCCAAATGAAGCCACCTTTGGGGAGTTCATTCTGAAGTTCTTTTCGCCTGATCCAGAAAGATTACCCAGCACAAGGTGGCCATGGCCCCGGGGGTATGTCTAATTGTGGTTCAAAATACCACAATCTTCAAGGAAGCTCTTTCTTTTTACCCCATATGGTCCACTGCAGGGATGGGATTGTTTATTTATTGTTTATTTTTCTGATTTTTATTGCCGCCCCAACTCCGAAGACTCTGAGCGGCTCGCAGAAAATAGAACCAGTTACATTTCAAAAACCCATAAAAACCCCATTAAAACTCAACCCAGTGTTTGCAGTTAAAGCTGATGATCAGACAATGCCTTTGTTAGATCAAACCAGCCCAACCCAGAGCAGTCCTACCCACAATTTTCTGGCCCCTGATATGGGTGTCTACTTTTTTGTGTGTGTGGCTAGGATTGCTCCAGTTCAGGTTGTTTCCAGCATGTGTGATCACTGGAAATGAACCAAACCACGCCTTTCCCTTTGAATTTTGATGAAGTAGCTGAAGAAAAGAGCCAGTTTAGGATATTAACAAATGAATCACTTCCTCAACTCTGTGGAGGGGCAGAGGAAGTGAAAGAAACTATTAGTGCAGTACAGATACACTTCACCACTTTTTAAAAATAAAAAACAAAAGGAGTGATAGGAGACAATAATGGTTTTATTTGCTGAATTGGGAAGATAAAAGCAACCCCATTGACCCTTCTTCCTCCTTCCATTTTCCACAAGGAAGTTTTCCATTCATCTTTTTTTTTAAAGCGGTACAATGTGCTGCCACAATGCACCCATTTTCCCTTACCTCCTCTGTTCCTCCACAGAGCAGAGGAAATTTTTAATTTGCTAATATCCTAAAGGTGTTCTCTTCTTCAGCCATTTCATGATATTGGCAGACTAATGTGGACCAAATGAGGTCACTTGAGGCCCACATGTGACTTATTTATTTATTTTTATTTATTATTCATATTTATCCACTGCCCTCCTCACCAAGGTGACCCAGGGCAGCTCACAAATCACAAAAACACCACAGCAAAACATAAACATTCCTAAAACCCTCAGATATAAAACTGTGCAAGATTAAAATTTAATATCTAAAATCTAAAAAGTTTTAAAAATGCCAAATTACTACATCTTGAGGGAGGGAGGGGCTTAAATCATCCAGCGGGCTAAGGTAACTATACCTCCCGCACCCCATACCTGCTCTGCCAGCCATGTTTTTAAATTCTTCCTAAAGGGCAGCAACTCTGTCTGGAGACGTAGCTTGGTTTGCAGGAGGTTCCACAGGGCCGAAGCAAACACAGAGAAGGCCCTCCTCCTAGTGCCAGAGATATGCACCTCTCTGGCTGATGGAGCAACTAGAGAGCCTCTCTGGTCTGCTCTAGTGGGACGGACAGATGTTCTTGGGGTGAGGCAGTCTCTTAAGTATCCTCCACTTGAGGTCCAAATGTCATACCAGACCTCCTAGCTCAAATAAACTATGCCAAGATAGTACACAACTCCTCACAGAACTGAAAGCTGGTATTTTTTGTCAGATCCCTGATGTTTGTATTGCAGCACTGGTTTATTCCTGAACTGAAAAAGCAAGAGGAAAGGTACTCTCAGGGTTGGCTATATGCTTCTGAAAGATGTTTATCTGTCACGGTGCAAGATTTTAATACCTTCTATAGTTTGCAAATTAACTTGCTTTGTTTTGTTATCGGTCATTGGGTGTAAACACAGGCTTAATTGGCAGACTGCTCAGAGTCAGAGAAAACCTCCCTGGAAAATAAGCAAAATTCCAGCAATTTTTCAGGTATAGTTGCTCTGCTGTAATCATGCCTTCTGGAACTTGGATTTCTACTCCTAGTTTCTCATAATGTGCTATATGTAATATATAGTATGACCATAAGAAGGAAAATTTGAGAGAAAAGGCTTGCTTGTAGGTGTCTGGCCCCACCAGATATTAATTGTTACATGGCAGTAATAATCACCTATAGAGGTCATATGCCCATCCTTAGGGTTTCAAAAGCCTTGTTCATTGTGCAGCATATGAATTAGTCTTCCATATGTGCTAGGGCAGTTATGTTCCTGCAACAGTTACATGCCTTGGCATATATTGTGCCACATAAACAGAAAAGATTACTGCTTCAAAAAGAATGACTGGGAATTTAAGTGCACATATCATTGTGCAGAATAAAAGAGACAAGGGAAAACATTGCACAAAGTGGATGAGCTGATAAGACACCATGTGGCTAACCTATCCAGCTGCCTTTGAAAAATGAGGACGGCAGCATACACGCCATATTTTATAGAATGAATAATGAGTTTACCACAGCTGTAGCATATGGGGATTTTGCCTTTGTTAACTATCACCTAAGGTTTTCAATGTATGATATCATCCCTTCCACGCTGCATCATATTAAAGTGCTGAATAAGCAGGAAATACTTGAAAATCCCCCCTGGCTAGCAATCCAGCCAAAATGAAATACTTGCGTTTAAATCCAGTGTTTTCTTAGTAACCAACAGCTTCAATACATTGGATATACAGTTTAAAATAAACTGGAAGAAGAGGCTGAAAAATCAGAAACATGTACCGTATATGCCGGTGTACAAGACGACTGGGTATATAAGACAACCCCCCAACATTTCCACTCAAAATATAGAGTTTGTTATATACTCGCTGTATAAGACTACCCCCTCTTCCGCACACCTTCCACACACCAAATAAAACATAAAAGAACATCAGATTTGATTTCAACATCTCCCTGTGGCCAGCACTAGTGCGCAAGTCCGCATGTGTGAGCTCTGCGTAGACAAGGGGCGGGGCAGAGCACTGCTGCTTCCCACCGAGCAGAACGGGCTGGTCACGCCGAAAAGGCTGGCACCCCATTTCACTGCTGATGCTCGCCGCAGCCCCACTGGATACCGCGCGATACTGGATGGTATGTAGAATGAGGTGGGTGGGCATCGGGAGGCCACTATGGGCACCGGGTGAGCATTGGGAGGCCACTATGGGCAGCTATGTCTATCCCAACTGAAGTACACCTGGCGTATAAGATGACACCCCCCCCCCTTGGAGGCATGTTTTTCAGGGGGGAAAAGTAGTCTTATACGCCAGCATATACAGTATTATTTTTCAAGGTGGTTGACGGGGTGGGGAAGAAGCCCCGAAACAGACTATAAGGGTGTTTGTTCAAGATGTTGCAGCTAATCAAACCTAATTTTATTCTTCTTTCTCTGTAAACTGTGTGAAGAATAAATGGTATGATCATGTGGACTTTCTCTTTTTTAGGAACAGGAACACTCTCTCACAGACTTAGGTTCTCTTTGCTGCCTGTAACTGAAGGAAATAGGAGTGTGAGCATACACTCTATGCCCTTTCAAATGATTCCTTCTGGAAGCCATCATGCCTCAAGGGAGACATCCTACATCTGGCACATTCAAGTATTGGTTTAACACAATAGATCTGAAACAGAATGGTTGGCACAGCCATTACTAACTGTGTTTATATTGCTCTGCTTCTCCATTATAAACACCTCCCGCGAATGGAACTATATTTGCCCATTTATAATGCTGAAGTAAATGGCTAAACTTCCCAGACGTCCTAATATGTCTTCAAGTTGCTGATCAGTTACTCTGTTTGAATGCTGTATTTCTTTGAAAGCAGCTCATTGAAGACCAGACTTTCATAGATTGTTTGTTTCAATAATAGTTATTCAAAGGGTCAAAGGAAGCGATGTGTTATCATTATTTCTTGTAAACATTTGCCTTAATGAAATTGTGTTGGGCTTAAATGTGTTTTTCCGTTTTCCTGATAGTTTGGAGGAAGAGGTTTTCACAGCTCCTACAGGAAGATAAATGGTTGGATCTAGATATGGCCATATTCTGGGTGGGTCTTCACTACATACAATAGTAACAGCAGCTTGATTCTACTTTAACTGCTCTGGGAAATATTATTGAATGCCCTGCACTCAGACTCTTATGCACTCTCTTAACTACAGCAAAGTTCAGATTACTTCACTAAACTACAATTTAGCAATTAAAGTGGTATCATATGGCTATAACTATGTACTTTCAGAGTCCCCAGGAAATCAGTGGAAATTAACTTAGTCATCACTAATTTAAGTCCCTTGTATTTCAGCACATCTACTCTAAGTGAATCCAGTCGCCATTGTTTACAACTGGTAACCCAGAATGCATTTTCCCTGAAGCAGGAAAAATGCCATTGGCATAAATTTGTTTAAGGTGGATCCCAGCTTGCCATGAAGTGGCCCACATACTATGATCAGGAAGTTATCTCCTGCGGCACATATAAAATGAGACATGCAGGATTTAACACTGGGACTGCAATGAACTGCTGCAGCGTTGAGGTTATTATCAAGGTGTGCCTTCACAGCCAGTCCATCTGACATGACCTCTTCCACCTCTATGACCATTGGGAATCAGAGTTCCTCCTCTGCTCACTTTGCTGTTGGGCCCAATATAATGGTTTCCAGTGACATTTCCTCCACTGAGTTGGACCATCAACCCACCTAAAGGGGCTCATCCACCCATAGCCTTTAGGGAGTCAGGTTATTTACTGCCGTCCAACACTTGCCATTGAGTTGCTGGCTGTACAGTCTACTCCATTACCACAGCAGGATGTCTGGCCAGACATTTATCCAATCCAATCCAGTACAGTGTACTTAAAATAAATGTAAACTCGTCATATAATGTTATTTAAGGCATTGCTTCATAAACAGAATTTTGATGATCATTTCTAAAAGATTTTGGTTTTCAGCTAGAAAGCCTAATTTTTAGCCAAACTCAAATGGGTTCAGACACTTGCAACTTTTGTTTTCAGGCTTTCTGAGCTGAAGAGGAAATGCCAGCTTGCTTCCAAACTGCAGGCTAACCAGAAAAGAACTGGAGCTTCTGCTGATAGGGAGCACATATCTGCTTCCTATCTAAATACATGAAATCAAAATCATATTCCCGTTTTACAGGCTGGAGATCAAGGATTTATATGAAACCTGGACTTTAAGTGCTTTACCAAATAAATTATTGAAAAGTATCCAGGAATTCCCAGGCATATTGGAGAATAAAGAAAACAAAAAAAAATTCACCCAGGAATCCCCAGATACTCATCTTCTGGGGTCACAAAGGATTGGAGATGGCTATGCAATGGAACCACAACAAGTTCTGTTTTTGGAAAAACATATTTATAGCTTCTGAGGTTTCTTTCAGTGCAGAAACAAAGACACTGTCAAATCTCTAGCTTTTAAGTGCTGGTTTAAGTTACTTAATATCCCCCAAGAAAACTTCACTAGAAACCATCAGAAAGGATTTCAGGAGGTTGCTCTGACACTAAATTTTTAAAATCAAACTTTCACTTATTTTAGTCAACTTGGAAGACAGCTGCTTGGAAGGCAGATTTGTTTTTAAAACTAAAATAGTTTATATTCTTGAATAAAATAATATTTCATTGGTATTTCATAATCCATCTAAATTTGAACTGAAAAATTATTTGACAGCAGAAAAAAATCCTTGGGGTTCACAATACTATATTTTACTCTCTCACTTTGCATGAAAAGTCTGGATTTATTAACCTTTTCTCAATCTTGGCAAACAGTCCACAGAAATTGAAGGATGAATGAATAACAGAAGTGTTCTAGGCGGTGGTAGGCTCATTTTTTTTTTACTACCACACCAGGGGTGGTGGCATGGTGGGGGTGACTAGGGGAAAAGCCCTGCATTGCACCCAAATTAGGACTACTCTATTTCAAAACATGGATGGGTGTGGCCTGCCAGAATTTTTGCTACTGGTTCTGGTGAACTGGTGCGAACCTGCTGATGCCCACCACTGGTTATAGATAATGGAGGGGGGGGTTAAATGACCCTGTTGTTCAATCCATGGTTTAGGCCTGGAAAAACTATTCCAACCTGGACTTTTTCAAATATGTTGGACTACAAACTCACTATATCGAGCAGGCAATTGAATTGCTGAATTTGTAGTACAAAGCATTTGGAAAGTCCCAACTTGAGAAAACCAATTTATATTGTTTAAAAAAGTTGATTTGGAAGAGTAAATGACAAAATACCACAGAAGAACCTTGGCTTACTACAGTAACATTTATCAGTTTATGCCAGGGTAACAGTGGCTGACATCCTTTCCCATCAAACCACTTGTATAGTGGCCATTGCACAAGCAATCTGACTTTTTGTCAGGGTCCAGGGATGAGCAAATGGTAAACAAAATAAATAAATAAAATAAAATGCCAAGACCCAGGACAGCAAGGTAACAAATCAAACAGTAACCTAATCTCAGCCCCGATTCCAGGTGAAGCCAGGGATGCAGGATTAGTCCAAATGAGAAAAGCATAATCCAAATGAGTAAGAAGTAAGGTGACTAGGAGAACAGACACAGTGGAGAGCCCTTGGGGGCTGGAACAAGACAAGGACTGGACTCCAAAAGCAAGAATCCAGACAAGGGAAAACAACATTCCCCAGAAATAGGGCAAGGAGCCTGCAGGAACAAAGAAAGCAACACAAGAGCCAAGCAGCTGCAAGTCTGCTGACCTTCATTGCTGAGACAGCCTCTAGGCTGCAGGGCAAGTTCTTATCCAGTATAACTAAACCATCCAGCATCTCCAGGTGAAGCTTATAAAGGTCCAGAACCTTCCACAGGGCTCTCAGGAGGGACTTAGCAGCTGCAGCAAGCTGAGGGTCCAGTCCTGCAGGATTTAGGGCAGCAGCTGCAAATCCTGACACCTTTATAGGACTTGTGCAATGAGTTGTTCGCCACTTTCTTACAACAGAGCAAATCTGGTTTTCCTAAATGAGATCTCTGCTTGCTTAAGCAGAATAGCCTGTGTTACTGCACTGTCAGATGCTACACTTTAGTGGTTTCTGGTCTTTTATGTTGAAATGTAATGGTTTAAAAGCTTTACCCACTAATATTAATCTAAACTACATTAGGATTTGGCATACTCCAACTTCATTCTTAATGAATTAGGCCTTTTATAATAACATTCCATGTTCAGCTTTTAGTCAGTGACACCTATTTTATGCCAAAGATATCATTCTTTTCTAATTGTAACCATGATTGTGTCCCTCCATTCTACAAAAAGAATGTTATATACATTTATATAATGTTATAGCCAGCCCAGTCCAAGTAGATAACAGTGAGAAAGGAAGGAAGGAAGGAAGGAAGGAAGGAAGTTGACGCCCAACATATCTTACACAGTGGTGGGCAGCAACTGGTTTGGACCGGTTCTACTGAACCGGTAGTAACAATCCCGGGTGGTCTCCTGGGGGGGGAGTAACCCTCCCGGGAGACCACCTGGGATGGTTACTTTTTTCAGTCACCTCTCCAGCCACCCTTCATTGCAGCCCAAAATGGCTGCTTGTAAATGTGCATGCGTCAAAACACCATTGAAAACTGGAGGTGTGCATGTGTCAAATGGTATTTTGACAAATGTGCACTTATGAGCAGCCATTTTGGGCTGCAGTGAAGGGTGCAGCGGCTGGCTGTTGAGGCTCTCAGCAGCCTCTTTGGAGCCGCGACAGCTGCGTAGACAGCAGCAGCCTTCCCTCAACCGCCGACCGCCGACCGCCGACCGCCAACCACCAACACTGCTCCCTCGCTGATGTTATGCCAGGCCAGGCCGTGGTGCACCACTGGGCCAGAGCCGGCGGGCCAGGCCACTCTGCTAGGCCAGGCTGTGCTGTCCGGCCTGGCCTGGCCAGGTCGGGCTAGATCGTGCCACTGCTACTGTTGCTGCCTGCCTGCTGCTCCCCGACTCCAGGGTAAGTGACTAGGGTTTGTGTTTGGGGTGGGTGGGTTGAGGTGGGTGGGTGTTTAAAACACCGTGTTTTATGTAGTATGCTTTTATTTCTAGTTAATGTCTATTTAATTTGTATTTTTATGTTTTTTATTTCTATTTAATGTCTATTTAATTTGTATTTTTATGTTTTTTATTTCTATTTAATGTCTTTTTAATTTGTATTTTTATGTGTTTTTTATTTCTATTTTTATGTGTACTGTATTTTTATTTTATTTTATTTTTTTACTTTGGCTCCACCCACATCATTGGCTCTGCCCATGACATCATGACATCATGACGTCGGCTTTGCCCACAATGTCAAGATGTCATGACAACATGATGTCAGCTCCGTCCACGACGTCGGCTCCTCCCACAGTGTGGTAGTAAAAATTTTGGCTACCTACCACTGATCTTACACTAAATATACTATAAATGTTTAGGGTTCATATTATGAACTGATGAATTTTCACTCTAATTCAGATTTTATTATACTTCCTGTCATCTGTCAAACCAGATACTGTGAATGCTGGATCACACTACACCGAATGAAATTAATTCTTCTACACAGGTTTCAAAGGTTGTCTTTTATGTGTCTGATCATCTTACACCATATGTGCACATACCAGTCAGCCATTTTTACAATCACAGCTACCACTAGCTTCCCCCCCTTTCCTTTTTTTGTACCAGAATGTTGCACAATGCAAAATGATTGATGTGTACGAAATACAGGTAGAATTGAAAACAAATTAAAATGTTAAAATAATTTGATTATTTTTGACCAGAAGTGGGCTACCTTACCTTCCTGCCCACTGTTTCCTTATTTCTTTCCTTCCTCTGGTCTCACCTCTGTTGAGTCTTCCTTTCTGTTTCCATCTCTGGTGATCCTTTTACTAATAATGATAACCCAGCAATGAGGTAGTAGAGTGATCTAGTACTAATCTCAGATAGGAAAGATTTTTTATTTAAAATAAAAAGTTCGGAGGATGATTAGGAGAGAGGAATGAATGCCTTCTCACTTAGTTTTGAATCTCATGCCTCAACTGTCTAAATCAATAAAACACCACTTTCAGACATGTCTGCCTCCCGCCTGAGCTGTACAAAAATGTACCACATTTAACCACATGGGGAAACCCCATTTAAATAATTTCAGCTTGAAAAGTAGAGCTCCTCCCACCTCCCCCCAAAAGCAGAGAAAAAAACCCAGTTGGGAGGAAAAAAGGATTGCCCCAATTTGAATAAGTCTTTGTCTTATTTGGCCAATTGAAAATATTTTGAATTCACTTGTTTTATAAGTGGAGCAAAATCCATAATATTTGACCAGGTAATTCTAGCCTTACACAGCTAAAGGAATGGTAAAAAGGGACATAATCCAGAACTGCAGTGCTAAATAGTCAGGAGAAATATGAAAATGTGAATTACGTATCAAGTGTTGGATGGGGGAAGTGGGGGAAGTGGGGGAGGATAACAGCTCCAAACTTTTAATAACATTTGTAATATGTTTCCATCCGTAAAGTTTTATGGGTTTTTTTTTACTAGAGGGAGTAATCAGCAAAAAGTGGAGACAGCAGGCTGTTTTTCATTTCACCGTTCTACCATTAACTGCAAACACTTTTGATTTTCGTTTGTTCACACTGTATCTTTGAATATAACCTTTAAATATTCACTCAGGCATAACCCATATTAAATCAAAACAAGGATTTTTACTTAAGTCGAGACAGAAGGCTGCCTGCCCTCCAACAGTTTCCACACTTCTCATAGTCCAAGAAAGAAAGATACCAGGATTCTATCTTGCTTCGCTTCTCACTCTGGGAACATACTTTACGTTGGGTCAGTTCTACATTTTGATGCAGCTTTATTGTGGATGCCATCATAATGAGGCCATTAATAATGATATTTTTCCACTGCGGTCCCTGTCAGCATCTTCTTGCTTCTGTCTGCAAAAAATAGGCTGATAATTGTTGCATAATCTAGGATTGGCTCTTGCTGTAGCTTCATGAGTAAAAATCCACTTTAATTAGTAGAATGTCTGGCGTATTTCATAATTGGAGACCTTACTAGTTTTATTTGTAGACCATGGCTGAAATATGATCGCAAACCACAGTTAGAGTTGGCCCATTGAATCATGGATGTTGGCTCATCAAATCCATACTTACCCAATGGGCCTACTTGAAGTATGATTTACTACTAGATATCAGCCATTGGTATTCTTCACAAAGGGACACATTCCATTGGCTTAGATCAGGTCAGATTATTTCTGTGTTTACTCCTATAGTTATTTGCTTTAGCTGGCATCTCTCTGTGTCCCAAGATGACTATTTCTAAATAACTGCTAGCTGAGCATTTTAAACCAGATGTGTGTGCTCATCAAGTTGATTCCAGGGTTTTCTACATAGGGAACACACAGAAATGGTTTACCAATCCCTTTTCCCAGGAGCATCCTGGAACTGTACAGTTTGTCCAACACCACACAGGTTAGTTCTTCTTCTGGGAGGCACAGTGGGGTGTTGAACTCCCAATCTCTGGCTCTGCAGCCAGAAACCTAAAACCAGGGCTGTAGCCAGAGGGGGGCCAGGGGGAAAAACCCTCCTGAGCTAGCAGCTGGTGCCCCTACCCTGGGATGCCAATGTTTATGTATTTGTTTGTGACATTGTTGCCCCACCTGAAATTTTTTTGCCCCTCCTGAAAAATTCTTCGCCCTCCAAAATCTAGAATCCTGGCTACAGCCCTGCCTAAAACTACTGCATTAGTAAAGTTAATATACCATGGATTGAATTGAGAAAGTAGCAGGTGATAGTAGCGCATCATGACTATGCATTGATTTTCAGCTGTGGTTTCTTTCTGTTCTATATTCTTTTGGTGATGTTCATGACAGAAAGGCTGGCGTTGGTGGCTGCTCTAATAGATGTCATTTCATTGACCCATTGCCTTGGTGTGCTTTCAGGGCATTGGGTGAAGGGTAATGGTAGCCACCCCAAAAGAGACCATAGCCCAAATTGTAAGGCTCCTGCTGCAAACCTAGGGCCTTACCAGAATGAAGGATAGGGACAGTGGTGGGATGTCAAAATTTTTACTACCCCACCATGATGTCATCACAGTGTGGGTGGAGCTAACATCATGATGTCATGGGCGGAGCCAACATCATGACATTGTGGGCAGGGACAAAGAAAAAATTAAAAAATAATAAAAAATAAAATAAAAATAAGCGCATACACACACACACACACACACACACACACACACACACACACACACACACACACACACACACACACACACACACACACACACACACACACCTCAACCCACCCACCCACCCACAACACAAACCTGTAAATAAATTAAATAAATAAATAAAATAAAAAATACATTAAAATACACCCACCCACAACACAAATCAACCAGAGCTTTTAAACCAGAGCTTAAAGCTTATTCTGGCTAATCTTACTCACACTAGATCAGATGGAAGGAACTACAGAATGAACTCACCACAAGATGGCTTCATTTTGGCACTTTTCAACTTTTCAACAGTTAAAGAAGTTAGGTACTAAGTCTTTGCCTAACCAGTTCTCTAGGATACCTAGGGGAGCAGGTTATAGGGAGCTTCAGGCTAGCAGCTTCTCTTCCTCCTCCCTGCTTGGGAGGACAGCAAGGAGGCCGTGCATATGCACCAAGCACTGTAGGCATGCATGCACACCAAGTGCTTGGCATGCATGCGCAGTGGGGAAACCAGTGAAAAGGTAAACCCCGAAGGTGGTTCCCCCCAAAAGCTGCAACCGGTTCTCCAGGACACTGGGAAAAGTTACTACCGGTTCTGGAGAACTGGTGAGAACCTGTTACATCCCATCACTGGATAGGGACAAAACCACAATTACTTGACTCTGAGGGCCAAGCTAGACCAGGTGTTGATTGCATTTCTTGAAGTAGTGCTCCTTCAAGTAACAAAATATATCTGATTGTAAAAGCATATTATAAACAGGTGTCTGGGATACACAGAAAGAGCCCCCTCAAAGATTGTGGTATTTTTGAACCACAATTGAGCTTGCCCAGGGCAATAGCCACCTTATGCCAGCTAATCTTTCTTATACTAGATCAGGCGAAAGAAACTGCAGAATGAACCCACCAAAAGGTGGCTTCATTTTGGCAGTTTCACATCTGACCTAGATATGGAAGGAGGAGGAGGAGAGGGAGAGGGAGAGGGAGAGGAGGAACAATCGTTAGAATGGAACTCCAGCTATAGATTTTGTAGCTGAGATGCAAATACTGTGACAAAATAGATCAGGTCACTGGAGGGAAACACTGTAAGAGCAGGAAATACCCTCTTTTCTGAACGGTTGTATCCTCCTTCTGACTACTGTTAGTTGTATTGTTCATCTGAGGACAAAGTGCATTGTAACTTAAAATACCCATTGGCGTTTTCCTTGGTGTGTACCTCTCAGCCATCTTGGGCATCCTGTGTAGACAGGATCCAGCCCTTGGGGCTCAAAGGCTGTGGACTCTGAGTCTATAGATATGTCTTCATAGATAAATGATTGTCTAGAGCCTATTTCAGATCACAAAGTACAGCATCAACAATTTCTCAAGCATTAATTGTATTCCTTGGCTGGGAAATGAAGTACTATGGACTTCCATACTTAGACAAGAGCAGAGAAAATAACATGACTACAAGCATTCTCCGGAGCAGATGTTTCTTAGCTTGCTATTCATAACAGAACTGAAAATGTAATATGAAAGAAAGAAAGAAAGAGTGACACATAAACAAGAAGAGTCTCCCTGCTCTAATGCTTCGTTTTCAGGGCCACTTAAAAGGAAACCAATACAGAATTTTAAAGAGAAATGTGTTTTTCATTTTGCAAGCCTCCCTTAAAAAACTAACCAAGCATTCTTGAATCTCATATATTGGATTCATTAAAAAGCCACTTTGATCTTCAAAGGTGCTCCTCGCATGCAGAATTTAATCTAAGAACATGAACCAAGTGGGTGCTTTCCAACCACAGAAGCCCTCTTGATAAATTTGTTTTTGTTTCCTTAAATGAGTATTAAAATACAGTACTAGTGTTTCCTGAACCAAGACAATGGTGAACTGACAAGGGAGGTAAACACTAACACACTCTGCCACAAAGCAGCAGCATTTTCCCTCCCTCTGATTTAAAAGCAAAATATTGGTTTGCCCTAAACCAATAGTCTAACTTTAGGAACTATTCAAAAGTTGCTTGGGTAGTTCTAGGCACTTCATCTTAAGCAATGAAAATTAAAACAATTCTGTAAACAGAATTAGAAATTGCTTTTCTTGCAAAGATGGAGAGGGAATGTAAAACGATTACTTGGAGAAAGCTCCATTCTTCAGAAAAAAATTAGAAAAGGCTATGTGGCCCTTACATAATACAAATGAAAGAGCAGGTGATGCCTTTATTAGATCTCTTTAAAAAATGAACAGCCAGCTAGCTTTCCATGTTAATCCTTCATCCTCAGGCAGTGTACCAAGTTGGCTACCCAACTGTTACCTGGGATGGAGTTTGAAACTATATCCCCTGTGATGTTTGCACCTTGCATTTCAGCGTACTTTAAGAAGTAGATCAGGGACAATCATCTGCCATGAACCTTTATGATTTTTGTTTTGATTGATTTGATTTGTATGCCACCCATCTAGCAGAATATGCTACTCTAAGAAGATTACTCTACTCTAAGTGACGCAGCTGCGATCGTCAGGCAACAGTTAACTAACTTGACAGTCCTGAAGACTAAAGTCCACAGTGAAGGGTAATGGTCCTCAAGTGGATTAAATCTCACTTGAATCCATCTCGTGGGAGATCAGAAAACAATAAATAAATAAATTAAATTAAATTAAAAAACACTGTAGTTTGTTCTATTTTTAGTTTGTGATTTATGTATCTGACTGTGGAGTCAGGTGCTGAGAGTTCAGTTCCACAATGTGCATACCAAACAAGCCAGCCTATTTGGCCTTGGACAATCTGCATAGTCCAGTGATGGTGAACCTTTTAGAGACTGAGTGTCCAAACTGCTGTCTGCGCCGCACCCTCCAAACAGAGGAGGGAGGAAGTGCTCCTGTTGGGATGCTGGGCAGAAGGGCAGTGTGAACTCTGTGCTGGGGAGGGAGGGAGGAAGTGCTCCCATTGGGCTGCTTGGCAGAGAGGCTGGGTGAACCCTCTGCTGGATGATGGTGCACATGTCCACAGAAAAAGCTCTGAGTGCCCTCTCTGGCACATGTGCCATAGGTTCACCACCACTGTCATAGTCCCATAGTGTCTCCAGAAGAAGGCACTGGTAAACCACTTCTGTGTACTCTTTACCTAGAAAGCCCTGAAAAGGATTGTCATTAGTCATAATTTATCTGACAGCAAAATTATTGTTAATAACAATATCTCTACTCTTTCATTTGGAGAAATCTGGTACAGAATTTATTCCATTGTTGCATAAACCAATAGAATCCATTGCTCTCAAGCTTATTTTTCCAAATTAAGGAGAAGCAAAGAAAGTGCATTATAAATTACAGGTAATAATCTCAGTTTTATCATAATCCCCACAAATGTGCAGTTTAATTCAAGAAATCTATTGGACACATGATGCAAATTCATCAATGATTTAGCACTTCCAAGACACCAGTTAAGAGTTTCATCTCTAGTGATATGAAATAAGCTTGAACAGTGCTTTGTTTACTAAGTAGTAAGCCACATTTAAGGAACTTTACTCATGAGTTAATTGAGTACAAGATTGCTGAAAAAGTGCAGGAAATCCTCGTAATGATATAATTTTGAGCAATTGTGGATGTGTTTTTATTATGTCTCACAAAGTTCCTTCTAATTTAAGGCAACCCTTATAAGGTTTTCTAAATTTGTGAGATGTTCAAGGAGTGATTTACTATTTTTACCCTCCCAGTGAATATCTAAGGCTGAGAGAGGATTTGAACCTAGATCTCCAGGATCCTAGAATGTGATTAGATAACAAGAGCAGTGTGTCTGACAGCACTAGAAATTGTCAGTTTATCAGCAGCAATCTCAAAGCGATTCTCCATTTGTTGGGGAATCACTCCAACCCAACTTCCAAAAATACTATCCCTACTGCCAAAAAGGCCCAGATAAGGCATGGATCAAAGTTGGGCTGGAGTGCTATTCCTGTATTTCATGTGATCATGGAGAAATAGCAAGCACCAGTCCATACCATAAGCAGTCCAAAAGGTGGCCGAAATGTCCATGTGATCACAGCCTTAGTTGAAGAGTCTGTCCATCACATTTTAATTTAATTTAATTTAATTTAATTTAATTTAATTTAATTTAATTTAATTTAATTTAATTTTCAGATTTGCATGCTGCCCAATCAGGAAAGCCCAACTCAGGGCGGCTCACATTATAATTAAACATTACATTACATTGGCTTTGACTGTGCTGTACGCTGCAGTCCCAGGATTTTTTACTTGGCAAAAGGTCAGCAGCAAAATCAGGCAGCAAAAACATGTCTCAGCCTGGATCATATCCATAGTTTTAACTCTTTGCAAACAGAATGAAAAAGTTGCTTAAGGAAATGATGCACAGGTTTATAGACTTGTATGCACACCTTTCTTTAAACTTTAAAAAGCAATCCTATTCCCCCCCAAAAAAGACACATTTTATTAACATAAACATAAATCAATATGCATAAAATAAACACATAATAAAAATTATAGTACAAACTATGTGACCACCACCTCCGGGGCATTAAAAAAATATCTATTTATTTTTATTTACTTTGTCTCTTTTAGTTACCACTTGTCATTTCGTTCCAAAAAGACATTGTTTCACCTGGCATTTCTCCTTCAATAGGACATAATTTTTTAAAATAAAATAAAATAAAATGCACAGTAACGTCGCGTGGATTTCAGCCGCCCAGGGCTGAAGCCAAATTTGCCGCCCTCTGGTGGACACTGGTGCCTTCTGGCTCCCACTCCTGCTAGGGCTTCTGGAAATTGTAGTCCAAGAACACACATAGCCCAAAAAGTGCTGCCGGGGGCCGCCGCGCCCCCCCCCCCAATACGTGGCTGGTGCCACTGAAAATGCAAACCTATATACATTTACTCTGAATGATGCAACATTGACTTCATTTGTCCATATTTTTCAGCAAGCAAATAGGATAGCAGTAGCTTTCTGGGGGGGCTCACAAGGTAATTAGCATTTTGCCCCAGATGTGTTGGATACTCATTTTTCTAACCTAGGAAGGATGGAAGGCTGGTTCAACCTGGAGCCTTGTCAGGATCCAACTTGCACCAGTTTTGGCTGCAGTACAACCACTTTGCCACCAGGGCTCTGCTGCCCTGTACTTCAGAGTACAGTAGAGGACTGCAACCTTAAAATGCACTACGACTGTATCAGTAGCAATTTTACCCCCACAGAACCCTGGCGTTTAGAAATTCCTCCAAGATTAGCAATTTCTTTAGAAACTGACATAACTGATGTAATGAAAGAAGAATATAAAACCTTCATATTTTAAAATATAGGCTAGTACTGTATAACAAAATACTTATGCTTCTTAGGAAAGTGCCCTATACAGTACTAAAATTAATCAGAAGAAAGTGGAGGTGGGAGAGAAGAAAACGTTGGTTTACTCTTGAAATGTAGATAAGCCCATCATTAGCAAATCATCTAATAGATCTGTCCTTCTATGGTGATGTTAAAGAAAATTTTATGATGATGCTGAACAAAATTTTATCCATCTCCAATGTTGCCACACTCCAAGAAATATATAATTGTCTGTGGGAAACTATCGAATTTAAAGACATGGTTTCAGCTACTGGTTCTTCTTACCTACATCTTTCATGCCTCATTTGTTGCAGGCCATATGTATGCTAATGTGACCTGAGGGGATGATATAAAAGAGTGGGGACTTTGGGAATTATCCTATTCATATTCAAGACAACCAATAATAGTCATGTCCCTCAACACTATTGATAGAATGTGCAATTTGCCATTCTGTCATAGAAACATGGGAAGGAGGGGGTGGACTGAAAGAAATGCACTGTGCCAGTAGAATAGAATTCTTGCTTTGACGGATGCCACTGAAAGTCCCAGAGATCAACAGCACAATTCTCAAGATGACAAGTCTGGTCAGCAGGTGGGCTGTCTCCCTCTTCCACTCAATCAAGGGTCATCATCACCATCTTTCTCTCTTCTTTTCTTTCATATTGTCAGTTCTTCAATAGCTGATAGACTCTTTATGCACAATAAACTCAACTACCCTTGGAAGAAAGGTATAAAGTTCTGGGGAAATATGGCATGTACAATCAGATGGTACTATATAGAAACACTGACAATAAAGTATACATAATGCTTCCCAATTGTTCTGCTTCTGTTGGTAATAAACTACCAAGTACATTCTGAATCCATCTTTTCAGCCCTCTGTTACTTGATGTATGTATGTCACTTTTTGTATAATATATCCTGCCTAAATTAGGGGGTATAAAACTTATACTAGACCTAGCCAGCATGGCCAATGGTGAGGAATCATGGTTACCCACAACTTTGGGAAGGCAACATATTGTCTTCCCTTACACTAGGTGATTTATTTGCCACCTTTCATGATGTTGGTTCCATAATATTTTGGGCAAAGTCCAATAGTTTATTCTCAAATTGACAGCTGCGATTATGTAGAATCCAGTGAAATAAGATAAGATTTTCCAATAATTAAAACTATGGCTAGAAAAAAATATTTCCAATCCATTTCTCATTCACAACTATTACTTTCTAAGTCTATACCATCCCATTTTTTTAATTAACCTGTGAATTTTAAAAAAAAATTCCTACGCAATGCATATAAAAATGTCTTCCACTAATGCACATGCTTCACAACACAGTTTATTTAGGACATTAATATACACTTTTGAGCCAACAGTTGCATTTCTGGTAGCTCATAAAATTTATTATATCACCATATAAATAACATAAACATACACATAATTTTTTTTTTTGCCAGGTTCAACAAAGTGCCAGATTTGAAGAATAGCTGTTCCAATCTGAAAATTGGTCTTGAAAGTCTGAATCAGTCCAATTCCTGTCAAAACTTTCTCAGGTATCCCTAGTAAGATACCTGAGAAAGTTTGTTTTTGTTCAGAGGTAACAACCAATGAGGAGAACAAATAGGCCGGTCTTAGAAGAAATCAACCCTTACTACTCTCTAGAAGGTCAAATAGTAAAGATGAACCTGAAGTATTTTGGACATCAAATGTGAAGAGAGGATTCACTTAAGAAGGCCTTGATTCTTGGAAAGATAGAGGACAAAAGAAGAAGGGGGCAGCCAAAAATGAGATGGCTAGATGGTATTGTGGATGCAGTGGGCACAGAGCTGGGTGGACTGAGGAGGATGGTGGAGGACAGAGGTGCCTGGAGGACAATGGCCCATAGGGTTGCAAAGTGTCTGAATCGACTGTGTGACTGAACAACAACAAAAACAACCAGCTGAGGTTAGTTAAAATGAGAGCAGTATCTTCTGATTTCACCAAAGATGTACCACAAAGTCACAACCTGGACATTTATTGGCTGAGTTCCCTTAATCCATGCCTTTCACATTAGTCTATCAATCTAGGTTGAGATAGTAATTTAGCCATACTGGGTTGTAACCTGATACATCTCCAAACTGATTAAAAAGCAGCCCAATGGAAGCGCTTCCTTCCTCTACTGTCTTGGGTAAGGTGGGTGGCTCACATGCGGCATGAGGGGGCAGTACAGATGGCAGCCTGTTGAGTCTGTGGCAAAGGTGAGTTTGGGCACTTAGTCCCTAAAAAATTTGCCATCACTGGTCTAAGTCATGACAAGGAAGCCTCCTATGTTTCATGACTGGCCAGTGAGCTAAAGCAGGTCTCTGCAGTCCCAGTTCAATATCTGTCTTTACACTTCATCCTGGATCTGTGTCTTTTTGTAGCACGATACTTTCTATATAACTGAAACTAAGCAACTTTCAGCAAGAAGAAACACACCTCTAGCATTTAGGCTTGGTTCCTATAGCTGTCCTAAGGAACTGCATTCACAGTCCTGAAGATATTATGAGAAGAAATATAGGTCCAGTGTTTTGTCAGAACAGGAATCTCTACAATGATCAGACAGAAACATTATTTTTGCCACCCATTTTCCTATTTCCTATACAGCTTAATCCTCCTCCCCCCTTAGAAGATGTAACGGAACAGCCATGGTCAACAGATCTGTTTGTTTTATACATGCAGAGGTTGATCTGCTGACTTGGATGAAAAAACCAATTATTTACTATTTTAAACTATAACCAGTCTTACAAAGTCAGCACAATACTGGCGGGGTGCACTGGCCTACTCTTTGATTTCTAGATCAATAGAAATAAGTATGAGACATGAGCTCAACTGTATCACTTTGTCTTGTTGAAGATCTATCTATCTATCTATCTAACCTTGGACCGGGGAAAGCAGGAACACCTGTGCTGGGGCTGGCGGCATTTAGAAGGGCTGCCGCCCCTGCCCCTCCGTACTCTGCACTGCTCTCACCTGGCCTCGGACCGGGGAGAGCAGGAACACCTGCACCGGGGGAAAGAAATAGCAGGGAATTTGACTTAGTGAGTGGGGTAGATTTGTGATTTTTGTGAACTGCTCAAAGTGTTTTTTTTTTTTTTGGAAGTGTTTCTGAAATGTATTTATGATGTCTTACTTTTGTAATTGTGATGGGGAATTTCTTGAAATTTATGTGATATGTAATACTTTGATATGTTATTGATATGTGATACTTTGGTATGGTTTGATATGTGATATTTTATGTCTTATGCTGTTAGCCGCTCTGAGTCGCTTCGGTGAATTGAGCAGCATACAAATCCAAATAATGTAGTAGTAGTAGTAGTAGTAGTAGTAGTAGTAGTAGTAGTAGTAGTAGTAGTAGTAGTAGTAGTAGTAGTAGTAGTAGTAGTAGTAATAATAATAATAATAATAATAATAATAATAATAATAATAATAATAATAATAATAATAATAATAATAATAATAATAATAATAATAATAATAATATGGCACAAAAATAGCAAAAGAGAGATAGTACCAAGAAAGAGAAATAATATTAATGAGAGGGGAAACAATGGTTTCATAAGTCAGTTTTGAAAAGCATAACAAAAACAATCTTATGTGGGTTCAAAAATGCAATTACAAAACCACTTCTAAAATGCAATGCCTTTTAATCAAACAATGGAAAAGGGAAGGGGTTGCAAATGAAATCCCTCAGGAAGGGATTGCAAATGAAATTATTCCAGATATGTTAAAGGCTATTAGTGAGGATTTATAGGCAGCTTTGAAGTAAAAACATTGCTAGTAAAAGTGTTGTACAAGGCAGGAAGAAAGTACATGCAAAAATCTCTTCCTTTTTCCACAAATATTTCATCAAAATAAGTTCTCACTGCCTTGTTCAGTTGCTCTTTCTGACTACAAGAAATACAGAAACATAACTTTTTGATTCGAAAAGTTGGCAGTTGTAACTACCAGGCTGTAGCCAGGATTCTAGCTGTGTGTGTGTGTGTGTGTGTGTGTGTGTGTGTGTGTGTGTGTGTGTGTGTGTGTGTGTGTGTGTGTGTGTGTTCAGGAGGGGCCACAATGTCACATTCACATATAATATTGGCATCACAGGGTGGGGAGGGGAGGTGTTAGCTTAGGAGGGTTCCCCGCCTGGCCCCCCTCTGGCTATGACCCTGGTAACTGCTGACACCTACAACTCCCCCGGGTGATCTTTATCATTTCTACAACCACAAACAGCCAAGCCTTGCACTGAAAACGTTTGAGGTTTGTCAAATCTGTTCTAATGGAACATTGGCAGTAGCCCCATCGGAAGAACCTTGGTCAGTGGCCAAAATCTTCTTGTATAATGTCATAAACTGTCTACCTGTTGAAGGCAAAGTTGCCTAAGTTACAAATTCTCTGTTAACACTAACAGTTGTACAGTGACTTGGTATGCAGTTGATAATATCTATGGTCTTTTAAAAACTTGGTACTATTGGATTCCAAAATTATGCTGTTTGTATTATACTGCTGATACTAGGTCAGAGGATTGGGGCCAGTCATTTGTATGGTTATGTCTGCAGCAGAAAAATGCTTTCTCCTCACAAGGAGCAGTTACATTGTTATGTCTTCTTCCCTGTCTAGACCAGGTGTGGAACTGCCAAAACTGAACCACCAGAATGAAGCCACAATTCATTCCATAGTTTCTTTTTTTACCTAGCAGTGGCCATGGATGGCTCTCCCTGCCATTTGCCCATGATCTCTGCATGGGGTAAGGGTGCTTCAGAAAATTTGTTTGTTTGTTTGACTTTTATACCACCCTTCTGGGATGTTTTCCACTCTGGGCAGTATATTAAATGAACAAACATCAAGCAGGATCAGATGCCCTCCCTGTGGAAGATCAGGGACCATCAGGGACTCTGCTGCTATGTAAAATTAAGTGTATATAAAAGGTGTAAGGAGGCAGACATGGGTGATTTCAAAAGACATAAAGCTTTCAGCTATCTACTTCATCATCACTATACCTGTATACTGTTCAGGATTAAGACTCAGAACAGCAAAAGAAAGCTGATAGTTCGAATGGTCATAGGAGTAAGGAAAAGTCCTGTAGGGCAGTAGCGAAAGGTGATATTAGCACAGGATCTTTTGCAGATGCTAACTTTGTTAAAGTATTGTGAGGAAGAATGCATAGTACACCATTTTTGAATATTACATAACTTGAAAACCCTATGATCAGACAATCCAAACTGAAACAAAAGATAGTGCTAGAAAATGAGAATCTGAGGTTGGAAGTTATTCAGTCAGGTACAATTGCTGCCCTTTAGGAAGGGTGTTAAGACCTGGCTGGCTGGGCAGGTATGGGATCTGGGCCAGATGGTCAATCAGGTCGGTTGGCTCATTTGACTCCCTATTAAACCCTCCTCTGTGTTCTTAGCTGTGTTTTAGCTGTATTTTAATTTTTGCTTTTTAATTTTTACTGTTTTTAAATTTTAACTTTTTATTATCTTTTGTGATGGATGGGTTTATATTGTGGGATTGTATAATTGGTATGTTTTGTTTGTTGTCAGCCGCCCTGAGTAATTCGTGAGGAGGGCGGCATAGAAGTATGATCATAAATAAATAAAATATAAATAAATACAGTACTGGGGAAGAGGAAAAGGGCAATATGAACAATACTAATGAAGCAACTAGAACTAGATCAAAGCTGAAAAGATGCCTAATGGCCTAAGTGTATACAGGCAAAAGAAAAAGCTGATGCTGCATGATACATACAATTGGAACAAGCTCCCATTGTCGGTCCTAGCTCCTGCCAACCAAGCAGTTCGAAAGTAAGACATTGCAAGTAGATAAATAGGTACCACTTTGGCGGGAATGATAACAGCATTCAGTGCTCTCCAGCATCTAGTCATGCCTGCCACATGATCTGCAGATGCAGATAGTGCTGGTTCTTTGACTATAAATGGAGATGAGCACTGTACCCTACAGTCGGACATGACTGGCTTTCAAGAAATGGTGATATTTACATTTACCTATGGTCCGTGAACCAATACAGTGTACAGCTTGTGAAATTCAAATCCTCCCTTCCTGGCACAAAGTCCATGTGACATGAAATTGACATTAAATAAACTTCAAAAATACCTGAGCCAACTCTTGATTTATTTCAACAGTGTAGATGAACTCTAAAGCATGAATGACCGTTGCTAAGTCAAGTTGATTTGTGAAAAGTCATCATTGGTCTCCAGGATGGAATTGTACAATGGCACTCTTCACCCCTTGGGAGTTCCAGCAATGGTGCAGGGCCAAGCCCCATTCCCAGACAACAAACTTGACATATCAGGAAGAGTGTAATTATAGTGAATTTCAGTTCCTGAAGCTGATTCTTTACTCATTGACAGCAACAATCTATGGTTACCTCCAAGATAATTAGAACAACATGGTCTCTACCAGTTCATGAAGTGATATTTTTTTAAAACTAAAAATAAAAACCAGAAGCTTCCAGAAATCTAGTTTTTAAAAATCTATTACTTTATTTGTATTTCATATTTTTACAAGCGATGAAATTTGCAGTAGGGAAATGAGTTTGTTTGCAGTGTTTGACAAACAATATTTGCTGAGTTGTCAATAAATAATGAACTAATTTTTTAAACTATTTTATTTGCACTTACTCTGATGCATATCAGATTATCTCAGGACATAACTGAAGCACAACATAAAACTGCTTTTAAGATCTCTCTGGGTATTCACTGCTATACGCTGATACAGCTGGACACGTTTTTCAAACATGTTTATAAAGTGCTTTTTAAGAGCCACACTTCCAACATTTACTTTCCAATAAATTAAATAGGTTTCTGATTCTCCATGGGTGCAATATCATGGAGTAATAATTTTATATTGATTTTCTGATGCATTTACATTTAAAATAGTGCCAGTTTCTCTATATTTTTCCATTTATTTCCTCATATTGTAGTCTGAGGATGTCTTTCCCATTTATCCACATCCAGCAATGTTACATTACATTTTACGACTAAAAATATGTTTTGGAAATGAACAGTGCTTTCTCTTTTTTTGTTGTTGTTACACTCCCATTTTATTGAAAACAGCATGATTAAAAAGAAATCCTACAGGCAGTGCACACGACACCATAGACAAAGGGAAGCAACTATTATGCTGACTTTGGTGTGCTTGTATGTATTATATTTATTGATGATATCTTATTTAAATGTATCCTATTTAATTATAGTATATGCAGTGGTGGGCAGCAAAAATTTTCTCTACTACACTGTGAGCGGGGCCTACGTTGTGGTCATGGGCAGAGCCTATGTCATGTGCAATCTACTTATGCCTGCCATATGGCCATGTATACATCTGCAAACACAGGCAGCCCAGGCTCTTTGGCTGTAAATGGAGATGAATACGGCGCCTTAGAGTCAGATATGACTGGCTTTTGAGCAAGGGAGACCTTGAACCACTTGCAGGGACAAAACCTGATGGAACAGGGCAGGGAGTTGGGTGTGACTACCCAATTTTGCTACTCCCCCCTCCTGCCCAAAGGCCACCAAATTTCACCACTACCCCTGCCCAGAGGCCACCCAATTTTGCTACCCCCTCCCAGGGGGTGCGAACCTGTTGCTGCCCACTACTGAGTATATGACACTTTTCAGGGCAAAGAATGGCAATAAGTCTTGCATGTATGGCCAGGTCACTGAGTTTTTCAACGGGTTACAATCCAACTCACTTGGAGAGGCCCCATCTATGCCCTTAAAAAGCTTTTGTTTACCTAGCCACTTCCAATCCACTCTGCAGAAGTACTTAGAAAACTCTGGATCACTATACATTGAAATTAATTTGACGGCATGGGTGGACATGTAAACCCTACCTGAACATTGCCACCAACTGGAGGCCTGGAAATGTTGCTAAACATGTTGCTTCATGAGATTAGTGGAAAATTCTGAGGAAAATGCTGAAATGATCTGGCAGAACACATTTCCAGAGAGTTCTAACCATGGCTATGTTTACAAAATCCTCTTCAGAACTCACTTTGAATGTATAAAAGGCTAATTGCCATGGGGAGTGCACATGAATGTTTGGGGGCAGGGTTTATTTGCATCCTCTTGTCACCAACCTGAGTTCGGCCTTTCAGGTACTACTCCAAATGCTTACAAAGGCAGAGCTGTACTGTACAGGTAGAGATTATTTTATATAAAAAGGTATTTTATAAAATAAGTTATTTTATTAAAATCACAGATATATAGTCTTACAGTCAAACCTCGCATAAAGAGCGCCTCACACAAAGAGCGCCTCGCTTAAAGTGCAGAATTTTCTCTGAATGTTCGCTTCGCTTAACAAATAAAACCAACCAAAAACTTGCTTAACAAATAAATTGGGGTTCACAATCTCCCACCCCCGCCAGAAGTCACAATTGGTCACTTACAATGGTGTTTCGCTTAAAGAGCAAACTCACTTAAAGAGCAATCCTGTGGAACACATTATTCTTTTTAAGCGAGGTACAGTAATACCTCAGATAACGTTTACCTCAGATAACACTAAAATCGCATAATGTTAAGTAATCTGGGGAGGAGAACTGGATCGAATAGCGTTAAGGTCCTATGGGATGTATCGGATAACAACCGCTAAAGCCTGTGCGGTTACAATGTATCTCTATGGAGCTTTAACGTTATCCAATCCATCCCATAGGATTTTAACATGCATCAGATAACACTAAAAGTCGGATAACACCAAGACTTGTGGAACCAAGTCTTAGCGTTATCCGAGGTATTACTGTACAACTATATTTTTATTTGTAAAGACTAGATTTCTGGCAAGTTGTTTCCATCTCAAAACCCTGTCATAATTGTGGGCACACCAGAAGTTGTGCAGTTAACTTTTACATATTAGTGAGGTTCCAAGGCTTATTAGCCTACAATGAAGTAGATGGGGTTTGGATTTCAAGTGCAGAAAGAGCAGCCTTAACTAGGCCTGGCTTACAGTTGTTAGAAACATCTTCCCACTCCACATTAAGGAGAATGAGCTGTAGACTGAGGAACAATCTGTGAACAGAGTCAGTCTTTCCACTAGGTGATGCAAAATAATAATAATACAGGGTTGGTTTAATAGGGGCCTATGGTGCTTTCTCCTGGATCAAGAAATATTTCTAAAAACTTTTCAAAGATAGGCTCATGCAGAGCACACTGCCAGTTGAGTAAACTAGAGATAATTAAAGGATGGCTCACCATAGTCTGTCTAGACCTGCTCAGAACACGCACAGTTGTCACACTGACTAAAGTTGGATGAAGGCAGCCATGCTGGAGCCACATCCTTCTAGATTCTTTCTCTTTCCTGGCCAAGAACACCTCTCTGTTGCTGGAACCTGATTCACAAAGGAAAGGTATTGGATAATCTTTGCAGGGTGGTGCAGCTAGCATGTAAACAAGGATTAAGGCTAAATATTTTTGAAATGTAAGCCTTCCCCAATTCCCCTTTTCTCTCAGTTCAACTATCAAACAAACACTCAGGACATGGCTTTAGCAGAAGGAAAAAGTAATGTTTACTTACAAGGACTGTGTTCAAATAAAATTGCCAGGTTAATGGCAAAATATAATACTGTACAGCAATTCACTTCTTCTTAGTTGCAAAATGTAGGAAGAAAAAACGCCAAAGCAAATGATGGCTGCAAGAAGGCACTGATTTACTATCATATTGAGACTAACACATTTTGAGTCAGAAATAGACTGAAGTAGGCTGAATAATTGAACCAGTCAGACAAGACAGACAGACAAACTGAACTACACACCACCCCCACATAGCATTTACTTTTGGTGGTAAGAAACATTTAGCCTGCTAATTGGCTGTTCCGATTAAAAAATAGGCAATGATCATGTTTGTTAAATATTGGCCCGGCTCGTTTCCATGTTAGTACATAAAACAAGCATAAAGCATAATGAGATCACCTGATGCAAGCTCAACAAAAGGAAGGTCAAAAAGTATACAAAAATCTACAGGAGCACCTTCTGAGAAGAAGAAAAAATACTCAGTTTATCTGAAAACGTGTACTAGGCACATAGTAGCATATGAAAAAGAAAACTAATTAGTCTACTGGGAGTTTCATTGCTATTTCTGGTTTCCAGCTTGTTTAGATGTTAGTCTAGGAATGTGTATTTCCCAGACAAAACAAAAGACCCATTTGCAAACATCTGGCCTGTAAGGATTAAAACGATGGTAGTGGCAGGATTATTATTATTATTATTAGTTCAAATGGACACACAAAGTTCATCATCCACATTCCTGAATGAGTAGCTTTCCCTTTGAGTTTTCATGTATTCAGGCAAGTCTTTCCATAACCTGCCCTTACAGCTAGAGTTGTCAGGTCAGGCCCTCATCCCATTTCCCAAAATTTCAGGGCCAAAACCTGGATCCCTGTCATATAACAAAGGTAAGTGTTGGACGACAGAACTATTTCTGAATCAGCAGATTGTGGCAAACAACATCATGTGAATGACAGTAAATTGAAGTAAAGACCAGATAACCAGGTATTATGGCAATGCATAGTCAGTCCATTTTTAGGCTGTCAAGTAGGTAGCAAAGCTGCTATTATTACCACCGTTCCTGCCACAGTTTGCATCCACTTGTCTTTTCTGTTTGTCAAAATTACATTAGTGCAACACATGTGCAAATACATCTGTGAATGCCAAGTCAGTGAATCATAGTGGTTACTAGAAATGATGTAAACGAGGTGCCCTGGCTTTACAGTCACCATCATACATTTGACAGACCAAGTTATAACCACCAAATCCCTTCAGACAATGGTATGAATGTACCAAAAGTCTAAAATGGAGTTATCATGGGTCACCTACCCATGCCATTCAGAGTTTAGAAAGTTATTGTAAAAGTAATTTGTTACTCTTGTCCACTAGTTTTAAGCAACTAACTTATTAACATTACCCCATTATATAAATGACTGCAGTGGCTCAAGTGGCTAAGACACTGGCTGGGAGGCGGGAGGTCAGCAGTTTGATTCCCAAGTACTGCAGGACAGAATGAGCTCCCGTCTTTGTCTCAGCTCCTGCCAACCTACCAGTTCAAAAGCAAGAAATTGCAAGTAGATAAATAGGGACCACTTTGGTGGGAAGGTAAACAGTGCTCCATGCGCTCCGGTGTCTAGTCATGCCCGCCACATGACTATGGAAACATCTGCAGAAGCAGACAGTGCTGGCTCTTCAGCTTTGAAACAGAGATGAGCACTGAACCCTAGAGTTGGATATGACTGCTTTAAAGCACAGGAAACCTTTACCATTAAACCACTTAATTTGCAAATTTTCAAAAAGGATACTTGCAGAAGACAAAATGGTCCTCACATTCCTTTAATTTACATTCATATTACTCATTACCATAAAAGTGAATAATGGGAAAAAAGTGTTTATGTTATACTGTTTATCCAACTATTATGGCCTTGCTACATCCAAAGACATGTATTCCAAGTGACATTGTTACTTAACAATAGTCTACTTTTAAGCTTTGCCTATACCACTTGAGCAGGCATGATGTAGTAGATAGATTTAAACTAAGAAAACCTAGGCTTAAATCCCTTCTTGGCTATAGAAACTCACTGGAGGAGTGGGACTGGAGAAACCACTCCTTAAATATCTCACTTACCTCGAAAGCTCTAGTAGAGTTATCGTAAGCAAGATATGACTTCTTGTCATATAACACAAGAACTTCTAAGCTATGTCTTCACCACACTGAACCCTTTGTGAATAGGTTCACTGCCCACACATGGCAATAGAGCTTTACTCTAATGTTAGTGATTTCTACTACACCAGTTGTTGTGGACTGCCTAATTACTGCAGTGCTGAGGCACTTCCACATTGGACACATTTGTTTGGAGTGTAATAGCTAGGTTGGCACATGCAAATCCAATCCGGAAAAAAAGTTGCCCAGGAGATGAGATCCCCCTTCCCTTGCCTAAAAAAGTATTGCAGTTCTACAGCAAACCAGCCCTCGATATCAGCCAGCTGCCTTCCTCAGTTGAGGAAGTTTTCCATTGGTTTCAATCTGCAGGCTGCCCTCAGCATCTTAGCATTGAAGAGGCTGGTGGGAATCAGCAGATTTTAGCTTCCACACCAGCAGCCAGTCTATAATCCACTTGAACGTTACCTCTCATCCACATAATTACCACAGCATTCAGCAGCAGGACACCTGGTGTTGGCAAAAGATACCAGCACTTTCTCTGATAGTGATATGGATTACATTTTATTTACATATTTACTTTTAAGCGTTCATATCATTCTTCAGTTATCGGTCAATTTACAACAAGGTTGTACCTTGCCACTGACTGTCCTCATTCTACTGTATAAATAATAGATACAAAATGGGGATCCATGAATTAACTGTACCAGTTCTCAGCTCTGCTGGAGCTGGAAGTCATTCGGATTCAATGATTATCTCCTGCTGTATTAGTTCCTACCTCTCCTGGTTTGGCTTCCAAAATGCATTTAACACACACGTTTTTTACGCCAAGGAATTGTTACTATGATACACACATTTTTTACGCCAAGGAATTTTTACGCCAAGGAATTGTTACTATGATACAGAATTAATTTTATTATTTTTGTTGATGTTGCTTTTATGGCTTTTCTCCTATCTTAGCCGTTTATAGCAGGGCTGGGCAAATTGCAGCCCGCTGATAGCTATTTTTCAATAATCCCTTGGTTCTCTCAGCTCAGCAAGGAAATTGTTGCTTTGATTCTCCAGTCCTAAATAGAAAAGTCCTGACCTCTTGTCACTTTGGGCTGTTGGTAATATACCATTAGTATGTGGATTGAGTGCCCAACTTTCTTACCCTCTCCTGGTGGGATTCTTGTCTTTGAACAAAGAAAAATAATAATGTAGCAACAGAAAAACAATGACCAGATGGATTTCTGCCATTAACATAGCTGTTAAAATCACAGGTTGCTTGCCAGAAAATAGCTGTTAAATCCTGTAGTGGATATTGTGTTAAACTGTCGTCGCCAACCCCCCCCCCCCAATAAAATAAAATAAAATAAAATAAAATTCAGTGTCAAAAAGGTAATGGGAGAGTTTTCTTGAAGGTACAAGATGGTTGTCACTCAACATAACAGACTAAGCTAAAAGAAAGAACTAGAGAGTGCCAAATGTTAAAACCAAACCAAACCAATCACACTTATATACAGCCCCAAAGCTCTGGGCAGTTCATGAGTTAATTAGCATTTTGACCACAACATGCTGGGTAATCATTTTACCAACCTCAGAAGGACGGAAGGCTGAGTCAACCTTGATTCCTAGTCAAAATCAAACTCACAACCTTTTCGTTGCAAGACAGTTTAACCACTGCACCACCAGCTATATTAAAACTTGAATGGGTGCCAATGAGAAGATGAGATAGGCTGCTTCATTCTGATAGTTGGATGCAAAACTTAAAACAACTTCTCACAAACTGACATAACTGAGCTATAGATGTGCAGATGGGAGAAGCCAAAAATCTAGAGATAATTAAAGGTTTAAACCATTTTTATAGGAGTTACTTGAGAAATGGTAAGGAAAGAATGATGCAGCCAATACGGTCTGGTAAATCTGACTCCCCCCTCCCCAAGGTCAAAGTAGCTGCTCTGCAGAATGAAAAGGAATAGACACCTGGCTAATAAATTCCTTTTGGCCTAGTTTACAGAGTTATTAGTGGTGTTGGCTGAACAGGAACAGACCCAAGACTGTCAAACAGCTTTCTGAGCATATGGCCCAAGTTCTAAATGAGGAGGCTCACACTGCTTTGCTTGTGTTGCTTTTTCGGCCTGAGATACTTAATCTGGCATCTTTCCACAGGAAGATTTTGACTTATTTTCCTACTCCTCGCTTACTTTTACCTGTAGTTTTAGCTGCTGTCATGAACTTCCTCCATTCCCGAAGGCTCTGTGATGTTCATGCTCAAGGGCATTATAGTTGCTTCTATTAATCTCTCATTCCTGAATAGCAAGGACAGAGTTTCAGAAAGTTAATTTAAAGAGAGAGTAAAACTGCCAGAACCCTTCTGTCCACTATTGTAGCATAGAAAAGGTAACTTTTCTAATTTCTGAAAAAGGATCATGGGTGATCTAGGTTCTTCCTCTCATCCTTCAGAAGACTGTTTCTGCTCTTCTGAGGACCTTCCAGGAAACAAACAAATGAATAAACAGACAAACAACCTGAAGGGCATTTAATGGGGTCATGTTCATATTATTGCAGTCACTCATTAACTATCACTATCATAGTTTCCTTAGAGATACTCCTGAGTTCTGTCCTCAAATCTGGCACCAGCTATCCATATTGTACACATGGCACACATAGGAGTTTGTAGGTAATTATGTTAGCAAATTAGACAGGTACCACTTCAGCATTCCGTGCACTCCCAGTGATGGTCAGCAGCCAGTTTGCACCAGTTCGCCAGAAACGGTAGTAGCTTTTCCCAGTGTCCCTGGGAACCGGTAGCAGCTTGGAGGGGGGGAACCACCTTGGGGGCGTATCTTTTTGCCAGTTCCCCCACTGTGCATGCACACCTACAGTGCTCGGCACGCATGTGCACCTACAGAACTTGGCGCACATGCGTGCCTACAGCGCTCTGCCTGCCGAGCCAAGCAGCCATTCACTGCTTGGAGTGTGGCAGCACAGAGCATTGGGTGGCCAGGCACAGCCACGGAGGAACTGGTGGTTGCTGCTGAGGCCCTCGGGGGCCTCCTTGCTGTCCTCCCAAGCAGGGAGGAGGAAGAGCAGCTGCTAGCCTGCTCCTTTTAATGTACATGTAATCTGTATTTATTTTTAATGTGTATTTTTATGTGTTTTATGTGTATTTAATGTGTATTTTTGTGTTTTATGTGTATATAATGTGTGTTTTTATGTGTATTTTTATGTGTTTTATATCTATTTAGTGTTTTTATGTGTACTTATTTTTTATTTACTTTGGCTCCACCCACATAGTTGGTGCCACCCATGACATCGCAATGTTGGCCCTGCCCATGACATCATGATGTCATGATGTTGGCTCCACCCATGATGTCGGTTCTGCCTACAGTGTGGTAGTAAAATTTTTGGCTGCCCATCACTGGGCATACCTGATACATCTCCACGGAAATGTTTGCAGACACAGACAGTGCCGGCTCTTTGACTGTAAACAGAGATGAGCACTGAACCCTAGAGTCAGATATGATTGGCTTTTGAGCAAGGGTGACCTTTACCTAACAATTGGCAACTTCAAAAAGACCCTACCCTTTAGAGCTATTCCCAGGTCTTGCAAACACAAAGCTGTGGCTCTGTTAGCTAAGATAAAATCTAGACTTGGGCACAGACGTTCCTACAGCTGCTCTCTATGGGTACAAATGCTGAAGGAAAACATGGAACTTTCCATTGCAGAAGAAAGAATATATAGGAACTGAAATGTTTCCCCCCAAAAGTGGAAAGTGCCCAAGCAGTGTAAACCTAATATTGTGAATATACTGCTCATGGTTTGGTAAGAGCCCCAAGATCTCCCCCCCCCCCCGATCCTTACCGCTTCCTGGATGTGCCAGTTGAAAATACTTTTGTCCAACAATGCTAAAGTTTCCTGGAGCAATGGTACTACTTCAAAGTAAGCTGCAGGAACGTTCTTTAATGTATATACTACGTGGGGCTGCCTGTGTTTTTGAAACCAAAAGTAAATTTTCAGATTTTTAAATGAAAACACAGAACACACATTTTAAAAACGGTGAGGTTTGTGAAGAGTCTTTGGGAGATAAAACTGGTCCCTAGACCTTTAACCACCATTAGTATAGATAATACAGTACAGTGATCTGAGTCAGTATAAAGTACAGTAAAAAAAATCTGTTCCAAACGCAGCAATACCCAGACATGTAAAAATGTGATGAGAGAAACAATGCTGGAATGTGATGAGAGAAACAATGCTGGAAAAACACAGAAGAGTTAACAGTGATGGTGAAGCCCCCTCCAGTCTTCACCATCAAAGACCGTCGGTGGCAGGTATCAAGAGGATGCTCCTGCTGGCGAGAGGATGCTCGCACCCTCACTCCAGGCCTCGCCATTTCGGCCTCGCCATCTTGGCCCAGAGCAGAAGAATGCCGACAGCTGTGCTTTTATGATGACCTGATATTGTGTAATTTGTAATTTGTAATATGATTGGGGACTCTGGGGATTTTGAACTGTAACTGTGATTGGGGATTGGGGATTTCTGATATGTTTTTGATTTTGATTTTGTATTATTTGAAGTGTTGCTGAAATGTTTTATTAATTGATTATAGTGTTGAATGTTATATTTGTGAGTTTTGTGAGCCGCCCTGAGTCGGTTGCACCTAGTAGGGCGGCATATAAATTGAATAAATAATAATAATAATAATAATAATAATAATAATAATAATAATAATAATAATAATAATAATAATAATAATAATAATAATAATAATAATAATAATAATAATGGTTCTCATTTTAACCAGTGCACCAAGACAGAAATAGAACCTGTATACTGTATACATCTTGTTTTTTGTTGTTATGTGTTATCAAGTCACTTTCGACTTATGGTGACCCTATGAAGAAGCAATCTCCAATATGTCTTGCTCTCAACAGCCCTGCCCAGCTCTTGCAAATTCAAGGCTGTGGATTCTTTTAGAAAGTCAAGCCGTCTTGTATTTGGTCTTCCTGTTTTCTGCCTTCAGTCTATCCCAGTATTGTCTTTTCCACAGAATCTTGCTTTCTCATGATATGTCCAAAGTAGGACAGTCTTAGCTTCATCTTTGTCTTCAGAGACAGTTCAGGATTTGTTTATTCCACAACCATTTATTTGTCTTTTGGGCAGTCTAGGGCCATGATGGCAAATCTTGGCACTCCAGGTCTTAGACTTCAATTACCAGAAGCCCAAGTCATCACTCCTGCTGATCAGGGCTTCTGGGAAATGAAGTTCAAGAACACCTGGAGCGCCAAGGTTCACCACTATGGTTCTCTAGGGTATCCACAAAGCTCTCCTCCAGCACCATATTAAAAAAAATAAGAATCAAAATTTTGCCTGTCAGTTTTCTTTACCGGGCCAGCTTTCATAACCATACATGGAGGTGATCAGGAATATCTGGCCCTCCTCGGCCCTTCCATCTGCTGGAAGGATAAATAACCCCATGGCCATGGGAAGCTGAAGCTCTTGCTGCACTGCCACACCCTCCTTGGCCCTCCCACCAGTGGTTTTGATTGGTGTTTTCGTGTGGTGACTTTTGTTTTTGTCGTGGGACTTCTCAGATGAGTGTTTCTCCCTTCTTGTAATGCTTTTCTTGTAATGCTTTTTTGATACTGTGATATATGATGATGATATGATATGATATATATTCGTTGATTCTACTGCATTCTGTTGTACTGTAATATTGTAATTATTAAGATATATTATGATTGTTGCTAGCCACCCTGAGTTGCGTACCCAAGTGGGAAGCATACAAATCCAATCAATCAATCAATCCTTGGTCTTGGTTTCTATTTTACCAACCTTATTTTTCACAATGACCCACCAAGAAACAAATATCAAACCCTTCATCACAGGGAATTGTAAAGCAAATGAAGTCATTTGTTTAGCAAAGTGATTCTTACTTTTGAAGATTTTATGCAGTGAATGGGCTGCTACCGGTTCAGACCTGTTCGCTTGTACTGGTAGCAGCTTTCCAGAGGGGATCGGCAGAGGGTAGTGAACCTCCGGGCGACCGGTTCGGTCACTTCTCTGGCCGCCCTCCGGATGATAGTTCCGGGTAGCCCAAAACGGCTGCCCAGAACTGCGCATGCATCAAAACTCAATTTGATGCATCCACACTAAAAAATAGAAATGTGCATGCAACAAATTGAGTTTTGATGCATGCGCCCTTACGGGCAGCCATTTTGGGCTGCCCAGAAAGGGCACAGGTAACGCCTGGAGGAGCAGCAGCGGCGGCAGTGGCCTTTCCTCGCTGGCCCGTGCCGCACTACCAGGCCACTGCGCCACTGCAGCAGTTTGCCACATCGGCGGTTTGCTGCCGCGCCTCCATGGTTCCTGCCTGCCTGCCTGCCTGCCTGCCTAGTGCCTGCCTGCCTGCCTGCCTGCCTGCCTGCCTGCCTTGTGCCTGCCTGCCTGCCTGCCTAGTGCCTGCTCTCCTGACCCCAGGCCAGGTAAGTGACAGGTTTGTGTTTGGGGTGGGTGGGTGGGTTGATTTGTGTGTTATGTATTATGTGTATTTATTTAAATTTTAATGTGTATTTTTATTTTATTTTTATTTCTTAAATTTAATTTAATTTTTTAATTTTTTTCTTTGGCTCTGCCCACAACATCATGACCTCATGATGTTGGCTCCACCCACGACAACATGATGTCATGATGTTGGCTCCGCCTATGATGTCAGCTCCACCCACAGTGGGGTAGTAAAATTTTTGATAGCTCACCACTGATTTTATGTTGATTCATTCTCCTCATTCCTCTTCTTCCTTCTTCTCTCAGTCACTCACCTAGCAGTAAGTGTGGTGTAATAACTTTTGAACAGGATCTAATAAACAATGAATGTGCTTCTCTCTGCTCTCTCTTTATATGGATTTAGACAAGGCACAAAGAGAAAAAACTGTATTATTTTCCATTGCTTCTGCTAAAGAGGAAAGCTTCATAAATAGAGAGCTTTTTAAATAGACATCCCAAATTTGTTTGGCTCAGTTTTATTAATAAACAGGGTACTTTACGCAACACAGAACAGCTATAATGGCTTTCTCTGTGAAAATATTCCAGGGACTGTCTCGTCGATTTTAAAGAAGCTGGCCTCTAGAAGTTTTCAATCAGATGTCAAAAGTCAGACATCCTGCAAAGGTTTGATGTGATCAATTTCACAAGCAGCTTGCTTATTTATGTTTCACCACAAAGCTGAGCAAAGTCAATCAATAAGCAGCAACACTAGAGTAATGTTATCCTGCTGGGTGTTGTCTGGCAACCAGGAGAATCCTAGAAGAAAAGGATTAAGGGGAAAAAATAATTAGGTTATTGACTTTACTCCTCTGATTCGTTCCTTGCACATTTTATCTAAATGCTCCCTTGAAAGGTAATTTAACAATGCATGCCTGAACAATGCTACCTTTGTTACTTGACAACCATCTGTCAGATATGCGTGTGTGTTGGATGCACAGCTTGGCACTCAGGTAGCTAACGCACTGCCTGACCAAACATGAACCTACCTGGCTGCTAAAATGTCATCAGATGTCCTTCTGCAGAAGGGTTTGGCAGGTGGCAATAGGACAATATCTTGTTGTGATATCTACTCTGGCTTTTAGAACCTTGTTTCCGGAGATACCCAGGTTGAAATTTTTTAAAAAGGCAAAATACCTTTATATTTGCTGAGACTTTGAATGTTTAATCTGTTGCTGCTGTTTAAGAGCTTGTCTGTTTTATTTGGTGCTTTATTCACTGTTTGGGTGCCTGACTGTTGCTGCTATTATTTTGCTGTAACTTTGAGAATTGTTTTTGTAGTGCTCACCACCCTAATTTTCTCTGCTGCCTTGAAAATGCATAGAATTGTGTTGCTACAATATGATCTAAGCAGAAGAAACAGAGAGAAATATAGGAAAGTGATGTTTGAATAGGCAGGAGCCCCTCACAGTTTACAATAGGATGAAGGCATGAGTCTGGCTGTAATCCTCCAGGTGAATTACTTCATTGCAAAGAAAGGATTTCATATAAAAAAAGGCATCTTCCCATGGTGACTGGCAGCCAAGTGCCTGAAGCTGAGATCCCGGTGGTATTCCAGTAGCTCACCTGTATAAACCTCCATTTAAGACTACGAGCTTGTTGGCACCACTTTCTTCAAGATGTTGTTTCACCTGTGTCCTAAAACTTGTTGATTCCTTGGTTGTGTGTAAGTTTTAGCCTGACTTGAATATACTTCTTGGACTCTCACTGCTTGGTTGCTGTGATTATTGGACCACCTTGATGTTGAATTGATTTGGACTTTGCTTTTGGATCTCTTGCAACTTGTTTACCTGATTCGCCAGCAAGATTCTGCAGTAATAAATACATTTAGACCATTGTTACCAGGTTACCAGTTCTTGTTTCTTTATGCACAGCCAGGGTAGAAGTAATTCACCATAGCTCACTTATTTGAAGAATGCAGCCTAACACCTAGACCCATGGTTCCAGTGGCGGGATGTCAAAAATTTTATTACCTCAATGAGATGTCATCACAGTGTGGCCGGAGCTAACATCATGACATCATGGTGTTGTGGGTGGGGTCAAAAATAAAATAAAATAATACAAAATAAAATAAAAATAAGCACCCACACCTGTCAACCCACCCACCTACAACACAAACTCAAAAATAAATAAATAAATACACTCAAATGCACCCACCCACCCACCCCAAACACAAATCAACCAGAGCTTTTAAACCAGAGCTTAAAGCTTATTCTGGCTAATCTTTCTCACACTAGGTCAGATGGAAAGAACTACAGAATGAACTCACCACAAGATGACTTCATTTTGGCACTTTTCAACTTTTCAACAGTTAAAGAAGTTAGGTACTAAGTCTTTGCCTAACCAGTTCTCTAGGATAATATGCCTTAATGTAAATTTAAAATAGCTGTACCTCCTTAAGGGTTCTCCAATTGGAACAGCACAGGTGTAGCTTATTGATGAGGTAACTCCAAGACTTTGCTTAAAAACCCCAAGCCAGGCCTGCTAGCCAGCAGGCCTTTTTAGGAACTGTAGTAGTACGTCAATATAGGTAAAGGTATTAAATAAATACACACAGACACACCACATCCAAAGGTGAGTCACTTACCCTGGGGAGCTTCAGGCTATAGGGAGCTTAAGGCTAGCAGCTTCTCTTCCTCCTCCCCGCTTGGGAGGACAGCAAGGAGGCCGTGCATACAAGCCAAGCACTGTAGGCATGCATGTACACCAAGTGCTTGGCGCGCATGCGCAGCGGGGGAACCAGTGAAAAGGTAAGCCCCGAAGGTGGTTCCTCCCCCCAAAAAACTGCTGTGGTTCTCCGAGACACTGGGAAAAGTTACTACCGGTTCTGGCAAACTGGTGCGAACCTGTTACATCCCATCACTGCATGGTTCCCAACGTGGGGCACATGCAACACGGGGGCGGCGGCAAATTGATTTTAAGGAGGAGGGAGCAATTCAAGAATGAGGCATTAACAGTTAATGGCCTTTTAGGCTTCCTCCACATGAATAGGAGTTCACTTTTTGAATAATAAAAATTATATGTCCCTGGGGTTGGGCTGGGGACATCAGAATTTTAGAGATGATTAGGTGGGGCGTGAGGAAAAAAAGGTTTGGGACCACTTACCTAGATCTTAGTTAAACCAAACATTTTATGATGGCTATATTCATTTCTCATTTTAAGATATAATTAAGCATCACAATTTAACACTCTCCCCACACACATTTTGTTATAATTAACATAACAATGGGTTTAGCACCAAGAAAATAATCTGTTCTTTAACCCAAGTCTTGTTGGAACTTGTAGACGTCAGCCACCTTTTGATAGGATATATGAAAAATCATTTATTTTCAGTCCAGTGCCCTCTCAGGAAATGTCTTCCTCCAGCCTTGCTGTATCTGGACACATTTGCAGCTTAATTTGTCTATATTGTTCAGTCATTAATTATAATTTCTTTCCATCCATTACTTCTTGTATTGCTGAGAACAAATGAGGTTTCTTTTTCTCCCTCTCTCTCTTCATTATAACTTAACAATCAGAAAATGGAAAAAGTAGAGTGATGATTACATTCTTTTGTCATCCTACCGTTTTAACAGCTCCTGGAATTCTGCAGGGAACAGGTGGCAATAATTAAAATCCACAGGATACACAGAATAGAAAAGAAATTTCCAGAGGAGTGGGTAGTTTCAGCCATTTTTAAGGAAGCAAATGTTAAAGGCAGGCAGGAAGGCCTCGTGTGCCATGCAATAATCACAGTAGATGGCACAGTAGATGGCAATGGCAACATTTACTCTTTTTTTTGTTTGTTTCCATTTCTATATAACCATCTGACTTAAATGCCATTCTGGTTGGTGAACATAATCGTAGGCTGCAACTCGTATTCAAGAATGCATTTTTTCCTGAAGCAGGAAAATGTCATGGGAGTGAATTTGTTTAAGGTGGATCCCAGCTTGCCATGAAGTGACCCACATATAGTAATACCTCGGATAACGTTTACCTCGGATAATGCTAAAATCGCATAATGTTAAGTAATCTGGGGAGGAGAATTAGATCGAATAACATTAAGGTCCTATGGGATGGATCGGATAACAACCGCTAAAGCCTGTGCGGTTACAATGTATCTCTATGGAGTGTTAACGCTATCCGATCCATCCCATAGGATTTTAACATGCATCTGATAACACTAAAAATCGGATAACACCAAGATTTGTGGAACCATGTCTTAGCATTATCCGAGGTATAGGATTTAACACCAGGACTGCAATGGACTGCCACAGCCATGAGGATATTATCCTTCACAGCCAGCCCATCTGGCACGACCTCTTCCACCTCCATGACCATTGGGAGTCAGAATTCCTCCTCCACTCATTTTGTCATTGGGCCCAATGACAAAATACATTGGGCATTTTGACCAAAATCTAGTGGCATCTCCTCCTTTGAGAGGACCATTACCCCACTTAAAGGGGCTCCTCCGCCCATAGCTTTTGGTCCCTTTAGGGCAGGGATGGCGAACCTATGGCAAGGGTGCCAGAGGTGGCACTTGGAGCCCTCTCTGTGGGCACCCATGCAGTCACCCCAGCACAGAGTTTGCCATGCCCCTCTGCACCGAAGCCCAATGGGAGCGCTTCCCCCCCCCCCATTGCTGTGTTGGCATTTTGTGATAAATAAGTGGGTTTTGTGTTGCGGTTTGGGCACTCAGTCTCTAAAAGGTTCGCCATCACTGCTATTTTACCGCTACCCAACACTTGACATTGAGTCACTGGCTGTATGGTTTACTCCATTACCATAGCAGGATGTCTCACCAGACTCATGGTGAACATAATAAATAAAACATATATAAAATAAAACCCTCCTCCAACCCTGTAACTGTAAAAAATATATTCTTCATATAACACAAAATAACACAAAAAAACAGACAGAGGTAGATTGATCAATGATAGAAGGAGAAACAAAACAAGATTAACTTGGGGACAGGATATTTACAAATGCTTTCTTAAAAAGTTCTGCTTTGGCCAAATGCAGGAAGAGATGAAGCCTGATGGACATATCCCAGAAGTGCATTCCACAGTGCTAGTGCCACCATGGAGAAGGCTCTATTCCTAGTTGAGGTCTTCTTGATTTCTCATAGGGTAGGCACATGTTTGAGAGGATCTGGTTGCCTGGGTAGAATTTGTTGGAGAGAGTTGCTTTGCCAAGTTGCTGAGATCCTAGATCAGGAGTGTTTGACCTTTTTAAGCTGGGGGCCGGGTCATGCTCCCTCAGATTGTTTGAGGGGTCATATGAACATTTTGCCCTTCCTCCAACACATGGCACTTCCAGGTGTGGTGGAGGCAGTGGAGGGCAACATGAAATGGCACCGTGGGCCAGAGGTTGAGAATCCCTGTCCTAGACTGTTCAGGGCTTTATAGGTCATAATCTGAACCCTTTGAATTGGGCAAAGGAAGCCAAAGATAACTATCGCAGCCAAGCTAGTAGAGGGGAAACTGTTCAAAATGTTGAAGCCCCATCACCAACCAAGCAACTGCATTCTGGATCTGATCCAGCTACCAAACCACCTTCAAGGGAAGCCTCACGTAGAGTGTGTGACAATAAACTATTTTTGAGATTGCATGAACCAGAGTTGTGAGGGACTTCATATCAAGGAATGGATGGAGCTGGGTGATTTTCCTAAGGTGTAAAAAGGCAATTCTGACCATGGTAAGGGCTGGTTCATACTTCAGAGCAAGACAGAACTGCAACACCAAGTGTTGATAGACATTTGCAACCATTACAGACCTAACTAATGCTACCACAGACATGGAAGTTCCCTAGGGAGTAATTTCATACAGTTAATTACCATTCATCAAGACTTGGTTCAAATATAACAGCTTCATAGTGTGAAATGTGTGAATGGGCCATTGCAGACATTGTATATCCAGTAATGGATCTGGAATCAGTCCAGAATTGGCCTCTGTTTGATTGTGAGCTCAAGAGATACTACACTAATAATGATATTGCAAATGTAATAGGGAGACAAATTCATCTCCCCAGCAGCATTTGTGTCACTATTTCTTCATTAGCTGTTTCAGCAGCGAGTCCAACACAAGAGGCCTTAGGAATTGTACGTTGCATAATGGCCACCCTGCCACACCCATCCAAAGCTGGCTTGAGAATAACATTTTGCAACCTTGCTGTTCTGCTGTGTGAGTCAGAGCAATGGATGGCGCCTTACACACATCTAAGCACTCACAGCTGATCAACTTGGTTTGTTGCATGAGGCAGAAAAGGCCACGTATATTTCTCCACTATCCTTGACAATAAAAAAATGGAAAAGGAATGCAGTTATCACGGTACGTTAGTCTTGATAATTTGTTGCTCACTTGTGGTATTCAGAACCTGTTGCCTGCAACTGTAATTTGATTAAGAATAGCACAATTCTGAAACCACTGCAGCCTAGACGATAGGCTGACAGGCTTTAATGGTGAAAGGAGATTGGTTTACATTACAAGGTGAGCTGGAGAAAGAATATAAGATTCCTACTAGCTGAGGTGGTCTTAATAGCTATCCTGCTTGCCCTTAATTTGGGCTAAGAGATTTCTTCACTTGAACTGTATTCCTGTCCACCAAAATTCTCATCACAAGCACAGGCTTTGGTTCACATTGGAGATGTGATTAACATGGGTTGTACATGTACACGAAAACCAATAGATAATGTTGACATTGTGAAGTAACATATATAAGAAATGCTGAGAATGCAACTGTAATCCATACATCACAATGGTAAATCACTATAGTTGAGTGCTGTTACCAGATGTTCTTGAAAACCATACAATGTAGACTTGTGGTTTTCAGATTTCCTACTCACAGAAAATCCTTCCCACATAGAAGTTGCTGAGAAACCCTTGCCTCTTTCAATGAACTCTGGTCAGGCCTAGGTCATGTGCTCAACTAATGTGGGACATTGATCAAGCCTGTTAGATTTCATTTTTGCCTCCCCCCCCATAAAAAACAACACACACCCTGTGATCGTGTTTTAATTCTCATGCTTTTATATCTGATCTTCCACTAATGCTCTATCAAAGAACCCGAGTCCTGCTGTAAAAGACACAAAAAGTCGTTTTCCCAACAGGGAAATTCACACACCTACAGACTTTCTGTTATATATTTGTCATTAGTCATGGCCAGAATCCCTTTGCTGGTTTACACTTGCATAAGATAAGTAGTGTAAGTTTGGGGGCAATGCTGCCTTTCATTAATGAGGTGATGGTTGCGGATCTGGACACATTTCCCTCACACAAGTATTGGCAAAAGGATTCTGGCCATTTTTCTGTGAGACATGTACCATTTGTTGAAAATTGTTTTGACACACACTCTTCAAATTATTTAGCAGTAGTTATATACTACCAGGAAGGATGAAACTGCTGTATGGCAGCCAAAACTGCTGATGATGTGAATTTGATCCTGACAAGGCTCAAGGTTGATTCAGCCTTCCGTCCTTCCAAGGTCGGGAGAATGAGCACCTAGCATGATGGGGGGCAAAATGCTAATTACCTTGTGAACTTCTCAAAGATCACTCTAAGCACTGTGGTGCAGTATATACATGTAATTGCTATTGCTATTTTGTGAGAATGTTGCCTTTCATCATCTATTGCTTCAGTTTTTAGAGATTAATTTCAGATGAACCTTTCAATTACTCCAAGGCTCTTAGGAACATAATTTCAAATACATGCACTGTGTTTTAATATGGAGTAGAGACTTATTGCTTTGTGCAGGAATCAGTAGGCCCTGCAGGAAAAGCAGAAAATAACCTCTTGCTTTAAGAGAATGGCAGCTAGGTAAGTGATCAGCTGTTGCCCTAAGAAAACATATTCCCCCTGCTTTTTGCTGGGGGGGGAAAAGAGAGATTCCTTTCAAGGGTGGAATTGGCAGAGAGAGTCTCTAGTAGCCTGCCTGCTGCACTTTGTATTAGTATATGGCCTCATGCTGTGGGGAAAGGTCTTCCTTATCGATCGTCTTGACTGAGTTATCTGTTGCCAGCCACACGAGTGGGAATGTTTGTAGTGCAATTGATTGAACTCAGGGCTCTTACTTTAGAGCATCTGGGTTTTAATGGTAGAGCTGATTTTAATTATTAAAGTCATACATTCTTAGCCTACAGCTGCAACACATATGTCCAGTAGATTACTCACTCTTGCTCTGCCAGCTCTCCATCAATAGTTTGTTGAAATGTCTGAGGTAAAAATAAAAAAAGCACAACTAATATGTGGTTTCAAAACTATCACATTGGTGCCTTTATTCTTCTAACTAGCTTTTCCTCATGACCATAGTTAGGCTCACAGGAAATTACAGTGTTTATCACTAACTCATACTGGTTTAATTCTTACAGGGGCCACTGAAACAACTGGCTTTTGTGTCATTTTCAGGTCTTAATTGTGCACTGTCTCCACACATACCGAAAATGTTCCTGGTCTCTGCCATTTCTTGTCTGGGAAAAATCCTGAGGTAGGCTTTTGTTTAGACCCCCCACCAAGGAGCAGTGTATGACCTCATTTATTTAATGAACTTGATAGGCTGCTAACTTTGCGTAGAGATGGACTCAGCAATTTAGAACAGAAAACAAAGGTTTTATTTTCAATTATTTTCTGAAATGAGATACCTAGTGTTGCCTGGTGGGAGCTCTGGTACTTAATTATCCTGAAATCTGGACGGTCTTGCATTTAAGTGATGCCCCTATTAGAACTATAGTATATGGCAATTTTTTCCTTCCTTCCTTTCCTAGGAGATGGAGTAGCTGCCTCTCAAAGGTCCTTCAAACGCATGGGAGATACAGCGCCACTCCCTCATAACTCACGACTTCTACAGTTTTCCTCACTTCAAAGCAAGCTAGTAAGCGCAGAGGGGAAGCCAAATGATTTATAGCCCAGGATTATTGCTGATATGCGTTCTGCACTTTTTGAATATCGTTATAATGCAGAGGCTTTGTCTTCAAGGAAAAGCAGCCAAGCATTATAGAGCAGGCTGCAGGGGGAAAAGCAAGGTAAAGTCACAATGACGCACCCTTTGTCTTCTCACAAATGAGGGCTTCGGCATGTCGCACCATCTGTGTGACACAGATGTGTTTAGACTTGGTGGCTTTTTTTTTACTATTATAATCTGAAACAGCTGGAGATTCTGACAATTATAAATAACCTCCACTGGAAAACTTCAAAATCTCAAAAGCCCTCAAACACAGATGGAGAAATTTCAAGAAGGATGTGGCAGTCATCAAGATGGGTAGAACTACCGAGAGCCCTGAGTCGTTCCCATAGTTGTACAGTTCAGTACAGTATCACACATATCTAGTCATCTCTATTTCGATAGAAAAAAACCAAAGAAGACGTTGTAAAATACAGTGGAAATATTAGTCTTGCATTCTAAAACACTTACATTTGTATCTGATGTGATAGTTTCTAGTCAACTATGGTGTATTGCTGAAACTCAGCAACTTCATATCACAGTGCTACTTGGGGTATTCTCGGGATTATGGTCCAAAAAAGTAACTGTCTCATCATTGCCTTTTACGAGCCAGAAATGTAACTCTAGGCCTTTAGAATGAGCATTTTGATTTTAATTTGGTAATTTCCTTCAGTCACATATTTGTTTCAAAATGTTCAAAAGTTTGTTGTGGTCTTTAATATAGGTTGTTTTCTGAAACAGTGCACAACAAGAAGCCAACGAAGCTGCACAGAATAACAGTTAAGGACATTTCATGCTAAATATTTTGAGACAGAGAACAGGTGAAACACACAATAACACAATGTTCAGCCCATTACTAGCCAAAGTAGATGAAACTCAGCAGCTAAAGCAGGATTTTGTGACTAAAAAAGATGATGAAATTAGGGGCCCAATAAAATATGCAATAACCACAGAGTTCCATTAGTGGCTGTGCTGCTCAGTAAATGCCAGTCTCATGTGAAAATAGTACGTTCTTGCTTATTTCAGACAGAAGCCTTCAAAGGCTTCTAAATATTCTTCTAAATATTGTATGGTTCAATAGTTCAACTTCATAGTTCTGCCTTGCTTCAAATCTTTGTTGTATCCTTTGTAGGAAGACATCAATTTTTGCAGTATTTTTTTATGTTTGCTTTCTCAGCTGGTGGAAGAAGAGAATTTTGTTGTTTAGAGGCTTGAATTCATTGCTACAAGTTGTGTTGATGGCTATTCATTTTCTTGGCTTCAAAGACAGAACAATCAAATTCATGGAGAAAAACATCCGTTTGTGGCTATTGCAGAGACATATTTCTTAATACCTTATTAATACTTGTAGAGATAAACTGTACTATGTTATATCATGGTGGGGTTACATACAGAGAAAACTAGGTACACTTTGAACTAACTACGTATGAATAAATAAATACATAATGGATGATTCAAACAATTTGAAGATCTAATGAATCAATTGTATCATACCTTACAAATGTATGTAAAACATTTCTATGTGTATTTCATCTGGAGAGCTGACAATCTCCAACCACGAAACAAAGCAACATAACAGCAATTAGAACCATCCCAACTGCAGGGGCTCAAGTGGCTAAGACACTGACTGGGAAGGTCAGCAGTTTGATTCCCGAGTACTGCAGGACGGAATGAGCTCCTGTCTTTGTCCCAGCTCCTGCCAACCTAGCAGTTTGAAAGCAAGAAATTGCAAGTAGATAAATAGGGACCACTTTGGTGAGAAGGTAACAGAACTCCATGCACTCCGGTGTCTAGTCCTGTCTGCCACATGACCGCGGAAATGTCTGCGGATGCAGACAGCACTGGCTCTTCGTCGTTGAAAGAGAGATGAGCACTGAATCCTAGAGTCAGATACAACGGGCTTTCAAGCAAGGGAAACCTTTAACACAATGGGTAAAATACACAAAATAGCAGCAGAAAAATAATATACAATAGCAAACTGAACATTTGACAGTTAAAAATCACATTCAGGGGGTAAAAAACAATTACTATTACTAGATGCCTTCTTAAAAAGGGAAGCTTTCTGCTAATGTGCAGAGAGGCATTAAAAAGAGATCAGATGGCTTTTACTTAGAAGAGAAATCTAGCGTCTGCCTCCAACCACTGAAAAGGTGATGTCTATTCTCCTCCTCCATTAAGCATATTTTTTGTGAGTTTGGGGGCACCCTAGAGGTTTGTCCTCAAGGGGGGTTACAGGCTTGTGCCTATGGAGTTTCTTCAAATGCCCCAATCTAATTTATTTATTGGCTTGAAAGACTATCAGCAGTATTTTGCTTCTGGGCACAGTTCAAATGGGAATCCAAGACAGTTATTTCCATCAGGAGCATGCTCCTTATATGTATTTCCTGCTGATAGCCAGTCTGTGACTAAGATAGCACAAAGTAGAGCAGAATGAAATAATCCATAAATAATGTGACAAAATGCATGTGCCACTCCAGCCACATCTACATTCTTCAGTCAGTGCTCCATTCTCGTTGCTGCGAAGATCTTGGTGCCGAGAGTCACAAAGAAGACTGTTCTCCAAATAATCCTGATAAGCTGACTCCACCCAACAAGTTACTTGTGAAGTATAGCACTCCTTCTACATGCAAGAATCTTTGAATATACTTTTATTGAATGGCTTGTCTACACTGGCCTTCCTGGGCCAGGATAAAGTAGTCTTTTTGAAAGCCAGTAGGGTTGGGGAGAGGAGCAAAGTGCTACTTGGTATGAGCCCCCCTGCACCCAGATAGCATTTTGCTTCTCCAACAGGGCAAATTTCTCAGCAGATCAGGGAAGCAGGTCTTTAAGGTGCTGCAGAGGGGACTGGGGCAGCTCTCTCAGTGGCAGCACTTCTTCTCAGCTGATTCTTCTCAGTGGATTGAAGGAGGGATCTCACAATCATCTGAGAACTGGTTCCCCTCAGTGACAATGGCGTTTCTCAGCTTACCAGGAGATCCCCTGGCAGTGGTGGGCAGCAACAATTTTTACTTCCACACCGTGGGTGGAGCCTATGTCATGGGTGGAGCCTGCATCATGGGTGGAGCCTACATCATGGGCAAAACCTACGTCATGGGCGATCTAGTCATGTACACATTTGCAAACACAGGCAGCACTGGCTCTTTCGCTGTAAATGGAGATGAGCACTGCACCCGAGAGTCAGATATGACTGGCTTTTGAACAAGGGAGACCTTGAACCACTTGCAGAGACAAAACCTGACATCAAATTTGAATACCAATCAGGGATCTTCTGTTATTAGGTGAAGGTTGCCCTTGCTCTAAAGCCAGTCGTTACCAACTCTAGGATTCAGTGCTCATCTCTGTTTATAGCCAAAGAGCCAGTGGACTTGATCCACAAAAGTTCACATTAAAATACAGCAGTTAGTTTTTAAGGTGCCACAACGTTTTTGTCTTTTTGTTTGGTTTACTCTCTGATATGTTTGCACAGAATAAAACTTTTTAAATGGTAGGTGTGTTAGTCTGGGCAGGACAGGGAGGTGGGTGTGGCCACCCAATTTTACTCCCCCCCCCCCGCCTGAAGGCCACCAAATTTTTCTACCCCACCCTTGCTGGTGGGTGCAAACCTGTTGCTGTCCACCACTGTCCCCATGTCATCTGAGTAGCATCTCCTTTACTGTTGATGCTCTCTGTATCCAATTCTCAGTGTTCACATATACTAAGTAAAGGTAAAGGTCACCCTTGCTTGAAAGCCAGTTGTATCCAACCCTAGGGTTCAGTGCAGTGATGGGATGTCCCCGGTTCCAGACGGTTCCCTGGAACCGGTAGGACCAATTCCGGAGGGTTCTCCGGGAGGGGAGTCCACTTTTGGGGCATCCGGTTCCGGACGCCTCACCGAAAGAAATTTTTTTTTAAAATCGGAGCTAAAATGGCTCCAATTGACTGCGCATGCGCAAAAACTCAATCTGACACATTGCGCATGCGTCAGATTGAGTTTCTGCACATGCGCAGTCAATTGGAGCCATTTTAGCTCCAATTTTAAAAAAAATTGTTTAAAGCTTTCAGGACGGCGGTGGCGGAGGCGGCACCAGCCCTCTGAGAAGGGCACCTCCCCCGCGGCACGTTGAGGGCTGCCTGGGCTGTCCGCTGCCGACAAGCCCCATGCCCTGGGGACGCCCGGCGTGGCGCACCGCTGACGCCTCCTCCTCCGCCGGGCGCCGGCCTGTGGGCTGGGTGCCTGCAACCGCCGCCCGCCGCCACCGGAGCTGCCGTTGGCTGCATTCCTGTGGCCTCCTCCTTGGGCCGGTCCCTTTTTAGCCCGGTTGTGGCGCCTGGCGGAGGAGGATTGAAGGCCGCGGTGGTGCGGCATGGGGACGGCCCAGGGAGGCTCGGCAGCCACGGCTGGAGCCGCGGCTGGAGCCACTGCTGCCCGCTGCCCCTGGCCATGGCCGGAGCCGGGCTAAAAAGGTACCGCCCCGAGGAGGACGCCACAGGGGTGCAGGCAGCTGCGGCGGCGGCGGCGGCTGTGGACGCAGTCGGGGTGCCGGGTCCCAAGAAAGGTAAGCGAGGGGTAATTTATTTGTGTTTTGGGTGGGTGGCTGTTTTTATTTATTTATTTATTTATTTATTTGTGTCTGGGTGGGCTGAGAGGGAGGGGTGTGTGTGTGTATGTTTATTTTTATTTATTTTTATTTTTGGCCCCGCCCACAACGTCATGACGTCGGCTTCGGCCATGACGTCATGACATCATGACATTGGCCACGCCCATGACGTCCGTGACGTCATGCCGTGGTAGTAGAATTTTTGTCATCCCATCACTGGTTCAGTGCTCATATCTGTTTCAAAGTCGAAGAGCCAGGGTTATCTGCTTCTGCAGACATTTTTGTGGTCATGTGGCAGGCATGACCAGACACCAGAGCACATGGAACACTGTTTACCTTCCCACCGAAGTTGTCCCTATTTATCTACTTGCCATTTCTTGCTTTCAAACGGCTAGGTTAGCACATACACTAGGGATGGGATAAAATATAATGTGGAAATTTAGTTGAACCAGGACAAAGTCTCAAAATGGGATGGGTTGGGGCAGATTGGCCTGATGCTCATGTGCACATGGTTAGATGAACTCACCCCAAAGAGCAAGCTAAATGCCTGGATAGATACACAATATACAGACATCAATATAAACATCAAATAGGAAATTACAGCTTAAAGTAAACTCTAAATATTTCAGGGTATTATTAATTGTGGTGATTTTCCTGCTCTCTTCCAATCAGGATAGCAGCCAAATTACTGGTTTGCGTGGAGTGTGGTGAGAAAGGAAAAGTCTGTACCATGATTCAGTTTGCAGGTCAAATAAAAGAGCAATAAAACCAGATCTCTCAGTGGGAACAGATAAACTGAAAGCACTTCAGTTGTTCCTGCTTGGGGATTATTTTTAGGAAGGCCAGTGACAATTCCTTAGAACAGGGGTTCACAACACTTTCCTGCCAGGGGCCAATTCCTACCACCACACTGCTGTGGGGGCCAGAGGCATGTTGGTGTCCACTACTTATGTCCACTACTTACATTTTTGGCAGAGTCGATTATGCGATTTTTGTGGCTTTTCTCACAGTCTCTGCTGCTTTCCATGGCATCTGGAGGCTTTTTGGAGGATGTTTGCTCTGTTTTGAGAACTTTCTGCCACTTCTCTGCTGCATCTCAGCAGTTAATCCATGGCACTTGAAGACTTCCTAATTCCAGGCTGGGAACCCAGGTCCTGACATAAACTCTGCCCGGCACTTGAAATCACAAACCACTATGGTTTAGGTGCCAAAACACATTGGAGAAGTAGTAGAAAATTCCCCAAAATGGAGCAAACATACTCCAAAAAGCCTCCAGATGCCCTGGCAAGTGGCGGAGATTGTTGGGAAAATAATGAAAACTGCGTGATCACTGCTGCTGCCACTATGGTAAGTGATGTTCTTGGACTTCCAGTGGTGGTGGCATGCACAGGTGGCCAATGTGGGCTGGATTAATGAGTTGCATGGGCTGGATTGGGCCTGAGGGCCAGGGGTTGCAAACCCCTGCCTTAGAAGGAAAAGAATCTGTTCGTTTGAAACACTAAAATATAAGGCTGCTGTCCTATAGATATACCCCCAAAGCTTCCTTGGGTGATTGGCTCCAATGTGCTTTCTATAAAAAGTAGTTTCAGAAGGGCAGCCAGAATTTCAGTATTGAAATCTGGCATGTTTGAACTGGAGCTCAATTTCTGGAGAAACCTATAACTTTTATTGGTTTCTGTAGTTCATATTTCAGGCATGTAGAATAGGCATTTAGCCACAGCAAGAAGGTAGATTTGGGTTTCAGTTCTATGCAGAAATGGTCCCTTGTTTTCATTTACTGTAATTATATTAAAGTGTATATGGGAAGAAGTTTTACTGAGGGATAACATGAATCCCTTTTTCTCATTCTTATCTTGTCTACCTTCCCATGTATGACCTGGTAATAGGGTATGTTTCAAGGAAATCAGAAAATCTTAACACAGTAACAGAAACATAACAATAGTTTGTCTGTATTTGTTGAACAATATATGCTTTGTTTAAAAAAAAGAATAAAACAAGTTATAATAATAATAATAATTTTCAGCTGCTACTCATTTGGAGTATATAGTACACCCCCCCCCCAAAAAAAAAACCCCCAGTAAAAATGCCACTGGCATGAATTTGTTTAAGGTGGATTCCAGCATGCTATGAAGTGACCCACACACTGTGCTCATGGAGCCATCTCCTGTGGTACGTATGAAATGAGACACAGGATTTAACACCAGGACTTCAATGGACTACCAAAGCCTTGAGGATATTAACAAAGTGTGCCTGCACAGCTAGTCCATCTGGCATGGCCTCTTTTGCCTCCATGACCATTGGGAATCAGAATAGTGGAGTGGTTCCTCCTCTGCTCATTTTGCTGTTTGGCCACTGATGGGCAGCAGCCAGTTCGCACCAGTTCTCCAGAACTGGTAGTAGCTTTTCCCAGTGTCCCGAAGAACTGGTATTGGCTTTTGGGGGGATTCACCTTGGAGGCTTATTTTTTCACCGGTTCCCCTACTGTGCATGTGTGCCAAGCGCTTGGAGTGCATACGCACCTACAGTGCTTGGCACACCTACAGTGCTTGGTGCACCTACAGTACTTGGCACTACAGTGCTTGGTGTACATGCGTGCCTACAGCACTTGGCGCACCTACAGCACTTGGCGTGCATTTGCGCCTATAGCCTTGGCATGCCTACAGAGCTTTGTGTGCATGCTCGCCTACAGCACTCTGCCTGCTGAGCCAAGCAGCCATTTGTTGCTTGGAGTGTGGCAGCACAGAGCATCGGGCGGCCACACACAGCCACAAAGGAACTGGTGGCTGCTGCTGAGGCCATTGGCAGCCTCCTAGCTGTCCTCCCAAGCGGGGAGGAGGAAGAGCAGCTGCTAGCCTGAAGCTCCCTACAGCCTGCTCCCCAGGGTAAGTGACTCGCCTTTGGGTGTGGGGTGTGGGTGTGGGTGTATTTTTATGTGTTTTATGTTTATATTTTTATGTGTTTTTATGTCTATTTAATTTATATTTTTATGTGTTTTATGTCTATTTAATTTATATTTTATGTGTTTTTATGTCTATTTAATGTGTATTTAATGTGTATTTATTTTTAATGTGTATTTTTATGTAGTTTTATGACTACTGTATTTAATTTGTATTTTTATGTGTACTTATTTATATGTGTTTGTTTTACTTTGACTCCACCCTTGTTGTTGGCTGTGCCCATGACATCATGACATTGGCTCCATGACATCAGCTCTGCCCATGACATTGGCTCCGCCCACAGTGTGGTAGTAAAATTTTTGGCTGCCCACCACTGTGTTGGACTCAATATGATGGTTTCCCATGGCACTTCCTCCACTGAGGAGGCCATCACCACACCTAAAGGGACTCATTCACCATTGGCCTTGTTAGGGAGTCAGGTTATTTCCCACTGCCCAACACTTGGCGTTGAGACGCTGGCTGTATGGTCTACTCTACTCAATTATTGTAGTGGGATGTCCGGCCAGACAAAAAGAATAATAATAGAAGGGTAAAATATGGTACTTATCCAAAGGAATCTCCAGCTCTCTATTGTAATGCATCCCCACATGCTTAAATACCTGAAATAGTAATTAAAATCTTAGAAGAAGGAAAAGCTGTTGTCATCACCCCTGTCCCAGGGGATGTGGGCAGGGCCAGCCAGTTTTACTACTGGTACGCGTGAACCGGTGCAAACTGGCTAGTGCCCACCACTGCTTATGATGGTTTACCCATGTGTCATCTTCCAACCAGTTTTCTACCAGGAACAGAAATCAGCAAAATAAATCTCCTTTTTCCTCCTTCCACCAGGAATACCCATATGTGAACCAGATTCCACTCACAGGCAATCTGGATCCAAGCGTTTATCTTTGGCTTCTTGCCAAAGGAAATTCGTTTTAAAAGGATGCAAATTTCTATGAATTCCTACGGAAGACTGGGGAATGTTTTTGGAAAGCTTTCTTAACAAATTATGGAACCACTTCCTGCATCTGAAGAAGAAAAAGAAAAATAAGTAAAGTTGATTATTAAGAAATGTAAACTGTCATATCCTGGACACACAATTCATCATGCCAATTATAATATACAGAAAAGCCTTGGATAACACTAAAACTTGGTTCCACAAGTCTTAGTGTTATCTGATTTTTAATGTTATCCAATGCATGCATCAGATAACGTTAAAATCCTATGGGATGCATCGGATAATGTTAAAACTCCATAAAGATACAATGTAACTGGCACAGGCTTTTGGGAACGTTATCCGATGTATCTCATAGGGTTTAACGTTATACGATGCAATTCCCCCCTCAGATTGCTTAACATTATGCGATTTTAGCATTATCTGATGCAAACGTGATCTGAGCTGTTACTGTACACCAATACATCATTGAAGAAAAGATTGAGGGTAAAAGTAGAAGTGACTCACTTACTCACTGCACTACTATGCCACTTACCTTTTGGTAATGGGACTCATATGCTGTGATGGTAGCCAACCTTGGCAACCCAAGCAGTTATTTGACCAAGAAGAAACCCTTTCTCTACATGTGTTGAACAACTTTGTTCAGTACTGCTAGGTTGACTCTTACATTTTCTTTTTGTGTTGGATCATTCTTCTGACACAGTCCCAGATCTGATTGGTTTGTAATCAAGTTTCTTACTTCACTGCTGGCATCGCTTAAGGAAATTCTCCTGGCTGTATAGCTCTGATATAGATTGGCTCCCAATATAGTCTGTCAAGGTGCCAAGACTCAGGTTCTTATTACTTAGCAGCTGCTACAATTTTTGCAGTGATTTGCTTGACGATAGAGTGTAAGCGTTGATGAAATTAGAGATGATTTGTGTCCTGTAGGCCCCTTTATAAATATTTCATTCAGTGGTTTTCCATAAAAACGGCAAGAGTATTGTCGATTTAAGATTGCCTCAGAAATTCATGAATATATATATATATATCTCACAGAGAGAGAAAGAGAGAGAACACATTTTTACTTGTTCCATGCTACTGGAATGTCAGAAAGCAGAATACAAGGATCACAGGAGAATTAATTGTAAGGATGAAAGAAGAATGACAACTCGGACAAATAATTATGGGATCCACCCTGTCAAGTGCTCGTAACTGAAACTGCCAGTGGCAGTTCTCATAGTCCATGAAGTCCTGCTGATGGATCACAGGGAATCCTTGCTAATTTTTCATATGCCTTCTTTGAGGGGTGGGTAGGAATTCAGCTTTCTTTTTAAAATATTAACCAGACATTATCTGCTAATCCAAAGACATTAAACTTGATGACTGGAAGATCGACAGGTCACCAGTTTGACACCCGACTGGTACACGATGGAGTAAGTACCTGTCGTCTGCTCCAGCTCCTGCCAACCTAGCAGTTCGAAAGCAAGAACTTGCAAGTAAATAAATAGGTACCATTTTGGGCAGGAAAGGTAATAGCGTTCCATGTGCTCCGCCATCTAGTCATGCCTGCCATGGAAACATCTACAGACACAGACAACACTGGCTCTTTGTCTATAAACAGAGATGTGTCTGCTCCGGCCCTATGGAACCTCCTGCCAACCGAGTTGCATCTCCAGACAGAGTTGTGGGCCTTTAGAAAGGGTGTGAAGACCTGGCTGGCAGGGCAGGTGTGGAGTTCAGGCCAGTCAGCTACCCAGGCCGGCTGGCTAATCTGACTGTTCTCCCCTCTTCCTCGTAATTTTAATTGATGAATTTTAACTTTTAATCTCTTTTTAATTTTTAACCATTTAAGTTTAGCTTTCAGAGATGGGTGGGTATTTTATAATGGGTTTTATTGTTGATTGTGTTTTTAACTGTTGTCATTCGTGAGGAGGGCGGCATAGAAGTGTGACTAAATAAACAAATAAATAATGAGCCCCTAGAGTAGGGCATGAATGGCTTTCACGCAAGGGAGGCCTTTACTAATAAATTATCTCTTTGTAGCTTTTGAATTTGTTCTGCTGTCTGGCGAAGTCAAAGACAGTTCCTGAAAGACTGTGCCTTAGAGAACGCATTGGGCCACAAGATTATCTGGTGTTTTTCATGATACCCAGAGGGCTATTTTCCTTGGGATACATATTTTGACAGCAACACACTTTCTTTTACTCCCTCTGCCCAAACCACCTACGAAAAAGTCACTGAGCCTCCTGTAAAGCTCTAGAATTACCATATTTGCCAGCGTATAAGACGACTGGGCGTATAAGACGGCCTCCCAACATTTCCACTCAAAATATAGAGTTTGTTATATACTCGCTGTATAATAAATTGTCCATGAATTCGCTTGAAATTTTCTAATAAAAGGTTAAGTTACATACATGTATATTATATACCATATATGCCGGTGTACAAGATGACTGGGTGTATAAGATGACCGCCTAACATTTCCACACACCTTCCACATACCAAATAAAATGTAAAAGAACATCAGATTTGATTTCAACATGTTAATTTTATATTCAAATGCTTATGACATGCAGAAAAACTGTCACAAGGCTGTATGTTATCAAACATGTACAGTAAACCTAAAACAGTGCAAGTGCAAAGTGGTACTTATTTATCTACCATATATACATGAATATAAGATGACCCGAATATAACCCAAGGTACCTAATTTTGACCTTGAAACTCAGGAAAATAGATTGACCTGAGTATAAGCCAAGAGTGGGAAATGTAGCAACTGCTAGTGAGTTTCAGTAATTAAAATACAGTAATATTAATTATTTTATTGATTTTTTTAGAACTGTACTTGCACCACCCACCAGTGGTGGTGCTGCAGGTAAAGTGGGTGGGCTGGTCAATTGCACTGAGGCAGAAAGTGTTGCTCTAGCCTAGCCTCTTGCTTCCCCTGCAAAGAAGAAGCATGGCTTTTTCCTCCATCTTGGGCAGAGCAGAGAGATAAGGTCAGAAGGTACCAGTAAGTGAAACCCTTTCTTTTTCCCCACCAGTTTGAAAGGGAGACACAATTGTAATGTAGAGCTTCTTTCTTCATCTGGATGGTATGTAGAATGAGGTGGGTGAGCATCGGGAGGCCACTATGGGCAGCTATGATGTCTATCCCAAATGAAGTGCACCCGGCGTATAAGATGACCCCCCCCTTGGAGGCATCTTTTTCAGGGGGGGAAAGTAGTCTTATACGCCAGCAAATACGGTAAGTTGATTTAGGTGAGAATATTGTATGTACCGGACAAATAACCTCAGTGAAGTTTTCAGATTCTTATTACTTCTGAGTCATCAGATGTTTCCAATGTGACTGACTGATTGATTGATTCAACTTGTATGCCGTCCAATTGGCTACGCGACTCAGGGCGGCTAACAACAATCACAATACAATCTAATCACAATACATAAAGAAAGCTGAGGGCAGAAGAATAGATGCTTTTGAGATGTGGTGTTGGAGGAGAGTCTTGAGAGTCCCCTGGACAGCGAGGAGAACCAATAGGTCGACCTTAGAAGAAATCAAACCTGACTGCTCCTTAGAAGGTCAAATTGTAAAGATGAAGCTAAAGTACTTTGGACATCAAATGAGAAGAGAGGATTTGCTTGAGAAAGCCTTGATGCTGGGAAGGATGGAGGGCAAAAGAAGAAGGGGGCGGCCCAAAATGAGATAGCTAGATGGTATTGTAGACACAATGGGCACAGAGCTGAGTGAGTTGAGGAGGATGGTGGAGGACAGGAGTGCCTGGTGGACAGTGGTCCATGTTGGGGTCACAAAGGGTTGCAATCGACTGTGTGACTGAAGAACAACAAAAACAGTACGACAGAATATAGTACAACGTGAGACCACCAATGACCACTTCAGAAAAGGAAAAAAAGAGAAGCAATTTTATTTCTTCCCTTATACTGCCATCCTGTGGGTGATTTTTTAAAATTCAGTTCTTAAGAAGTTTTCCCTTCTCAGATACATGCCTAATTAATTTGCACAGATTTTAACAACAATTTGCAATAAAAATGAATATAAACTGTTGCAAAAGTCAGTTTTCCCCATTAGTCATTTGCACATGCATGTGCACACATAGGCACATACAGAGTGAACAATACCAAACAGGATTAAAATCTGCACAATAATAGAGACCATGACAATTATGTATAACTATGTGGACATTAAGGACCGCAGTGGCTCAAGTGGCTAAGGGACTGGCTGGGAGGCGGAAGGTCAGCAGTTCGCTTCCCGAGTACCTCAGGACGGAATAAGCTCCCGTCTTTGTCCCAGCTCCTGCCAGCCTAGCAGTTGGAAAGCAAGAATTTGCAAGTAGATAAATAGGGACCACTTCGGTGAGAAGGTAAACAGTGTTCTGTGCGCTCCAGTGTCTAGTCATGCCTGCCACATGACCATGGAAACGTCTGCAGAAGCAGACTGCGCTGGCTCTTTGACTTTGAAACAGAGATGAGCACTGAACCCTAGAGTCAGATGTGACTGGCTTTTGAGCAAAGGTGACCTTTACCTTACTCAATGCAGAGATACACCCAAGCAATCGTTAAAAACCATGCAACTTGTGACTAAAAAGTCTCATGCTTTCCTCTGAGTCTGCTCCAGGTGGAGCCAACATTGGATTTATTCTAATAACATATAAAATAAACAAAGTTGAAGCTCTACCTCTCTGGTGTTGGGGTTGCTGCTGTAGCAGCTGAGGGAGGAAACAGGGACTTATTGGCTGTCGGGAGAAGGATTTGACCCCCCTATTACATTTGCAATATTATTAGTAGCACAGTCAGGTGCAAAAGTAGTACTGTACCTTCTACTTTTTCAGAATCCAGCTTGAACAACAGACATTTCTTGCTCCTTTCAAGGTAGAAGCATTTGTTGCAATACCTGGAGTATCACTTTGTTTGTGTGGGAAATTAGGGCAATGAACCTGTAGTTACAGCACTTCTATCTTGCGGATTGGAATGTATATTGAACGTTGCCAGTCTGGGGGCCATTGTTTTGTTTTCCAGATTTGTTGGCATAGTTTTAGGATTTTGACAGATTCAGTCTTTGTGACTGGGAATAAATCTTATCAGAATCCATGATTTATTTTTTCCTATTGTTTCTAGAGTATCTTTCACTTTTCTTTCCAGAACTGGATGTTCTTCATCATAGGATTCTTCCCCAAAGGAACCTGTCACTTTTTAAATCTCTTTTGTATAGTCTCCAGTATACTGTTTTTACCTTTTTTAAATTTTCTCCTGGTGAGATAGTGTGCTTCTCTTTCATAAATAAATAATGCAGACAGAGCTCCTGTCCTTCCGGAAGAACTTAAAGACCTGGCTGGCAGGACAAGTGTGGGGTTCCAGGGATGGGGGATCCCATGTGGGGTGGTTAGTCTAGGGATACTACCCTTGACGACACCCCCAGATGCTGTTTTTAGTTTATGAATTTTAAATTTTTATATTGATGTGTTTTATTCTGTGCTGTAAGCCGCCCAGAGTCGGGCTTGCCCGATTGGGGCGGGTTAGCAAGTGTGAGAAATAAATAAATAAAATAAATAAATTCAGCATTTCTAGTCAAAGCTTTTATTTCCCTCCTTTTGATGTTTTCCTCTATTTCTTTGCAATGGTTATTGTAAAAGTTGCATTTGTTGCTATGCAACAGTCACTGAAAAGAATTCAGGAATCTGGTCCTCTTTCTGTCCCCTTCACTTTTGAGTCTCACCTGTCCTTCACAATTTTGAATGCTTTTTCTCTTATCCAGCTTGATTTTTCTTTTTATTACAGGAATTGTATTTTTTCATTCTTCCATAACAATATCTCTGGTTTCAATCCACAGTTCTTGTTTATTCTATTTCTATATTCGATTTATATCCCGCCCCAATCACGCAATGCGACTCTGGGCGGGTTACAGACATATCAATACAATATCAATACAATATAAAAACATTCAGTCAACATAATATCCATTAATACAATAAAAATATCATTACTGCCCCCAACCCCCAGTTACAATTACAAATCAAAATCAAGTGAATTGTCAAGTGAATTCAGTAATGCATATCTGTTCCTCATGTGCAGTTTAAATTCATCAGAAAGGTTGTTTAAATTACATTTTTGCACTACAATTCTTTCATTGTTTTTCCCCAGCAATAATCTAATGTCTCCATCTGATATTGTTTTAACAGAGAAAATGCAGCTTCTTTCCCCAGTTATATAGTCTATCTGATTTCTGCATTGACTATCTGGTGATATACACATGTACAGTCATTTGTTTGGTTGCTTGAAGCATGTATTTGCAATAAACAGATTGCTGGATTTGCAGAACCCTATTAGTTATTCTCCTGCTTCACTTCCATCCCCTAGGCCAAAATTTAAGTAATAGCAAAACCTTCTGCTTTGTTCCCTACGTGTGCATCCCAGTCAGCTATGATTATAACATGTCTTGTTTGGTATGTGATCAATTTCCCTCGAATGTGTAATTTCAGCATCTTCAGCATCTGTAGTTGAAGCATAGACTTCAATGATGGCTATATTGATATGTTTTCCCCAGAGTCTGATTGGTATGATTGTCAGACCTTGCATTACACTCCCTAACTGCCTGTGCTACATCTTCCCTCAGTATTAGAGTAATTTCCATTTCCCCCCTGAGTTGTTATTTCCAGAATAGAGCACTTTGTAGTAATCTGACTGAAAATATCCCTTTACAGTCCACTTTAGTTCACTGACACATAACAGACAACACAGAAGTGGAGCAGATATGGGAACTAGACCCTGCTGCAAATCCAGATGTCAACTATGCCCCCACATTCGCTCTGGAAACAGTATTACTGGACAGAATGGCACCACACACAACATTAAAGGCAGTTTTACTTGTGCTTCTGCCAATGTGATTTATGCCATCTCTTGCCAAAAATGTCCATCCGTGCTTTATGTAGGACAAACAGGACAATCTTTATGCAAAAAGATTAAGGGACACAAATCAGATATCCGGAATGGCAACACGGAGAAACCTGTCTCAAACCACTTCAATCTAACTGGACACTCTATCCAAGACCTGAAAGTTACAATTCTGGAACAGAGAAATTACAAAACTAGGATTGAAAGGGAGATGGCAGAAATCAAATACATCCATCTGTTAGATACCCGTCACAGGGGGCTAAATATTAGTGAAGGGTTTCTGGGACATTATCAAATTTGATACACAGATTGCTACATGATTTTATATTACAACTTTCCTGCCAATTCTCTTTAGTAAAACGGATAGAAACCAGGTACAGGTTTTTTCCTCCTGACATGCAGATCACAAGTTGATCTGAGACCAGAATGGGCTTTCTCAGCAACCTTGAGATTGAAAGGGAGTCATTTAGAGTTTATTTGAATAATCTATTGTTGCTAATGGCTGTGTGAAACTGCATTCCTGTGCTTGCTTGTCTGTCATCTTGCTTGACCACACCCCCTCTCCCTTTGAGCCCCTGAATTTGGTATATAAATAACATGCCTGTAAGTTTCATTCTTTATCTGATGAAGTGGACTTGATCCATGAAAGCTAACAATAAAAATATAGCACTCAGTCTTTAAAGTGCTACAGTGTTTTTTATTTTTTATTTTATTTTATTTTGTTTTGTTTTCTGATATATCCAAAAAAATCAATTATTTCTAGTTTGCCTTGATTCATACCTCTCACATTCCATGTTCCAATTCTATGTGTTGTGCAGCACTGTACTTTCCCTTTCCCTTTGTACATGTTAACCATGAAACACAATTTTGGCTTAAATCTATTTGTGTCGTTAGGGGCAGAACTATTTGTACATGTTCTTTGCACTTTTCCAATAATTGATTGAGTGATCTCTAACCAAGTAGTCTTGTCTTCCAGTGCTATATCTTGTTTCATTTTGGACTACCTCATCATAAGGTTTTCAAAGTAAGAAAATCCAGCAGTGTTTTATCATTGCCACCTTACTGTAGTGCTAAAAAAAGTTAAATTGACTGTCATTACTGTTGTCTCCTCTTCTACTGTTAACTTCAGCTAACACTGCTGCCCAGTAGCTGCCACCACCTCCGCCACCTCCTCTTTTATATGTCCAAGTCAAACTTTAAATTGCCAAAATGAAGCCATCTTCTTGGCTTTGTCACTAGCCAAACTTAAATCCTCATCAGTACATGTTTACAGGTAGACCAGCAATTGAGCTGGATTCTGTATCTCTCCACATTCACACAGCATGCTGTTGTCCGCCAGCAGCCCCCACTTGAGCATGTGAGTCTTATATTTAGGGACTCTGACCCTTAGCCTATTCAGGGTCCTCCAAATGGCATAGGTCACATTTACTCAAAAGTCAGTCATATCTGACTCTAAGGTTCTGTGCTCATCTCTGTTTATAGCCAAAGAGCCAGCATTGTCTGCATCTGCAGGCATTTCCGTGGCCATGTTGCAGGCATGACTAAACACCAGAGTGCACAGAACACTGTTTACCTTCCGACCAAAGTGGTACCTATTTATCTGCTTGCAATTTCTTGCTTTCGAACTGCTAGATTAGTAGGAGCTGGGACAGAGACAAGAGCTCACTCCATCGGGCAGTACTCAGGTCTCAAACTGCTGACCTGCCAACCTTCCAGTCAGTGAGTTCAGCATCTTCACCACTAAAGCACCACAGTCCCTCCAAGGGACCTAGGGGAGGTCAAGTTATGTAGCTATATCCTCCTTTAATGTTATTCTTTGTCCAGTGAGCTCTTTCCTCCATCTTCTAATATGGGTTCCCCCTTGCAAACATTTTTTAAAGTACAGTAGCTGCCTTGAAGAGGGCGGATGCAGCTTAGTCTGCTTTCTCAACTGTGACTATTCTGCCTTGAGTAACCACCTAATAGGAGTCTAGGCTCATCATAGAGTCGGGGTTCTTGATGGCATTGCTCTCAGCTTCATTGATACACCCCAGCTCCTTCTTCACCATATTAAGGTGGACATCCAAGAAGGGGTGACAATTGTTATACATGTGTACCTTTGCCACCAAGCAGATACACATCGTACATTTTGTGCCAAAACATATGTACTTCTGAGTATGTATGAGTTCATCACAATGTATTCTAATATACATTGGCTGAAATGCCATAGCAGATTAAACAAGCCCGCTGAATCAGAGGAGATTTGCTGATCAGCACCCATATAAATTCTACTGATTCAATGCATCCATTCTAGTTGTGACTTCCAGATTTCAGCCACTGTATTAAAAACCCCTAACCAAAAATCAGTGGCATCAAATTAAGATAAACAAAGACACACCTCTGATTAAAAAAAACCCCATAGATGCAGCATAACATGGATATTCCCCATATATATACCTTCTGTTCTTTTTGTTTGGCAGCCTGTAAAACTACTTTTAAAATGCTCTATAAAGAAAACTGATGCCTTGAAATCCAGAACATGTCTGTTTGTTTGTTTTGCTCTCCTCCGCAACATAATAATGGCTGCTTGTTTCCACTTGGATTTATTGTTTCCTCTTTCAGTTTGGGCGAAGTGTTTGTCTGAGAAGCTGGAGCTTACCCCAGAAAGGAAAACAAAATAGAAGACATCGTTTTGTCATTTGGTCCTCTGGAAATAACAAATGCTGTTCAGCAAGGCAGCTCAGAATCATCACGCTGTATCACCTGAAAAGAGCGCCTATTGCGGAAAGATTGGATTGAACACTTGTCGGCAGACGCCTCAGAAAACTTCCCTTTTTATAAAATAATAAAGGCAGGCAGGCAGGTTGAGCAGAAAAGGTGACTCAAAAGAAATGTATTGCAATGCAATATTTATCCAAAGCTTTCTTGGCTTCCTAGGACAGTATAATTTAATGTTGAATGAATGTGCTTTTTAATGTCAGCCTTGCTATTATCATTCCTATTAAATTTGGATATAACCTCAGTACCAGTGGAATTCTGGGCCTTTCAGAAAAGGAATGGCAAGAATATTTCCTGTACTGTACTTTTAAAAAGGTTAATAAATGATGGTGGTGATTAAATTCTGCCAGACAACTTTTTCCTGATTTTTTTTTAAAGCTGAATGCATCTTATAGCAGTTAAAATGCAGAAACATTGAAAACACTAAGAGTAAGATAATGTACAGAATACAGTTATATAAAGCAACACCTCCTTTCCTTTGCTTTTCTGGGACAGAAGGAATGAGTCCTTTCAGCATAATATTTCAATACTTCAAATTTGCCAAATGGGGTCATTTTCTGAACAGGCTTCTTTCACACCATCAATACCAGTACAGAAAATGAGTTGACAGTCCCCTCAATGCAGATTAGGTTGGCAGCCTGGCTGGATTTGGTCTAGAAAGAGGCTTAAAAAGACCACCTGTTTAAATGGCATGCAAATAGGTAGAGTATATAAGAAAATGACATAAAAAAGTCAAAATCCAACTAAAATATCTTTTAAAAATAAATTTTGGAATCAACTAGAAATTGTTGCTTATGGGTGAAATAAAGTAACATGGAGACTGTCTACATCAGGAGTAGCCAAACTACAGCCCATGGCACCAAATCATCTGGACCACACCGTTCCCGGAAGCGGAAGTAAAACATGCCTGCGCATGTGTAAACACTGCCAGAAACAGAAGTAAAAAGCATCTGCACACACGTAAATGCTGCCGTAAATGCACCCGTGGCTGTTGTAAATGCGTTTATGACAGCCATGTATGTGTTTTACAGCAGTAGGAACCACGTGACTGGCCCATTCAACCATGTGACAGTCTGGGGAGCCCTGGTCTACATGGACATACAGCCTACACTTTGGAGTAGATTGGGGCCTATTGATCAGGTCAAGTCACTCCAACCTGTCCCCATTTTATTTATTTATTTATTTATTTAGATTTATTATCCCGCCCTAATCAGGCGAACCTGACTCTAGGCGGCTTACAGAAATTCATAAATTAAAACCTTAAGGTTCATAAATTACTTAAAAGTCAATTAAAAAAGAATTAAACCCTGAATTTACAAAAATCTAAAAGATTTAAAAAGGTTAAAAAGGTTTAAAAAGATTTTAAAAGTTTAAAAGAGTGAGGGAGGGGTGGCTGTCCCATCATATCAGCCACCCAACATGGGACCCCAAATTCCTGGAGCCCCACACCTGCCCTGCCAGCCAGGTTTTTAGGCCCTTCCGAAAGGACAGGAGCTCTGTCTGTAGACGTAACTCAGTTGGCAGGAGGTTTTGAGACCCCATCAGGGGTTCAACTAAATTTTCCTGCTGTATTTCATCCTATCCCCAGCATATGTGCACACAGGCGTAAGATAGATCAGTGGCAGTAAAGGGCCCACTTTTTGGATTCGATGTGTGGAATCCCCACTGCCCAATCCAAAGAGGCAGGCGGATCGAGCCAAGCCCCAAAGTTGGCAAGACTGGTCTCCGCCTGGGAAGGTGCTTCCCAGGCAGAGACCAGCCCTGATGACTTTGAGTCTTGGTTCTCCAGCGAGAGTTGCCTTCCCCAAAAGGAAGCTGATGTTGGGACGCTCTGAATGTCACCTTCCTTTTGGGCAAAGGAGTCCGCCTTCCCCCAAAGGAAACCAGTGATCGGAGCATCGGATCACCAGATTCCTTTAGGGGAGAGCGCACACACGCACATTCCCCAAAAGGAAACAGGTGCTCCATTGCTCTGACTGCCACTTTCCTTTGGGGCAGAGATCAACATCGGGAAATTTGAGGAAAACATTTGCATTACACAACATTAACTTAACATTGTACGGTGCAAAAGTGTTCCTCAAATTCCCCGACATTATTCAGTTTTAGTATTAACCGGTGCATTTGTTAACCAGGGTACCACTGTATTGCAAGTAGATATATAGGTACCACTTTGGCAGGAAAGGTAATAGCATTCTGTTCACTCCAGTGTCTAGTCCTGCCAGTCATATGACCATGGAAACATCTGGAGATGCAGACAGTGCTGGTTTTTTGGCTGTAAATGGAGATGAGCACTGCACCCTAGAGTTGGATACGACTGGCTTTCAAGCAAGAGTGACCTTATGACTTCAAGTGGCTTTTTAAAAGCTGCTTTATACCCCCCCCTTTTCCTGGATGGTCAGCATAGACCTTAGTTTCTGCTCCTTATCATATTGTTGAAACACAGCTTTATGGTTATGTGCTGTGTTCAAAGTGAGGAGTGCCCCAAAAATAACTAGTTAGAGCTAATTACAATACAGTACTTATAAAATTAATTGTGTGCCATCAAGTAAAATCAGACATGGCAACCTTTTCCAGGGTTTTCTAATTAGAGAATACGCAGAAGTAGTTTACCATTCTCTTGTTCTGCCTTAATTTGATATTTTGGTTTAATTTGATTCAGTTGGAACAATAGAATTGACAATTGATTTTAAAAACTGCAATTGTTGGGAGATGACAAAAAATGAAGAAATTGTAATAAAGAACGAAGAAGATGAAAATAGCCAATGAATGGGATGGTACACAAAATGTATAATATCTTAGTAGAAGCAGAGGGCCAGTAGGATGCTCTTGAAGCAGTATATGAGTTAGAACTGAAAGGGGAAATTAGTACTGAGGCATGTAAGAATATATGGAATAAAAAACTATTAAAGTACATGTCAGTAAGAATAAAGGGAATAATTTATCAATTAATATAGAGGTGCTATTTTATATGGTTACTGAATATCTTAATTTTTATTGATGATGTTGTCAGAAGGTATGTACTGTACTTATTTTCATATATGGTGGGATTGTGGAAGCATCTTGAAATTTTCAGAGCTGGTCTTTAAAGAAATGAACAAAATTCTGTTGTTAAATATAGAAATATGGCCTAAAATAGCCCTTTTGTCTATGTTTGATTATGATCCATGTGGATAGACAAATAAATTGTTTTTGAATGTATTAATGGCAGAAGGTTGAGGATAGCAATGAGATGGAAAGGAAAACATGTGTTTCAGTTTTTGAAGGCTGTAAAGAGATTTGGAACATTGCTATCAATGATAAATTAGCATGTAACATTAAAGTAAAAAACGTGTTGTTAAATAACAATTTTTTCTAATAGCTGGGGAGATTTTATAAACCTTGTATTAATAAAAGGGAAGGGTTACTTACGGTCCAATGCAGTTTTGGGAAGGGAATGGGGCTCCATAAATAGAAGGAAAGCTGATGCTATCTCTAATGGTCCTGGTGGCAGAAGGCATTGCTGTGTAAGTTGTGTATATTATTTTTGCTGTAATTTTGTATTTGTTTTGTATAAAGCTGTAGTGTTTAACTAAAAGTTATTTTTAACTAACACAACAATTCTGGAATTTTTATTTTTGCCCCATAGCACCCTCTGTGACTGCATTTTGCTGTACGATAAATATCTTCCAATTCAGGTACGCATTAGCATCTTGAGTTTTAAGTAATACAGTCAAGCCTCACATAAGGAGCGTTTTGCTTAAAGAGTAACTCGCTGAAAGAGCAGAATTTTATCTGAATGTTCGCTTCGCTTAACAAATAAAACCAACCCAAAACTCGCTTAGCAAATAAATCGGGGTTCCCATTCCCCCACAATTGGTCACTTACAATGGTGTTTCGCATAAAGAGCAAACTCGCTTAAAGAGCAATTCTGTGGAACGCATTATGCTCTTTAAGCAAGGTACAACTGTATTGATTTTATCTATATGATTTTAGTATATTTTGTGATTTTACAGCATTTTACTCCTTTTAGTTGTTCTTAGTTGCCTGGAATGGTTTGTAAGCATTAGTCAAATAGGCAGATGCTTACCTCTTTATTCATGTATGAAATACAACATTCTTCCTTTTTTAATTTTGTTGCTTTTTTTCTGGGCCCCACAAACTGATGAGATCTTTTGGTGGATGGTGGAAAGAAACACTGAATTTGGCTAAGTTATCTGCAAGAAAAGCCATTAAAAATACCCTGAAATTTCCTTTCAAATGCCTTTGCTCTGAATTCACCATTTTGGCATTAGGAAGCATCTTCATTTTCTCTTTTTGATTTTGATACAGCTTTGAAAAGAAGTCTTCCTGACAACTGTGGTTGTGTAAATGTTCATAGCAAATATGTTGAATGAACTCTGGCTGGCATGCCAAGACAGGAATCTTATTACATGCATAATAATGGATCACCACAGCCAAGCCAAGGGTTACCACATATTAGTCACATCTCATACAAATGTCTAGAAGAAATTGTGGAGTGAATAATACTCTCACTAGGAGCCTCATTCGGATGTCCCCTAAAAATCCTTTCAACCCAGAGTAATCTCTGACAAGAAATTATTATTATTACTGGCTCCCTTAACAGTTACAAACAAGGTTTTTGAGTTCTTCTAAACCCTTCATCAGACAATGACAGTGTACTATTTAGGGCACAGCAGAGAATGATCATTTTGTTTTGTTTTGTTTTTAAAAAATGGACCACTTGTGATGCACATTGCACATCAAATACAGACTGCTGCTTCTTCTGCCATGTTGGGGACACCAGGAAACTGGCAAAATGAAGCCGCCCTTTGGTGAATTCATTCTGTAGTTCCTTTCATCTGACCAAGTGCGAAAAAGATTGGCCAGCACAACAAGGTTGTCATTGCCCGGGGTATGTCCGATTGTGGTTCAAAAATACCACAATCTTTGAGGAGACGCTTTCCGTATATACCCCATGCAGACTGCTGAAAAGGCAGAATGAAGATCTCAGATTCAACCTGAAACTTGAATCAGTTTATTCCTTTTCTTCAGACAAAAGACCTGACTGGGGCACCTGCAGATCTCACCATTGATTTGAAAAGCCAAGGTGATACCTTGACACACTGATGGGATGTTACCGGTTCGGACCGGTTCACCCAAACTGGTAGCACCCCATCAGGAGGGGTCACCAGGATGGTGGTAAACCCCCGGGGGACTGGTCCAGTCGCCTCTCTGGCCCCCTCCAGAAATGTATTTCTGGGCAGCCATTTTGGCTGCCAGGAACTGCACATGCATCAAACCTCCATTTAACGCATGCACAGTTCTATTTTTTAGTGTTCATGCATCAAATAGAGGTTTGATGCATGCACACAAAAAAAGTACTGCACATGCGTCAAATGGAGGTTTGACGCATGCACAGACATTTTATTTATTTATTTATTTATTGCTCCACCCACGACATCATGATGTCATTACATCGGCTATGCCCACGGTGGGGTAGCAGAAATTTTGATAATCCACCACTGCCTTGACATCTTTGTCTCAAGTTGCATTTGTAAACTCAGACAACAGATCTGTATTCCAAGAACAACGAACATCACATCTGGCTCATTTTTAAAAGTCTGTCTCCTTCCTCTCCTGCATTCAGCCCCATCTTTGCTTGGTAAAAAGTTCTGGGAAACCTAAAAACCTTTTGTCCATACTCAAACTAGAACTTTGTCTCTAATGGAAAATTCCACCATAATACAAATAGATGAGCAAGGTGATACATCTATTGTTTCACAGCTTTCTAAAAGTTTGCTTTCCCCATAAAAATGTATATTTTCTTTGCAACTCCAGCGGGCACCACTAGATGGCTGTGTTGCACAAATTCAGATCCACCAAACAGCTCTTATTCCTGCATCCTTAAATGCCTTGTCAGCAACTGGTTCTTAACATGAGAGAGTCTCTTCAAGTAAGCAAGGCTTTGACAATGAGTATTGCCACTGCTTATTGCAATGTATAGGTTTCCCTTGCTCGAAAGCCAGTCGTATTTGACTCTAGGGTTCAGTGCTCAACTCTATTTCAAAGCCAAAGAGCCTGCATTGTCTGCTTCCACAGACATTTCCGTAGTCATGTGGCAGGCATGACTAGACACCGGAGCGCACGGAACACTGTTACCTTCCCACTGAAGTGGTCCCTATTTATCTACTTGCAATTTCTTGCTTACAAACTGCTAGGTTGGCAGGATCTGGGACAATGAAGGGAGCTCATTCCGTCCTGCAGTACTCAGGAATTGAACTGCTGACCTTCCGCCTTCCAGTCAATGTCTTAACTCCCACCAACATAGATATACAAGAAGGGGTGTGCCCTGAAAAAAATCTGAAGGACCACATTTTGACCATTGATCTACTGTTGCAAGATTCACTGTCTGAGGCTGTGGACATTGTCTGTTGTGAAAAGTTCCCAATGTATCAGTAGTTTTATTTACTATTGTCTTATTTTTATGATATGAAGAGGTAAGAGGTAAGATCTTCTGCCTCAGCTGTTGAGGTGAGCATGATTTGAGCCAGCCTGGACATGAGGTTTCCTAACCTGCTGCTTGCTGGCTCAGTTAGATCTGCAGAGAAATTACAAAATGGGATCAAACAGTAACTACAATGCCCTTGAATATGACCAATCAGATCTCCTCTCCTTGTTTTAGATTTACTTCTACGTGGCAGGGATTGGCAGCTCTAATGGGTTTGTGGGCCACTTTTCTGCTCCCAGGATCATCTGTGGGCCAGCACAGACTGGTAAGGATACCTGGGGGGGGGGGCAACCAAAAAGAGTTAAAGGTTTATTTTCCATTTGGGGGGGTGTTTGGTTGCTGGTTTTTTTTTTTTTTTTTTTTTTTGAGGTGGTGGGGTCCACATGAAATGGTGCCACAGGCCACATCTGGCCCATGGGCCACAGGTTGAGAATCCCTGCTCCAGAGGCTGCCAGGAGCAGGAATTTTCTTTTTTTGTGTGTGCAAGAAAGACCAGGCCGGGAAAGAGCAGCAAAACCTCTGTGGAAGGCAGCCTTCCACCCACCGCTGGTCTCAGGCCCTGCTTAAAATTGGCTGACTCTAGAATCTGCAGGGGACGGGGATGCAAATCCCACCACCTACACTTTCAGGCATGGGTTCTCTTCTGCAGACATTTTCATCTTCAGTAGAAGGGTATGGAACACAAGTTGAGCACAGTGTTGCCAGGAGTTGGACTTGCAGGTACACATCCTCTCCCCACATATATAGTGTGTTTGCATTTAAGCCTGAAGAGGATTGTAGCTGGAGAGACCTCAGAAGAACTGATGATGGCCCATAATGGTGATCATAAACAACAAAAGACAACAACATTGTGGCAACATAAAGACATCTGATGAAGTGGACTTGGTTCACGAAAGCTCACATTTAAATACAGGAGTTAGTTCTTAAGGTGCCACAACAGTTTTTGTCTTTTTGTTTGTTTGTTTACTCTCTGACTAACAGACTAACATGGCTTCCACCTCAACAATTGTAGTAGTTAGTGGTGAAGTCGCTGAGCTTGATGGCAGGTCAGCAGTTCGAGACCAAAGTGCTGCAAGACGGAATGAGTTCCCATCTCTGTCCCAGCTCATGCCAACCTAGCAGTAAGAAAGAAAGAAATTGAAAGTAGATAAACAGGTAGTGCTTTGCCAGAAAAGGTAACAGTGTTCCATGATCTCTGGCATCTAGTCATATCTGCTGCATGACCACAGACTCTTTGGCTGTAAACAGAGATGAGCACTGCCCCCCTGAGTTGGATACAACTGGCTTTTGAGCAAGGGAGACCTTTACTAATGCTATTCACTATTGCTATCCCTGCATCCAAGAAAAAGAGTCACTTTCCCTTCCTCTGCTTCTTGCAAGCCCTATCCCACACCCCTTCATCACTCAAGAGAATAACAAAACCAGGTTGGATGTCTTTCTTCTTCCTTTACAGAAAATAAAGATAAGCAAAGGGGTACAACCACTTTCTAATCATGAACTCTACATAAAGGAAGCTTTCTGCATCTAAATCTGCTTTGAATTTTAATGGTATATAAGCTACAGTTTGTGTTTTCTGAATCATGGTTGTACTTCACAAACAAAAGCATTTCCATCGTTTATGCTTCTCACGTATTAATAGCTATCTCTGTCTTAACATTACAGTATCTGTTTTTTAAAAAATATTGGAAGGTTAGGAAAATTTATCACAGCTCCACAAAAAAGTAGTTTATGGGGCAGGGAGCATTTACATCCGTTTTACAGAGTTATATTAAAGACTAGGGCCCACAATTCCCTAGTCATGGCCATGCTACAGAGGAGATTCTCAGACTCGCAACCAAAAGGTAACTTTTCTGAGCTCTGTTTCTACATTGGCTTTTGCAGGACATTTTTCACCTCAAAACATTATACTGTATGGGGGGGGGGGGTAGAAACACCCCACCATCTTATTTCTTGGATCCTGAGCTTTTGATGCAAAGAAAGAAAGCAGTAAACAGGTAAAATTTACTGCAATGTAGGTGACAACAGCCTTGAATGACTATGTTCCAGGTCTATGTCTTTATTTAATCTACATGAACAAAGATAACATTTCATTTTGAGTCATGGTTCCAATGGAACATAACTTCAGAGTATTTTTGAATTTGTTACGACTCAGTCCTGGAACTGTGTAGTAATTAACCTAGACCTGCTAGACAGGTGAGTAGTTTAGGTGGTTGGTTGGGAATTTGATTCTCCACTGTGCCTCCTTGACAGGGGCTGGATCCAATGGGTCCTTTCCAGCTCTGCATTTTAAGATAATGACAATGATATGTGACCATATGCAGAGCATTTCTCAACAAAGAGTCATCAGAGCCAGCTTTAACATGTCTGGAATTAAGCAGAAAGTTCCTGGAAAATAGATGGGGAAGAAGTAGAAGCAGTGACAGATTTTACTTTCTTAGGATCAAAGATCACTGCAGATGGAGATTGCAGTCATGAAATAAAAAGGCGACTGATTCTTGGGAGACAAGCTATGAGAAATCTGGGGAACATAGTAAAAAGTAGAGACATCACATTGCAAACAAAGTTTCATATAGTCAAAGCAATGGTATTCCCGGTGGTAATGTATGGTTGTGACGGCTGGACCATTAGGAAAGCTGATTGCAGAAGAATAGATGCCTTTGAGATGTGGTGCTGGAGGAAAGTTTTGAGAATCCCTTGGACAGCAAGGAGAACAAATAAGTCAATCTTGGAAGAAATCAACCCTGACTGCTCCTTAGAAGGTCAAATAGTAAAGATGAAGCTAAAGTACTTTGGACATCAAATAAGAAGAGAGGATTCACTTGAGAAAGCCTTGATGCTGGGAAAGGTGGAGGGCAAAAGAAGAAGGGGGCGGCCAAAAATGAGATGGGTGGGTGGTGTTGTAGAGACAATGGGTGTCAGGAAATGGCATCATTTTCCTAATGCTCACAAAGCTTGATTAAATACTAGTTTGAAATAGGCCTCAGAAAAAATCCATTTTTCTCTCTAAGCCTCAAGGCTGTGTAACAGCATGTTTTTCAACCATGTTTTCAGTGTCAGTGTACCCGTGTTATCTTTCTAGCCGGCCTAGCCAGCAGAACCTAGCCATGTTGTGTCTTTACATAAATGTAAACAACTATTGTTGTGAGAAAGTTTTCTTTGTTACGTGATTGGCTAAGCTGTCCCACCTGACTGCAAATTCTCCATTTTGGAGAGAAGAAGGAGTTCGTCTCTGATTCTTCATGGATTAAGACTTGTTTTTGATTAGAGAGCTTTTGTTTTCTGGATCTCTATGGGCTAACATTCCTTTGCCTAGGAGCTATGCATTTTTGCTCCTTAAAAATGGTTACCTAAATTGCCTGTGGACTTTATTGGACTGACCTGTGCTACTGACTTTTGTGCTTTATGAACTTGATCAATAAATCTTCATCATTTTTCTGAACAACTTGTCTTCATTGGACTAATAGGGTAAGAGCAGCATTGCATTTCACACACCAACATTTGAACGCTACCAAATTAAAAACCCCTTAAGAGCTGATAAGCAGCTGAGAGTTGTATCTCTGTTCTAATTAGCCGTCCAGCTAGCCTCGGTTGTTTTGCTTTTGGTTTCCAGGGGTTTTCCAGAAGTGTGGGGGCCGGCTGGATTGTGACAATGGGCACAGAGCTGAGCAAGTTGAAGAGGATGGTGGAAGACAGAGGTGCCTGGTGGACAGTGGTCCATGGGGTCACAAAGAGTCGGAATCGATTGTGCGACTAAACAACAACAACTTCCAAGTTTATAGAGGGATAAAGTGTCGTTCAGTGAACTATCCTTTCAGCACTTTGAACTTATGTTTTTCATTTCAGCTTCACTGAAGAATAGTCCCATGACAGATTCAGAATGTAAAACATTTAAAGAAAAAGACAAATAAATATAAACAAGACAAACAAGACAAACCAACATGTGATGGTAGCACTTTGCTTGTCACTGTTATGAAGTTTGTTGTTTATAAATGGAGATGAGGAAAGACAGCATATAACTGAAAATTAAGCAGTCTGGAAGTGACTCCACTCACTCGGAAAAAGGCAACTTTAGTCAAAGTTATTCACCAGTACCTACATGAGATACCACTATATACTATATTACTGGAATGAAGTATAAGAGTAATCCAAGCTAGAGGAATTATCCCAACATATTTTATCCAACTGTGACTGAAAGTCACAAGGAGCATATATTCCTTTACATTTGGAAGTAATATTGTCCTTTATGCCAGTCACTGGGAGTATGAGCTGGAGGAATATGCCTGTGGGTTTCTAGCAAAATGCTAAAAAAGACAGACATCTGCTCCAGTCCAGATGGGATCTTCCTATATTCTTGTCCAGATGTAAATAGTAGTCTGGCTGAACTGTGTTTTTTTTTTAAACCAGTCCTCGGCTGTGAACCAAATGGTTGATTTGTAGAAGAAGAAGAAGAAGAAGAAGAAGAAGAAGAAGAAGAAGAAGAAGAAGAAGAAGAAGAAGAAGAAGAAGAAGAAGAAGAAGAAGAAGAAGAAGAAGAAGAAGAAGAAGAAGAAGAAGAAGAAGAAGAAGAAGAAGAAAGTTGGATTTGGAAGAAGAAGAAGAAGAAGAAGAAGAAGAAGAAGAAGAAGAAGAAGAAGAAGAACAACAACAACAACAACAACAACAACAACAACAACAACAACAACAACAACAACAACAACAACAAACGTTTTCAATTGATACTGTCCCTGCTTCTTTACAGTGCTGTTGTAACATTGAACTGGCAAAGAAGGGGAAAATAATTTTCCTTTCCCCTTTGATTGCCAACCAAACCCACAGCTGATATAGTGTATGTACAACTGTAATGGGGCAGTTGCAGTAGCTGGAAGGTGTTTAGAACGGGGCCCTTTCATCCAAGAGCTGGAGACCATCAAACCTGGACTCCCAGATGCAGTAATCAAATTCCTCGGAAGGAAGAGCCTTGTCTATACCAGACCCTTGATTATTACCAGAGCCGAGACAACTGATGGAAATTAACAGAGAGGAGGAGTTCTAATCTGTTAATCTCCAGGCCAAAAGTTTACCTCTTTAAGATGTGCCTCTTCTAGGAGGTATAGCAGATTGAAGAAACATACAACAGGGCTAATTTAACTTGCACACATCCTTGGGGAAAATGGCTGCTCAGCACCTGATGTGGTGCCTTGTGGGTAGCTGCACCATTTCCCTATGCATCATAAACTCCCACTTTGTATAACAGGACATTCGGTTGAAGATCACAGCATAGAGAAGTTCTCCAAAGGATAAGATTCAGTCCCTACTGTTGGGATGGAATGGGAAAGACATGCTCCACAAAAATATTTCTTCAGCTCCTGCAAACATGTCCAAAGCTGTCAGCCTGCCACCCAACATGATTACTGGTAGTATGGATCTGCAAAAAAGTATGTTTCATGCAAAAGGAAGACACTATGGATGCAACTATTTTGGTTGGAAAGTGCACCTTATGGACACTTCTTACAGCGTGACTCTTCTCTAAAATTCTATATTCATATCAGAGCACTGCAAAATTAGATCATTTTTGACCAGAAGCTGTCAATTTCAATGGCACTATCCAGTGGTAGATTCTCAAAAATTTTATTACCCCACCGTGATGTCATCACAGTGTGGGCAGAACTAACATCATGATGTCATTATGTTGTGGGCGGGGCCGAATAAAATAAAATAATAATAAAATAAAATAAAAATAAGCACACACACACACCCCTCAACCCACCCACCCACCCACCCACCCACAACACAAACCTGTAAATAAATTAAATAAATTAAATAAAAATTACATTAAAATAGACCCACCCACCCAAACACTCACCCACTCACCCCAAACACAAATTAACCCACTCACCCACCCACCCCAAACACAAACCCATCACTTACCTGTTAGTATAAGTGCCTGGACAGTACCATGTTGCAAGATGGATATGGTCATCGTACCAGTTCTCTAGGATAATATGTCTTAATGTAAATTTAAAATAGCTGTACCTCCTTAAGGGTTCTCCAATTAGAACAGCAATTGGAACAGCACAGGTGTAGTTTATTGATGAGGTAACTCCAAGACTTTGCTTAAAACCCCCAAGCCAGGCCACCTGGCCTTTTTAGGAACTGTGGTAGTACGTCAATATAGGTAAAGATATTAAATATATATTAAAATACACACAGACACACCACATCCAAAGGTGAGTCACTTACCCTGGTGAGCTTCAGGCTATAGGGAGCTTCAGGTGAGCAGCTTCTCTTCCTCCTCCCCGCTTGGGAGGACAGCAAGGAGGCCGTGCATACAAGCCAAGCACTGTAGGCATGCATGTACACCAAGTGCTTGGCGCGCATGCACAGTGGGGGAACCAGTGAAAAGGTAAGCCCCGAAGGTGGTTCCTCCCCGCAAAAAACTGCTGTGGTTCTCCGAGACACTGGGAAAAGTTACTACCGGTTCTGGCAAACTGGTGCGAACCTGTTACATCCCATCACTGCATGGTTCCCAACGTGGGGCACATGCAACATGGGGGGGGGGGGCAAATTGAAACTACACCTTTGATTTCTCCAGCAACCATACATCCCTTGAAATTCAACAAAGAATCTTTGGTTTTGAAGCAGAACAGCACTCATTTTCATTAACCCATGAACTTGAGTAAGGTGGAGTTTGAGCAGCAATTGACACTGGATTCTCTAAAAAAAAAAAAAAGAAGAAGAATAATTGGTCCCTGAATGTCTTATTTTTCATATAATACCATGCTCTGGGCAAACAGCATTTTTCCACATTCATTTGCCAGACTATTGCTGAATTTTGCTGGTGTGCAGTAGTGGAACCAGCTGCTATGGGCACTGGGACCATCTCAGTCTTGGTCCCAGTGCCCTTATTTCTCTAACTACACAGCGACCTGTAAAAGCAACGGTACTCTTGACACAGCTTGAAAAGTGCATTTTCTACTTGGCTGTCTCTTTGATCAAATTAATCTGTGCTGTTTCTGCAGCCCTAAATGGGGCCAACGGGTTAAACAATGTAGCTGTTTAACGGGGATTTCAAGGAATAATAGCCCAATGCAAATAGTGCCATGAGAATGGCAACTTGCTCTTGCACTCTCAATTGCATAATAACAGCAAAAGCGGCTTTAAAAACAAATTGAAATTTTGTGGTATGCCATCTGGGATTATTTGGGGTGGGGGAAATCAGCTATGAATGCTGCAGCTGTGAAAAAAGAATGGGTAGAGTGGGTTGCTCTTAAACTGACATGTTTCAGATTGCTAACATTATGCAAACTGCTGCAATGTTGGCTCACATCATTCCCCCCATCCCACTTGCCCGTATTATTTTCTTTCTTCAATCCGATCCCCTCCTTTCCTTAAAATGTCCTTTGGGCCTGGAAAAACTTTGCCATTGTTAAAGAATTCAATTCAGGCCCCTTGCAGCTGTCGATCCTGTCATTGTTCTGACCATGATGTGTGTACGCAGCAGAGTTGAATGTAGCCAAGCTGTTTAGGGCCTTAATAGGTGTCTGCATAAAGGTCACTTCTTGTGGCCCTTGTTTTAACAAAAGTGCATACACAAATGACAGCAGCTAAAATGTTAATGTTAATCAGGGTCCTCCTTGGGAGCAAAATCAGTGGTGAACGGCCAACGGATGAAGCACAGAAGATTTCTACTGTCTTGAAATTACTCATGCTGTGTCATCAAGGATCACATAGAACTTTGCTGCATAGATAACATCCAGCTGTTACCTACTTCAGCCTGTAAGGCACATTTGGTTGATACTGCTGACAGATTTCTTGTGATAAAAAGGCCTGATAAGGTCAGGCTTTGGCTCATGTGAGATCTGTGAGCATGGTCAGCTGGATGAAATCATAGAGCCCTCTTTTCACACCTTTTCACAGCCGACACAGAAAGTCTCTGATGTTGCAGGGTGCATAGGGATGTTCACAAGGAAACCTTATGTGCATGTTCATCCACTCCTTTGCATATTTCATGTCTGAAAAGGACTCTAGTGTTTTGAAGATCAATGTATGGTTGTGTCAGTTTACACTGAAACCAAACATTTGTACCTGGAAAAAGCAAAGAAAGCCACACAAGGCCTGACACCTAACAAAAGCAAGGATAGGTGATACTTTTATTGAACTACTAAAATACTAAATAAACAGGTAGTTTCAGCCTAAAACTATCTTCTTCAGGCTGTGCTCCAGTATGCTGTGGATTGCATAGTGCAGAAATACATATCTATATATTACACCATGGCAAGCATTAACTCCACATAAATATGACAACCCTCAAAATCTTGGCAGATGTTTGTGTCAAGTCTGTTTCTTAATGGTGAATTCAAAAATGTAGGCTGCAAATACTGGTCAGGGATTGTAGGTATCAAACTATATTCTGATAGTCTTTGTTTGGATTTTCACACCTGGGGAATCTATTTCACATCCAATCACCAGAACAAGAAGAACCTGGATCCAATTACTTGCAAGGAATAAATTATTTGTAATTAATTATAAATTATAATATACAGTCAAACCTCGCGTAAAGAGCATCTCACTTAAACTGCAGAATTTTCTCTGAATGTTTACTTTGCTTAACCAATAAAACCAACCAAAAACTCGCTTAACAAATAAATTGGGGTTCACAATCCCCCCCCCCCCGAAGTCACAATTGGTCACTTACAATGGTGTTTCGCTTAAAGAGCAAACTCACTTAAAGAGCAATCCTGTGGAACACATTTTGCTCTTTAAGTGAGGTACAACTGTATTAATTATATATTAATTATAATTTATAATTACACTAGTACCCCGAATAACGTTATGACTTGGTTCCACAAGTCCCGTCGTTATTCGGTTTTTAACGTTGTGCGATACATTGAACACACAATGTTAAAAAAAGCCCTGTTTCCCTGGAGGCTGCAGGAAGCGAGAACATCGGGATTTGAATCCTGACATTTTGGCTTGCTGCTGCCTCCAGGGAGGTGGGAGAACTTTGGAAACAGCTTGGAGCGGGTTTCCCCACCTCCCTGGACCCGGCGGGGGGTGGGTGTGTGTGTCAGAGACCCCAAAATTGGTAAAAAAAAACGTCCATTTTTTTTACCAATTTTGGGGTTTCTGACCCCCCCGCCGGGTCCAGGGAGGTGTGGGGACCCGATCCAAGGTGTTTCTGGGCTTCCCCGACGTCCTGAGCCAGTGCAGCAAGCCAGAATGTCAGAGTTCGAATCCCGATGTTCTGGCTTCCTGCACTGGCTCAGGATGTCGGGGAAGCCCAGAAACACCTTGGATCGGGTCCCCACACCTCCCTGGACCCGGCGGGGGGGTCAGAGCCCGACGTCCTGAGCCAGTGCAGCAAGCCAGAATGTCAGGATTCGAATCCCGACGTTCTCGCTTCCTGCAGCATAAAAGAGGGTGGGGGAAGTTCAAAATTAGCGCACATCAGCTCTAGGGAGGTCGGGAGACCCGATGCGCACTAATTTTGAACTTCCCCCACCCTCTTTTATGCTGCAGGAAGCCAGAATGTCGGGATTCGAATCCTGACATTCTGGGTCGCTGCACTGGCTCAGGACATCGGGGAAGCCCAGAAAAAGCTTGGATCGTGTCTGCCCACCTCCCTGGACCCGGCGGGGGGGGGGGGGGGTCAGAGACCCCAAAATTGGTAAAAAAAAACGTCCGTTTTTTTTTTACCAATTTTGGGGTTTCTGACCCCCCCGCTGGGTCCTGGGAGGTGTGGGGACCCGATCCAAGGTGTTTCTGGGCTTCCCCGACGTCCTGAGCCAGTGCAGCAACCCAGAACGTCGGGATTCGAACTCTGACATCCTGGCTTGCTACACTGGCTCAGGACGTCGGGGAAGCTCAGAAAAAGCTTGGATCATGTCTGCCCACCTCCCTGGACCCGGCGGGGGGGTCAGAAACCCCCAAATTGGTAAAAAAAACGTCCTTTTTTTTTTTACCAATTTTGGGGTTTCTGACCCCCCCGCTGGGTCCAGGGAGGTGTGGGGACCCGATCCAAGGTGTTTCTGGGCTTCCCCGACGTCCTGAGCCAGTGCAGAAAGCCAGAACATCGGGATTTGAAATCTGACATTCTGGCTTGCTGCACCGGCTCTGGACGTCGGGGAAGCCCAGAAACACCTCCAGAGAGATCAGAGGACCCGATCTACAGCTGCAGGGTGGCTGGGGAAGCTGATGGGGACTCCCTGTCGGCTTCCCTAGCCACCCGCCCATGCCTCCGCAGCTGTGGGGTGGCTGGGTAAGCCGATGGGGGAGCCCCCCGTCAGCTTTCCAGCCTCCCCACCCCTGCCTCCGTAGCTGCAGGGTGGCTGGGAAGCTGAACGGAGAACCCCGTTCAGCTTCCCACCCACCCTGCTGCTAAGAACGACTGTATCGTGTAACGTTAAAATCGCGTTACTCGATACAAGATGTTTCCGAAAATCTTGTAACGTTATGCGGTTTTAACGATATACGGTACTCGCGTTATACGGGGTATTACTGTAATTAATTTCTTATGTAAACAGCTGAGTTACATTACAATTACACCATATCACATTACAATATACCATTACAATTACACCATATCACATTATAATACACTATTACACCATATATAGCAATAACTCTACTTAATTTGCTGTATAACAATACTGAGGTTCAATTATTTTTTGCTATTTCAGAGAGTATCTGTCCTTACTACTTTCATGTACTTTGTTGTCACAGGCTGCCAGTTTTATAATAATATTATGATGTATGTGTGTTTAAATAATTTTATGGAATAATAGCCATGTTAATCTGTGTTTCAAGCATATCAGAGAGTTTTTTAAAAAGTGCTTTAAAGACTGTTGTATTTTAATGTTAGCTTTTGTGGATCAACTCCACTTCATCTGACATAGGAGAGAGACTTTATGGCATCAATTTTAGTTGGGTTTATTTTTAGTAATAAGAAAGCAGGTAATTAATAAATTACGTGTTGCAATCAGGACTATTCTTTGTTCATGAGGGCTATTAGCTGTTTCTCATTCCATCAAAAATTGTTTTATTTGAGTACTCCTATTGTATTTCAGTTCAACTAAAAATATTCAGGTTTTTAAAAATGTTAAAACACAGCCAAAAGCAGGAAAACCAACCAAGCTAAAAACGATGGCTTTCACAGGACCAACTGCTTGCTGCCAAACAGCAGTGTTTCTGAATGTTTCAGTAAGACATTCAACAGTGACAAATGCCATGATGGAAGAAGCTGGTTTCAGTACTTGCTGCTATGATGGAAGAGGCTGTTCTCAGTACTTGCTGCATTTGTACCCATTGGAGAACAGGAAAGTAAAGGTCACCCTTGCATTTCTCTTGGTATCCTAGTGATATGGAACCATTTCTGCTTGAGGAAAGCTGGACATAGAAGTTTTAAAAAAAATCTTGCAGTTGGAAATTAAGTCCCCAAATCATTCTGGCTAGATGAAGGTCTTCAGAAACCTTATACCATCATGCCTGAAAATAACTTTGATTGGGAAAGTTTGAAATCTCTGTCTTCTGCCTACTACAGAGTCATCAGACCATGAGGTATGATTCAATTGCAGAGAAGTTCTCAGGGACCCTATTCTACTGGTAGGCAAGGTCAAAGGAAAACACTATCATACTTCAGGTTGATACTTTTACTGCTAGCAACTAAGCATTTGGAAAGACATTTGAATTGTGTGACAATAATGAGAATGTTTTTGCCAAAGTCACAATGGACCCAGTGAAGGAAAAATGCCCCCTATACAAAATGCACAGCAAACATGTTATCCACCATTCAGAAGCTAGATTCTTTTGACAATTTAAATTACCCAAAGGAAAAATGGAATTTTGAGACTTTATTTCCAAGCACCTCTGCAAAAAGCATTGATAGATGTGCATTCCCTCACTATATGAAGAGACAATAAACATTGTGAAAGAATAATTCCTCTTTAACTTTTAGCAAGGTGATGCTCAAGATAATACAGGATAGACTGCAACAGCATGTGGAGAGAGAATTACCAGAAGTGCAGGCGGGTTTCAGAAGAGGCAGGGGGACTAGAGACCACATTGCCAACATAAGATGGATCATGGAAAAAACAAAGGAATATCAGAAACAAGTCTACTTCTGTTTCATTGACTACACTAAGGCTTTTGACTGTGTCGACCACAACAAAATGTGGCAAGTAATTAAAGAGATGGGAATCCCAGAACACCTTATAGGCCTCATGAGAAATCTGTACAAGAGTCAAGAGGCAACAGTTAGGACAGAAAATGGAATGACTGAGTGGTTTGGAATAGGAAAAGGAGTAAGACAAGGCTGCATTTTGTCACCCTGCTTATTCAACTTATACACAGAACACATAATGCGCAATGCAGGGATGGAGGAATCAGAATTTGGGATCAAAATTGCTGGAAGAAACATCAACAATTTGAGATATGCAGATGATACCACCCTAATGGCAGAAAGTGAGGAGGACCTAAAGAAGCTCCTGATTAGGTTGAAAGAAGAAAGTGAAAAAGCTGGCTTGAGACTCAGTATCAAGAAAACCAAGATCATGGCAACAGGCCCTATCAGTCCCTGGAAAATAGATGGGGAAGAAGTAGAAGCAGTGACAGATTTTACTTTCCTAGGATCAAAGCTCACTGCAGATGGTGATTGCAGCCATGAAATAAAAAGGCGACTGATTCTTGGGAGGCAAGCAATGAGAAACCTGGGGAACATAGTGAAAAGTAGAGACATCTGCAAACAAAAATTCGCATAGTCAAAGCAATGGTATTCCCTGTGGCAATGTATGGTCATCAGAGCTGGACCATTAGGAAAGCTGAGCGCAAAAAAAATAGATGCCTTTGAGATGTGGTGTTGGAGGAGAGTTTTGAGAGTCCCCTGGACAGTGAGGAGAACAAATAGGTCAGTCTTAGAAGAAATCAACCCAGAATGCTCCTTAGAAGGTCAAATAATAAAGATGAAGCTAAAGTACTTTGGACATCAAATGAGAAGAGAGGATTCACTTGAGAAAGCCTTGATGCTTGGAAGGGTCGAGGCAAAAGAAGAAGGGGACGGCCCAAGATGAGATGGCTAGATGGTATTGTAGAAGCAATGGGCACAGAGCTGAGCGAGTTGAGGGGGATGTTGGAGGACAGGAGTGCCTGGCGGATGGTGGTCCATGGGGTCGCAGAGGGTCGGAATCGACTGTGCGACTGAACAACAAAAAAACTTTTATTTAACATGAGTATATGGCATGGGTAATTGGTACAAAACGGCTTTATTTAAATGACAAGCAAACTTATGTAAAAGTACTTATTAGAGAGAGAGTGAAATATCAGTAAATATGGCATATTTAAGAAAGAACAATTCAAATACTGTACATCAATACACTGAACTGTATTGGGGTTCACTTAAGTTACACATTCAAGAAAGAGTTAATACAACTTCTAAAGCACAGTAAGATAAAACATGCTTTTGAAGTCTATAATGAACATGGTGTCACTCTTGCTGAACAGAATAAACAAAAACAAAACATTTCTGTTTCTCCCACTATGGCATAATAAAATGTCTGCAGTTTGTGAATTCTAAAGATACATTTTAACACATCCTGACCAAACTGAAACACATTGATATTGTAAACTATGAATTAGAGGGAAATAAGAAACAAAGCAATTAGAATGTTACATTTCTGTTCTCAGTGGAGTATCCTTATCAATTGAAAAAAAAAACCCCAAAACAATCTCAGCCAAGCAAGCACATACTGTACATTACCGTCTTATGTTTGATGAAGTGGACTTGGACCATGAAAGCTCACACTTAAATACAGGAGCTAGTCTTTAAGGTGCCACAACATTTCATGTCTTTTTAAAATTGTTTCGTTTGCTTTCAGATATACATTACCCTGTGGTTTTGCTTATCTTTCTGGAATGGCCTAGTGGGCCACTTTCATTGGTCTTCTAGCGTGTCCTCTGGGAAAGGAGTTGCATTTATACCTTGGAGAATGATGTAAATCATTTTTCCTACTCACTAGTGCTTCACTTGCCTAGGCTCAGCAAAGACTTGGTCAACATGGCATTCCCCCCCTCCCATTCAGTTACTTTTAACTGCTTTGCTAAACAGTCTTTTTAGTTTCAGTCTACAGCTGTTCTTGTGTGTAGTGCTGATTGTGAAACTGCCAGCAGCCTCTGTTTCAAATGGCACCTCACACATAGGGAAATAATTTTTTTTAAAAAAATCTAAGTCAATCTAAGTGATTCAGACCACCATACAGGCAACATTTAATAATTTGACTTACTCTGCCCCTCTATAGGGGCATCTAGTCATGGGTGATCTAGTCATGCCTGCCATATGGCCATGTATACATCTGCAAACACAGGCAACACTGGCTCTTTGGCTGTAAATGAAGATAAGCACTGTGTCAGGGATTCCCCTAACGATATGTGTGCCTCGATAGCAGAGTAGCACTTTTAAGCTGTTATGCAGCGAAAGCCTTTAGGTGCAACAACACACACACATATGCCTTCAGTGAAAATGTGCGTTTTACTTAACAGTGAGTGGAAGACAGACATACACAGGTCTATATACAACAGTCTCTCTCTCTCCAAGCCCCACAGTTGGTACACAGCCTGGATTCCTCTGTTGGCTCCAATCCCAAGAGCATGCACAGAGTCCTGGTGATCTTCAGCAGTTCTTCCTTCTCAGTTGAAGGAAACTCTCATCAACAGCACAACCTCCTTTAGCAGTCTCTCTCTAGTCTCTCAGTAGGTCAGTCCTTCTCTTCAGTATGACAGCTTCCTCAGTATGATAACCTCCTCAGAATGATAACCTCCTTCGTAGACCCTTCCCAGAGGGCCACAGTTATACCCTGGTGTTGCTGGGCAGATTCTCTAATCAGCCACACCTGAGGTGTTATAGGGGCACATAGATGAGGCATGCACAGCCGGGCAATCAGTTTGTGGCTCTGTTATGTACACCTGTGTTTAAAACACTTGCAGGGCCTTAAAGTTGTACTATTCCACTGGGCAGCAATCTTTGTACAATACCCCACAAAAGAAAAATGTCCTAACACACTGCACCCTAGAGTTGGATGTGACTGACTTTTGAGCAAGGGAGACCTTGAACCACAAAACCTGATGGACCGGGCAGGGAGGTGGGCGCGGCTACCCAATTTCACTACCCCTGCCTGAAGGCCCCCCAATTTTGCTACCCCCCCCCTCCGGGTGTGTGTGCGAACCTGTTGCTGACCACCACTGAGAGCACACCTACCTGCTCCAAAACTGTAGGCACTCTTGAGAACAGGGTCAGATAGATCTGCTCTAGTGATCAGGTTATCTGATCTCCAGAAAAAAGGATAAACACCTGTCTGATAGAGCCCTGAGATAAGTTCTCTCAACCGAGCTTCCAGAAAACCGTCACTGTGCTATATATGTTATATATTGCCCATTACAGGAATTCAATTAGTCAGCCATAAGGAAGTGCCAAGCTTCTTTAACAGCTGAAGAATTTAAATGGCCACTGATGCTGGCTTGGAAATTTATGACCCACTGGAGACTAACAAATTAGCAGACCTTTCTTCATTAGCTCTCAAGAGTCTTTTTTTTTTTAAGGCATTTTACAGCTTTCTGCAAAAGTGGTTTCTATAGCTTCCTTCAAAGGAACAGCAAAGCATGAAAAGGCAGCCAACACATACCTTGCAGCCAGTTCTGCATAGAGTGAATCAGTTGAATTTCTAAATTTGAAAACAGTTTACAAAGAAATTAGCGAGGTATGCATAACTCTCACCACACACAGAACCAGTTTTGCTTCTATAAGCTTCCTTCGCAAGTGATGTAAGAATTAACAAATGAGTGGAAATATGCATTTCATGTGTTTCCTGGGAATAATTGAGTTCATCGGGTCCTGGGCCCATCCTAGAACACCAGTCATAATTGCAAGTTACAGTATGTACTTGGAAATTCAATATACAGTAATACGTCGGATAACGCTAAGACTTGGTTCCACAAGTCTTGGTGTTATCCGATTTTTAGTGTTATCCGATGCATGTTAAAAATCCTATGGGATGGATCGGATAACGTTAAAGCTCCATAGAGATACATTGTAACCGCACAGGCTTTAGCGGTTGTTATCTGATCCATCCCATAGGACCTTAACATTATTCAATCCAATTCTCCTCCCCAGATTACTTAACGTTGTGCGAAATTTAGCGTTATCCGAGGTAAACGTTATCCGAGGTATTACTGTACCTGCTGCTATCACTTGATATATGGACACTTAGGAACAAAATGGCGATTTAGGTCCGGATTGAAGGTGAAATGTGTAGATCTAACTTCTCCACCAGCAGAATCTGCTCAAATGCTCATAAAAAAGTCTTCTCAAGATTGTGATAGAAACAAAAACTTTCCATAGGAAGTAGAGCAAAAGTAGTTGTGTTTTTACCAAGAATGTCACTGCAAAGGCTTAACACTAAAGAATTTAAATTCTTGAGCAGTCATGGCCAGCTAATAGAGTGGACCTACCCACATCATAACCTTTCTCATGCTCATTATTTGTATAGGTCATCCCATTCAGAACAGTGTATTAACATTTTTGGAATAGTAGCAGTGTTAGTCTGTGTTTCAAGCATATCAGAGAATAACAAAACAAACAAAAATGTTGTAGCCCTTTGAAGACTAACTTTTGAAGATTAATTTGAATGTTAACTTTTGTGGATCAAGCCCATTTCGTCAGACATGGGAGTGGGACTTCATGCATCAATTTATACACATCAGGCACAGAGGTATGAATGATTAGTTAGCATAACAGATAAGTATGTAAATCAATATGGCTTTTTACAACTGGTAATAGCAGATGATCTCTGGCTGCTATTCTGATTAATTGTAAATATCCCCCTTTCAATTGCAAATAGTAGGAAGATGTAAAACAAACATCTGGCATTGAACATTTGCTTAGTTTAACCTTTAGCATATATTGACAATTGTGTGAGTTCATTCTTTGCTCTGTGAGACAGCCTATGTTGTGAATGAGAATTTTACAGGAACGTGTTTGTGAAGGTGATATAGGACAAATATAACAACATATAATATATGTAGCAGCATATAACAACCAGTGTATCAAATTTGATAATGTCCCAGGGCCCTTGACTAATATTCAAGCCTTTGTGATGGGTGTCCAACAGGTGGATATATTTTATTTCTTCTGTCTCTCTCTGGATCCTTGTCTTTTAATTTATCTGTTCCAGAATGGTAATTTTCAAGTCTTGGATAGAGTGTCTGGGTAGATTGAAATGGTTTGAAATGGGTTTCTCTATGTTGCCATTCCTGATGTCTGATTTATGTCCATTAACTCTTTTGAACAAATATTGTCTTGTTTGTCCTATGTAGAGTGCAGAAGGGCATTTCTGGCAAAAGATGGCATAAATCACATTGGCAGAAGAATAAGTAAAACTGCCCTTAATGTTTTGTGTGGTGTTGTTGGGTCCAGTAATACTGTTGCCAGAGTAAATGTGGGGGCATAGCTGACATCTGGGTTTGCAGCAAGGTTTAGTTCCCATCTTTGCTTCACTTTTGTGTAGTCTGTTGTGTGTAAATAGTTGTTTGCAATTGGAGGGATGTATATAAGTAAGTAAAGATCTGTCACCAAGGACTTTGGACAGTGAAGGATTCTTGTCCAAGATGAGTTGCAGAGCTTTCATTGTGCATGTGAGGGGTTTAAGTTGAGGGGTGAAAGTGACAACCATAGGAAGTGTTCAATTGCTTTCTCTTCTGGGCCTGTCTTGTAGTAGGTTGCTTCTGGGTATTCATCTTGCCCGATTGATTTGTTCTTTAACCATATTAGATGGGTATTGTAGTTAGAGAAATGAATTTTGTAGGTCCTTGAGCTTGGTGTCCCTTGGTGTGCATTAACAGTGTCAGATGGACAGACAGTTAACAGCAGAAGGCACTGGCTACCAGAATGCAGCAAATCCCCCTTCAAATTTAGCTACCACACTGTGGGTGGAGCCTACATTGTGGGCAGAGCCTACATCATGGGTGGAGCCTACATCATGGATGGAGACTACAATGTGGATGGAACCTACATTGTGGGTTGAGCCTAGGTCATGGGTGATCTAGTCATGTCTGCCATATGGCCATGTATACATCTTCAAACACAGGCAGCGCTGGCTCTTTGGCTCTAAATGAAGATGAGCACTACACCCTGGAGTCAGATATTACTGGCTTTTGAGCAAGGGAGACCTTGAACCACTTGCAGGGACAAAATCTGACGTCAAATTTGAATACCAATCAGGGATCTTCTGTTATTAGGTAAAGGTTGCCCTTGCTCTAAAGCCAGTCGTTACCAACTCTAGGGTTCAGTGCTCATCTCTGTTTATAGTCAAAGAGCCAGTGAACTTGATCCACAAAAGCTCACATTAAAATACAGCAGTTAGTCTTTAAGGTGCCACAACGTTTTTGTCTTTTTCTTTTGTTTACTCTCTGATATGCTTGCACAGAATGGTAGCTGTGTTAGTCTGGGCAGGGCAGGGAGGTGGGCGTGGCCACCCAATTTCACTACCCCCCTGCCCGAAGGCGACCCAATTTTGTTAACACCCTCCCTGCCGGTGTGTGTGTGAACCTGTTACTGCCCACCACTGCCTTCACAGATAAATATCTAAGTTGCCTCACTAGTGTTTCCTTGGAAGGTGCAAGAATCAATTTTCCTCCCCAAGGCATTTGTATAATTGGGACTGATTTTTCCTGCACTCTGGACCATTGCTCTCAAGACTAGTCATACTTGAGAGGGTAAAGTCATGCCTCTTGCATTAAAAGTATCTGTGAAAGAGTTGCAGGGCCACCAATGCTGACAGGCCATTGGCTCTGCCTACATTGGTTCAGTATTTGGCAATCATGGGAAGAGGCCTTACACATGGTCCAGTGATAAGGGAATCCTGTTTGGGGATTAGGAATTGCAGACAAGCACATTAGAAGTAGGGCAGTATGCACAGACCCAGGACCTCTGGTGCATGGTAATTATGTGACCTCAACTGTTCTAAAGCCATTCTAAATCAGTTTTCTATTTTTCTGTTTTAAAATACTCCATATTTTGTGACTCAGGATGTTTCTTCTTCTTTGTTACTATTCTTCTGCTTACACGGGACCCAAATGCAACTGCTTCTCTCAGTTTTTGGTTGGATTCAACTGTGTAATAAACAAAATGAGCATTTCCCTTTAAGTAGTGAAAGACACATCCTTGCATGAGATTTTTCCACCTTTGTATTATTCATTTCAGTGTGCTTTGTTGAGGTACACAGAAAGAGCCTCCTCAAAGATTGTGGTATTTTTGAACCACAATTGGGTATACCCTAGTAATGACAACCTTGTGTTGCCGGCTAATCTTTCTCACACTACGTCAGGAGAAAGGAACTGCAAAATGAACTCATCAAAAGGTGACTTCATTTTGGCATTTTTTTGGGGGGAATAGTAGCAAAATAGAAAACAAAATAAAATGAACAAAATAAACTAAAAAACACTGTAGCACTTTAAAGACTAACTGCTATATAAAATCTAACAATAAAAATATAGCAGTTAGTCTTTAAAGTGCTACAGTGTTTTTTATTTTGTTTAGTTTTCTGATATTCATTTTGGCAGTTTCACATCTGGCCTAGAAACAGAAGAAGTGCCATGAAGTATTAGCATGAGAAGTAGCAATGATAATTACAATAATCTAGCTTCCATGAGTAACCTAATGCCTGAAAGTCTATAAATTACAATTAGGTCTATTGAATCAGTGGGGATTTGACGAGTCAACTCTGATGTAAAATCCATTGATTCAAGGGCCCTAATGTAGTTGTGGTTTATTACTGGATTTGTCAATGATTTTATTTTTAATAATTAATGTTCCAAGCTCCTCGAAGATTGTGGTATTTTTGAACCACAATCAGGTGTACCCTGATAACGGCAACCAGCTAATCTATCTCACACTAGGTCAGACAAAAGGAAAGCAGAATGAACTCACCAAAATTGCCTTCATTTTGGCAGTTTCAGGTCTGGTCTACTCTAGACATGGAAGAAGTAATTCTGGATAAAAGGAAATTCAAAGATTGTGGCAAACAGCCCCGAAGGTGCCCCTTTACTCTGCTTTTAAGTGGTGAGGGACAAGAAGTAAGCTGTTAGATGCTATTTGGGGAAACTGTTGTGGAATGAAGTGCTCTATGAATGAATGGGTAATTTGTCAGCACAGCCTTTTTAAATCTGTATAGCATAAATACCTTTTACTATCAGCACTGGCCAATTTCAAAGAGGCAGCTAACATACAGCTAGTAGATTTAAGTTTCATTGAATGCAATGAATGTTTTCTAAAACATACACATTGTAATGAAACCACACCTTTCCTCACCTTGCTTTGGGACCTCTCCAGTATTCCTTCCAAGGTGGATTATTCCAAAATCCCCTCTGGAACTCACCCAAAACTCATGGCAACGAATCTATGTTCATCACTATCTCAGCCACATCTGGTTTAACAAACCTGGGACTTGTCTGTGTACAGAGCCCAGCCAAATTAATAGTAGAGAGGTAAAAAGGTAGCATTAAAAAGGAGGCCAGTGGACTTACTGTATCTTACCCCTGCATCCCACTTCCAATGAACACACGTTGATTGAAGAAAGTAGCTTTATTGAAGTTGAAGCATGGTTCTTGATAAATCAGGTTACAGATCTCAGCATAGAAAAATATCCTAATCAAAATTAGCTTTTAGAGAAAGAATGCTTTCAGACATCTTATCCCCTAAATAACAATAATCTATCTGTTCTAAGTTACCATATTGAAGACTTAGGGAGATGTGGCCTGTTGAAATGGCCTTTCTCCCCCCATACTGGTGTTTCCTTCATGACCACCAGATTCGAACTCTCTCCTCTTTCTTTCTCATCCCATCTGCTTCACTCTCCCAGGTATGAGGTGATCCTGGGCAATCAGGTTCAAGTGTTGGGAGTAAACTCTGTTTCCCTTGATGAAGCTTGACGTCTCCCTGTCTATCTCTTCCCATCCGGGACCCAGGGAATGAAAACAAACAGGTGGCCTTTTGGTAGCAAAAGAAGCCACACTTCTACTATAGTCTAAGCCCTAATAAACTCCACCTTGGATATGTTTAATAACTTGAGGTCTATTCTATGACACACATCATTCTAGCAGATATTCATCCTTCCATTTCAAATTATACCTGAAAGTTGGATTATGAATTTAATTTCCAGTTTAACTGTGGAGCTATGTAATGGTACAGCTATGATAAGCAATGTTTTATTAAAGAGGTTGCTGTTCTGCTAGTGGGAGCTACAGAGTCTGATAGATAAGAATTTCCTCTTAAAATGTGATACCCATTCAACCCTAAGGCAATGTTTGAAATAAACTGCCACTTGCATTTAATGATGCAGAGAAAGAGCAATATGTGCAAACTAACTGAAGCACACTCAGTCCCATAGGGGAACTTGCTGCAAAATTAGAAGTTGTCCTGTCCTGTTAAAAAAGCTACTTGCTTTCACTATGAACTGGTTATATACTTCTTGATTTGTAAACAAATTGTGACAACAAGTGGGGTATTACAAGCTTCAGTCCTGGGCCTGGTACTCTTCCAACATTTTCATTAATAACTTGGATGAGGGAGTGCATGGAATACTTATCTAATTTGGGTGGAATAGTTAGGGCCTTGGAAGACCAACCAAATCCTCAGGGGTGTCAGGTTAGTTAACCACCACCTGACGCTTGGTGTTGAGTTGCTGGCAGTATGGTCTACTCTATTACCATAGCAGGATAACCTGGCCAGACTTGAGAAGTAGGCAGCGGTGGGTTGTCAAAAATTTTACTACCCCACCCTGATGTCATCACAGTGTGGGCGGAGCTAACATCATGATGTCGTGGGCGGGGCCAAAGAAAAAAATAAAAAATAAATAAAAAGATTTAAAATAAGCACACACACACCCCTCAACCCACCCACCCACCCCAAACACAAACCTGTCACTTACCTGTTAGTATAAGTGCCTGGGCAGCACCATGTTGCAAGATGGATATGGTCATCGTACCAGTTCTTTAGGATAATATGTCTTAATGTAAATGTAAAACAGCTGTACCTCCTTAAGGGTTCTCCAATTGGAACAGCAATTGGAACAGCACAGGTGTAGCTTATTGATGAGGTAACTCCAAGTCTTTGCTTAAAAACCCCAGGCCTGCCAGCCACCAGGCCTTTTTAGGAACTGTGGTATACGTCAATGTAGGTAAAGATATTAAAAACACATTAAAATACACACAGACACACCACATCTAAAGGTGAGTCACTTACCCTGGGGAGCAGACTATAGGGAGCTTCAGGTTAGCAGCTTCTCTTCCTCCTCCCCGCATGGGAGGACAGCAAGGAGGCCGTGCATACGCGCCAAGCACTGTAGGCATGCATGCACACCAAGTGCTTGGCGTGTGTGCGCAGTGGGGGAACCAATGAAAAGGTAAGCCCGAAGGTGGTTCCCCCAAAAGTTGCTACCGGTTCTCCGGGACACTGGGGAAAGTTACTACTGGTTCTGGGGAACTGGTGCGAACCTGTTGCATCCCATCACTGGAAGTAGGCCATACCTGGTCAAATTAACCTAATGGTTGAACATTCTGATACAATGAAAGAACTGAGCACATTTTTGGCCAATAGAGGTCAGTCTTGCAGTGTGTTGTAAGTGTTTCATCTGGCTCCCATCTATACTTCTTATAAGCTTTGAAAACTTAGTATTATGGCACAAAGAAAGATAAATAAAGAACATGTTCCATTGCAACAAAGCTATCTTGCATACATTTTTCTTGCCAAAGTAGGAACACATTTGTACAATTTTTAAATATAAAAATCTTACTTGAAGGGGTATTTTCCAATGGCACCCAAACCATAATAACATCATTTACTAATCTGACAAATAAAAATATACTGCAGCAGCTCTTTTAATTAATGTAAATATGGCTGCTGGAAAAGCCACACACAATATATAATTTCTCTAGAGATTGTGATTGCAGTCTATGTAATTTTCAACATGAGGATTCATTACTCTAAAGTGCTTTGGCTTTACAGAGTAATTTTTTCCTCAATTTTTCACTTGTGCAAAGTAATATTTTAATTTGATGTTGAAAGCTGTACTGGATAAATATGAAGAAATTATTGCATCAATATAGGAAGTGTTTGAAATAATTATAGTTTGTACCAAGCAATCAAAGAAATGTTTCAAAATGAAAATCAATCAATCAATTAAAAACCATGTTTGATAAATAACATACAGTAATACCTCGGATAACGCTAAAATCACATAACATTAAGTAATCTGGAGAGAATTGGATCGAATAACGTTAAGGTCCTATGGGATGGATTGGATAACAACCACTAAACCCTGTGCGGTTACAATGTATCTCTATGGAGCTTTAACGTTATCCGATCCATCCCATAGGATTTTAGCATCCATCGGATAACACTAAAAGTCGGATAACACCAAGACTTGTGGAACCAAGTCTTAGCGTTATCCGAGGTATTACTGTATTACACTTTCCATGCTTCATTTATATTTTTTGGATATTTTAAAGGACTAAATAAAAGTAGTTGGACACAGGCCAGAATAATTAACAGTCTGTAGCAGTCTGTATTTAAATTGCATCCACAAAGTAATGAAAAACATGGAGAAAGAATAAAATCATACAGGTTTCAGTTCTATCCATGGAGGGAAATTAGTGCTGTATTGCTGGCTGTTGGTAAGACAATTTGGGGAGGGGGATCCTACATGCACATTGTGCAGCTTGAGAGAAAGGTCTCTTTGGGAAGCATTTTCTGTAGGCAACCTTGTGCTTCAGTACAAAGGGAATCTTGTCTACATTTCCAAGATTATTTAGAAACACAACTGAGTAAAATTGCCTTGTGCATTTTAATCTTCTGAATGTTTGGAAGGAAAACCAATAAACTGTGTACAAAAGATGTAGAATAAATAAGAAGCAGGCGGAGCGCTAGTGGATCACAGGTAAGAAAAACCTGTATCTTGAGATCTTGGAAAAGTTACTTTTTTAGATTACATCTCCTAAATGGGTTAATATAGGAAATATCATCTGAAAAAGTAACTTTCCCCAAGTATCTAGATCAAGGGTGCCCAAACTTTTCAAGCCACAGGTTGGTCACATGGTTGAGGTCAGTCATGTGGTTCCTCCCACCGGAAGCAGAAGAAAAACATATCCCTCATGAGCAAAATGCACCTGTGGCTGTCATAAATGTGTTTATGACAGCCATGGGTGCTTTATGGCACTGTTTTGCGCATGTGCAGGAATGTTTAACTTCCACTTCCTGGAATAGTGAGGGCCATGCAGGCCAGATTATAAGGTGCCAAGGGCTGGGTCCAGCCCACAGGCCATAATTTGGGTACCCCTGATCCAGATAATAAAGAGGGAATATTTTTTTTGCACACATGAATTCTTCGAGGCATGAAGCATTTTCCATTATGTTTCTGATTTTAATTCAGAGTTGTTATTTGGCCAGTGATATGAAACAATAACAAGATGGTAGAAGTAAAATTAGACTGTGATGAATTCCAGGATGATTTCTGCATAGCGGGTAACTGAGCCACTGAACGGACAATTATGATTTTATGTGCACAAGTGTTAAGCATTTAACATTAGGTCACTGGCTTCTTGTGAGCTAATAAGACATAAATGCGTTATAACTAACATTTCTGATCATTCACTTGTAAAGTGCAATATATAAGCAAAACATATGAAAAAAAAGGTTAGGAGTAAGGCTAGCTGATGAAACCCTTAGCTCTTTTCATCCATGTATAAAGGTTGCACAAAAGCAGTGATGGGCAGCAGCCAGTTCACCAGAACCGGTAGTAGCTTTTCCAAGTGTCCCGGAGAACCGGTAGCAGTTTTTGGGGGTTAACCACCTTGGGGCCTTACCTTTTTTGCTGGTTATCCCACTGTGAACACATGCCTACAGTGCTCAGCACGCAAGCATATCTACAGCGCTTGGCACGCATGTGCATCTACAGCGCTTGGCACGCATGTGCATCTACAGCACTTGGGGTGCATGCGCACCTACAGCGCTTTGCCTGCCTAGCCAAGCAGCCATTCACTGCTTGAACTGTGGCAGCGCACAGCGTTGGGTAGCCACGCACAGCCATAGAGGAACCGGTGGCTGTTGCTGAGGCCCTCAGCGCCCTCCTTGCTGTGTATTCATTTTAATGTGTATTTTTGTGTTTTTATGTGTATTTTTATGTGTTTTTATGTCAATTTAATTTGCATTTTTATCTGTACTTATTTTTATGTTTTTTACTTTGGCTCTGCCCATGTTGTTGGCTCCGCCCATGATGTCATGACATTGGCTCCATCCATGACATCATGACATTGGCTCCACCCTTGACGTCAGCTCCACCCTGTGTGGTAGTAAAATTTTTGGCTGCCCATCACTGCTTGAAAGCCAGTCGGTTCTGACTCAAGGGTTCAGTGCTCATTTCTGTTTATAGCCAAAGAGCCAGCACTATCTGAGTCTGCAGATGTTTCCATGGACATGTGGCAGGCATGCCTCATACTGGCATAGAAAAAGGTTCACTGGCACAGAAAGAGCCAAATTCAATTTTTTGCACAGAAGGGATATAAAATAATAAAAAAGTAAGTATCAAGTGCCCTTGGAATTGTCTACTAAAATTCTATGTGTAGGTTTGCTTACTTATTATAAAAATGTATTACAAAAGAAAAAAGATACTGATAAAGTCTGCTAAAATGGGCAACAGAATGGACTGCAGTGGAAGCCTAAAGAGTTTGGGGCCCTTTCTTTCAAATAATGACTGAAGAAGAGCATGGTTGACATGCAGGAAATGATGGACACAGAGAAGGCCGAACTCTTCAGTGTACAATTAGTTTAGTAGGGTCTTGAAATGTATTGGCCTGAGAGTGCCCTTAATGTTTTGAGAGAGTACCATGAACTGGTGCCCATTGCAAAACGGCTGTGATAGGAAAAGACGGTCAGCTGCAAAATGGCTACTATGGGAATGTGAAGATCTACAATATTCACTTGTTGTTGTGACCCTTTGTGACCCCATGGACCACTGTCCGCCAGGCACTTCTGTCCTCCACCATCCTCCTCAACTCGCTCAGCTCTGTGCCCATTGCGTCCACAACACCATCCACCCATCTAATTTTTGGCCGCCCCCTTCTTCTTTTGCCCTCCATCTTTCCAAGCATCAAGGCTTTCTCAAGTGAATCTTCTCTTCTCATTTGATGTCCAAAGTACTTTAGCCTCATCTTTACTATTTGACCTTCTAAGGAGCAGTCAGGGTTGATTTCTTCCAAGATTGACCTATTGGTTCTCCTCGCTGTCCAGGGGACTCTCAAGACTCTCCTCCAGCACCACATCTCAAAGGCATCTATTCTTCTGCGCTCAGCTTTCCTAATGGTCCAGCTATCACAACCATACATTGCCACCGGGAATACCATTGCTTTGACTATGCTAATTTTTGTTTGCAATTTGATGTCTCTACTTCAACCAGTAAGGTCGCTTCAGATATGAGAACAAGACAGAGATGAGGCCTAAGTCCCAAAACAAACAAACAAACATGGCTCTGAACATCCGTTTCATAGAGGTGAAGCAATTTTTTTTCAACTCAGGAATTGTTTTAAATCAGGGGTGGCCAACCTACAGCCCATGGGTTGGAGCTGACCTGTGGCACCATTTCACGTGGCCTGCTGCTGCCCTTGCTGCTACCCGAAGCAGATGTGTTTATGACAGCTGTAAAATGTGCCGGTACATGTGTAAATGCACCTGCACCTGCCGTAAAATGCCATAAATGTGCCCGCGGCTGTCGTACATGTTTATGACAGCCAGGGACATATTTTATGGCAGTGTTTACAGCAGGAGGAACCAAGAACGTGTCCCGGCGCAAAAAGGTTGGGAACCCTGTTCTAAATTCTATATATCATCTCTCTCTCTCACAGGATTATTCAGATACAGCTTATTAATTCAGCTTCCTTCCAAAGTCACCAATAATATCCACTTCCCAGCAATTTTGCATTTTTTCTACTTCCTTCCTCAAAAAGGCCTCTGGCTGCATTTTTCCACCTTTCCTCCTCAGAAAGGCCTCTACTTTTTTCCTTTTAAATTATGACTCCCAGAGTCTCCCAACATGAGATTTACAGTCCCCAAAAGGAAGAGTTTGAAGCTCTTCCTTTTGCTTGCCAAGCTGCTCTTTGACATAAGCTGCAGGCCAGCCATTTACTGTACCACCCCTAAATCCCTTAAACCTTATTATACAGCATGGAGTTTTCCTAAAATATGTTACTCTTCTCACAATGTATAATATTTTTTTTTGAACTGACGCCGGGAAAATGCTTCTATGAACACTAAATTACATGGCTTTGAAAGTAGACACAATTACAAATATAGTAATACCCTGCATAAGTTAGAGATTGGTTCCATGATCTTCAACGTTCTGCGGTTTTTAATGTTGTATGATACATTTATTGCACGTTAAACCAAAGCAAGCTTCCTTTGGGGAAAGCAGTGGATCGGATGCTCTGATCTGCAACTTACCCCAAAGGAAGCCAGTGTTTGGACTCTCTGATCCATGGCTTCCCCGAAAGAAAGCCACCATTCAGACGCTCTGATCTGCGGCTTCCTTTGGGGGAAGGCAGGTTAGTGCTCTCGCCTGCCTTCCCCCAAAGGAAGCCACAGATCTGAGCGTCCGAATGCCAGCTTCCTTTGGGGCAAGGCAGACTCCCTTCTCTGAAAGGAAGCTGGCGAAAGCAGTGTCTGAACGCCGGCTTCCTTTGGGGGAAGATGGTGATAGGAGCGTCTGAATGCCGGCTTCCTTTCGGGGAAGGGAGGCGAGCGTCTGATGCCTGGTTCCCTTAACTGGGGATCAGATGCTTGGGTCTACGGAGGCCCCCTTGCTGTTCCAAGGCAAGCCTCGGAATAGCAAGGGGGCCTTCTGGAGATCTCTACCCCAAAGCCCCTGGTCTCCAGCCCTGTGGGCTTTGGGGCAGAGATCAACGTCAGGAAATTTGAAGAAAACTTTTGCATCTTACAACATTAGCTTAACGTTGTGAAGTGCAAATGTTTTCCTCTAATTTGCCGATGTTATCTGGTTTTAACGTTGTGCTGTGCATACCTTATCCGGGGTATTACTCTAAAAGATATTGAAAGTTATAGGCTAAAAGATCTTCCATTTGCAAAGAATAGGGATCTCTAGGACAGGGAGGGCCAAATAAAGATTTGAAGTTAAGTCTGCCAAGTCTGACAGTTCTTTAAATGCTAGTGGTGCAATGGTTAAACTGTTGTACTGCAGTCAAAACTGCTGATGTTGTGAGTTTGATCCTAACAGGCATCAAGTTGCACTCAGCCTTCCATCCTTCCAAGGTTGGTAAAATGAGTACCCAGATTGTTGGAGGCCAAATTGCCTTGTGAACTGCCCAGCGAGTGCATTAAGCCCTATGGGGCGGTATATAAGTGTAATTGGTAATTGCTAAAACACACTGGCTTTTAAGAGAAGATAGTATCCTGTCATGGCTCAGAGACACAATCTTTACAATTTCAAACATTCTATGGTTTAGTTTAGATACAAATTATTATTTCTTTGCTTTTGTTTATGTGCCATCCTTCTCCCCACAGGAAACCCAAGGTGATTAACAATTAAAACAACATAACACAATCAAAAACCACAAAATATATTAAAATGCAATAAGAAAAATATTAAAACTCACCATTTAGAAATACTGTACTATGCAGGTTAAAATCTGCAGGGAATATCAGACTAAAAGTGACATTCTAGAATGTGTTTTCTGAACAGTGCTTTCAAGTTGCAACCCAGAAACATGATCTCCAACTTTGATAGCTATATCTGTTTAGTACACTGTTTGTGTCCTAATATCTGAACTTCTGTTTTGTAGAGGTAATAAAAAAGCAGGGTAGAGGATTCATAGCAAACATAAAACAATTACATGACAATCATATAAATAAGACAAAACCAGCAACTAGGTACAAACAATGGCAACAAAACTAAAGTAAAATAAAAATAAAGCAATGCAAAGATCGTAAAGGCCTTTGAAAGTATAGGAATAAAAAAAGCAACCTATCAAAATCCCCATTTTTTTTCAGCTTCAACAAACCACAATACAGTAAAACCCCATTTTACGGAAACCCCATTTTGTGGAAGGAAATTGTGGGGAAATCACGTCCCGTTTTATGGGGGAAATGTTTTGCAGAATGGGTTACCCCAGAATTTCCTTGCCTCTGGGAGTCTAAAATGGTATCGCCATTTTATACTCTATAATGGTGGCCCCAAACTGCGCCACCTGCCCTCACTGCTGGAAGTCACAAGACATCACTTACTGTGGCGGTGGAGGAGGCAGTGGCGGCAGCAGCAACAATTGAGGCTGTTTTGCCATGTCTTCTACAGTACCCGCTGCTTCTACTGGCACTGGGAGAGTGCGGGCAGCATATCCGCTCAGTTGCGCTCTTCGTCCGAGGTCCCCCTGTAGCACGCTTGTAACAGAGTTTTACAACTGGTTGTACTCAGGCAATGGCAATCTTGTGCCAGCTAATCTTTCTCACACTAGGTAAGGCGACGGGAACTGCAGAATGAATTCACCAAAAGGTGGCTTCATATTGACAGTTTAACATTTAAAATAAGAGAGTTGCACCTTATATGTCAATTTTCACCTTTTTAGAGGCCTTTTTCAAAGATTGTAATTTACAAGAACTGCTTACTGTCACCTCAGAAAACAAAACAAAATAAAAAACACGGTAGCACTTTAAAGACCAACTGCTATATTTTTATTGTTAGCTTTTGGGGATCAAGTCCACTTCATCAGACAAGGAATGAAACTTACAGGCATGTTCTTTATATACCAAACTCAGGAGGTGGATGGGAGAAGGGTTGGTGTCAAGCAAGATGAGAGGCAAGCGAGCACAAGAATGCAGTTTCACACAGCCATTAGCAACAATAGATATTCAGATAAACTCTAAGAGACTCCCTTTCAATCTCAAGGTAGAGTAAGCCCATTATGGTCTCTGATCAACTTGTGACCTGCATGTCAGGGGGAAAAAACCTGTACCTGGTTTCTTTCTGTTTTACTAAAGAGAATTGGCAGGAAAGTTGTAATATAAAATCATATAGCAATCTGTGTATCAAATTTGATAATGTCCCAGAAACCCTTCACTAATATTTAGCCCCCTGTGATGGGTATCTAAGAGATGGATGTATTTGATTTCTGCCATCTCCCTTTCAATCCTAGTTTTGTAATTTCTCTGTTCCAGAATTGTAACTTTCAGGTCTTGGATAGAGTGTCCAGTTAGACTGAGAGGTTTGAGACAGGTTTCTCCGTGTTGCCATTCCGGATATCTGATTTATGTCCATTAATTCTTTTGTGTAAAGATTGTCCTGTTTGTCCTACATAAAGCACAGATGGACATTTTTGGCAAGAGATGGCATAAATCACATTGGCAGAAGCACAAGTAAAACTGCCTTTAATGTTGTCTGTGGTGCCATTGGGTCCAGTAATACTGTTTCCAGAGCGAATGTGGGAGCATAGTTGACATCTGGATTTGCAGCAGGGTCTAGTTCCCATATCTGCTCCACTTCACGATTCTGGACACAATTCTGGCTGAACTGTCTGGAAGTCACTTAAGTTAAGATTTAAACAAAAAGCACATGAGCCTTACCATTCTCCTTCAAGGTTTACAAGATTGGTCTTTCCACCTTATCCGATTCTTTTACAGTGTAGTGATGCATAAGATTACTTCCTTCTGCACAGGGTGATGGTGGCATAAAAATTTTACTTTTTAAAATATCATAGCTTGAAAACCCTTTGCCTAAACTTCTCAAAACTTGATAAAGAGGAAGAGTAGGCTGCCTGCTACATCTCTGCTAAATCTGGTGCTGATCCAATGCAGCTTTTCTTTTTTTGTTTCAAAGTTACAAAGTTTTGTTTGGGGTGCCCTCCTTTTTGAGAATTACCTTGTAGAATGTTTTGCTCTTCTGGCAAAGTATCATCACTGCATTGCAGGTAATAAATAGCTGTACTGTATTACCATGTTAGTAGATCTTGTCTTTCACGTTTCAGTTATATGTGCACTTACAGTGAGTGATAAAGGGAGCCACTCTTTTAAAAAGTTTGAAAGGCAGTGGGAGGACTGCTGTGAGTCACTAGATGCAGCTAACCACATCCTCATATACACCTCCAATTTCTTGGTTACTTTCGTATGAATATGAAAACTCCAATTTTCTGACTAGTTCCCGAAACCTGCCAGCCAGTATCTACTGGTCATGTTGCCTCAAGGATTGTATGGAAAAAACAATCCAAAGTACTGTACTTTATTCTGCAACCTCTGCCATAGCACAGGATGAATGAACATTCCACGTGACAAAAGCTGTGCGTAATGATACCTAATTAAAGTCAATAACAACTTTGGGTGCATTCCTGAACACCTTCTAGAATAAACACCCCCATTAACCATAGTGGCATTTATGTGGACCAAAACAAATGCCCTACATGTTCTGCTGGAACAGATGGACCTGCTTAACTGTGCATACATAATTTGATCATGATTAATTTGGGAGATACTAGAGATTTTTAATAAAAGAAATCCAATGCCGTCTTATACAGGCTCATTTTGTGGCAAGTCACACCGTGATTAATGATGCTTACTGGCAAAAATGTATATACACAAGGTACGTCTAGGGTCAGAATTCAGTTTATATTAAAAACTTATATAATCTTGTGCATGATTGAAAATAAAACATCCTTTAAAGAGCAGCTCTGGGAATCAGGGTTGAAATTATGGTTTAAAAATTGTTACCCAAATGTGGTGATCCCAGTAAGTCATCGCTTGCAAGCTGCTATCTGCACAAGGCCATTTGGGGTACCTGATTTGAATGCATCCGAACTGTTGCATGGTAAGGCAAGCCATGTCCTACTCCAAATCCTGTTCTCCTGATAACCTCTCCCACTTGCCAGGGAATTTAAGCTTAGGAAAGAACCATACAACTCCAAATAAACAAACAAACAAACAAACAAAAAACAACTCCTAGAAGCAAGGAATGGAGAAGTGAACAGTCCACACACATTTCCATGGAAAAGTGATCTCCATCCTCTGCACAACTATTTAGATTTAGACTGAGGAAAACCTCCATCTCCTTCCAGTCAATGGGGAAGGACATCTTCCCGATTTTTTATTTGTTGTTTCCTCTCAAAAGTTCTGCCTACAGGAGTTTGTTCCACCTTTATTTTCCCAGCCAAGGATTTTAAAAAATCTTAAGTGACAGTTAAGTTTACAAGTAAGGACATGTATGGAGATGGGAACCGAAGTTAATTTAAAACAGGTTTTGAAACTATGGCCCATAGGCCGGAACTGGCCCACATCACCCTCGCCCTTCTGGGAAACTGACGTTAAATGTGTTGACGACAGCCGTGGGTGCATTTACGGCAGCGTTTTTCCACATGCGTGTCTAATTTCCGCTTTTGGTGGGAGGAACCTTGTGACCAGCCCGCTCAACCACATGACCGGCCCTTGGCCCGAAAGTTTTGGCCACCCTGATGGATAAGCAACTTCTCTTCCTCCCTGTCAAAAATTAATAATCCATTTTTCGCATCAGAGAAACGTTTTTCACACCGCGTAACCCCGTTAGCCAAATTTAGCCTCCCTGGCACTTTTTCTGGCGGAGAGGAGATGATGAATCCTAGTTCTCCCTGCCTCGGTTCGGGTGGAGATCGTCCTGCATTCCTCAACTTGCTCTTTGCAGCTGATCCTCATCTCTTTCTTCCCAATCAATAACTTGAGATTATCATCGCGCGTTGTCCTTTTCCTGCCTTGGAAAATTTAACTTTATAAGCCACCCCCCCGGGAAATCCTTCTCGTCACTCAGGGGCGGTTGGCTGGAGCCGCGGCAGCCGGGCACCGTCGGCCTCACCCAAGCCTGCTCCGCCGCGGATTCCGAGGTCCTCGCCCGGACCCGGAGAGAACACGCGGTGCGACCGATCGTGGGAACGAGGCACTTAGTTTTGCCTTGGTCCGCCATCCCCCAGCCAGCCGCCTCTCTAGTAGAGCACCTGCTGCTCCTGCTATCCGGCTTCCTGCACCGCCTCCCTGCCGGACTAGGCAGGGGCCTCCCCGCCCGCGAGACAACTCCCCCCTCCCCCGCGAGGAGGAGCCACCCAGGGGCCCAAGCCTTCCGCCCTCCCTGATTGGTGGAGGCGCACGTGCAGGGAGGCGCCCCCACCAATCCCCTTCCTCCCCCCTCCCTCCCTCCCTCCCTCCCGCGCCCCAGCCAACTTTCCCGGGGGAGGGGGAGGGCGCGAGGCGTTTGGGCGGAGGGGAGGGGGAAGAAGAAGAGGAAGAAGAGGAGGAGGAAGATAAGCCGGGTGCGGCGCATGCGTGTTGGCGCTGCCCCGCGCCTGCTGCCGCGGCCGCAGTCACTTCCTGCCCTCGCGCCCATCCGGCTCCGGGGTCGCGTCGCGCGGCGCCGCTTGGGCGGGACAGGCGGCGGCGGAGGGCGAAAGTTTTCCCTCACTCCCCTCACTCCGCCTCTCCCGCCTCTCCTTCCTCTTATACTCTCGGCGGAGGCCGGGTCTCTCTCTCTCCCGGCGGGAAAGGCTCGCTTGGCGCTCCCTGTCACCTGCCTCTGCGTCCCCGTCTGGCGCGCCCCTGCCGTCCCCTCAGGCACCCAGGCGCCCACCTCGGGGGTACCGGAGGGGCTGGCTCGGGGGGACACCCGGCGTCGCCTTCCTCCTCCGCCCGCCGGGACGCTCTGTCAGTCCGTCCCGTGCCCGCCCTGTCTCCCCCAGGAGCCTCGGAGTAAGTATCAGTTGTTTCCCTCTGGAACTTCTTCCTTCACATCGCAGCTTCACACACACACACACACACACACACCTTGCTTTTTTTAAAATTTTACTAATGGAGGAAAAACTAATAACAACTACAGAAACATCCATCTATCTATCTATCTGTCTGTCTGTCTATCTATCTATCTATCTATCTATCTATCTATCTATCTATCTATCTATCTATCTATCTATCTATCTATCTATCTATCTATCTATCTATCTATCCATCCATCCATCCATCCATCCATCCATCCATCCATCCATCCATCCATCTATGTGCGTGGAGGGGGAAGAAGGGGTGTAGATAGATAGATAGATCAGGGTGAGGTGGGATGATAGATGGACCTGCAGAGGGAACACCAGAGTTTCCGCTTTTCCACCCTAATTAAGATCCTCCTCATGGATACAGAAGTGCTGTTCCGCTCCTGTTTAGGAATGTGGTTTTTGTGTCCTGTATTGGAATGACCAGCCTAGTTGTTCGAAAGCAAGAAATTGCAAGTAGATAAATAGGTACTGTTTCTGTGGGAAGGTTGGCAGGTCAGTCAGCAGGATGAGACCCAGTTGCCACATGATGGAGTGAGCTCCCATCAGCTGTCCTAGCTACTGCAAACCTAGCTGTTCAAAAGCAAGAAATTAAAAGTAGATAAATAGGAATTGCTTTGGTGGGAAAAGTAACAATTTTCTGTCCGCTGTCTAGTCATGCCTCCAGACACAGACACTGTTGGCTCTTTACTGTAAATGAAGATGAGCACCACCCCTTACAGTCGGATACCACTAGCTTTCTTATATTTGGCAGGTGTTTTTCTTCTTCTGTTTCTAGGCCAGATGTGAAACTACCAAAACGAAGTCACCTTTTGGTGAGTTCATTCTGTAGTTCCTTTCGCCTGACATAGTGTGAGAAAGATTCTCCTGCAACACAAAGTTGCTGTTACTAGGGTACCTCCAATTGTGGTTTAAAAATACCTCACTCTTCAAGGAGGCTCTTTCTGTGTACCCTTGGTGGGTGTGGTGGTGAAATACAAAGGATTGAAAGTGAGGATGGTGCCATGTCAAATTTCAAACCTCATCTGAATCCACAAATCAATGTCTATAGGCCAGTGGTCCTGAACTGGCTGTCCTTTTACACAAATATCCAGGCTTATTTAGAGATAATCTAAATGAGTGAAAATCCATGTAGAATAGTGCAGTGTTCCTCTGCCTTTGGGTTTTGGACTTCAATTCCCAGAAGTCTAAGCCAATTCCCCAAAGCACTGATCATCCAATGTACTGACTTAAGGCTTTTGGGAATTGAAGTCTAAAACTCAAAGGTCAGGGAACCCTGATATAGTAAGACGATGATTCAGGAAGCCTGACTCAACTTCCCACTGATCTGTGAAGATTCACCAGGGAGGGCATTCAGTAAAACTGAGCCCTAAATACTGCATGTCACATACTTAAGAAACCCAATAGAGTCTCTGTAAGTCTGAATATATTTGATGGCACATACATAACTGAAACCTCATTAGGTAAAATGATTTCACTGTTGCTGCTGTTGTAGAGTTTGGACCCAGAAACCTTGTTGATTAATAGCAAATCACATGGAAATCTATCAGAAAGTTCTGATGTAACCATTGCCTACTGCCTGCTGTGTAGTATCCTTGAAGTCTATAGTATAAGGCCATGTTTTTGTACATTTTTGAGCCAGCTTAATGGATAGCTATATGATCAGGTTAACACTTCCTGTGTAAAGTTGAGTGAATAGATTTGAATCCTGTATCTTCCACTCATGGTCTCTGTTTTATGATAAAAGTAGCAATGTGACTTTGGATTTGTTAGTCAGGAGTTTGGATTTGCTCTGACTTTGTCCATTGTTTGGACTTGATGGATCAGTTATAAAATACTTTTTCCACTCATGTCATCATTTTGCTTCACTTCCTTTGGTTTGATCTGGTGTTTGTTTGCGACACGCAAGAAGACAAATCATGCTGCTAAACAGAGACTTGACAGAAGGATGGATTCTGAAGTCCCAAAATTGTGTGCCTTTGGTTGTCTAAGTCAGGAGTTCTCAACCTTTTTAAGCCAGGGGTTGGGTCATGCTCCCTCAGAAAGCTGTGCGGGCTGGATGGCCATTTTGCCCTTCCTCCACCACATGGGACTTTCTGGTGTGGTGGAGGTGGTGGGGCGCCACATGAAATGGTGCCTTGGGCTGCAGCTTGAGAATCCCTGGTCTAAGTGTTCCTTTTCATATAAGAGTAGCATCAGGCCAGATATAAGGGATGTAGGAGGAGATTGTGCTGGTGACATTTCTGTGGGCAGTACAAAGTATCCTACATGTTGGGACCTGAATGATCTGTTGTTTATGGCAATGTCATGTACTTAATGCTAGACTGGGAAGTAGGAAAAATGGTGAAGATTGGTGAAGTAGTATTCTATGATGTAATGTGGCTGGATATGTAAGCTGTGGTAAATTGCCTGTTGGCTGTCTGATGCATGCATAGTGTTGGTTTGGGTGTGTTCAAATACTGTAATGCTTTTCATTTTGAAAAATATAGTTTAATCAGTGATTTACCAGACTTCTGCTTTTAATTATTTTTTTTTCAAAACAAGCATACTTGTTAAAACTCGTAGGTAAATCACTGAAGTTATATCAGCTTGCAGCTAATAATTTTCATTATTTTAGATTTATGCTACTCTTATACCATTCATGATTACTTTAGAGTACAGTAATACCTCGGATAACGTTTACCTCGGATAACGCTAAAATCACATAACATTAAGTAATCTGGGGAGGAGAATTGGATCGAATAACGTTAAGGTCCTATGGGATGGATCGGATAACAACCACTAAAGCCTGTGTGGTTACAATGGTTCTCTATGGAGCTTTAACCTTATCCGATCCATCCCACAGGATTTTAACATGGAGCGGATAACATTAAAAATCAGATAACACCAAGACTTGTGGAACCAAGTCTTAGCGTTATCCGAGGTATTGCTGTATATTTGTTTGAAAACAAGAAAGAGAATTGTGTTTTGCTAACCATATGCTGTGATGCTAAGCAATATCATTTCTTGGAAGAATAAAGGTGCAATACTGAGTGTGCAGGTCATCCGAAATAAGCCGTGTTAGAAAAAGAAGGCATTATTTCTGAACAAATTAGGATCAGATCAATCTGTAAGTGACCTGAATATCCCATGGGCAAGAAATTATTCTTAATACACACCACAATTTTTCTCTGTGGAATGGAAGTTGCACAGCATTACTGTTTTGAACTGTGAATGATAGTTTCAGAATATCCTTGACTGTTTGTTATGTTTTCAGCTGGCACTTAACTTTTTTAAATGTGCAGTTTTAAAATATTGTTATATTTACCTGTATATTAACACTCTAATTGTACTTCTGGTTGTTTGTGATATTTAATCATTTGTAACTCTCTCTGAGGCTTTTCTTTTTCAGGGGAGGGGAGATGGAATAGAAATAAATTGTTGAACTCCTGTAGTGCAGTTACAGAAATGGTGTAACCTTTTAGTTACAAACTGTGATACATTAAGAAATCTCCATAGGTGTTATTTGTTAAACACCACGTTTTGCAACTTAGTGTGCAGCAGGTAATGTTTATGGAGATTTCTTAACACATGGCAATGCACTTCAAAGTTACACCATTTATGTAATTGTATTACAGGATTTCAGCCAGTAAATAAAGTCAAACCTCTCATAAAGAGCGTCTCGCTTAAAGACTAACTCGCTTAAAGAGCAGAATTTTCTCTGAATGTTCGCTTCACTTAACAAATAAAACCAACCAAAAATTCGCTTAACAAATAAATCAGGGTTCACAATCCCCCCTCCCCCCCACACACAGAATTGGTCATTTACAATGGTGTTTCGCTTAAAGAGCAAACTCGCTTAAAGAGCAATCCTGTGGAACGCATTATGCTCTTTAAGCAAGGTACATCTGTATGTAAATATGATACACTTTGCAGATGTGAAATAACTGTAATGTATGATGTAACTACAAGATTACCTGTAAAATTAAAGAAATCATTCTGATGATTTTTTAAAAATCCTAAATGTAATAGAAAGTTACAAAATATGTAAAGTACGGTACAGTGTGTGAATGTCTGACATACATTTATGTTTAATACCAGAAGTAAGGTATTTTTCTGCTTATATAGAAAGCAGACAATAAGTCAGCATGTTTGAGAGACAATAATGATTTAGATTTAGGATTTGATATGTTGATATTAAATTTGAATACTGCACATTGCAGGTTTTTTTAAAAGAAATATTTATTGTATTTTAGGGTTTTTTTTAAAAATTGTATTTGGTGTTGCTCCCCTTTAATATAATTCTAGGAATTGTCATTGTTTAATCCACATTAGATTACTGTCCAGTACACTTGGTGCTCCAGAAGGATAGGTGAGGATTACCTACTTCCTTCTCCAAGGACCTTTGAGACTTTTGGGAAAAATGTGCAAAAAGTTGTGTATGTGTGTAGTCTCAGAGAACAGTAACAATCTTTTCTTATCTTACTATCTATATTCTTTTTTTAAAAAACAGTTCTTTTTATACAGTATACCCTCCAAATCTTGGGATTCAATATCTCTCTATCAATCTTTTTCCTGTCAGATTCAGCAGTAAGTCACTGATGGCTTAGTGGTTAAGACGCTGAACTTGACAATGGAAAGGTCGGCAGGTCAGCAGCTCGAGACCTGAGTGCTGCACAACAGAGTGAGCTTCCGTCTCTATCCCAACACCTGCCAACCTAGCAGTTCAAAAGCAAAACGTTGCAAGTAGACAACTTGGAGGAGAGTTTTGAGAGTCCCCTGGACAGCGAGGAGAACAAATAGGTCAATCTTAGAAGAAATCAACCCTGACTGTTCCCTAGAAGGTCAAATAGTAAAGATGAAGCTAAAGTACTTTGGACATCAAATGAGAAGAGAGGATTCGCTTGAGAAAGCCTTGATGCTGGGAAAGGTAGAGGGCAAAAGAAGAAAGCGGCAGCCAAAACTGAGATGGCTAGATGGTATTGTAGAGACAATGGGCACAGAGCTGAGCGAGTTGAGGAGGATAGTGGAGGACAGAAGTGCTTGGCGGACAGTGGTCCATGGGGTCTCAAAGGGTCGGAATAGACTGTGCGACTGAACAACAACAAAAAGATAGTACTGGCTCTTTGGCTGTAAGTGGAGATGAACAATGCCTCCCTAGACTCAGATACGACTGGCTTTTGAGGAAGGGTGACCTTTACTATACTGCATTCAGAATTGTGTTCTCCCGGAGCTAGGGAACGTTTGTGAATGACAGGTCAATGTGTGTCCTCTTGAATAAATCTTAACCATTTATAACTGGGGACAAGGTAGCCAAGTGGGAGACTCAGAAAGGGGAGTTTGAGCTTAGCTAGGGAATCAGCTGGGTAGGTTTAGTTGAATGAGGTTTGGTCAGGCAGTGTTAACCTTTTTAGATCCCTCAGGATGAGGAAAGTTTCTAGTGGAGGCTTAGAGTTATTTTAAATTGTTGATAAAATCCAATAGGCTTTTTAGAAGATACTGGCTTTTTTAGTGAGCAGTTTAGTTGTTGAAGTACTGTGTAGTTATGTTGTTAAATGTAATCAGAAAACACATTCATAATAAACATTCTGTGCCCTTAGTACAGGGGTGCCCAAACTTTTTTGGCTGTGGTCCGATCATGTGGTTCTGGGAGCCGGTCACTAAGGCCATGGGGCCGGGTGTGGCCCCCGACACCAATTCATCCGGACCACGAAGCCCTCGTCGCTCCTGGAAGCGGAAGTAAAATGTACCCGTATGGGCGCGTTTTACTTCCGCTTCCAGGAGCGACGAGGGCTTCATGGGCTGGATGAATTGGTGTCAGGGGCCGCACCTGGCCCCTGGGCCTTAGTTTGGGCACCACTGCCTTAGTAGCATAACTACCAAGCTTCACTCTTCAATGAAAGTTTTAAAATAAAAACACCGTTATGGTCTTATGCTTTGCCCTAATATACTTTGTCCATATTGGGGGTGGGGGGCGGGGACACGATTTAAACAAATCCTATAAATATCAAAGGACATCAGCCCTGAATTAAGTGGTATGCTACTAACCAGACGCGATGCTTTTTTTCCTCCTTGTATTTAAACTACAGGGGGAGAGAGAGAGAGAGAAGTGCTTCCATCTTTCTTTCCCTCCCTGTATGTAAACTACAGGGAGGGGGAAAGAGAGATGTGATTGGTTCTCTAGAGAACCAATCATGTCTCTCTCTTTCCCCCTTCCCTGTAGTTTAAATACAGGGAGGGAAATAAAGATAGAAAGAGTCTCTGCAACTGCAGTAGGGTCGGGGAAAAGGTGGGTGCTTTCCCCCGATCCTACTGCAGTCGCAGAGACCGCTCTGGGTGGGGGGTGGATTGGATAGTTCTACCCAAACCACCCCACACCCGCAGACCATTGCTTCGGACAACGCTAAAAGAATTGTTGTCCGATGCAAGTTTTTTCCAAAAAACTTGCATCGTTATCCGATTCTAGCGTTATCCGATGCAATCGTTATCCGGGGTATTACTGTATTGCCTTTTAGACATGACAACATACTTTCAGTATCCTTAGTCTTTCAGATGGGCTGACTCAGAAATAATATGTGTCTTTCCACAATTTTTGAAGAAACTGCTTGACCTTATTTCCAAGCCAATTTGATGTAACGATGAGCAGCTCATCAGCCTCTAATTACAGCAGCTGTTTCTTTTTTATAAAAACATTAAATATGAAAATTACTATAAGGAATCCATTCTTATAGACACATAATTTTCACGGTATATTCTCAATGTTCATGGCAGCTACTCAACCACTGGTTTGGTAGATACATTGTGTGGAGTTAGTAAACCTTATATACACTTATGAATTATTGAAATTTTGCTTATTTTAGCAGAAGCAAGCTACTGGATGTAGGTTGTTGCTGTAGAAAATGCCTCTAAGGGACAAGTGTTGTCAGACTGACCACCATCACCATGGATGCTGTGAACCAGGTAATAGTACTGTATGTTTGCTTTATCTTCTCATTCATGTCTTTTCATCCAAATAAAATTATTATAGATAATGAGAATGGAGATTATGCTAAAATAGTAGAGTTAGACATCTTTACATAATACACTGTGTTGTCAGAATTCTGAAATGATTGGGTAAATATTTTATTTTTATTTTGTTTCTTCCTCACTTTTCTCCCTATAAAGCAGGGGGTCCCAAACTTTTCAGGCCACAGGCCGGTCATGTGGCTGAGTGTGCCGGTCACATGGTTCCTCCCACCAGAAGTAGAAGTAAAGTGCACATGCACAGGTGCATAACGCTGCAGTAAATGACCCACAGCTGTGGTAAATGTGTTTACGACAGCCGTAGATCATTTACAGCAGTGTTATGTGCATGCGGGAGCGCTTTTTGTGCTCACACATGCATGTTTTATTTCTGCTTCCGAGAGCATCGAGGGCAGCATGGGCTGGATCTAGCCTACAGGCCGTAATTTGGGCACCCCTGTAAAGGGACTCAAGTCACCTTAAATATCATAGAATGATAATTTAAAATAGCTTCAAGAAGATTAGCTTTTTGGAATATACTTCACTTTCTTGAGCATTCAATTGAGTGAGCAGGTACTGAAGACCAGTGAAGATGAACAGTTTGTGTTTACAATTTTTGGAAACTGCATTTCAACTGTGTATGAATCATGTACACAAATTCTATTAAATAGATATGCAGCAGTATTTAAGTACAGTAAACCCTCACTTAATGAGTATAATGCGTTCCACAGGATCACTCTTTTAGCGAAATGCATTTTCCCACAGGAATGCATTGAAAAACTTAATGTTCCATTCCGGACTTCAGAAAAAAGCCCAAAAAACCACTTTTTTAATGTTCAAAATTCTTTTTAAAGTGCACTTTAACTGCATACATTCTTTGCAGGGACATAGTAAATCAAGCAATGATGTTTCAAATGTCAACTTTTAAAACATCACACATCAAGAATAAAGTACAGTAAAACCTCATATAACACTAAAGCCTGGTTCCACAAGTCTTGGTGTTATATGATTTTTAGTGTTATCTGATGCATGTTAAAATCCTATGGGATCCATAGAGATACATTGTAACCACACAGGCTTTAGCGGTTGTTATCTGAAGCATCCCATAGGATCTTAATGTTATCTGATGCAATTCTTCCCCCCAGATTCCTTAATGTTATGCGATTTTAGTGTTATTCGATACTAATGTTATATGAGGTATTACTGTAACATAAAGAGTCTTTTACAGGTTACCTGTTCAAAACTCACTAGCAGTTTGAAAGCAAGAAATTGCAAGTAGATAAATAGGGACCACTTCAGTGAGAAGATAAACAGCATTCCATGCACTCCGGTGTCTAGTCATGCCTGCCAAATTACCACGGAAACATCTACAGAGGCAGACAGCACTGTTAAATGGGGTTAACTCCCATACAGGTGACTGTAGAACTGCAGTCTTAGAAACACCAAATTTATTTGGAGAAAGAGCATAAAAGATGAAGCCTCTGATCTAAACAAAATTATTAAAAGGGTTCTTATTTACAGGACAAAAATATAAATGAAGTCAGCAGGACTTTTGCTTTTCGCTTGTCACAGCTTGTCTTTCTTAAGAGGTAATAATTCCCCTGCTATGCAAAGCAATGAGAATAAAAGGAGAAAAGCTTAGGTTAGGGGTTCTCAACCTTTTAGATCTGGGGGCCAGATCACGCCCCTCAGACTGTTTATGGCCTGGATTAGTGTCCACCCAAAGCCAACTGTACCAAAAAAAGCCCCTACACTCCCCCTGCTTCCCTGCTTACTAGCCTGGAGGAGCTGCATGGCGTGGGTAAAGGAACCCCCTGCTGGGAACGTTCCTGCGGGTGGTGGCGGAAGCGGTGGCTAGCGTGATGGTGTGGGCCAGGTGATTTGGTGCAATAGGTCAAATCTGCCCCGTAGGCTGAGAATCACTGGGTTAGGTGTATGTCTGCGGCTTGGCAGGACTGTGATTCTACATCTTCTTCCCTCCCTGCTTCTTGCCACACTCCCACCATAAATCATATGGCTTCAGATATTGGACCTACTTAATTATTATTTTTTAATAGAAACTGGAAGTTTTGAGAAACTCAATTCTGGTTTATTAAAAAAACATCCACCCACCATACGTACATTAACTGAAATAATCACATGCCATCAGCTCTTGTTTCTGAGGTCTGAAGAGAAGACATTTTCCATTATCATCCTTCTTAAAGAGTCTTCATATGTACAGTCAAACCTCGCGTAAAGAGTGCCTCGCTTAAAGAGTAAATCGCTTAAAGAGCAGAATTTTCTATGAATGTTCGTTTCGCTTAACAAATAAAACCAACCAAAAACTCGCTTAACAAATAAATTGGGGTTCACAATCCCCCCCACAATTGGTCATTTACAATGGTGTTTCGCTTAAAGGGCAAACTAGCTTAAAGAGCAATCCTGTGGAACACATTATGCTCTTTAAGCAAGGTACAACTGTACCATGACAATTTTAAATCTTATGCGGTCTTGTGTATTGATTTCCACTGATTGTCAGATACCTTGTGGGTTCATCATGCAAAAAGAAGACTAAATTATGGTTTAAATCTTATGTGAGGCTCACAATAGCATTAGGATTTCTTGGCATTCCCCCCGCAACCTCCTCTTAATATTCAAAGCTTATTCTTGAGGGTTGCCAGATATCCAGAAGAGGTTTGTAGGCATGTGGGAGGGAAAAGGATCGCTCTCCTTTTCCATTGATGGAAAAGTATTACAAGAACAATGACTCAATTTGATAATGACACAGAATGTAACAGAATTAATAGATAATAGGTTTTATTAGTTTAAAAATGTGGTAAATATTTAAACTCCTTATATAGAGTGGAAATGGCAAGCAGCATCTTAGGTATTTCACCTTGTGTTTGGAGATCACCTTTTCTGAGTGTATTCTCAGTACAATGCATGTCTATGTCATCTAAAAATGTAACTTTGGAAAGATAATGCAGATTCATTCATTCATTCATTCATTGGTCATATTACTTACATTCCTTGCTTTCTTGATTGAATAAGTTTTTGCTGGTCGCAACTCGTTTTTCATTAGTTTATTTGCTCTGATCTTCTCCAGGGTCAACCAAAACTTTTCATGATTGGGTCTTCCCATCATTTTGGGGGCCTGACAAGGGGTCCTTTTACTGCTCTGGGATATGACTCTGTGACTGCTGCTGTCCATCTGTCATTTGAGAGACGAGTCCAGTCCAGTACAATTTCTGTTTGTGATATTCAGCAGCAGCTTTGTTGATTCTTCTTTGATCTCTTATCTAGGCATTGGGTTGTGGTTGTGAAGGCATATCTTTAGCATTGATCTTTCCATGGCTCTTATGGCTCTTGTTAGTTTTTTTCCTCTGTTTTAGTTAATGGCCATGTTTCGCTCTCATAGAGGACTGAAGGTAGTACCAGCAAATTAAAAAGTTTGGTGCATTGTTTCTTGTCAATTTTCTCATTTAGCAAGATTTCTTTGATAGAGTTAAATGCTGCCCATCCTGTTTTCTTTCTTCTGGCTAGTTCTGCTCTCTGATTGTTGTTCATCCCAATCAGATGGCCAAGATAGATAGACATAGTGGTTGACTTGTTCGATGGGTTCATTCTGGATTTTTATTTGGAATTTCTGCTGGTTGTTTGATATCATATATTTTGTCTTCATGCCATTCATTTTTAGGCAAACCTTCCTACTTTCTGTGTTGAGCTTGCACAGCATTTTTGGAGTCTTTGAGCATTTCTGGTAATTAGAACTATATCATCTGCAAACCTGAGATGGTTTATCTTCTCTCCTTTCAGTTTGATACCATCTTTCCAGTTTAATATTTGCATAATTTTTCTAGGCATGCTTTGAAGAGCTTTGAAGAGATTGTACCTCCCTGCTTGACACCTTTCTCCACCGGTATTCTTATCCCTTTTTCAAATAAGGTGATGCTAGTGGAGCAATTTGAGTTTGCTTCCATGAGCAGCCTGTATTCATGTACTTCCTGTTCCCTGATTGCTTGCATGATTGCATTTACTTCAGTGCTTTTGAATACTTTTTCATAGTTGACAAATGCTATCGCTAGCAGTAGCTTATATTCTCTGCATTGTTCGATAAATTGCGTGAGAGTGTAGATGGGGTTGGTAGTGCTGTAACTACTTCTGAACCTAGTCTGCTCTTTTGATTGTTGCTCATTTAATGTTCTTGAGAGTCAGTTTGTTGTTACTTATAAATGTTTGACATCAAACATATTGGCCTCTAATTTTAAGGTCCCCATGATCTCCTTTTTTGTATTGCAGCACGGTAGTAGATTCTTTCCAACTTTCAGGGATTTTTTTCCTACTTCGATATACCTGCTGAAATGCTGTGCAAGGCTTCTTCCACAGCCTCCACCACTTTCCAGGGAGGCAGCTGTGCAGGCCAGAGGCATATTGGTGCCCACTGTTTACGTTTTGGTCACCAGCGGTAGTGGAGCATAATCATTCCATTTTGGGACCTTTCCCTCGCTTCTTGCCTGCTCTTTAGTAGCTAGAAAGCGGCCATGGGCTACTGGTTCCATGTGGTTATCCCAGGTGCTGATGCAAGCTCCGCCCTGCACCCGAAGTCCCCTGGAGAAGGAGCTTTGCTTGCACCCCTGAAACCTGTTCCACAGGGATGAAAAATCCTCAGAAATAATTTGTCTGGTGATATAGATGGGAGGTGGAGAAGGAAAGAAAATTTCTTCCCACTGCAGGTTAAATAGAAGAATAAAATTGAGTTTATGCCCGTTTGAACATTTTCCTGAGTGCTCTACCTTAAGTTAATTTTTATTGTATATTTAAAATATTTTTAGGACATACATTGGAACCTGGAGATCCTCCTGTATTGCGACAACCTCTTCAGACATCAAAATCTGGCATTCAACAAATTATTGAGTGTTTTCGATCAGGTATGATTAGCTTTAGTCTGTATATTTTATTTTAATGTTTAGGGTATTTTGTAGCCATGTCAGTTTCTTAGTAAAATGTGAAATTATTATTTTTATGTAAGGAATTTAATAATGTCAATTTTAGAATTAAGATTTGTCTACTTTACAGTTCTGTTACTAGCAGTGGAAAATTGCAGGGTTTCTTTTTTACATGAATACTATGAATGTCTTACATTTCGGTTGGGTGGTCTGACAGCCCTTGCAATGTAACAAAAATCATGTACTTTTGCCAAGGTGCAACACCAAAACTAAGGCAACCACGAAAGTAAGAGTTATGTCATTTGAAAGAGCATCTCGGCGACTTTAAGAATCGGTAGAAACCAAAAGCTGAAAATGGAAAAACAGTGATGTCATCGCTTTCGGAAGTAGCATCAGAAAAGTGACAGTTTTTTTTTTTTGGGGGGGTCAGTTGTTGGGGGTCTAGCGAAAAAACTACCCAACCAATTCAGATGATCCAAAGTGTGTTTTTCTTTGCAGTTTGACTATTGAAATACTTAGTAAAATATAGATCCTTTGCAGTTATTCACGGTAAATTGTTGTTTGTACAGTGGACTGCTTATGGACACGTGTGCATAGTGGGTCGAGTCAGGGAGAATGGAAAATAAAGGATAAAAGCATCTATTGAAAATTAAAATATAAAAAATAATAAAGACAAATGAAATTGAGATTTCTGGTTTTGGGTTAAAACAACATAGCAGTTCAAAAACAAGAAATTGCAAGAAGATAAATAGGGACCACTTTCCCTTTCTTCTGGGACACTGTAACTATTCAACTTGGCCAAGGTTACATAGCTTGGCATCTCTTCTGGGAGGCATAGTGGCAAATCAAAGTCCTATCTTTTCACTCTGCAGCCAGATACCCAACTGCCTGAGTTATCCAGCCAACTAAAGTCACTAAAGATAGGGCTATTTCAATATTGGTCCTAAATATTTGGAATTGTGTCCCAAAATATGTAAGCACAATGTCATCTTTTTTAAAAAATCAAGGGACTGTGAAATCTTGTTTCAAAATTATATCCAATACAAATGCTGAGTCAGGTTTTAAGCTATTTTAAGCTGTTGTTCCTCATATTGTGACTAAATAATTTTATTTCTATATCAAAGCCCACTTTATAATGTTAACAGCTTTTTATAAGCCACAATACGAGGACTTTATCCTGAAAGACAGCATATAAATACTTTAAATAAATCATAAATAAGTTTACTCACAGAAATTTTAGTCTTTGATTCATGATTATGTCATGTTAAAGTATGTTAAATCTTAACCATAATAGTTATAAAAATATTCCTGCCTAAAGCTCAAAAAGAAAGTCAACCAAAGCTACACCAAAATTTATAAGTAGGAAGCTAGCTTTGAATAAGTATGTCTTGTGTCTAATGTCCTTTAATTGTTGAATTGATTAAGGTACATATGGCTTGCCAAGCACTTTGGAAGCACCTTGATAGAGAGCCCTCTCCCTTAATTATTTGAATAAAATGTAGCCTGTAGCAAGTCCTCTATTGTTCTTTTTACAGTGCTTATGCAAACTGTAATTGTAAACTGATGTTTTATAAACTTTAGAGTGTTTCATGTTATGTCAAAATTAAAAAAATGATGGTAAAAGTGTGTGTTATTGATACATTATTCATTAGTACATGTTTTAAATTGAGAAATAATTTTTAGTTTCTGAAAATAATGATCTGAAGGCACTATGGACACAATTCAGCTAAAGTACCTAAGTTCTATTGATTTTACCAGGATATGTGTAGGAATAAATTTGCTTTACCTTTTGATGTAGAATTAAAAATACTTACCTTCATCTGGATGTACTTAATATGCATCTTATGCTAACACTAAATGCTTGTTTGTTTGTTTCAGGAACTAAACAACTTAAGCATATTTTGCTGAAAGATGTGGACACTATTTTTGAATGTAAATTGTGTCGCAGTCTCTTCAGAGGATTACCAAATTTAATAACCCATAAAAAATTCTATTGTCCTCCAAGCCTCTGGATGGATGACAGTAAGTTTTGTTCTCTCATTACCATATTCTCATCTATAAAATAGATAGTATTGGTCTTGCAAGGAGAGTTCATTTAAAACATAATTTTTACAATGAAAATTAATCTGAGCTACCTTAGTACTTGCAAAAATTGAGTTTGTTTTGCCTTATGTGCTACTTATATTCTGCTTTTTAGGTGAATTAGTTGTTTATCATTAAATCTATTTTCTATGAGTTTTTAAAGCAAGTTTTTACTGTAAAACTTATAGTGCTTGCGTTACTCTGTTACAATACAATCTTCCAAATGAATAAATTTAATTAAGCATAAGCTTTTGTGGTGTGAAGCCAATTCTTCAGATTCAACAGGTCTTTTGGTTATAGATGTGCATAATTTCAACATTGTTTTTCTGTTTGCAGACTCCCCTGATATAAATGACAAACAGAGTCAAGCCATAAGTGATCTCTTAGAAGCTATGTATCCAAGAGTGGACAAGCAAGATTATATAATCCGTCTTGAACCCATAGAAACAAATCAGAATGCTGTTTTTCAGTTTGTGTCAAAAGCTGATAACTCAGTGGAAAATACTGTGAGAAATGCTTCTGCTGATCCAGTTTCTATAGAAATGCCAGAACCTTGTGCAGAACCTCCTGCTGCAGTCCCAACTTCTGCTGAAGTAGAAACTGTAGATATTCCTCCTCCTTCTCCTCCTCCTCCTCCTCCTCCTGCTGCTAACAAAGTCATATTAACTCCAGAAGAACCAGCTCCCTCATCAAAGCCTGAGTTGGAATGCAGTAACAATACTGATTCTGGTCATCAGTTGATTTGTTGTCTGTGTAAAAAAGAATTTCATTCCAGACGCAGTGTACGCCGACATATTAGAAAAGTGCACAAAAAAAAGATGGAGGAACTAAAGAAATTTATTGAAATTAAAAAAAGGCCAATTAAGACACCTGGAAGGGGTCGCAGGAAAAATGTTCTTGTAACACTAGGTAGAAGTTGTCCTGTATGTTTTAAATCCTTTGCCACAAAAGCCAATGTAAGGAGGCATTTTGATGAAGTTCATAGGGGATTGAGGAGGGATTCTATAACTCCTGATATAGCTACAAAACCGGGGCAACCTTTAGCCTTAGAAACAGCCTCTGCTAAAAAATCTGTTAGGGCTGGAAAACAAACATCATCTTCCAAAGCTGAATACAACTTAACTACATGCAAGTGCCTCTTGTGCAAGAGGAAATACAGTTCCCAAGTAATGCTTAAAAAGCATATGTTAATTGTTCACAAGATAACTCTTTGTACTAAGAATACTAAAAGAGTGAAGAAGTCCAGCAATACTGATAATGCTGAAATAAAAGTTAAAATTGAATCAAAAGTATCTACAAAACCATTACCTCCCATTGCTGTTTCTCAACAGAATGAAGTGAAGGGAGCAAGTAGTTCAAATGAAAGAAAGAATGCAGTGGCCAGTGAAAGAAAAAATATGCCACTTGGTGATAGAAAAAACATCCCTTCTGAAAGAAAGAATGCAGCATCCACTGAAAGAAAGAATGCGACATCCACTGAAAGAAAGAATGTGACATCCACTGAAAGAAAGAATGCGACATCCACTGAAAGAAAGAATGTGACATCCACTGAAAGAAAGAATGTGACATCCACTGAAAGAAAGAATGCAGCATCCATCAAAAGAAAGAATGTGACATCCACTGAAAGAAAGAATGCAGCATCCACCGAAAGAAAGAATGCAGCATCCACTGAAAGAAAGAATGCAGCATCCATCAAAAGAAAGAATGCAGCATCCATCGAAAGAAAAAGTGCAGCATCCACTGAAAGAAAGAATGGAGCATCCACTGAAAGAAAGAATGCAGCATCCACTGAAAGAAAGAATGCAGCATCCACTGAAAGAAAGACTGAAAGAAAGAATGCGACGTCCACCGAAAGAAAAAATGCATCATCCACAGAAAGAAAAAGCACATCATCCACCGAAAAAAAGAACATACCATCAACTAAAAGAAAGAGAGTTAAACAGAGTTGTGAAAATTCAAAGTCAAGTAATCAGCCTATTGCAAGTGGTCCCAAGAAGCCGAGAAAGCCAAGACTTTCAGCTGGCTTTGATTTTAAAAAACTTTACTGTAAACTGTGTAAACGACAATTTACTTCTAAACAAAACTTAACAAGACACATCGAGTTGCACACAGATGGAAGTAACATATATGTTAAATTCTACAGGTGTCCACTCTGCACTTATGAAACGCGTCGGAAGCGTGATGTGATAAGACACATAACAGTGGTACATAAGAAGTCTTCACGTTATCTTGGTAAGATAACTGCAAGTTTAGAAATTCGAGCAATTAAAAAGCCTATTGACTCTGTTCTAAATAAGGTGACAAGAAGAGGCCCTCAGAGGGATGAAAATAAACAAAATGGTTCAACACAGGATGTCACTGTTAATTCTCCAAGCAAAAAGTATGAAGGAGCAGATATTGGTATTGAAGTAAAAGTCACAAAAAACTTTTCTCTGCACAGATGCAATAAATGTGGGAAAGCATTTGCAAAAAAGGCTTTCCTGGAACATCATAAGAAGACACATAAAACAAACACATCACATCTCAATGAAGAAAACAAAACCAAAGTCAGAAGTACAAGATCTAAAGCTGTTGTTTGTTGAAGAACACCTAGTGCCTTCTTTAATGTTTGCATAACTTTTCTGTAGATACTTCCTCAAACACACCTTTCTTCTTAGACATGACTGTGTAAAAGATAAGAAAACTTGCATGTACAGTAAAACCTCAGATAACACTAAATTGTTATCCGATGCACGTTAAAATCATATGTGATGCATCGGATAACGTTAAAACTCCATAGAGATACATTGTAACCAGCACAGGCTTTAGCTAATGTTATCCAATGCATCCCATAGGATCTTAACATCTGATGCACTTTTCCCCCAGATTGCTTAACGCTATGTGGCTTCCCCCCAGATTGCTTAACATTATGTGGCAAATGTTATCTGAGGTATTACTGTATTCCATAGACATTTTCTCCAGTGACAGGAAACAAAGTGTTTGATTTCTTAATTTCCCTTCATTAAGGGCACTGAACCTAGTACAGTTTGAATTGTACAGAGTTGGTTCTTCCATTGTCAACTTTTTTTTATCTAATGGTTATAAGTAGGTACCATAGTTACACTGGGTTTTAAACAAATTATTTTTACACTAATTGGTACTGGCCAGGCAAAGAAATCTGGAGATGTTGCCTATCTGTGGTTTAATCTGTTCGGAAAAAAAAACTTTTGGCCTATTTTTTTAACAGAATCATATTATGCTTGTGACTTTTTTAAAAAAATTATGGTTTTAACAGTTTTTTTGCATTACAGATGCCTTTTCTCTTTTCTCTCCCACAAAATGCCAGTCCCTCAAAAATAAATCACTGTTTTTTCTGAACAAAGTTTTTTTTAAAAAAAAAATCAACATATTTAGTTTTTTTATATTTGAAAAATTTAATTTAATATTTGTTTTTTAAAGACCACAATTAAAAAATTGTGGGGTGGTGGCAGCTTGGGGAATCCAATATTTTCCAGTTTCATTTTACTATATGGCTGTATTTCAGAAATGTAGACCAATCCTAAAATTATCTTATCTGAAGTAAAATATGTGATCACATGTAGCAATTTTGTAAGGGTGCCCTCATGGAAGTATCTTCTTCATACACCCAGTTATGAACTGGTTGCAAAAGTGAGTATTTAGCAAATTTTGTAACCAACCACATGAAGCATAGCCAAATACAGTAAAACCTCACATAAAGAGCGCCTCACTTAGAGACTAACTCACTTAAAGAGCAGAATTTTCTCTGAATGTTCGCTTCGCTTAACAACTAAAACCAACCAAAACTCGCTTAATAACTAAATCGGGGTTTGCAAACCAGAAGTCACAATTGGTCACTTACAATGGTGTTTCGCTTAAAGAGCAAACTCACTTAAAGATCAATCCCATGGAACGAATTATGTTCTTTAAGCGAGGTACCACTGTAGGAAAACTGCTGCACAAAATACCCTTTTGTGCAGTTTCTCTTACTACATTTTGTTATTAGTTTCTAGTAGCTTAATAAGAGTATATCCGTGCCAGAGTCTCAGTTACCTAAGGGTAAACATTGAAAAATTGAAACTAATGGTGGATTCTGCTGTTAATGTGAAAAGATTTATAAATGTAAACAAACTTTCAGCACTTTGGAAACACCTCAGATTGTTGGTGGGTTTCTAAGGATATGTTCTAGAGGACTGTATCCCTCTAGTAACATAATCTTTGATCCATTGAGTTTCTCACTCAGCAGAATGTGGAAGGAGACTTTTCTAGCAGTTTGCTTTTTGTCGGTCCGTCCCCCCCCCCCCCAATACTTGATTTGTAGACTTGGGGCTTTTTTCAGAAAAGTTTGGGAATTGGCACCAAGGAAGATGGAATTGCTGAAAATTGTCTTTCCTCCAATTTCATAGATGGAAGTACTTCAAGGAACAAAGAGCTTTTTTTAGGAGTGCTATTTCGATGTACCCTTTATTGTCATAACCACCATCAGATTGTTGAAGAGACAAAGTATATCCTTTAAACATCAAATGGTATATAGTGAAACTTGAAATTAAGACCACTCATATCTTGAGTAGCACTATCAGAAGAAATATTTTTATAAGCTATTTTCTTATTAAATATATTGTCTGTTCATAAATTGTAACTACTTCCCCAACTTTTAAAGTGGCAATTAAACTGCATTAAAAATTACTCAAGACTAAATGCCAGTTATCTTATTTCACATAGTTCTGCAATGCTAGTAATACAAAAGGAAATTTTAAAAGGGAAATTTTTGCAAACACTTTTAGAAGAACTATTTTTAAAGAAAAATTTCAACTCCAGCATATGTTCTATAGTCCATACCGAATTCTGATTTTATTGGATAGATTTTATGTTCATTGTGATATACTACTTCTATATTCGTGATGTACTTTAAAATATTTTTTTAAGTAATGAATGTATATGAGGAACAGTTTTTTTAATTATAATTTGAATACAGTAATTGTAATTGAAGTGTAATGATTCTAGAATGTCCTCATAATTCTAATTCATGGTTGTCTAATTTTTGGAGCATTAAATTTGACTGTACAGAACTTACTATGAAGATTCAGAGTGATATTGAATGGTTAGCTTAGTGGACAGTCTTTCATATGGCGTTTACAAGTAACCCACATTCCCCTATTTTAATTTTTTTTTAAAAAATTATACACAAGCACTTTAATAGCTACATTTTTAAAAATATTAGTGATTATTTTTAAAAAAAACAGTACACTAATATTCATACGAATAGACTAGTTGTCTTTTGTAGACCATTCATATACAACTAATTGGTTGTAGTTCCTGAACTTTTGTTTAAGGAAGGTAGTGCAAGGCCTTTTCTTTTTGCCTCAAAATGTCGAATGACCACTTTAGGTAGCACTTGACTTTCATTGTAAAGTTTATGTTTGCTTGTTCTTGACTATTTTATACCCAGTTCTATAGCAAAACATTAGTACCTATTGTTACAAATTGTTTTGGGCAGGCTTCTGCACATTTTTTAATTTTTAGAAAATGTTTAGTGATTTGTGTCAAATTGCTACAATTTATAAGATACTCAACATCTGACGAAAAGCCTTTAAAAGAATTGGTTGACTCCCATGCTTGGGGAATGGTTTGTGTCTATATATGTTTTGTATCTTAAAATGTTGATCATAAAATATTCTTTTATGGATAGACAAGTGTTTGGCCTTTTAGTGCTTTGCACTAAAAAACTGTGAATGGAAAATAGACTGTAACTATTGCTGGAAATGTTCTACGTTGAATGTACATGCTTTTAGGATATATGTACTTTATTTGGAAATAAAGCAGGCTGGAAGTTATTTCAGTTAAATAAATCTGAATGCCCTTGCATAATTTTGTTAAATTTTCTTGTACTGTCCTAGGAATAGTAATGGCAATAAGGTCCATCTTTCGTTATGTATTTAACACATTTCCAAATGCATTACTAGAGAAACATTTCCATATTTCCAACATCCTTACTGGAAGGAAGCCTTTAATTAGCTCCTTTTGATGACATCATTCCTGTTCCGCATGCAGAGCTGCACAAGAAGTTTTCAACCAGTACCACTAAGTCATTCTTCTAAACCACAACCTTTTAAAAAATGCATGATCAAGTGTATTAAGTATCAGGATCTTCATAGTATCTGCTCTCCTTTCCACGTCAGCCAACTGGAGCATTCTAAAATCCCAGTTTTTTAAAAAGTTTATTTGCTGTTCCAACAGAGAGTTCAGGAATGGAAAAAACCCAGGAACTTTCATCCAAGTAAAAATGTAATTTCCAAACATTGGTATCAGGATTTAAACGATAGATAGATAGATAATAAAGACTTATCTCAAAATTTAACAGGGAAGTTGAACTAATTTTTTTTTTGGTTGAAGTAGAAATATATAACTTGAGAGTTTCCAAGCATTTAAGAATGAAATTTAGGTAGGAACTCAAGGAATTTATTTTATTTTATTTATTTATTTAGATTTATTATCCCGCCCCAATCAGATGAACCTGACTCTAGGCAGCTTACAAAAAGAAAAAGATCACACATGAGTGCAAAACAAACTAAGCAATTCTACTATACCCCTACAAATTCGGACATTAAAACCTAAGGTTCAATATTAATTAAAAAATTAAACTATAAATTTACAAAATACTAAAATATTTAAAAGTTTAAAAGGTTTAAAAAGTTTAAAAGAGCGAGAGAGGGGTGGCTGTCCCATCAGATCAGCCACCTAACATGGGACCCCATATTACTGGAGCCCCACACCTGCCCTGCCTGCCAGGTTTTTAGGCCATTCCGAAAGGGCAGGAGCTCTGTTTGTAAACGTAACTCAGTTGGCAGGAGGTTCCAAAGGGCCGGGGCGGACACGGAGAAGGCCCTCCTTCTGGTGCTAGAGAGATGCGCCTCTCTAGCTGATGGAATGATAAGAGAGCCTCTCCGATCCGCCCTGGTGGGAAGGACAGATGTCCTTGGGGTGATGTGGTCTCTTAAGTATCCTGGCCCACTACCATGTAGGGCGTGCCTTCTTTTCAGACCCAAAGCGTAAAATATGGAGCAATCTTAGTCTCCTTAAGGCATCCCAAGAAGACTGTTCCTGCTGTGGTTTCTTTTCCAAAATGTATCACTTTTGTAGCTTTTGGAATTTTCCTGTCATTTTACTGATTTGAACCAAAACAAAAGCTTATTAGATCTTTGAATAGTCTAATTCATGGCAATTCGTACAGCCACAAGTATAAGGTGTTGAATGTCTGATGACTTTTGGAATTTGTAGATATCCCAATAAATACTGTTAGCATATGAGATTATATAAAGACAGTAAAAGAAACATTAAAATATGAAGTTGTACACACATTGTTATAAAATATTTTAAAATCACTGATTTAAAATACAAATATTTTGAATTATAAGAACAATACATTTTTATAATAAAAACTACATCTTTTAATATATTTGCATTATTTTATCCTTTAAAGGGAGTTCTCACTTTAATACTTTTTTAAAGGACAGCTTTTAATAGCTGGGTAGTGAAGGTAGTGTCCTATTTTTAAAATGTCTTTGTTAAGGAGTATCCCATTTTTGTTACACTTGGAAGCATTTATACTTTTAATTGTTTGCACTGAAGTGTCATTATATACCAAAGTTTTCCATTTATTAGGAACTCTGGATACTGTTAGTCCTGCTGTGGATTTTGCTTCCAGGATCCAAGAGCAGAACAAAGAAATTGGCTGTACCGATTTTTATGGGCATCATGGAAGCAACTCTTGAGCCTTTGTATGGACGGTAACTAAGACAAAGTAGGCTAGTGATGTAATACAAAGCATAGCTGTTTGTAGTTGAAGATGAAACCTGACTTTTCCCATTCTGTAATACCATTCATCCATGTGGTTTGAAAGTTCCAGTAAAGCTCCTATGTTGTTGACAGGAAGAAAAGAAAAGTAAAAAGTTTGTGCAATCAACAAAAATGTGATTTTCTTAACAGGTTTGGGCTACATTAATTGCTTCCTTTATTGATTTTAGTCAGAACATGTATAGATTAGATAAAACCATTGACAAGTGAAGCCTTTCTATTCTTGTTACAATTACCAAGTGTTTTTCTAAGTTGTGTTTGCTTGTCATACTTTTCTTTATATATCTTTGTCTTCTTTCACCTGATCTTCACTTGTGGTAGCATTTATTTACTATTTACTAACAGTTTAGTTAGCTTTTTGTCTTAGATTTTATTAAAGGCTTTCTCATAGTCAGTAAATCAATCAGACTTCTATACCACCACATAACGCTTAGTGCACTCTCTGGGTGGTTCACAAGTTAATTAGCATTTCTGTCTTTTGTGGCACATCAGGTACTTCTGGCATGTATTCTGTTGCTTAGTGTATTAAATTGCACTAAAGGAGACCCATTAAATCAATGGGGATCTAGTGAGTCAACTCCTTTGTAAGTTCCATTGATCTAAATGGGTCTTCTGTGACTTACTGTGCTAAAGTACCGTATATACTTGACTATAAGTCATCCCGAATATAAGTTGAGGTACCTAATTTGGACCTCTAAAACTAGGAAAATAGATTGACCCGAGTGTACGTCGGGGTGGAAAATGCAGCTGCTGCTAGTGAGTTTCAGCAATTAAAATACAGCAAAACACTGGATAATGCTAAAACTTGGTTCCACAAGTCTTGGTGTTATCCGATTTTTAGTGTTATCCGATCCATGTTAAAATCCTATGGGATGGATCGGATAACGTTAAAGCTCCCTAGAGATACATTGTAACCGCACAGGCTTTAGCGGTTGTTATCCGATACATCCCATAGGACCTTAACGTTATTCTATCCAATTCTCCTCCCCAGATTACGTAACGTTATGCAATTTTAGCATTATCTGATCCAATCGTTATCCGGTGTTTTACTGTACATGAAAATGGGGCACAATTAATTTATTCAGACATTTGTGTGGGTATGTTTTCAATTTTTTTTTATTTTTATTTCATTTGTACCCTACCCTCCTCCGAAGACTCAGGGTGGCTTTACAACTAAAAACAATTAGAACACATACATACAACCAACTTAAAAATTAGCATAAAATTAAACTAGAATTAAAAATTGAAATTCAAGTTAAAAAAGCCAGGCGACCAAGTTGGCTGTCGGGCCCACTCCCCACACATGTCCTGCCAGCCAAGTTTCACTCCTTTCCTAAAGGGCAGCAACTCCATCTGGAGACACAACTCAGTTGGCAGGAGGTTCCAAAGGGCCAGAGCGGACACAGAAAAGGCCCTCCTCGTGCTAGAGAGATGAGCCTCTAGCTGAAGGTACGACCAGAGAGCTTCTCTGGTCCGCTCTAGTAGGACGGACAGATGTTCTCAGTGTTAATGCTTTAAAAAATATGTTTGAATTTGCACCACCGTGGTTTTGGGACCCTCAGGGTCGTTGATCCGAGTATAAGTTGAGTCCCTTTTTTGGATTTCATTTTGGAGGCTAAAAAACTAGACTTATACTCAAGTATATACAGTAAGCCAAAATTAGAGTAGCCTTATTTATATCCATGGAATTTACAGAGGAGTTGACTCACCACATCCCCATTTATTCAATGACACTCTATTGTCATGTACTATGTTAAGCAACAGGATTTTGGTCACTATTTAATGGAAGTGTTAAATAGTTCACTAAGTTCATCATTTTGTAGTTATTTGCAAGTTTTGCTATTGCTATTTTGGGAGAAGGTTCAGTTTCATGAAAATTCAATGAGAGTTCCCTGTTAGGTTTAAATGGGAAGATACATTAAAATATACTGTGCTTCTAAAAATGAGTCTAGGAAGTTTGTTTTCTGTTAGTTGCATTTATTTTTGATCCTGTATTTGCTGACGTGTAAGACACTGGGGTATGTGACGCACACCATTTTTATAGACAATTTAAGGAAAATACTGTTTTCTACATTTTTCCATGGGAAAATGGGGGTGGTCAGCTGCTGATCCTCTCTAGCTGCTGAACCACAACTTCTGCTGCGGTTGACATCCCAGAGCTGGGAAGGGTGGTGGAATCCTTTGCCAGCCTGCTTCCCCCATTGAGACATCATGGGTGATCGCCCATATCCAGGGAGGGTAGGCTGGCAGCCCATAACCAGGGAAGGGGAGGGGCTCTGCGAGTAAAGCCTGGCTGGTTCAGTGGGCAGGCACGTGTTGGTATATTGGGCAATTGGGCTTTGTCCCACCCTGCCCTCACCTCTGGCACCCTGTAGTGCCAATAGCAATGTGTGGAATTCACCCCCTACATGGGCACCCCCACCACTTACTGTCCAGTGCCTTTCCATGGTGTCCTGCACATTCCTTTTTTTTTTGGGGGGGGGGGGGAAAGCCTCCTTTACCAGCTGACTTTCCAGGACTGGTTGTGGGGGGAGAAGGCCCTGGGAGGGAGCAGTCAGCCCAGGGAGCTGTGGCTGGATCAGCAAGGGAAAACTTCCTTTATCAGCCGGCTTTTAAGGGCAGGATGGGGGGGGGAATGAAAGATGGCTGGTAAAGGAGGATTACACACAGAGAGACACTGAACCAGCCACGGCTATGGGCTGTCAGCAAAGCCCTCTCGCAGGCACCGGTGTTGGGGTCTGGCATTGCAAGAGAGCTTCAGGGATTCTCTTGCAATGCTAAAACCCAGCCCTTGCCGCTGTCGGTCTTGGCTTCCCTTGGGTTCCGGGGGGGGGGGGGAGGAAACAATTCCTTACTATGTAATTTAGATATTGCTATGCCCCTGTGACTCTGGAGAAATTGAAGCCACAGAACATGTTCTGTGTAGCTGCCCTTTCCATAGAGACATCTGGGACAAGTTGATATCACCACTGCTACGCAAGTATCCTGGCAGGACAAACAGCACATACACCCACCGGCTGCTCTCTGATGAAAGATCAACTGTCACCCACAACACTGCCAGATTCTGTGTTGCAGCATGTAAGATCAGAAGAACAATCCTGGCAGGACCTTCAACCAAATAATATACAGTAATACCTCGGATAATGATTGCCTCGGATAATGCTAAAATCAGATAACGTTGAGGAATTTGAGGCAAACATCTGCATCTCACAACGTTAAGGTAACATGCAATGCGAATGTTTGCCTCAAATTCCCCCACATTGATCTCTGTCCCAAAGCCCGCCGGATTGGTTGGGGGGAGATAGGGTATGCAATTCCCCCCCGCCAAACTGGCTCTATGGGCTGTGCATTGGGATCAGGTTGGCTGGGGGTGCCGTCCACCCCCAGCCACCCCGATCCCAAAGCAGAGAGCCCAGGCGGGCTGCCTGCTTTGGGATTGGGGTGACTGGGGGTGGAAGGCACCTCCAGCCACCCTGATCCCAAAGCAGGCAGCCCAGGCAGGCTGCTTGATTTGGGATCAGGGTAGCTGGGAGTGCCTTCCACCTCCAGCCACCCCGATCCCAAAGCAAGGAGCTTGAGCGGGCTGCCTGCTTTAGGATTGGAGTAGGTGGGGTGGAAGGCACCTCCAGCCACCCTGATCCTAAAGCTGTCCCCAAACTCCCTCAGCCCTAGTGATTGATAGCTGGGGCTTTGGGGGAGTTTGGGGACCCCCCCGGCCTGGTTGGCTAAGGGGCTTAGCCATCGGGGAGGAGCTTCTGGAGTGAGGCAGGGAAAAGGGTCCCAAGGCTCTCTTTAGCACACCCCCCCCCTTAGCAATCCAGCTGGAGGTTTCTGAAAAGCTGATAAAAAGTTTTCCCAGCTTCTTTTTAGAACCACCCCTCGCCCTGGCTTTCTTAGGGGCTTAGCCATCCAGGCCAGGAAGGGGGCTTCTGGAGAGGCTGGAAAAAGGGTCCCAATCCTCTTTTCAGAATGCCCCCCCAATGGCTACGCCCGTTCTTTTCCCCAACCTTAGGGCTGATGACAGCATGAGATCAGCGCTTGGGTTGGGGCACTGATCGCCCTTTGCTTGCGAAGGGAATTTGCGCTCCCTTCACAAGCAAAGGGCAGTCCCATGCTGGGACCATCAGTTTGCTTGGGGAGGGAACACACGTTTCCTCCCCAAGCAAACCAGATTGCCCCCTGTTCCCTTTCCTCTTTGGAAAGGGAACAGGGCTTTTTTTTAACGTTGTGTGATCAATGCATCACACAACATTAAAAACTGGATAACGTTATGACTTGTGGAACCAAGTCAACGTTATCCGAGGTACTAGTGTACTTGCACCACAGTATAGCCTAGTATTAACTGTAATATTAGTGACCTATGTACTAATTTTACTCCCTAACACTGAGCAGAAATGCTCCTTTGTGAGCCCCTTCATTTTATATTTTGTCTTTTGATATATTTTTGTTCCCCCATTTTAACTTATGTTCTCTCTGCTGTTCTATGCTAGAGCACAAATGTTCCTTTTAAAGCACCCTCATTTTAACTCTTGTCTTTTGATATAAACTAGTACCCCGGATAACGTTATGACATGATTCCACAAGTCATGACGTTATCGGGGTTTTACCATTGTCCGGGGTATACATCGAACAATGCTAAAAAAAACCTGAGAAGAGGCGCTCGCATGCGCGCGAAAAGGCACGCCAACAGGAGCCTCTTCTACCAAACGGGTATAGCAACAGGGATCGCACGTCAAGGCAAGGAATCAAAGCGGGGGGTGCCACCCCCCACTTTGATCCCTTACCTTAATGTGCGATCCCCGTTTCATGTGCCTGGGCTGGGTCGGCTTTTCCAAATTCCCCCCTCCCCGGGGGAGGGGGGAATTCAGAAAAGCCGACCCTTGCCCAGGCACACGAGACGGGGATTGCACGTCAAGGCAATGGATCAAAGCGGGGGGAGCCACCCCCCGCATCGATCCATTGCCTTGACGTGCGATCCTCGTTGCTATAGCGAGCCCGGGAAAGAGGTGGCTTGGTCGAAATCCTCACCCCCGCGCAGGGGGAGGAAATTTCAGCCATGCCGCCTCTTTCCCAAGCCGGGGAGAGACCCCGTGGAGAGGCGCCTCTCCTCATCCGGATCTCCCCGGGCTCGCAGCGAGCCGCTATGAGGCCGGGGAGACCCCGTGGATAGGCGCCTCTCCTCGTCTGATGTTCCGAAAGGGTAAGGATCCATACCCTTTTGGAACATCGGGCAGTGTGCAGGCGTGCGAGCATCAGTGGGGGTTAGGGCAGGATATGGAGGCCCTAACCCCCACCGACGCGTGACACGTGCCCGATGTTTCAAAAAGGTAAGGATCCTTACCCTTTTGGAACATCAGGCGGCGTGCAGGCGTGTGCACGTCAGTGGGGGTTAGGGCAGGATACGGAGGTCTCCCCCGTATCCTGCCCTAACCCCCACCAAAGCGCGCCGCTCACCCGATGTTCCGAAAGGGTAAGGATCCTTACCCTTTTGGAACATCGGGAGGTGTGCAGGCGTGCGCACATCAGTGGGGGTTAGGGCAGGATACGGAGGTCTGCCCGGTATCCTGCCCTAACCCCCACCGACGCGCGCCATGCGCCCGATGTTCCGAAAGGGTAAGGATCCTCACCCTTTTGGAACATTGGGCAGCGTGCAGGCATGCGCGCATTGGTGGAGGTTAGGGCAGGATACGGAGGTCTCCCCCGTATCCTGCCCTAACCCCCACCGACGCGCGCCATTCGCCTGATGTTCCGAAAGGGTAAGGATCCTTACCCTTTTGGAACATCGGGCGGCGTGCACGCGCGCGCACATCAGTGTGGGTTAGGGCAAGATATGGAGGTCTCCCCCGTATCCTGCCCTAACCCCCAATCGACGCGCGCCATTCGCCTGATGTTCCGAAAGGGTAAGGATCCTTACCCTTTTGAAACATCAGGTGGCGTGTGGGGGTGCGCACATCAGTCGGGGTTAGGGCAGGATACGGAGGTCTCCCCCGTATCCTGCCGTAACCGCCACTGACGCATGCCACCGCCCCGATGTTTCAAAAGGGTAAGGATCCCCGTACCCTTTCCAAACATCGTGGGGGCGGGCGCTGGGGGGGTTGAATTGGGTAGATGTTCTACCCAATCCAACTCCCCCCCCGCATACGCTTGTTCCAGATAACGCTAAAAATCACGTTATTCGATACAAGATTTTTCCGAAAATCTTGTAACATTATGCGGTTTTAGCGCTATACGGTACTAATGTTATCCGGGGTATTACTGTATCTTAGTACCCCCATTTTAACTTCTATTCCCTTTGCTGTTCTATGGTGGTCTTGGACTGTAATAAAGATTTGATTTAATATTGCTTTTCCATATAATGGCTTTGATTTCTTAAAACTTTATTATGCTTCCTTAATTTCTACCAGCTGTTAGAAATAATACATGCACAGTGTTGATTTCTGTGGGATTTCTCTTTGCCTGGATATGCATTACCTGATCCAAATATGGATCAATGCTAAAGGCCTCATTGCATCTTCTGTTAGTCTGACTGCAACTCCATAATTGGATTAGCTAAAGGGGCCTGGGTTCAACTTCCCACATAGCCATAGAAATTCACTGGAGGTAGAAATGATCAACCACTTAAATGCCTCAAATAATCTACCTGGTCACCATATGCTGAAAGCCACTTGACAGGGTGTAGCAAACAAGAGCAGTTAGGTACATTTGGATACTCTTGTGAGCTTTTTAAGCAAATCCTTGAAAAATGTCACAGAGAAGAAAGTTTTCATTAAAAAAAATCCAGGGTGTATAAATCTGTGACCAACAGTGTTAGTTCCAGAAGGGTAAGTTATGCTATTTTTAAAAGTTTTTATTCTCATTACACTATGCAACAAAAAATAACATGATTGTTATGTAATAGGGTGCGCTGATTCCGATTTTGTAATTAGAAATGTTGTAGGACGTCTGGATTTAAAGTTATAGCTGAAAGTCATATTATTATTATTATTATTATTATTATTATTATTATTATTATTATTATTATTATTATTATTATTATTATTATTATTATTATTATTATTATTATTATTATTATTATTATTATTATTATTATTATTATTATTATACTCGGTTGGACCAACTCAGGGCGGTTCACAAGCATAGCTAAACAGCAAGTTCATAGAAACAATATGTAAATATCAAAAACAATCAGTATCACTACTACAAAACATCTCAACATCATTACAGCATCAAAAATTCAATAGGCATCAATTTCAAGCAACAATCAAAAATTACAAAACTCATCAAGTTTACACAAGGCTTTCAAAAAAACAACAACCCCTAAGCAAAAAACTACTAAATCCCACAACAACTGCCAAGCCTCTCTGCCTGGCCGCAGGTGTTCTTAGTGGTGTGAAAAGTCTTGCCACCGTTGCGGCTTTTAAGCCCCCAGCCCAGGCAGAGCCTCCAGGGACAGGTGGGAAGAGTCCCGGGGTTGGACACTGAGGCAGCCTCTCTGCCTGGCAACAGGTGTTCTTAGCGGCACAAAAAGTCCTGCCACCATTGCAGCTTTTAAGCCCCCAGCCCAGGTGGAGCCTCCGGGGACAGGTGGGAAGAGTCCTGGGGCTGGTCACTGTGGCAGCCTCTCATTAAAAGCCTCTACATGGGTTAATATGTAGCTGCATCAACGAGCCGTGTTTGATGTACGATTTTGTGTGTGTGTGTGTGTGTGTGTGTGTGTGTGTGTGTGTGTGTGTGTTCATCCATCAGTCTGATTCGGAGGTGACTAGAGAATAGTTCATGCTAGTGTGGTTCTGTGTTTTATTAATCAGCAGTCGCAGTAACATGTATTTAAGTGATTTCGTATAAGACGATTCGGTAATTCGGTACATGGTGATTCAGTAAATGAAAGATGAATAGGCGCAGCTGTGTGAATTGTCTAGACTGCTTTTGCTACATTTGTGGCAAGTATATGATGTCTGACCAACGCAAGAACATGTCCAGAAAGCTACGTATAGCTTACAAACATTCCTTCATATGTGAAATCAGAGATCAAACAAAATTCTGGGCTCCTCATCTCTGTTGCACCGTCTGTTACTCCGGCCTAACCCAGTGGTTAAACGGTAAGCGAAATCGAATGCCTTTTGCTGTTCCCATGATTTGGTGGGAGCAGAAAGATCACCATTCAGATTGCTATTTCTGCTTGACCATCATATCCGGGTACAGCAAGAAGAACAAGTCAAAAATCGTGTATCCGGAATGTCAGTCTGCTCTAAAGCCTGTGGTGCATGGTACAGATTACCCAGTACCAATTCCTCCTTCATCTGATGCAATGAACAACGAAGAAAGTGATACTGACGGTAATGACAGTGACGCTGGAGCTGTGGAATACACGAATGATCCTGACAGTGGCATTAAAAAGCCACATTTGATCAGCCAAGCCGAATTGGACAACCTGGTTCGTGATTTGTCCCTGTTGAAAGAAAAGTCTGAACTGTTGGGTTCCAGACTGAAGGAGTGGAACTTACTCATGATGACAAGAATCACTACATAGTGAAAAATTGGCCACCCAGAAATTTACCTGTAGTCAGACAGCACAACGTTCAATGTGTACCTCTTGTGGATTGTAATAAGATTTACCTACCTCCACCCCATATCAAACTGGGTCTATGAAACAGTTTGTTGCAGTGATGGATAAAACAAATCGTGATTTTCAGTACCTAAAAGGCAAGTTTGGAAAGATGAAAACTGAGGCAAAATTGAAAGCAGGAGTCTTTGTTGGACCAGAAATACGAAAGTTGATTCGATGTCCACAATTCAACTTGGAGCTCACAGAATGAGAACTAGCAACTTGGGATGCATTTGTGCTTGTCGTGCACAACTTTCTTGGGAACCACAGAGCAGAGAACTATGCAGAAATTATGGACAACTTGCTAACAGCCTTCTAGCACCTCAGTTGCCAAATGTCACTAAAGATGCATTTCTTGCGTTCGCACCTCACCTTTTTTCCGTCAGTGAAAGATTCCACCAGGAGATGTCCACCATGGAAGCAAGATATCAAGGCCGCTTCAATCCGAACATGATGGGGGATTACTGTTGGTTTTTGCAGAGAGCAACAGAAGATGTTGACAGGCAGAAAGTAAGAAGCTCTACACAATTTTAAACCAAGCCATTGTCAGTCTTAGTGTAACGAAGGGCCCCTGACTCATTTCAGAGGTAAATAAACATTTATAATTCACTTCTTAATTATAATATCTAGTGTTTTTATCCCAAAGTACGCCCATTAATTTCCCTAAAATTTCTCACAATTGCTTTTCAACATAGTTAATAGCATTTTCCTTGATAACCTTTACATGTACAGTACATAACTTTTTTTCCTGACGTGCCAGAGCAAATCCGACTGCAGTTCTGTATTCAGCACATATGAATTACTATAAGAAACCCAGTAGCAGGGGAATTTTTTTTGTTCTGTAGTGTTATTGATATAACAACTTTATGTAATTTGAGTTGCTAAATCCTCCATTATGTCTATGCAGATGTTGCCATTTATATGAAACATACTCTAGGACCATTAGGCCAGATAAAAGTATCTTCAAGACGTTTCCTTCCTCAGGCAACACTAGAGTCAGATTTGTCTACTCTTTACAGCCTGATGTTGATGGAAACCCATTCTTAATCTTGGCATACTGAATTAAACTGTTTCCCGGCCCGTCTTTTGAAATGTTGATGGGATTTGCAAGCAGGCATAAATTCACCCTCTCATTTTGACATAGGAGTACCATTAAAAAATGCAACACCTCTACCGGGGAAAAAAAGATGTTTTAGTCACGCCTGACTGCTATCTATCTTTGTGTATATATTAGAAAAAAGAGGCATAATATTAATTCCTTTGGCTATCTTACTAAGTGTTGTAAAGTCCCTATTCTGCAGATCATAACTTTAATGCTGAAGTATTTAAATTCAATTGTAGAAATTTGTAGGAAAGTGTTGACTTGTGCTGAGGCTTATATTTTACTACTTTTGGCTTGCAGCGTCAATGTTATAGGCTAGTTGCCAAAAACTGAAGTATTTGAGGGGCCAAAGCTCCCAGTTCAGATGGCTAAAAGCTTCATTTCTCATTTTGGATTCTGACCTTTTTACTTCCAGAATCTGTGGATACTTGTTTGTAGTCTTTGCTTTGGTAATCTCACTTTTACAAAATTATTTCACCCTCTTGACATAGTAGAAAAAAGTGCCTTGCATCTTTTTAAAATACTTTTAAAAATTCAAATTGTACAGTTTAATATTAGATAAAACATTGAACACACACACAGAGAATCAGGGAGAACCACACGATCATTTATTTCTCACTTCTCTCCTAGATCAGTGGTTCCCAACGTTTTTCACTGGCACGCCCCTTGTCAGCCCATTTCCATAAATTGTACACCTTCTGTTAAAAAATGTTTGCAATACAGTTGCTGTTTTTTCAAATTTGTTTGTTGTAACTGTAAATAAACAACTCATAATGGGATTTAAAATCAATGGCATAATAAGGGGAACAGACATTGCAAATATATTTACCGGTACTTTCAAAACTCAAAAGATACAATGAATTCAAGTAAAATATTTTTGTGTGTTTCATAAATATTTCCTTCAAAACAGTTTTCTGTTAATGTAGCAAATGCAATATATTTTAAAATATCACAGGTTACATTAGAAGCTACATTACTTTAATTAATACATTGCATTTGTTACTTTATTAATAATGGAAAAAGTAATGTGTTATGAAATCATTTTTATAAAACAAACATATTTTATACACAAATGTTCACTGCAATCTTTAAGCTTGTTTTGAGGCACAAAGTTTTTTGAAATCAGATTCAATTGGAGCTGCATTTAGCTTACTGTAATTAATTTTTTATAAAGGTGTAAGAAGTGAGAGCCCTCTGTGCCAGCTCTGTATTTGTAGATGCAGTGGTGGGATATCAAATGTTTTACTACCCCACCGTGATGTCATGGATGTCGTGGATGGGGCCAATGTCATGACATCATGGGTAGAGCCAACATCATGGCATCATGATGTTGTGAGAAGAGCCAAATAAAAATTAAATTAAATAGAAAAAAATCAATAAAAATTAAATAAAAATACATTTTAAGTTTTAAAAAATCAACCAACCCACCCCAAACACAAATCAACCCACTCCAAACACAAACCCATCATTTACCTAGGCAGGCAGCAGGCAGGCAGGAACCGCTATGGTGCTGCGGCACGGCGACAAACTGGACTGTGGCAAACTGTGACTGCGGCCTGGTGCCATGGTGAGGAAAGGTCGCCGCCACTGCTTCAAAAGGCGCTCCCTGTACCCTTCCTTTCTGGGCAACCAAAATGGCTGCCTGGAACTGCGTATGCATCAAACTAAATAGAGGTTTGATGCATGCACAGAAAACACTTCCAGAAGGGGGGGGCCGGAGAGGCGACCAAACCGGTTGCCTGGGGTTTTACCACACCCCCGGCGGCCCCCTCATGATGGCCACTACCGATTCAGGTGAACCAGTCCGAACCGGTAACAACCCATCACTGTGTAGATGGCAACAGAAACTTAAGTGCCTTCTCAGAAAGCTGTTCAAATTCTCTGGTAATGTTTGCCCAAAAGTTAATAAAAAGGTTTTTCTTTTAATGCAGCTTTTAAAGTTATACTGTATCAGTCAAAAGTTTTATCATCTCTTTTACTTTGATTGTGGGACTGTGGTGGCTCAAGTGGTGAACACTGAACCCTAGAGTCAGATACGACTAGATTTCGAGCAAGGGTGACCTTTACCTTTGATAATCTGGCATCTTGGAATATTCTTCTTCAAAGGTGTTTGCATTCCAGTTGTTCCCTTCTACCGATTTTGAGAAGTACAGTTGTACCTCGCTTAAAGAGCATAATGCGTTCCACATGATTGCTCTTTAAGCGAGTTTGCTCTTTAAGCGAAACACCATTGTAAATGACCAACTGTGGGGGGGGGGGGATTGCGAACCCTGATTTATTTGTTAAGTGAGTTTTTTGGATGGTTTTATTTGTTAAATGAAGCGAACATTCAGAGAAAATTCTGCTCTTTAAGCGAATTACTCTTTAAGCGAGACGCTCTTTGTGCGAGGTTTGACTGTATTTCTCAAAAGATGATCCACCATGAAGCACTCGGGTATTGAACCCTGACCTTCCAGTCTTCAAGCTCAGCATCTTAACCATAATTCCTCTCACGATTATCTCTGCTGGCTGGAATGTCTGGCAGCTAGAGGGCAGGAACATCTGAGAGGTTATAGTTGTCATTTCATGCCCAAGGGCTGAGGAGCGTAACCCTTTTGGCTGCGAGGGCTAATCTGGTGTCCAGAGGTATGGACAGGGTTTCAGAATGCTCTGTGCCTGCATGAAGACATGTACACACATTCATCTCATCAAACATAATTGTGATAAGGTTGGAAGGCATCAACCTTTCACCCATTATACTGATCTTGTGTAAGAATGTGGGAAGGTTGTTTCAGGCATGCAGATAGAGGCAGAGACTACAACCCTTATGTTCTCTGCAGCATTTTTAAAAAATAAAATGCATGAGTAGCAGCAATGCCAGCTGTTTTGGTAGTCCTGGGGGAAAGGCGTTGGGGAGTAGGGAAAGAGAGATCATATGTGATAAGGAACCCTGGTGCACAAGTAGCCTGCATGTGGCTCATATAATGCATATAGAATTCATGTTTTATGCATGTTAGTAAAAATCTAGACTATAATGAATGGGAACATAGCACTTCAGGAACCAATCAAAATCAACACTTCTCACACATTTGCCACTCAAAGGCTGCTGTGTTTGAGATTGTGTTAAACAAGAGCATGGTTTGACTTTGTGTTCTGTGAAAGTGTGTGCAAACAAAAATGCAAGTCTGTTATTAGGGGATAAACAGGCACGTAATGTTTGCAACTCTTTTATTTGTTCTGTCTCAACAGTTGATGCATGTCATTATGTTACCTAGTGAATAGGTGGCACTGTGTGTATGTGTAAATGGTAGTAATGCATTTGAGTTGTGGTTTTTTTGGAAAAAGTCAGAAAAGTTAAGTTTATTTGCTTGAGTTTGTACAGAACAAATGAAGCCTGAAGCCCAAACACTGCTGTTTTTAATCTTGTAAAACAATTCCACGAACTTACTTGTGTTATTAGAGGATATCTGTGCTTACAATTTTATATTTCTATTTTATTGTGGCAAGAAAGATTTTAATGATGTCTATTGCCTCACTTCAGTGACAATCATTTCCCCACCATCATCCCTGTGAGGAATTTTGTTGCTATGAGCAGGCCCAGTGCTAAAGTGCATGGCTTCAAATGTTAGCGCTGGAAACAATTTTGTATTTAGCAAAAACTAGGTTATAGCTTCAATTTGGAGGGGTTGGAGGAAGTGATACAATAATTGTTCTTCAGAAATCTGGTGAAGGACTAGTAGAATTATATGCTTGTTTCTGCTGCTATTGCTCATGTACATAACCATCTGAATTAACAGGCAAGTAATAACCCCCTTCCACTAACCTTAAACTGAATTGGCTATCTTTTGTATGAAATCGGCTGGGGGATGAAGAGCAGCTATGGCTGCTGTTGCTGTTCCCCGGGTCCCTCCTGCAGCCAGAGGATAAAGGACTCTGCAGCCACTGACTCCAGAGGACCTCGTTGCTCCCCCTTACCATTGGCTGGGTGATGAAGAGCAGCTGTGGCCAACATTGTCCTCCTGGATCTGCCTGTGGTGCAGCATGATTTGTGCAGAGATGGTTACTTTGTTGGCATGGACTTGTGAATTGAACGTATGGACTTTTAAATGAATGTTTTCCCTTGCAATGTTTTTTATGATGTTTTATAATGTTGCATTTATGCCCTGTATGATTGTGTGATGTTTACCTGTTCTGTGAGCCACCAGAATCGAGCAATCGAGAGGGCGGCATATAATTGTGAATATACAATACAATTCAATACAAAATGTATTCTGGGATTTTATAATGCAGATTTACTTTCTGTCCATACTTAATTTAGCTGTTGTCTGTAACTAAAAGGCATATTTTCCGGAAAACATAGGCTGCATTTATAGCATATCCTTACTTTACACTGTGAATGGGCCTTCTTGGTTGCTTCTCCCAAGCCAAAGATCCTCTTCAAGGGAGGGTAGCTGCATCCCTTCCCTGTAGATTTTCCACTGGCCAGAAAAGGTCATCTTGTTCAGTAGCATTTTGACAACTGAGAGGCTGTTGAAGGGTTTATTAATTGGTAGTTTGTTTGTTGTTCAGTCGCACAGTCGATTCCGACCCTCTACAACCCCATGGACCACTGTCCGCCAGGCACTCCTATCCTCCACCATCCCCCTCAACTCGCTCAGCTCTGTGCCCATTGGGTCCACAATACCATCTATCCATCTCATCTTGGGCCATCCCCTTCTTTTGCCCTCGACCCTTCCGAGCATCAAGGCTTTCCTCAAGAGAATCCTCTCTTCTCATTTGATGTCCAAAGTACTTTAGCTTCATCTTTACTATTTGGCCTTTTAAGGAGCAGTCAGGGTTGATTTCTTCTAAGAATGATCTATTTGTTCTCCTTGCTGTCCAGGGGACTCTCAAAATTCTCCTCCAACACCACATCTCAAAGGCATCCTATTATTAGCATGTTTTAAAACTTATGTTTAAATTCAAGTTATTTTAGTAATGCAATTTATTTAATTATATTTTCAACTTCCCACCTTCTTAAATATTCACCTTTACCTCTTTTTAAATTTGTTGTGAGCCACCCAGGGTCTCAGGTTTTTTGGTGTTGAAGGGGAAGAAGCCAGATTGTCAAAATAAATACAATAATGCATTTACATTCTGTGATCACTCAAAATATGTTTCAAAAAGCACTTAGGAAAAATCTGTAGCTGCTTGAACCTTGTATGATAAATCTTGAAAGGAATAACTTAAATCTGAAATCTGCTTTTTTTAAAAAAAAACAACCCTATTTTTTAAAGTTTAGTTGGAGCAAAAGACAGCAAGAGCTACTTCAATGTTAGTAAGATACAGGGAAGGTTCCAACTGGATAATGAATATAACATCATTAGACTTGTGCACTTTTCTTCAAAGCTAGCTTTTTTTTTTTATTCTTCCACTAAATTCAAAATTTGTGAGCCATATTTTTTAAATTGGTGAATTGATACAGCCAACTTGTATTCAAAGCCATGTCTTTGCTATTCCTTGTCAATTTAAACAGCTATTTATTTATTTATTTGCTAGGGAAAAAACAACTTTTGTCAATATCCCTCACAAACATTTTTCTCAATGTAGATACAGCTTTAATGTTTTTCTTTTATAGTTGTAATTCGTGCTCTTTGTGAAAAAACTTAATGTAGGTCAGTATTGGCAAACCTTGGCACTCCATCTGTTTTTTTTTTTAACTTCAATTACCAGAAGCCCAAGTCAGCACTCTTGCTGATCAGAGCTTCTGGGAATTGAAATTTAAGAACAGCTGGAGTGCCAAGGTTCACATAACTGATATAGGTAAATAAATTTAAAAGTATTGCCTGAATCCTTTTGGTGTTTGCATAAGATTTGTATTACTTACAACATCTAATTGTGGGTAACTAATGAATTGCTGGGCATGCGCTTAGTACAGGCCTTCATCTTAATGACCTTGCATCTTAATTTAGTCTTCAGGGCCTGCCATATGGCCAGGGTGTCTAACGATATTGCCAATGCCTTATCCCGTCTGCGATGGGGCACTTCAGGGCCCTCACACAGGGGGGCGGCCGAGTTACCGTCGGAACTCCCAACGGAAATATGGAGCCTTGGCGAGGGGAAGTACCAAGGGCAATTAGCCTCTGTTTGCCCCCCTCCCATTCCTGGAAGGCTTACCAATCTGCTGTTATGGGCTTCAAGCGTTTTAGGCATGAGGCTGCCCTCCCAGCGACATGGCCCATCCCTATTCCACATGCACTCCAATGCATGACCAAGGTCTGGCCCCCAGCACCATCTGGAGCTGTATTTCGGCTTATGCATCTGGGAGGCAATGATTTGGATGTGACGATGGGGCTTGACCTATGTATGTCTGTTAAGTGTGACCTCTGGTTATTGAGCCAATGGTGGCCATAGGTCCACTTGCTTTGGTCCCATATGACCCCTCAAATTGCTTTTAGGCTTCCTTCCAACCCGATCAGGACTGACCGTGCTAGGTGGTGGGTCAATCGAGTAGTCTCTAAATTCCTTCGGGACAAAGGATTGGGTACCAATATACAGCACCCGGAGATCAGGCACGAGGCACGCCGACTATTTCGGGGCGACGGGGTGCATCTGTCTGAGGATGTTTCTGGAGGCGCTGCACTGCAGTGGAAGTGTTGTTATCTTGCCGAAAAGGGGGGGGAATGAGGCACAGTTAGGAACAGTGCCTCGTGTGGCGGGTAGCACGGGAATGATAATTATTCGGTTAATTAGCACACTTAATTGCTAAGAGAATTGGCAAGGCAGGGCACCTTAAAAGGAGTATGATCTAAAGTGGGCCTGTCAAGGTTAATTTTGAGAAAGGAGCCTTACGAAAGCTCGGTGGCTTTGTAACGGAATAAATAAGTAAGTCCCATCAAGAAAATTATAATTGGTAGGAACAAATTTAAATTGATAAATGGGTGATGTAATAAGCAAGTTCCCTTCTCGTGCTACCACTGCAGCGCAGGCTGTTTTTCTCTCCTTACAACTGATAAATCATGGAATAAAGTGGCCAATTATAAATCCAGAAACTTGTGGTGTCTCTTCTTTATTGGGTGGTGGGGATGCAATGAGGTGCTGGGCTATGTCTCCATTGCATGCCTGGTCACACATCAAATTTCACAACCAAATTGCATTGCTGCACTTTATCAATTAGCCAGACTTAGCTGTAGCAACCTATGCTAATCTTACATAAGCACTGGTAGGATATTAGCGTATTTTCTGTAGAAAAACAAAAGAAGTACAGTAATGTGGGCCTTGCACAAAATCCAAATTCAAAGTTGGATAGGACCTTTGCTGGTTCACTAAATTTTAGGTTCAGCTCTTGTGGTTTCTGTTAAGCAGGGAAGGTTTAAGCAATTTTACGTTTGAATGCAAGTCTCCCAGTTCACCACTTTTTAGCCCAGCTAATAAACACACTTGACTAGATACTTGAGAGAAATAAAAGTATCATTTACTCACAAAATTTGGTCAGAAGATACATGTGCTCAGGAGTCTTTGTGAAGTTGGTTTAGAAAGAAGTACAGTATGGTAAAGCCTTTCTTCCACCATGTGGCCTGGAAGATGGAGGATCTAAAAAAATATTTCTTCTTCCAAGGAAAAAAAAGCAAGAGAGAGAAGGCCAGAGCAAAACAAAGGCCTTAACACATGCAAATAGGGTCAGGTAGGAAAGAAAGAATCTTTTTAATTATAACTTCAGGCAAACAATGCCTGGGTTTCTGAAGATAAAGGTTTCCCTTGCTCGAAAGCCAGTCGTATCAGACTCTAGGGGTCAGTGCTCATCTCTGTTTCAAAGCTGAAGAGTCAGCGCTGTCTGCTTCCACAGATGTTTCCATGGTCATGTGGCAGGCATGACTAGACACCGGAGCACACAGAACACTGTTACCTTTCCACCTAAGTGGTCCCTAGTTATCTAATTGCAATTTCTTGCTTTCGAACTGCTAGGTTGGCAGGAGCTGGGACAAAGACAGGAGCTCATTCCATCCTGCAGTACTCGGGAATTGAACTGGGTTTCTAGTGGTCTAAAAACATATTACCCAACCCTGATTGGAGTTGCTGTAATCATGAATTGTTGTTTGACAGCAGTTGCACACTCTGATCCTAAAAACAACAACCGCACACCTGAATACTTCTTTGTCTATCTTCATATAAACCAAATGGGTATGACATAGCAAGGGAGAGGGTAGTTTAATGAACAAAGGGCAGGAAAGAAGCGGCAGCCAGTGAGCTCTGACAAGGATCCATGCTCTTGCCAATAAAGCAGCTTCCATTATGTGCAGCATCCATTATGTATGTGGGAAAAGCCAGAGGCTGCAGAGGAAGATAGTAAATATGTTTACAGAAATATAAAGAGTGTGTCAGAAGGAGGTCATGTAAATAGTAGCTTTGCTGTTTGATGAAATGGCATTTTCAGTGTATGAGAGAGCAGGGAGGAGAGGTTGGGTAATTGGAATGAGATTATGGAGGAATGGAGATGAGAGAAGGGACAGTCAGAAAGAATAGGGTCACTGAATAGAAAGATGTGGGTTTGATACCTGTGTTGTACAGAAAGAAATGGAAGGGGCAGCATCTCAAGTGATTGATTGTTATGATGGGAGGAGATTGTGTTTGGTAGGTCTGTCCTCAGGCATTTTTGAGATGGCAATTTAAATCATTGCCCAGAAAAGATTGCCGCTGTCTCCCTTTTCTGTGACTCAAAGCGTCTTGTCAGGTTGCTGCAACTCATGGTGATAATTTTTTTTTCTAAAGCTGCACATTTTTTTATATGCCGACATAACTCCTGCAGTATAATTTGGTATAATAAACTCCATCCAAAGCTGGGACAATGCCATGCTGATTGAAACGGCAATCTGGCGTTCCCTTTCGAGGATAAATCAGCACTGGCTTCATCCTAATTTCTGTATGTTCACAAACACTGTGGGAGAAGATGGAATGATGGCCTACATTGACTTTGAAATTGTAAGAAGAAGAAGAAATATGGATAAAAGGGGATCAAGAGCTCCCTTTTGCTATCAGCTACAGAACAGTCCTCCTGAACTACGTTCAGCTCACATTTTATACAGAAACTAAAACATCAAATAAGGTTGCCCTTGCTCAAAAGCTAGTCATATCTAACTCTTGGATTTGGTGTTCATCTCGGCTTATAGACAAAGAGCCAGCGCTATCTGCATCTGCAGACATTTCCATCAACATGTGGCAGGCATGCCTCAACACTGGAGTGCACGGAGCGCTGTTTACCTTCCCACCGAAGTGGTCCCTATTTATCTACTTGCAATTTTTTGCTTTCAAACTGCTAGTTTGGCAGGAGCTGGGACAGAGACGGGAGCTCACTCTGTTATGCAGCACTCAGGTCTTGAACTGCTGACCTTCCAGTCATCAAGTTTGGCATCTTAACCACTAAGCCACTGCAGTCCCTTTTGATGTATGGAAGCAAAATGCAAACGTGTTGTCACCCAATCTCTATTTCCAAATTAGTGTTTGTCAAGGAAAAATGATGTAGAATTGTCTTAGCTTTTTCTCTGTTGTAGGAAGCCCTGAAGTTACACAAGAGGGCCCTGCATGGACATTTGGACTTCTCTTTGGTCCACAATGGGAATGGGCTGGTTTCCTCCTAAAGTCAGTGATCAAACAACAACTTTATTCAAGTAAACAAGATTGCCCCCACTGGATTCCTATCTGCAGAACACAATGCACCCTTTGGAGCCCTGCAAGGGCATTTCTACTTTTTGGTGCAGGTAGGGTTGTTCTGTTTCGGTTTACAGTAATACCTCGGATAACGTTTACCTTGGAGAATGCTAAAATCAATTTACATAGTATTACAAGCTCAAAAGCAGTACACAATTAAAACAATAGAAACCATCTTCCTAATCCTAGGCTGTGGCAGTCTTTTATTCTTCTCTGGGCGAGTGGAGCCTGTAGTTAGGCGGGTGGGAGCCTTCTCTACCACCTGAACAGCCATAGCTGAGGCCAGTCCTCTTCCCTCCGGCAATGACGGGGCCTGAAGGTGAGCAGGCAGGAGCATCCTCCAAGCCATGGGCTGTGGCAGTCTTTTTTCCTTCTCCAGGAGGATCTCCGGCATTGGATCTACTTTTTCCGCACTCTGTACTAAGCATACTAAAGAATTATGCATCACAAAATAGGGAGTGTTATCTGCTCAAGGGTGGAAGATGAATCAAAGACGGTATAAGGTGTACCTACTCTTGGCCAAAGCAATACACACTGAAGGTAAGAAGGAATAAACTTTGCATAGTTTTTCTAATTGTTTCATTTTAATGTTTAATGATCTACTTTCACAGCCTTTAGCATCTGCAAATCATTCAGCCTGGCCCAAGCAGTGTTTTGCAGTTTTAATGAGACTATAGACTATAGGTTTACACGCTGGGAACCACAGACCTAGAGGATTCAGAACATAGATTGCATTTCCTTTTCCCCCCTGTTCAGACAAAATGATTACCTGTCACACAGATTTCCAGACAGAAGAAAAGAAATGTCAAAACATACTGCTATAGTTTGATTTTGTGATAGTTGATGATTTCCTATATCTCTTTAAAAAAATCCATAGTGTCTTGATCAAATGCTTTGCCTTTAAAATAAATGAACTTGTACAAGCATGCAGTGTTTTCAGATATAAACATTAACCTATATTTGAGCAGCTGAGCTCTTTGTTAAAAGCAAAGAAAAAGTAAATTTGAAGTCCAAACATAAACAATTTTACTTGAAAGTAGGTATTATGGAACTCATTAAGACTTATTCACAAGGATACCAGTGGAAATTGTGAATTAACCTACAATTAATTCTGGGTTATCCCTGGACGGACTTGGGAGAGCTTGGTTTAAATCCCCTTTTAGCTATGTAAGCTTGCTGGAGTGTGGTAGCAATGGTAAAGTGTTCCTTAAACATATCACATACCTCAAAACCCTTTTAGGGTCATCATAAGTTAGAACTAAATTGACAGCATGTAACACCATTAACAAAACAGCTAGCATGGAGCATTTTGAGTAGACCCATCTTCTAACTGTAATATTCACAAGCTGTTGCTGAGTTTCCCATGTCATATTTCTTTTTCTTTTGGAATGACTATATCTATAATAATCCTTGAATGATAACCTGGTATCTAGTGGAATTGTCAATAGTTGAAGAAGAAGGATTTGTTCTTGCCAGCTCTCTTAGCGATTTCAGATCATCAACTGTTTGATTTGGGCAAATGAACTGAGAGGAGTGATCTTGTTCATTTACTTTCAGTCTTTCATTTTCCACTAGAAGCTTATTAGGTTGTTGGTTTGCTTACCTGCCATTCTTTTCCAAGGAAAGATGTAGGGATAACTTTTTTTAAATGCCTGGAGATAGGTAGGTACACAGACTGACAATATTCTTGGCACAATCATTTTTAATAAGCATGGATGCTGGTATGTCATCGTACCTACCCAATTCCCAGGATAGTCATTTTAGCCTTTGGGAAAGTTGGACTTCTCAGACCTTCAATATAGTGACGTTTTTCTTTTGCATTGCTGTCTGTGATATGTAGTAGACAGAGAGACAAATTAGGACTCAGGAGACCTCAGTTTGAATCCCTGCTTAGTCATGGAAACTCACTGGAGTGTGTGTGGAATTGGTAAAGCCACTCCTTAAATATCTCACTTACTTTGAAAGCCCTTAGGATTGCTATAAGTAGATTCTGACTCACTAGGAACACAACACAAATGTGCATGTGTATGCACACACACACACACACACACACACACACACACACACACACACACACACACACACACACACACACACACACATTGCTGTCTTGATTAGGTGCTATGGCTGCAGTGGTGGGCAGCAACAGGTTCACACACACCCTGGGAGGGGGGTAGCAAAATTGAGTGGACTCTGGGCAGAGGGGTGATGAAACTGGGTGGCCTTCGGGTGTGTGTGGGGGGTGTTAGCGAAATTGGGTGGCCTTGCCCATCTCCCTGCCCTGCCCCATCAAAAGCCAGTCATATCTGACTCTAAGGTGCAGTGGGCATCTACATTTTCAGCCAAAGAGCCAGTGCTGCCTGTGTTTGCAGATGCATACATGGTCATATGGCAGGCATGACTAGATCGCCCACGACATATATTTATATTTATTTTCATTTAAGAACATTCCAAGCTGGAGAGTACTGGCATGTACTTAAACTTAGATATTTGGTTCTGTTATGACTTTGCTCCTTATCAAGACGCTCTGCTCAATAGATGTAAGCAGAGGCAAAGATGGCGATTATACTTGAAATTGCTCCATACACGCGTGACCATTTCCAGGATTTCTAGGTACAAGCTATGTAGAAATAGCCCCCTCCCCACAAAGTCCAGAACTCCTCTAAGCTTTCCTCTGAGATTGCACTAAACCATTGTCTAATAACCCTTTCCTTGAATATTGGATATTGTGGTATTCTTCTAGTCCTTTCTCCATGCATTTCTGCCAAGCTGCTTCAGATTTGAAAGTGTAAATATCCCATTGAGAATCATTCCTTGCTCTCATAGGAAAAACATTTAAAATTTATGAAAAGTAACTCAACATGGCCATCTTTATAGTGTTTTGGGAACTCTTCATTTCCACAAGAGAAGAGCTTCTACCTGAGGGACCAGTAAGTGCCAAACTAGCTTTCAATTCATCCCCCCCCTCCTCAATTTCATATTATAGTTCTTCATGGTATGAGTTCTTTGTTTCCTGGTGCTTTGATGCCCAATTAGTTCAGGTTCTCTTTCCCCCCTTATCAGTCTCTCTCTCTTTTTCCGTTCCCCCCATTGCTAATTCCCTTTCTCTTTCCCCTCTTTCATGTCTAATTAGCTCATGTTTTCTCTCAAATTCAGCTCAACCCTCACAATTCATTTCCTAACCTCCAGATTTCTGCTACATCTGCTGGTTCTGGAATTGTGTTTGTGAAATCCATTCTTGGATTAATAACCTCTTCATTTACTTTTCCAGGCTTCCCTATAGGTTTATTTCACTATCTTGGAAGCCATCACTTTCTGTGTTTTCTTATTTATTACTATTTACCTCAGAATATACTCAATTATTATTCAAATCTCTTTTTTTGTTTTTCTCATTTCAGCTTCACTCATGACACCTTACTTTCCCACATCTTTTGCCTTTGCGTTCAGGATTAATATCAGCTTGTTTCTTCTCAAATATTCCGTTGCATGATTTCACTTCAATTTATTTCTCTCTCTTTTTTGCCATTTATGCAAATTGTTTGCCTCAAGAATAATTAATTAAGTTTTTCCTCATCTTAACAGTATTCTTTCATGTACCTGCCTTTTGTCTCCCTCAAACATTTACCCACTCAAACTTTGGCATTTCTCTGCCAAAAGTCCAGACAGCCTTTCTTTCTCTGGCCTTCTCTGGCCAGATAAGTCTTCAAGTACCCCACCGCTTGTCATGAAATTGTGACAACAGGTGTGTGTCTTCAGTTGCCACCTTTTATTTCTCCAGTCCCATGTTCCACCTTATTTCTTTTCTCAGAAGCCCCACACGTTTCTAAAGGGAATGAAGCATTTTATCCAAATATATGATTGTTCATTCTTGATGTACAATTGGATTCCACATGTTTTCCCTCATATAATAGACATAGCATTTAAACGGGAAACAGAACACCCCATTTAAAGGTAGGAACATAATAATAATGCATACTAAATTGTCTGATTGTTTCCCTGAACTTTTTATTGAGTACTCTCTCCACATAAGACCACATCACACTATCTCCAACCACTCTCTACCCTTAAACTCACTTTCCATTAGATCCCCCCATGCCTTTCCCCTGCCTTAGCCTCCTGTACAGCTCTCGGAAGGCTGTGATTGGCTTTGCCCAAGAGAAAGGACACAATCTGTGCTGTTCTGTCACATGTGAATATCAGTTGGTCTCAATAAATCTGGTACTAATAATACTGTCTGTGTCCACCTCTCTGTGTATTTTGTAGAGAGGAGAGAAGGGGGCTCCAAAAAATTTTTAAAACCCTACTATTCTTTGTCAGAATTCATTTTAGGACTGAAGTCTATGACTCCAAAGGGGGGGCACCAAAAAAGAGAAATTCATGTGAATAAGGATAGCAGCCATACAATAGAACAGCAGGATGTAAAAGATTACAGGAACAAAACAGAAAGAAAAGAGGCAAAATAGAGGTTATCTGCTCAAGGGTGGAGGAGGGATATGGTAAAAGAATGGGAAGAAGCAGTGAAGGCTGAATGCTGCCTCTGAACTTGTACTGGCACTTAACTAAAAATGTTGAAGAAGCCAAAGCAAATTTTCTAAATCTCTGTAGTTCACCTCTCTTCTGAGAAGGCAACCATCCATAGGCTACAAAAAGTTCATCCTATCTTTGAGCCAATGTCATGCTAGCAGAAAATTGGTTTTCTGTTGAAGCATTGTTAATCTTTTAGCCACCAAAGCTGGATTAGTGTTTAAAAAAACACACCAGACTTGTTCTAAGATACCTTTCCAGGATGAAGGAAATACAGGCAAGTCCAAAATGCCTGGAGAGTAGACAACAAGTTGAAGAAAACTGGGCTGGGTATAATGTACAACATACTCTCAATAAGGTAAAACAGAGAAGTCTTTGAGATTCACCCTTCAGATGAAGAAAGTAATATGCAACAAAAGCTCTAAACTGGCTTTGAGAAAACAGGGTGATGCATATTCTCAGTTCTGCTGTATGGTATGGATTTGAACATGGGCAGCTGTAAAAAAGATGAAAGCATTGTGAAAACCTTTTGGAAAGTATGAGTGGTTTTCAAAGGAGATTTTCTTACAGCAGAGAAAAAGGAAACTGATTTGGCACAGGTAGAACATAGTTGAATTTAGAAATGGGGGAAAATACTTCCCCTGGCAACAAGTCAAGGACATCCCCAAGAGTTCAAACTTCTCTAAAGCAGAGCTCAAGCTACGTTGCTTGGCAGAGAACTAATGTCTTTTGATATGAAGGAAAGATTTGTATTTCTCTCAGTGGTGGATAGTGTAATTTTCTAGATCAGAAGGTAGCTAATCCTTTTGGTTAAAGTGATTTCAGGAATTATTAAGAATGTCTGCCTCTGCTGAATTTTTTTAAGTGTCACTTTCCATAAAATTAGTTGTACTAGATAGTAACAAATTTTTTTCCCCCTGGAGCTTTTCCTGGAGTACATTTTCACTACTACCCCCTTGGTTTACTGAATTCTGTACTTCATTCTGAAACCAAAAGCAAGACTATCAGGGAAGGCTTGACATTTTGTAGTGAGGAAATGAAGTTTTTCCACTATTTTGCCACTTCATCTAACCTATTATATCTTACTGTGTTGGTCAGCATACAAGACGCACTCTGGTTTTTATACACATTTTAAGGGGGGGGGGGGATAATTTTCTACATTTTTCATAAATTTCCAAAATTAACTCCAGGAACCGGGGAGGGGAAAAAAGAGGGCTCCTTTGAACCCTGGTTTCCCATCATCCCACTGCCGCTTGCCATCAGGAGCTGAGGACAGTGGGATGGGGGTGGAGTGGGGTAGAGAAGGATCCTTTGAAGCCCATTTCCACCCTATCCCACTTCCAACTGAGGAGAATGGGATGGGGAAAAATAAAGTTCATTTGAAGCCCATGTCCATCCCATCCTACCCACAGTCGAGGAGAGTGGAATGAGGGGGGAAATAAGGATCATTTGAAGCCCATTTCCATCCCATCACCAGCCAAGGAGACTGGGATGAGTGGGGGGGGGAGAGAAGGATCTTTTGAAGCCCATTTCCCCCCATCCCACTACCAGCCAAGAAGAGCAGGATGGAGGGGAGAGAAGAAGGATCCTTTGAAACCTGTTTCCCCACTATCCTACCACCATCCCACCACCAGCCGAAGAGACTGCGATGGGTGAAAGAAGGCTCATTTGAAGCTGGTTTCCACCCCATCTCACTGCCACTGACCATCAGGAGGCAGAGAGCGCAAGATTGGATGGGCAAGAGAGCGCATTTGCAAGGCACCCTTTGTCCAGCTCCTAGCAGTCAATGCCGGCTGCTGAGCCACACCAGTATATGTGTGTGTGTGTGTGTGTGTGTGGTGTATGTGAGGGTGGCTTTAAAAATAGCCCCTTACTGTCTCCAGCCACTGATCTTCCCTAGTCACCAAATCACACCAGTGTGTGTGTGGCTGTTACTGGTGTATAAGACACATTCAATTTTTCCGGTGTATTTTAACAGGGGAAAGAGTGCCTTATACGCTGATAAATATGGTATTTTTTTATCCCACATTCAGGGAGTCCAGAGTTATTTCATTTTATCATCACAACATCTCTGTGTGGCAGATTACACAAACCCAATGTTTGCAAAGCAGATAACTTCTATATGTGTTGAATTAAATATTCCACCATCCCCAACCAACATGGCTAGTCATGAGGTATTACACTAGATGAAGTCAAAAACATCTAGAAAACATCAGGTTGGGAAAAGCTGCTCTAGATTGTGGCTTGGTTCACAGATGATCAAGGGAATGCCACGGCCGGGTAAAATTTTAATTAGGTTCTTTCTGGTGCCAAGACCTTTGCATTATGCCACATTGCCTTAAATTGCTTTCTATCCCTTCATTCAGTTTGACATATAATTAATAACAGCTCTGACCCATTTCTGTACTGTAAGGAGCTCAGTGTGCCAAGTGGAAAATTATGATCATCTAATTTACAGAGGAAGTTAGACGTTCAATGGGAACAGGAGTTTCAAGGTCTGGTTTTGATAGGAAGTTTTTCTAAAAAAACCAACCTTTTTTATTGCACAATTATTTGAAAATATTTCTTTGAATGTTTACAAAAACTGTAAGGGGATATTGAATTATGCGCATAAAAATTGAATGCTCTATCTGTAAAAACTAGATTTCCACACTGTGCAGCATTTTCTTCCAGGGTCTACCACTTCTCCGTGTGTGGGAGTGATAGTACAGGCGTCCTATGTGGAAAGTGGTTAGCATGTTAATGAAGAGTAAACCCTTAAGGGATGTTTTCAGATCTTGACAAAAAAAAACCCTCCATGTGTGTACATGTGTATGTGTGTACATGCACACACAGAGAGAGAGACACACATACATACACTCTGCAAAACTTTAGTGCACTGTTCCAATATATCAGCTTTCAAAAATAAAACAGTTTTCCCCAGTAGAGACAGATTTCTTTCCATCTTTCTTTCTTGACTATGATGTCACTGAGATGTTACATGCAGCTAATAACAGCAATGCTGTAATTGTATGTGAATTCTTGTGTCTGTTTCAAATATGTCTGATATAAACTTGAACTGATTGCTCTGTCAATGATAACCTGTCATTAAGTTGCAGCAGACACATTTAATAAGGCTAGACTAATTTAATTTTACTGTCAATCACAAGACCATGTATGGCTTTGAAATGCCCTCAGTTGAGATAAAATCTTTATATTACAACAATTAATGCTAATTGTTTTCCTATGTGCATTGTGACAATTACTCTGTACCTAAGGGCTACATAAGAGGTCACCATAATGGCTACTTCTTTGTATAATTGCTTCTTATATTCAATGTTGTAATGTTCATTCACTACCTAGATACAGCATAAAAATGAGAAAAGTCTGTATGTGTACGCTAGCGCGTGGACCATATTGTCCATAATACAAGCTACAGTACTTGTTTTCTTTTTGTAGCCTTTTCCTAGATGTTTGGGTGCACTTGCTTACAAGACTAGACAAAGGCATGTTGATGCCCTGAACTGTGCTAAGAGGCTACACCATTACTAAAAAAATAAAAAAAATAAAAATAAAAAATGCATTAATTTAAATGATTTAGTTGTTGTTGCTGCTGCTGTTCTGTTTAGATACCTCTTATATTCTGAGTCCCAACCTATTTCTTAGTGTATAAACCTGACACTGCCCATGGTAGGAACAAGATGGTGGGAAATAGGGGAAACGTTTGCCCTCCAGATGTCCTGGAGTTCACACAAATTTAGCTAGAAATAGGCCTTATCTTACTGACCTTATTATGTCTTGCATCCCATAACATAGATAAAATAGCTTTAGTGCAAAATAAAACTAAGAAATATGTTTAGTACTTTCAGTACTCATAACTTTCACTCTTACAAGTTTAAAATCTGCATTGTTGTAGCAAAGTCCTGTTTTAAACTGAATTGTGGTGTTTTAAGACAAACATTCAAAATTTAGTGTGGCTTTGAAATATATTGACAGTTTGATTCATCCCCATTGGAGAAGTAAAAATGCCATCTGGACATGGAGATCACATATTTAGCAGCATTTTGATCCCCACCCTACCCTTGGAAAAATTTGCTCTATACTTGTGTAGACAAAACCTGTGACAGTTCAATTACACTAACAATGTTGGATTAATTGCAAGTCTTTGTTTGAAAGCAGCAACTTCCAAACTCCGGCTTGAACTGGGCCACCCTGCAGGCAGGGCACTCTATTTCTCTGTGGTTCAATTGGAATCACAAGTCAGAAGATGGAAATGTGGCCAATCCAATTAGTTGATACAGCAGTATAGAATCCATCTGGCCCACAGATTTTGATGAAACCAGTGGACCAAGCCTATATTTTTATTTCACATAAAGTTTCACAAAGTTTGGAAACATTGCTTTTTTTTGGACCTGAGCTCTCACAACTCAATGGATTACCAATCTCTAAACATTCCATGGTGGTTGGGAGGTTCTGAGAGTTGTAGATGAAAACAGTACAGCAATGTTTCTAAGCTCTGAGTTTTCAGAACTCCTGTCCTTGGTCATCTGCATATTGCTGAGGGAAGCCATTAAACCCCTGACTCTAACTGTTAGAGTTCCTCTGTTCATCATTCTTGTTTACCCTCAAAATTTGTATCTTGTGTTGATCTTGAACACTGGACACTTAAGGTAGCTATTGGCTAAAACCCAGAGATAAACCTGGCCTCTCTACATCTGTCCAATTCTGGAGTCTGCAGAGGGTGTCTCTCTGGATGCCACTGAGTTCCAGATTCCATCCCCCCTGATGATTATCCATGATCATCACAATAATGGATTTTCCATGGTAATCATGGAAAACGACTGGGGAAACTGCACACCAAGAACATCTAGATTGTGGCCTTTCTCCTCTAATGCCATTTAAAGACAACTACAATTCTCTGTTTTGGTCAAGCAATGGGGAATTTTCCTGTGTACGAAAGGTAATGTATGTCACATCTAAAGGCATTTTAGAACTGAGCAAAGAACATCCCTCTGCTGTCAAACTGGTTAAGAAGCTCACCTTGTTAGCTGGAAGATTGGCAAGTCGGCAGTTCAAGACCCAGGTACTGCATGATGGAATGACCCAGCTCCTGCCAATCTAGCAATTCAAAAGCAGTACATTGCAAATAGATAAATAGGGACCACTTTGGTTGGAAAAGATCTTGGGGACTTGAAAGGAGCCTCATTTGGGCATCCCCTGAGTGGAGTTCCTGCAGCAAAAATCCTTTCAACCCAGAAAGCACCTTTGTGTGCTTCTGACACATGACACACACACCAAAATGACGCCGACGCTGATGATGATGATAGTAGTAGTAGTAGTAGTAGTAGTAGTAGTAGTAGTAGTAGTAGTAGTAGTAATAATAATAATAATAATAATAATAATAATAATAATAATAATAATAATAATAATAATAATAATAATAATAATAATAATAATAATAAAGCAGCTAGAGACAGGTTACATTTTTTTGGCACATTCAAGGGACACTTGTAAACTACCTTATTATTAAGACCAGCAGGGCTGTGGGACCTTTCAAAGGTTGAAATGGCCCTTCAGGCTGCCTGGGGCAGGCCATTACAGTGCAAAGCTACTTATTAGTGTACAGTCCAATGAAAAACTAGAGGTGAAATTTAACAGGGAAAGGTTTGCAGCTACAAATGAATCCAGACCTTTGGGTCTCTTTTTTTCTAGGTGCTGGAGGGAAAAAAAACACTTGTTGTTAAATCTTGGCAATTATGTATCAGTGAAAGCAAATCCTGTTCCTCTGGATATCAAAAGTTAAATTGCTATAACTGGGATTTTAAAAAACATGTAAGATGCTGCAGTGTTATCATCAGAAGGCGAAAGGCCATTTAGTGGTTTCATGGTTTAAAGGAATTATCTTTAAAGAATCTTCAGGCCCAGCACAAGATATATCACTGCCGGAGGCATAAGATAGAATGGCACACATTTCTTCTGCAAATGAAAGACAACTTAAGTCTGCAGGGATGAGGGACGCAGGACAGACTCAATAGTACACTTTGCCAAATGGTCAGACCAGCCCTGAAGACACTCAGAATAGGATGATTTTGTTCCTGTTCATTTTCATCCATTAGATTTTCTGCTAATCCATACACTGTAATAGTATTCACCATGTTAAGTTTTTATGTAGAACATGAGACCTGTATAGATAATTGCCACTCCTTCCATTCCTAAATGAGTTTTTTATATGGTAATCCCTGGAACAATAAACTAGAGTTCTGCCTGAATTTTAAAAACTTTTTTAAATTATGGAAATCAAGCAAAATTTTGTTCATTTAGCTAGTTGCATAATTTGGAAGATTACCAAGGGATTCCACAGGACACTAATCAGTCCAAATTCACTAAGCATGTCCTACAGAAGCATCATTTATTGTCATTAGGACTAAATACTTGATTTTAGCTCTGTCACCTACCTGAACACACAGCAGTGATTAATTCTGTGACTTAATAATTTGGCTGTCTAATTAGTGATAACTGCATACATATACACGTGAACAGAATATATTTTCTTCCTGAAGCAGATGGATACTTTGATTTTCTACGAAGAATCTTGCAGCCAAGCTGATTCTTATAAGTGATGTGATGAGAAATAACACTTGTGATTGGGGGAAGCATATATGTTAGAAAGAATTGTTATTTCAGAAACATGCTGTCTGTTTAATTGAGGTGGGGGCATATGTAAAACAAAGCAACCAAATGCTGTGCTTTTTGGAGGAATTCTCTGAGTTCATCAGGCAGTGTTTTCATCCTCTTCATTTTTTGGATAAGGTATGGACTTGTTTTCATAAAAGTCCAAGAGTTTTTGGTATAATTCTACTGACTTATTTATTTGTAACTAATAAAGAGGCAGCACATTCCAAACAAATTAAATCTCTCTCTCTCTCTCTCTTGTGTGTGTGTGTGTGTGTGTGTGTGTTAAAGAGAGAGATTTCCAGAATTACCAGAAGTGCAGGCAGGGTTCAGAAGAGGCAGAGGGACTAGAGACGACATTGCCAACATACGTTGGATCATGGAAAAAAACAAAGGAATATCAGAAACGTCTACTTCTGTTTCATTTACTACACTAAGGCCTTTGACTGTGTGGACCACAACAACATGTGGCAAGTAATTAAAGAGATGGGAATATCAGAACACCTTATATGCCTCATGAGAAACCTGTACATGAATCAAGAAGCAACAGTTAGGACAGACTATGGAATGACAGAGTGGTTTGGAATAGGAAAAGGAGTAAGACAAGGCTGCATTTTGTCACCCTGCTTATTCAACTTATACACAGAGCACATAATGCACAATGCAGGAATGGAGGAATCACAATTTGGGATCAAAATTGCTGGGAGAAACATCAACAATTTGAGATATGCAGATGATACCATCCTAATGGCAGAACGTGAGGAGGACTAAAAAAGCTCCTGATTAGGTTGAAAGAAGAAAGTGGAAAAGCTGGCTTGAGACTCAATATCAAGAAAACCAAGATAATGGCAACGGGCCCTATCAGTCCCTGGAAAATAGATGGGGAAGAAGTAGAAGCAGTGACAGATTTTACTTTCTTGGGATCAAAACTCACTGCAGATGGTGATTGCAGCCATGAAATAAAAAGGCGACTGATTCTTGGGAGGCAAGCAATGAAAAACCTGGGGAGCATAGTGAAAAGTAGAGACAGCACATTGAAAACAAAAATTTGTATAGTCAAAGCAATGGTATTCCCTGTGGCAATGTATGGTTGTGAGAGCTGGACCATTAGGAAAGCTGAGTGCAGAAGAATAGACGCCTTTGAGATGTGGTGTTGGAGGAGAGTTTTGAGAGTCCCCTGGACATTGAGGAGAACAAATAGGTCAATCTTAGAAGAAATCAACCCTGACTGCTCCCTTGAAGGTCAAATAGAAAAGATGAAGCTGAAGTACTTTGGACATCAAATGAGAAGAGAGGATTCGCTTGAGAAAGCCTTGATGTTGGGAAGGGTGGAGGCAAAAGAAGAAGGGGGCAAAAATGAGATGGCTAGATGGTATTGTAGACACAATGGGCACAAAGCTGAGTGAGTTGAGAGGGATGGTGGAGGACTGGAGTGCCTCACGGGTCGCAAAGGGTCGGAATCGACTGTGTGACCCGAACCAAAAAGAGAGAGAGATATCTCCCTCAGACACACACTTAAACCACTCAACTATGTATGTATGTATGTATGTATGTATGTATGTATGTATGTATGTATGTATGTATGTATGTATGTACAGTATGTGTTGCTGGCTGGATGGCTTAGTGGAGGGGTGCCCAAACTCTTTTGGCCATGAGCCGGTCGCATAGTTCAGGGGCCAGTCACGTGGTTAACTATGGCCCATGGGCTGGATCTAGGCATGTTTTACTTCCACTTTCAGGAACAGTGCTTTGCAGGCCAGATTAATTGGCATCAGGGGCCAGATCTGGCCCACAGAACATAGTTTGGGCACCCCTGACTTAGTGGTTTAGGCTTCTGTGGAGCCAGAAGTTGGGAGTTTGATTCCACACTGTGCCTCTTAGGAGGAAAGCCATCCTGTGTGGCCATGGACAGGTTGCACAGTCCCCGGATATTCCCTTAAAACAGAGTTTTATGAAGTTTAAATTAGAAGACTAAGTTAGGAAAATGAGAATATAATGAATATATGTTATTATCACTATTGTTATTATCAGTATTATTATTGTTTTTTCATTTATGTAACTTTTCTTTCTTTTGCTTTCTCATTTTAGTATTGTATGTTAAGTGTTTTTCTTTTGATTGTTATTTTGTTGTTTATTGTAAAATTAATAAAAATATTTTTTAAAAATAAAATAAAACAGAGTCCCGATAGTATTCACCCATTTTTTCACCCAGGCCCGTGTGTTAGCTTTTCCACAGACAATTTGCTGACTTGCAGGGTCAAATGTTACATCCTGCCCCTCTCCCTCTCTTTCTCTCCCTCCCTCCCAGTTCTCTCTTCTTCTCTGTCGTCTCCTCCTCCAAGCGGCCCTAACCTTCAGCCTTCCTTCTGATCTACCCCGCAGGTTGTCCTTCTTAGAAATCGCCTCTTGTCTCTTGGGCACTGGCTGTGGCCGCCGCCGTCTGGTTTGCAAGACGGGGACGTGGCCCGTGACTCATCTCTTGGCTGGAAAGAGACAGAGGGACGATTCCACCAAGCGCAGGAAGAGGCTGCAGTTCCAAGCCGCGACCTCAAGATGGAACTTTCTCACCAAGACTGCGCCAAGGCAGCTCAAGCAAAGGAACCAGAGACTCTCCTTCTCCGTCTCGGCGAGCGACATGACCGAATCATGGGAAACCCGAAAAGGAGACTGGGGGGAGGGGCTTCCCACAAAGCATGCTCGAGGACACCAGAAAACAGCCAGTGTCTTGTGTTTTTATTGGCGACTACGGGATGATCGCGTTGATTCTGAATTAAGCCGACCCTTTCCTGGGTTTTCCTGTTAGAGGTGGTTCACCAGATCCTTTCCCTATGAGCGCCTTGGGATTGCGCAGCCTGCACTGGGAGGCACAGTCTGGGAGGCACAGTGGGGAATCGAACTCTCATCCTCTGGCTCATCGCTGAAATCGCTGAACTGTCCACCCAACTAAAGACACGGAGACCTAAATGATTGACCGATGAGCAATACTGTACTCTACTTTCCCCGACAGAGGGTAGTAATCACAGCAGAAGAGTAGCGTGCCTTGGCAGGGCTCCGTATAAAAATTTGTTTGGGGGCCCTTAGGAAGGGTAAAGATTTGTTTTGCTTACGCACGTTGGGGGCCCCTGTAGCCCGGGGGCCCCCGTATAATTGATACGGCAGATACGGCGGTAGCTACGCCTCTGAATCACAGCTAAGGTGGCTTTCCACGGGTATTAAAGCCCATAGCGCACGCCTGGAAGACTTACAACTCCTTAGGTGTCTGTCTGTCTGTCCGTCCGGGCCCCAAAGGATATGTATGTGTGTGTGTGTGTGAATTCCTGATAAACAACACTCAGGCTGGCTTACACTCATTACGTCGAGGGGGCAAATCGCGTGTCACCATTCTTGTGAGCCACACCTTCTGTGTCAACAGTCCTGTGGAAGCTTTGGCTGGGAAGGTTGATCTGTCGTCGGAACGCACCCATCCTGCACGCATTAGGATGTTGAACGAAGAAGTGCGTTTTTGCTCTTCCATACGGTCTAATCCAGTGATGGCCAACCTTGGCACTCCAGGTGTTCTTGGACTTCAATCCCCAGAAGCCCAACTCAGCAGTCCTGCTGATCAGGACTTCTGGGAATTGAAGTCCAAGAACATCTGGAGCAGGGGTGTGCTGGGCAATTTGGGAGGGCGGTGGACAGGAAATGATGGGGGCGTTTATGGGGGGTCGGGGGAGGGAAATCCCATACACTCCCGTTACCTCTGCCTGCCGCTGGGGGACGACAGTCCTGGGGCACACCAGAATAGATCCCTGTATCTAATCTCTCTCTCTCTCTCTCTCTCTCTCACACACACACACAGAGACACACAGGGGGGGATGGTCTCCCCCCTCTTCCATTCAAGAAAGCCCCAGTTATGGACACCCCTTCTAACCAGGGTCAACCCCATAGAATTTCCACGCTCCCCTCCCCCTCATCGGCCTTCCTCGCCCGTTTCTCTCCCCCCCTCCCCCCCACCCCCGGTTTCCAAATAAAACATGACGCCGACGTTTGTTTCCCTGACCGCTCGGCGTGTCACAGCCGAATAAGGTGAAGGAAGGCCGTGGCGGGAAGATCGTGGGAAATGGGAGGGGGGGCGGCTCGTGTAGAAGACTGGAAAGCTTTGCAGGGGAGGGGACGGCGTGTTGGGAGGGGTGGGGGGAGTGGGTTGGAAGGGGCGCAAGGCAAAGCCCGCGCCCGCCTTTCCCGGGGTGGGGTGGGGGGTGAAATGAGGTGAGGGAAGGAGGGAGGGAGGTGTTGCTCGGGCAGACCCTGCCGGCTTCCCTCCGGCGTCCCGGGTTTCGGCTGCGTCATTTAAGAAGTCTCCGGGCCATTCCGGTTCGGGGATTTACAGCGGGGGAGCCCGGAAAGGGGCCAGAGTGTGGAAGGAAGGAAGGAAGGAAGGAAGGAAGAGGGAGGGGGGAGGGAAGCTTCCATCCCCACCCCCTGACTTTTCTCTTCCTTCTCCCCCTTCCCCGGCTTTGGTCAGGCTGGGGGGTCGGCGACGAGGTGGATTAGGAGGGGAGTTTTCGAGACAGACCAATCGCGGCTGCCAGGGGGAGTCTTCTCCTCCCGATTCACATGGCAGAGGCGCCGGGAGAAGCGCCGCCGCCGCCGCCGCCTCGCTTTCAGCACCACGGACAGCTCCACAAGTGCGGCGCCCGACTCCTGTCCACCGCCGGGCCGGCTGGCCAACCCCGCGCGTCCCGGAATGGAGCGGCCCCGGCCAGGCTCCCGGCCCAGGGCGGTTCGCCCCCAGCCAGGGTGAGTGAGACAGAGGAAGGGGGGCGAAGGGGGTGAAAGAGAGAAACGGATGAGGATTAAGAGAACGGGACAAGCTGGACAACCCCCCCCCAACCTTCAGCTCAGCCTCTCCCCGGCTTGCAACTCGGGAAAGCCCCCTGCATCCTGTTGACCCTCGGCGGAGAGTTTGGTGGGACACACCGAGGTCCGATCTGGGGGTGGGGGAGAAATAGGAGGAGCGACTCCCCTCCCCCCCTCCATCCCCCGGCGCCACTTCGCCTTTTAGCCTGGCCCGGCATTCTGAGAAGTTTGGGAAGTGATTAGGATAAAAAGGCAGAGGATTTCCGTGTGTCTGGGGGGGGGGGGAGAGGAAGCCGCTGCCTGGTGGATCCCCCCGTGCTTTGCAGCACCCACAGGATAGCGCTGCCTTGTCCCGATCTCCGACGGCAACGTGGTCGGTGGGGCGGACGGTGGTGGTGGTCGGAAGGGGAGGAAGGGAGAAGGTGTGTAAAGGGGTCAGGGAGAGAAAGAGACGGAGAGAGAGGCTGGTGGGCTGAAATCCATTCTCTCTCTCTCTCTCTCTCTCTCTCTCCTTCTTCCCGGGCAGCGGCGTTGACGTCTATTAATTCCATCACTGACCTCCGCCGCTGCTCGGAGCATGATGGAGCTACGAGTATTGCCGATGGATTGGGGGAATCGAGGTACCCAGATATATCTATAGCGTCTCTTCCGTCGTAATAAGGAAATTGGGGGGGGGGAGGGGTCGGGTCGGCAGAAGGGAACGGCGGTAACCCGAGAGGGGCATCAGAGAGGAAAAGAGCTTGAATCCCAGAGAGAGAGAGAGAAAGCAAGAAAGCAAAACACGACTAGGAGTTAACAAACCCTTTGTGAGTCCGGCCGATCGGAAGTGCCTAGGTCGGGACAAACCTGGGAAAGCCTTGGAGATCTTGAATGCCTGCCTGGCGACTCTATGGAGCTTGATCAGTCAGTGATCAAACAGGGAATCCATGTCTATGTATATAAAAAAGGCACGGCAGAAATACAGGCACGCTCGGCTGATACCCCAGCAAGGGAAAGAGACAGACAAATACCCTCACCTTTTTTTTAAGCTCAACGCCCTATGCTTTCCCATAGGCACCTCTAGCTACTGATATTTCCTAGTTGTATGAGATCTATGCCTATGGTTGGGTTTTATTAACAACGTCGAGGCAGCGTAGCTGTTTGGAGTTTAATCCGTATTCCCCGGAGACGGAGGGATTTTGCTACCCTAGACTTCCTATTGGAAATATGCAAAGCGGATATTGGGGTGGGGGAAGTCTGCCCAGCAGGATTTCTGCCTGTGATCTCAGGGCTGAAATGTTTAAGTAGCTTGATCCACTTCCTCTTTGAACCTAACCGCCCCCAGAAAGGAAGTAGAGGATTAAAGTGCATTGTTAGTGGGGGGGGGGGGAATTCCAGCAAGCCCACCCTATGGGGAGGGGGACGAGCAGGAATCGCGGGAGCATCGGTTACACCCCAGAGGATTGTTGCTGGTGAAATTGGTCAGGGTCGACATGTGTCTCTCCTTTGTATGAATGATAAGGAGGCAGCGGAAGAGGGTAATATAAATTGTCAGATTGTGCGAGATGCGACAGAGTCTCCGGGGAGTCCACATGCCGATTGACTACCCTGCTATCTCTTTCAGGGGACGGGGACGGGAAGAAGCCCTCTTGGATTTCCATAGCCTAGAGATCTCCTCGCCACCCCACAGGCAGTTATTTATAGAAAGAAATGTGAAATGCTTTGTCTGAAGGAATGCCATTCCCTTTGGATATGCCCTGCCGAATTATCTGTTTTTCCTTTGGTGGTGACTATTTTGAAGTCAGGGAGAAAAATTGATCACGTTTAAGGCATCCTTGCGGGCACCCATGCATACATTTAGGGCAAAGGCAATCAGGAGCAATAATAGGTCTTCATGTTGCCACTGATGTACTTATCTTCTCAGAGAAGCTCTTGTTAGGTTTCACAGTTCTTCACAAATATTAAATTTTCATAGCGGTTTCTTTGTGTATTGAAGGATGATAATATTTTCCAAAAAAATTGCTTTGGTTTGAGATCCAAACAGTTGTATCACCACAGTCTGAGGACACACACACACAGACAGAGTCATTCACACAGTCATCTATTAAATAACATAATTCCACGATAGGTCTTGTGAAAATTGGTGGTAAAGAATGAAATATTTTCATTCTGATCTGAGCACTGATCTCTTCTGTCTTTGAATCTACACAAAAGATGAGAAGGCAGTAAGGTAATGTAAAAATATTGTTGGCAGTTTTGTAGCAAAATATTTCATCTCCTCTTGTTATAGGCAGTCTTCCAATTAGTGTTGCAATACCTTAGGAGCTGAAGCAAGACAAGTAAAAATATCTGACAACAGAGGGTCCTCTTCTAAGAGGATTTACTATCTAAGTAACAGCAGATTTTTGTGGAATTGGATAGACCAAAAGCAGCAAAAGCTCTATTACCTGATTTTACCAGCCTTTGGATTTTGAGCCTATTTACTTGGAAGCATGTTCTATATGTAGTGAGATTCCCTTTAAGAAGTGGGCTGAGATTCAAAATGCAATAAATAGGGATTCTTCAAACCAGTCTAGTGATACATTCAGGAGATATTTGGATGTTTATAGACAAAATGTTCAGTGCTGAGAAGGAAAGAGCAATGAACAGTTTAATATGAACATGATTCTGTTCACATGAGATAGGGTGGCTGAAATACAAGGAACAGCATGGTTTGCATCAACCAAATGCAAAAAAAGGTTGGCAGAACCACTGAAAGCTTTGCCTGGGTGAAGTTGGCAGTCAGACAGCCCATCGTCCAAGCTGACAGTGACCCTAGCAGCATGAGGGCAGCAATGTTCTCTTTTGAATAATTTGGACTTGAAAAATTACACAGTGCATTCTGCACAAGAAGGCCTGCTCTTGGAGGTTAGATCTGTTCACCATCTGCCCCACTTCTTTATCATTCCTTTTTGCCAGTGGGATTTAATTTCCCCCTTTTATTTCTTAATATTAATTGCAACAAAACTTTTTCCTCTATCCAACATGTTTGTTCCCCACTCTTCCAAATAGAGTGTTTTGGATCACTGATGCAATAGGAATGTACAATAAACTGGAGCTGCAGTCACCTGCTGGCTGGAGCTAAAGTTCTTTAGGCTTTTGAAAAATTGGTTTGCATCTCACAAAGAAAACCAGTGATGTGGTACTGTAGCAGAAAATATGCCCCATTGAAGGACCAGTTAGGCACAGAGAACAGTCTGCAGTATTCTATTTCCCATTTTCTAAACTTGTTTGGAACATTTTGGCAGATGAACATGACTACCCCATATATAATATATTCATTTGATTTGTGTTTGTGTGCATCCATTGAACTGACTGCAGCAGCTCTCTATGGAGAGTGCTGCGGCACTAGACTAGTTAGATTTGAGCTACTGTACAGTACATGTTTTCTTTTCCTTGGGACCCATTGTATGACTTCCCACAGAATCAATGCCGATGGGATAAGTAATGGCAACACTTAAGATTTATAATGGTAAACATTTTGAAAAAAGCAAAGTGTTCTGTCTCCATGAGATTAGTGATACTTACAAGAATCCTGTAAGGTAGGTCAATGCTATTATCGTTATGTTGTGAATAAGGGGCTTAGAGACAGTAATTTTCCTCCAGTTACCCAGTAAATGAATGTCTGTGCTAGTATTTGGAGGATTTCCCCAAGTCACACACTTAGTCATCCCATGGCCCTGTCCCTTTGATGGTTATCTTTTCAGGGAAGATCTGAAAATTTCACTTAACAGGAAAGATGTTGACTTTGTAAATCATTGTGCTGCTTTAAGAACAAATCCCTCCTCTAAGAGGAGAAGCATTGCTCCTCTGTTGAATCAGTCTGCCACATCCTACCAACAGCCAGTCTAAGAGCTGTGTTTTGCCAATAACTAAATAAGTCATCATGTGTATTGGTGGTGTACATGAGCATGATTGACTCAAAGTTACCATATTCTAGAGTTCCATACTGCACATTTGACAGTACATAACTGCACAGAAAAGGACACTAAATACTGCATTTACTTGTTTGTGATCAAAACCTATAGCATCTGCAATTATTAGGTGAGGAGGAGAGTACCAGTAACTAATTAGGGACATAATAGAAGTTTACCACCTTATGTAGGGGACAGAGAATAAATAGAAAGAAATCACTCTTAGTTCTCACTCTTTTCTCCTTATCATATACATTTTAAAATATATGCTGTCAAGTTGATTACATTTTATGGTGACCATTTCCAGGGTTCTCTAGGTTTATCAGCCTCTTCTCCTTGAGATACTCTGAGACAGTACAGTTTGCTCAAGTCTACCTAGACAGGCTCTTTTCTCAGGAAATACTTTGGGAAACTGAACTTTCAACCCCTGGCTCCCAGTATAGAACTCTACAAATTGGGGTGATGTTGTGAAACCGGCTGGTTGGAAATCTAGGACAGACAAAAGGAACTACTTTTTACATGATGTGTGGTTAAATTGTTGAATTTTGCTTCCTGAACATCAGATTAGATGACATACAAAGTGCTCTTTGTTGCTCTCTGCTTTTGGGACTCCCAGTGGCATCTTGTTGGGCATGATGTGAAGCAAGCTTTTGGATTTGGTCAGCTACATGCAAGTATTTTTGTCTCCATCCAAAATTGATTGGAGGGGTGGGAGCTACTGAAATGTGCCCATCTGGGAAGACCAAGTAATGTGGGAAGATATTCTAAGAGGGAGATGCTCTGCCAAGTAGGAGGGTCCCAAACCATTTAGGACTTTAAAAGTTAAAACTAACACCTTGAACCTGATATGGAATGAAATGAGCAATCAATGTATCCCTGCCAGAGCTGATGAGATATGTTCAAATTTCCTCATCCCAGCTGCTGCATTTTGCACCTGCTGAAGTTTCCATACCAGGGTCAAGGGAAGCTAAACGTAGACAGCATTGCAGTAATCTATATGAGAGATTATCAGTGAAATAATCAATGTCTTAAGGGACCACCTGTCCAAGTAGGGATGCAACTGGTCAATTTGGTACAGATGGATAAAGGCAACCTTACAAACAGCTGTGATTTGTGTTTCAAGGGTCAGATGATGATTGAAAATAACCCCCAAGTTGCATACCTGTTTACTTGGTGATAATACTGTCCCTACTATCACCGGGTTATGGAATCAAAGTTGGGCTGACAGACCCTCCAACACTAGAACCTCCATCTTACCCGGGTTCAGTTGCAGCTTGTTAGCTCTAGTCCACTCCAGCACTCCAGGCAATCATCCAAGCACCGAGCTGCATCCACTGCCGATGATGTGAAGGAGAAATAGAGTTGTGTATCATCCGCATATTGATGACAACGCACCCCAAATCTCTGGATGATCTCTCCCAGTGGCTTCACATATATGTTAAATAGCATAGGAGTGCCCCCTCCTTGGAGCGTCCATGGGGCCAACAAACTCTCCCCAAGCTGGGCTCTCTGAGGGCAGTCACCAAGGAAGGAGCAGAACCACTGCAATACACAAGCTGAAATCCTGTTATTTAATATAGTAAGCCATAACTGGAGTAGGCCCATAGAATCCATGTAATTTGATAAATCACCTCATTCCATAAATTCAATTGATTCCATAGAAAGCCTTGGTAATGCAGTGGTTAAAATGTTGTGAGTATGAGTACCCAGCATGTTGGAAGCAAGTTGCTCATTACCTGTAAACCACCCAGAGTTGCACTAAGCAATATGGGGCAGTATATAAGTGTAATTGCTATCGCTAGTGATTCAGTGGACTTTCTCTATTTATGACTTGCTATGCTAAGAAGCAGGATTTCATCCATTAAATCACAGTGACCTTTGATCATCTACCTGCTGTTTGACCAATGACCCAAATTAATAGTTCAGTTACTTGGCTACAAGCACCATATGGCACAAAATGTGTGTGTCCCTAGAGGGTTACGGACAAAGCTGTGGAAGGGGGCCTGCGCTCAAAATGATGGAGGAACTCAGATGGTTGCTCCAGAAGAATACCATGATCAATGGTATGAAAAGCTGCTGAGAGGTCCCGGAGTACCAGGATGACCCCCCCCCCCCCGGTCTGCCTCCTGGAGCAGGTTATCCTGCAATATTACCAATGCAGTTTTGGTGCTGTGTCATGGCCTGAAGCCCAGCTGGAATGGATCTAAGCAGTTGGTTTCATCCAAGAGCTCCTGGAGTTGATCTGCCACTACCCTCTCAATCACCTTCCACAAAAAAGGGATGTTTGCCACAGGTGTGGCTAAGTTTTTTTTTTCAGGAGAGGGTGTATAATTGTCTCCTTTAGTTTTATTGGCAGCATACATGTACACACAGAGACTTCCACCACATCTTAATACATATGCATATGCACTCTAAAATACTTTCTCCCTTCTTTCTCCTTAAACAGGCTTCTATCACATCCCAGAATCAAGTCTGGGTCATTTTTATTAACATACCTTCATATGAGGGTGGTAAGAGAACATATAACTAAGTCTCTCCCTCCACACACACACACCCTTGCAGATTTACTAGCAGCAGAATAGGGCATGGATATGAATAAAGTAGTCAGTATGGAAAGGGGCTTATGATATTTTTCTGTCCTCCCCCATGATGCAATTGTGATAAATTTTGTAGTATCAGTCACAAGCAGTTATGGTTAAAATAAAAGTAATGGGACATTCAGTTATGGATCTTGCAGATCATGTATAATGTATAGTCTCTGGCATTCTCAAAATTTCTACAAATGGAGCTGGCATTATGTATACTATGCTGAAAAGGACCCGGGGGGGGGGACCATATTTTTTGCCACAGAAAACATGGTTGGCAATCAGCATTTACCATTGCAATTCTCACATCTTCAGTTATTAGATTTTTAATTATGGCTGGCTGGCTTCTCTCCCAGAGTACTGTGTATTTTGGAAGTAATGTATGGAATCTGAGTGGACTGATTGTTCAAATGCATCTATGCTCACTAGTGTCATACATCCTTCAGTCAGAATTAGTCACATCAATCCACATATTTAATAAAGACTTTTACAGGAATCATTTTGTTTCTATGGTTTACATGACAGATTAATTTAATTCATGTTGACCGCATAACATTTACAAAAAGAGACAGAAAGGAGCAAGGAACCATGTAATTGTAACTAATCATCATATAGGAGAACAGGTTTTAACAGCAGTAATGATAAATGTTATGCAGCTAGCAGTTGGTCTAGTTGGTGCAGTTAGTTTTAAAATTTTGCAACTTTCTGGGCAATTTTACCATTTCCTCTTTACATACATATTAAAACTAACAAGTTTTCAGAATATCCTGGGAAAACTACTAATGTGTTGTAAATCAACTGCCCTCTAGTCTCAGTTGTGAGAGCTGGACCATTAGGAAGGCTGAACGCAGAATAATAGATGCCTTTGAGATGTGGTGTTGGAGGAGCGTTTTGAGAGTCCCCTGGACAGCGAGGAGAACAAATAGGTCAATCTTAGAAGAAATCAGCCCTGACTGCTCCTTAGAAGGTGAAATAGTAAAGATGAAGCTAAAGTACTTTGGACATCAAATGAGAAGAGAAGACTCACTTGAGAAAGCTGTGATGCTGGGAAAGGTCGAAGGCAAAAGAAGAAGGGGGGCGGCCAAAAATGAGATGGCTAGATAGTATTGTGGACACAGTGGGCACAGAGCGGAGCGAGTTGAAGGGGATGGTGGAGGACAGGAGTGCTTGGAGGACGGTAGTCCATGGGGTCACAAAGGGTCGGAAGCGACTGTGTGACTGAACAACAAAAAAGTCTCAGTAATATTTACAATTAAACAATGCATGTCACAGTGTTCTGGTATCTCTTTTAAAAAAAAGCTTTAATAAATGTATATGTATATATAAATTCTAACCCATCACCATCAGTTCTTCTCTAAAACAATTACTTAAACTTGCTGTACATCTTATAAATTTCTTTTCCCCTATCTCCAAAACATCATATGTTCATTTCTAGGTTTAACATCTTTAGATTTTCCTCAATAAATTCTCCCCAAATATCCACAAACTCAGTATTTTTAGTAGTACAGTACTTCTTTTCAGTTTCAATTCACACGTTAGTTTATTATTAATCACCATATTCCACATCTCTTTATACCATTCCTCCAAACTTAAATACAGTATCTATACATTTTCCTAGTATTTAAAATTCTTGCCACTGTGATGATAATAACAATACTGTAATATCTTTTTAATGTTTTGGGACTTTTAATCCTCCCAACTCATTTAATAAGGCAATCCCATGACACAATCTCATTCCAAGTGATAATATATTGTTTACTTCTTCAAAATAATGTGTCCAGGTTTTATTCACCTCTTTACATTCCCACCATAAATGCAAAAAAAATGTCCCAGGATATTCATTACATTTCCAACAGTCTGCCCTAAACCTAGAGTTGTAGAGGCTCAATTGAATTGGGGTAATACTGTACACCATTTCCAAATTCCTTTTTAACAGTGTTCTCTAATTCTCACTGGCATATTTTTTCATAATTCTTTGACCCCAAATTTGATTCCATTATATCCCTCAGTGATTTCTGGGCACTTCCCTGCTCCATTAAAATTGTATAGAGCTTACTAACTATACCTTTACATGGAAGATTTTCCTGATATAATTGGTAAATAAGTTCCTCTAACTTTGTCTGTTCCCCAATTTTCCCCCATTTCTGCATCCATTCTGTATCTCAAAGCTATAATGACAGAATTTCAAAGCACTGGAGATTCCTTCACATGGGCCTTCAAGCAAATGAGACTGTATCACCCTAAATGTAGCTTGTATAAAGGCCATAGAATACTTGATTTAGCTTCACAAACAGCATAATTTTAGGGAATGTAAAGTGGTGAGCCGATGATTTTAAAGAATGGTTTATCTAAAGTAACTGATGCTGTCCCTCTGTGTTCCTTTTTACCTAACTAACAGGTAAACTTGTTGGATTCTCAAACTGAATAAAAAAGTTCAATGAGAAGACAAATGAGAGGTATCTTGATTGCAACTGGATTCATTATTTATATGACTTTCTTTCTTTATCATCACCATCACTATCTCTATATTCTACTTTTCATCCAGTGAGCTGAAGGTAGAGAATGAGTTTCTCCTCTTCTACTTTACAGTATATTCTTATCAACCTAGTAAATTCATATCTCCGCTGCTCTGCAAGTATCCTGGCTGGTCAGACAGAGCATATACACACTGGCTATTAACTGATGAAAGCTCCACCTTCACTCACAACACTGACGGGTTCTGCAGTAATTAAGATCAGAAAAACAATCCTGGAAGCTCCTTAGACAAATAAATTGTCAGTGCTTCATCATAGGCTTAGTAATAGTTGCATCATCATTAATCTTACATACTAGTTTTATTACTCCTTTAGTTCTGAGCAGAAACACTTCTCTTAAAATATATTTTTCGTACCCTCATTTTAACTTCTCTTTCTTGACATACTATGCTGGTCAACCCAGTAAGGCAGATCAGGATAAGAGAAAATGACTGGACCAAAGGTTAGGTGAAGAGCTTCATGGTTCAGTGGAACTTGGATTTCTTGAGTACCTGTCCAACATTCTAACTGCTGTATCACATTGACTTTCTACAGCAGAGATTCTCAACCTGCAGCTTGTGGGACAGATGCAGCCCATGGCACCATTTCATGTGGCTGCCCACTGCCTCCACTACACCAGGAAGTGTTATGTGGTAGAGTAAGGCCAAAATGGCTGTCTGGCCCACAAAGTTGTCTGAGGGAGCGTTCCTGGCTTAAAAAGGTTGAAACTCCTGTTCCACAGTGTCTCATGCACATCATAGGTGACTCATGAACTGATAAAAGAAGGTGATTCCTCCATCATTTTGAGCACAGACTCCCTTCCACAGGTTTGTCCATAACCCTCTAGAAACACACACATTTTGTGCGGTATGGTGCTTGTAGCCAAGTAACTGAACTATTAATTTGGGTCATTGGTTAAACAGCAGGTGGATGATCAAAGGTCACTGTGATTTAATGGATGAAATCCTGTTTCTTAGCATAGCAAGTCATAAATAGAGAAATTCCATTGAATCACTAGCAATAGCAATTACACTTATATACTGCCCCATATTGCTTAGTGCAACTCTGGGTGGTTTACAAGTAATGAGCAATTTGCTTCCAACATGATGGGTACTCATACTCACAACATTTTAACCACTGCACTACCAAGGCTTTCTATGGAATCAATGGAATTTATGGAAAGAGGTGATTTATCAAATTACAGTAATACCTTGGATAACACTAAAACTTGGTTCCACAAGTCTTGGTGTTATCCGATTTTTAGTGGGGATAACATTAAAGCTCCATAGAGATACATTGTAACCGCACAGGCTTTAGCGGTTGTTATCCGATCCACCCCATAGGACCTTAACATTATTCGTCCAATTCTCTTCCCCAGATTACTTAACGTTATGCGATTTTAGCGTTATCTAAGGTAAACGTTATTACTGTACATGGATTCTATGGGCCTACTCCAGTTATGGCTTACTATATTAAATAACAGGATTTCAGCTTGTGTTTAAGTTTTAGATTACAGTAAAACACTGGATAACGATTGGATCGGATAACACTAAAATCGCATAACGTTAAGTAATCTGGGAAGGAGAATTGGATCAAATAACATTAAGGTCCTATGGGATCGATCGGATAACAACCGCTAAAGCCTGTGCAGTTACAACGAATCTCTATGGAGCTTTAATGTTATCCGATCCATCCCATAGGATTTTAACATGGATCGGATAACACTTAAAATCGGATAACACCAAGACTTGTGGAACCAAGTTTTAGCATTATCCGGTGTTTTACTGTATTTAGATTTCTGTAATCTGGATTCATGGGACTATCATTTCCAACTCTCTTCATCTGTAGTTAAAATCTCAACTGAAAAACACTTGTTTTCTTATGAGTCATTTTATCCCTTCAAATGTGTTCTATTGTATTTTACACACCTTTCCCAATTAAATGTGATATATCAAAGTAAGAACATGCACGATAGTGGAACTCTTAAAACATTTAATGTTCTGTTCTCTATGTTTAATTTAGAAACTATTTTCCAAGCGAGAGCTGAATTTTTTTCATGCCATCAGAACATTGCTATTGTAATTTATTGTTCCAGCTGAGATCGGCTCTTCTATCAGAACGTTACCAATCTCGGTATTCTATATAGAATCAAATTGTATCACTGAACTGTGCAGCCTGAATGGGCTTGACATTTCTTTAAGAAGGTAATCGAAAATAATGTGTGCGAAGTGGCTTGGAACTACTGCCCCCCCCCCACCAGTTTTCATCTAACACCAGAAGTTGGGTAAATGACTGTACAGAATAAGAGCACGAACTCTTCCCTGTTTGAAGTCGGCTAAGGATGCTTAAGCATTAAAATTTCCTTGTGATATGGATGTACTCATTCAATATCTCAGGAACCTTAGGCATCACATTAATCTTGTTTTCAGTCTGACTTTGCCATCATTTCTTGTGCATGGCACGTATAGGGGATACTGGTACCTACTGGCTATAGTTCTCCTATCCAAAAGGAGGTAGGGAAAGGGAGACCAAAAGCCTAACCAGAGCTTGCAAGTAACTTGTTATAAACTAAGAGTTACTTTTCTGGCCTACAACTTGCAGAATTTTCCATCTAGCACAGTCATCCACTTTAGCATGCCATCATGACTTTAGCCATTTGTTTTGTTTTCTATATATGGCTAGGGGAAAAAAAGAATATGATTGTAAATAAATAGTTTTATGATGGTTCCTCCCTTACACCTACTAGAGTTTGTACCTCAGGCCAATGACTTTAGTCATTGTTTTTAAATGCATTTTGAAAAGTAACTTCATTCAGAGGCTACAGCTGGTCCAGAATGCGGCTGCATGAGTAGTGATGGGATGTGGGCGTTATGCCTGTGCCACACCGCTGCGGAGGGAGCTGCACTGGCTCCCATTTTGCCTCCGGGTGCAATTCAAGGTGCTGGTTATTACCTTTAAAGCCCTACATGGTAGTGAACCAGGATACTTAAGAGACTGCATCGTCCCAAGGACATCTGTCCGTCCCACCAGGGCGGACCGGAGAGGGCCTCTGGTTGTGCCATCAGCCAGAGAGGCACAACTTTCTGGCACTAGAAGGAGGGCCTTCTCTGTGTCCACCCCGGCCCTATGAAACCTTCTTCCAATAGATTTACACATGCAGACAGAGCTGCTGTCCTTTAGGAAAGGAGTGAAAACCTGGCTGGCAGGTCAGGTCTGGGGAATGGATGGATCAATATCCCCAGCCGGCTGGATGATTTGACCCCCAGTGCCTCTTAGCTGCAATGCCTAGTTTTAATTTTTTAAAGCTCTTCTTAATTTTTAATCTTTTAATTGGTTTAAAATTGTTGTTGTTATTGATATGTTGTGAATTTCCCTGGGTTCCTTCAGGGAGGAGGGCGATAAACAAGCATGAATAAATAAATAAATAAATTCATGTTGCATTTTTGTAACCTTCAAGAAGCAGGAAACTAAAACGTCACTTTAAAAATTGTAACTGTAATTTTACATAACTGTCTGGGAACATTTGGAACTACTGTATAGTTGTATCAAACTATTTTTTAAAGGTAACATTCCAAGATGTGTACTAAGACAATGACAGTCTTCAGTCACAATCTGCCTTCAAAATACTAAATGACCAATACATTGTTGTTATGTATGTTCTTAAGTCAGCTTTCAAGGGAAATATTTAAGAAGTGACTTTTATTGGTTTCAAACCTTCCATGAGCTTCCATGGCCGAGCAGGGATTTGAAGCCACATCTCCTAAATCCTAGTCAGCCACTGTTATCTAAAGGAGCACTGCACCACAATACAAAAGGATCAAAAGTTTCTTGCGAGCAAGCACCCTTCCAGAAAAAGATTATGTCCCTGTAACAAGAAGTCGCCATTGTTAAACTGCCTCATCAAGATAGGCATGATTTCCACTGGGAAATGGCTGTAGTAAAGTGGTAGAACATACATTTGGTAAGCAAAAGGGCTCAGATTTAATCTCTGGCATCTTCAGAAAGGACTTTCCAGGATGGCTTCAGCACTTTGGTAGCTCCTATAACGTTTAGGCATAGAAGTAGATTTTTGCTTCTATGAACCTGGAGTCACCAACTGCTTCTGGAGCCAGTCCTAACATTAGATATGGAGATGGCATATTTGGGCTATTCTGAAAGGGTAGCAAATTATAATTCATTTTGTTATTATTGTATTTTCTCTGCCATGGATAGAATGAGATGCTCATGGAGATGCTTTGCTTAATATGCCAAAATAACTTGGCTGGCTTTGGGTAATTTTTACCATGGTGTGGGTCACAAGCATTTTCCTGCCTTAGGCAGCAAAATGATTTAAGTTGGCTCTGCCCTTGTGAGAGTCTGGAGAGATACAACCAAATCACTGTTGACACTAATGACCTAAATAGTCTGAATATAAGGCACCTTTTAATGTTACTTTGAGGGTTATGTTAGTTTTATGCCAGCTTCTTCGCATGTGAGAATCCTTGTGGGTATTGCTGTGTGGAGGAAGAAACATCTGTTTCTAAGCATCCATGGTGTTGCAACTGCCTTTTCTCATCAAGGAACCATTTCACTGAGAAAGAAGCTTTAATTCAGGAAAAGAATATATCATCTTGTGTGTGCAGAATTCCAAGGTTCCATCTTTGGGAATATGGAATCAAGAATTTCCAGTTGCAGAACTAGGATCCAGAATCAGAAATAGCTACTTGCAGTTAGGATAGAACAGGGATTGGGGATATTTGGTCCTCCAGATGTTGCTGGAGTGTGATTTCCATCATTCCCCAACATAGGCTAAGCTGGCAAAGGCTCATGGGAATTATCTTCTTCTTTACTTTCTCTTTTACTACTTCAGGTGTCAAGAGAGATACAGTACAAGGTTCTTGTTCTTTTGCTGCTAGCGGACTCCACCGGCATTAATTGGTGTTCTGGTAATATGTCTTTGATGTTATCTCTCCATCTTCTTACGGGTCTTCCTTGCACTCTTTTTCCTTTCCCACTTTTCATATATGCCTTGTAAAGTATGGAATCCCAAGATATTCTCCATGGAAGTTATAGTCTACCCATATCTGGCCAGTTACAACATTCCCACCTCCTTTACAGACAATAGGGGTCAAATGAACCATTAGTTACATTCAGTATAAGGCAGCTGTGTACGTTCATTAGGGAACAATGATAACATTTTCTAGGCAAATTAGTACTGGGAAGTAGCAGCTAGAAATGGAGATGTGCTGCATTAGTCTTCACATCAGCCAACTAGCTGCACCCTCAGAAATGATGCCATGGGGAAAACTCTTGAAAGACAAATGGAGAGGCACTTGCCTTTCTCCAAGATAATCTAGTTTTAGAACAGTGCCACACTTTTTCCAGCATTTCAGAAATGCTGAACTCTATATAGTATCAGAGACAAACTGGAAAATGGTACTTTTTTTGGATATAGTTCCCAGAATTTTCTAACCAGCATGGCCCATAACTGAACACAGTAACTTTTATAAGGGTGTGGTCACACAGAAAAATAGATCACAATTTTGATTATTTGTGGGGCAGGCTGGCAAATCTATTACTCACTGATCACTCAACATGTAGGCAAAATACACTGCAGACCATCCTCGATCCATGCCCAAACTGGAACTTTTTGGTTCAGATGTAGAACTTTTCCTTTTGGGAGCTGGGCTGCAATGATTCCCTTGCCAAAAGAAAATTTGCTTTAAGGTAGATTGCTTCTGTTAAGGTGACTCTTTCTGGTGTGATCAGCTGTTTGATTGTATCCTAAGTTCTTACTGGAGGTGTAGGCAACCATGGCCTTCACACTGTTTTTGACCCATAGTTCCCATCAATCCTTGCCAGCAGAGCAAGGGTAAAGGATTATGGAAGATACAGTTAAAAAAACAACTCTAGAAGGGGCCACAATTGCCCAATGCTGTAGTCTTTGCTCAAGTCAGATGCAGGTGACAAAGTAGGCAAAACAGGTCAACGATGCCAAAGGTCCACCTAATTTGTAGCATCTCGTGCTGAGCTAATAAGACTGGAAAGAGCAAGCAAATCCTGCAAACTGTTGTATGAGAATACAGAATTTTGGAAATTATCTCGTGAAAAAGCCAAATGCTTTGCATTTGTATTCATCCGAGTATAGCCACTATAAACAAAACTCTGAGCAGTATTTTTGCCAAAATGAACCCAGTGGTTTGCACAGAACTAGCATTGCAATGCATTATTTAGAGTTCATTAATATAAAGTACATCAGTGCTGACACGGATGACTTCTGTAAGAAGTAATGAGCTTGTAATCAGAATAATGACAAGTCCCATTAGCCTTCTTTCTTTCCAACTATTCCATTGTCAATATGGAATTACATGCTGAGCATGAACTTGCTCTAGCCATGTCTGGTAAACTATAGGCACTCCAGCATAATGCTGATCCTACTTCATTTCTAATGACATCAAGGGATTCTTGGTATACATTGAAATGTCCATAAGATTGCGGGCCATGATTGCCAGGGAAGGCAGAATTTGCAGAAGCTATCCATTCTTATTTTATTGCAGAAAAGAGTTTCAGTTCTTTTGTTCCTTTTGGATTTTCCTGCATTTAAATTAGAGTCACCGGTTGTGTGAGATGTAGATCCACCTTTCGACCCAAAGTGCAACTCTAGACTCACCTTCATTTTCCTTCCACCGCATTTCCTCATTCTGCTTCCTCTCTTTTTCTGGCACTTGGCTGTAATAAAACTTTTTGAAAGATTTTTGTGCTTGTCTTGGTTCCAAACTCAGGGGAAAAAATACCACTTGGACTCAGTATTCAGAATCTCCTAACCACTGTAGCCTAAATATCTGGGATTTGTCATCTGAAAACAAGCTCTGATGTGGTTTCACTGAAATGGGAATGTCCATTTGTATTTTTGTCTTCTTGAAAGGAATGCTTTAGAGATCGAATGTTGGCATTTGGATGGGCATCTGCCTTATGCCTGGGAAGGGTCCTAATCAAACAAGCAATGCAGATGTGGACCGAAAGTCAACTTCTCTACATGGATCTTCTTGGACGGAAAGTCAACTTCTCTACATGGATCTTCTTGGACTGAAAGTCAACTTCTCTACATGGATCTTCTTGGACTGAAAGTCAACTTCTCTACATGGATCTTCTTGGCCTGGCTGAGCCACCTTTGCTTGGATTCTCTCCCCCCATCCCCAAGCTTTTCAACCTGCCTCCTCTGGTGCATCTTTTTCTCAACAGTCTTAATGTGATGGTGCATGTCCACATACTTTTAAGTAGGAATGTTATCTCATTGTCAGTCAAACTACTTCATAGGTGAACCAAAAGAAAGTACAAGTATCTTGTTTACCATAATTATTGACTGTGTTTGGTTTAATAGTAGGAGTTAAATCTCTAGTCCTCCAGACAACAGTTCCCAGAAGTCTGTATAGCCATTTGTAAGAGATTACAGAAGTTGTAGAATCAAAAGGTGTCCTACAAACCTAAACACTCACATTCTTTCCTTAAAAGTTCTGTTAGCACAAGAAAAATCTAACATGTATCCACTAGTTACAATTATGAATTAAAACTCTCCCATATGTTTGGAGTAGTTCAGAGTCAGATTTCAGGTTTCTCTTTAAATAAAAATTCTGACTATAGGACAAAGCTGTCTGGATTCAGAGCACAGCAGGCTAATCTTTTTCTTTTTCATTTATCTAAAAAAATTCAATGATAAGATTGCAAATAAGTGTTTATAAAATCATTTCTCTGTTAACTGCAGGATCTCACAATAATACATCTCTATTGCTGTGATATTTAATGTTAATCAATAAAGCCAAAGTGATGTGGTTTGAACAAGCCAATGAGAATAATGGAAGCTTTTACTTATTCAATGACACAAGATGCCTGGAAATTCAGTGTAATGTAATTTTCATTCCATCAGACTGTGATGTATTCTAGAAACAATGCATTATAATCCATTCATTTTCTCTTTTTGAGACTGGTTTGGGCCATTAACAACACTGAATCATATACAGCAGTGGTTCCCAATTAGTGGTAAGCGGACCCCCAGGGGTATGCGAGATTGCATCAAGGGGTACACGCAGTAATCTCTTAACTAAAATATTAAATCCTTTAAAAACAATAATGCAATAACAATTGCCAAAAAATTATTCAATTTAATTAAACGATCAGTAGGTAAGTCAATCGTATGCATCAAGCGCTTTCTCCCGCGGCGGCGGTTTTCCCCATGCCTCCTGCATCTCGCGTCACCCGATCGTGGCCGCCCCTGTTCCCACTTATTTGCTTGTCATTGACAATCAGTCAGTTCGGTTTATGTCGCGTGAGCGTGTTGCTGTGCTCGTTGTGTTGTTTTAATTGTGAATTAATAAATATCCATCGCACTGTGTCGCGTTGATCAGCCTTATATACCTACCTCAGTAAACGGTAAGATAATGTTTTAAAACTGTGTTTAAATTTGCACTTTCACTATAAACTGCAATACAATGTAATGATGTTTAGAAAATAAAAATAATATTCAAGCTGCTTCAGTTGTAAGCATGTTTGCGGATTCTGTTTTCTAGATTTTAAGTTACATTAATACTATTTTCATTGTAAATTTCAATACAAAGCAATAATGCTTAATTTGTTTTCTACTATGTACCTACTTCGAATACAGAAGGAAAAATTCAATTTTTTGCCTGTTCGCAGTTTCTGTCCCCCCCCCCCCGGTTTTCTAAGCTTTTTAATTACTTACATTACAAAAATACAAAAGCTGAGTTAATAAGTCCCCCCTTTTTTAGATGGAACAGTGGCTGCTAAGGCGTCGAAAGGTTGAGGAGGATGTATCAGAAAATACTGAACAGTCGCCTGCTAATGATGTGTCACCCTCTACTAGTACTCCGACACACACAAAAAGAAACCTTGATAACAAGGAATCATCTCTCTCTCTCTCTCTCTCTCTCTCTCAAAAAAAGGAAATATGATGATAGTTATAATCAGTTTGGTTTTACAAGCTCTGGAGATCCTAATTCCCCATTGCCGCAATGTGTCGTTTGTGCAGAAATGCTGTCAAATCATTCGTTAAAACCATCCTTACTACGTCGCCATTTAGAAACCAAACATGCTAATTTGAAAGATGAATCTGTATCCTTCTTTCAACATAAATTAAAAGACCTCAAACAAAGACAAAAATCTATTGAGGCGCTTTCTTTAAACACGAATATGAACGCCCTGCAAGGCTCTTTTCGAGTTAGTTATTTAATTGCCAAGCAAGCAAAACCGCATACAATTGGGGAAAACCTTATACTGCCTGCAGCAAAAGAGATAGTGAAATGTATGTTCGGAGAAAAAATGGCCCGAGAACTTGATGTTATTCCTATGTCAAATAACACTGTCTCTTGTCGTATGTCAGATAATCTGAAAAACCACCAAATTCAACACATTTTACAAAGCGATTACTTTGCCATACAACTTGATGAATCCACAGACATATCAAACTTGACTCAACTTTTAACATATGTTCATTATGTTCATTCCAAAAAGGTTCATGAAGAGTTCCTATTTTGTCGTGCCCTTCCGATTCATACTACCCGGGAGGACATATTTCACATGGTTGACGGTTTTATAAAAGAAAACAAATTGGATTGATCGAAATGCGTAGGAATATGCACTGATAGTGCCAGAGCAATGACTGGTCATTTTTCAGGACTTGTGAAGCGAATACAAGATGTAGCCCCAGAAGCAAAATGGACCCATTGTGGTATTCATCGAGAGGCACTTGCTTGTAAAAAAATTCCAGCCTGCTTAGATAGTACTCTTAAAAATGCTGTGAAAATTGTCAATTTAATCAAGGCCCGTGCCACAAACTCAAGAATTTTTACAGGCATTTGTAAAGAGCTTGGCAGCGAGCATGAGACCCTGTCGTTACATACTGAAGTGTTTTGGCTGTCCAGAGGAAGAGTTGTTTTGAGAATATTTGAGTTGAGATATGAAATTGAGTTATTTTTGACTGAGCAGGGACATGCCAAGTACAAACAGATGCTGATCGATCCTTTGTGGCTACAAAAATTGGCTTACTTGTCAGATATTTTTACAAAACTGAATGAGTTGAATTTGGGGCTTCAAGGCCAGGACACAACCATATTCACTATGCAGGAGAAGGTTGAGTCAACAATCAAAAAAAGTCTCTCTGGACATCTTTGATCGACAGATGTAAATATGATCAGTTTCCGAATTTAAAACTTTTTTTGGAAACTACTTCTTCATCAGTGAATGAAGATGTAAAATCAGCCATAAAATGCCACTTGCAAAATTTGTCGACCGCATTACGCACTTATTTCCCAGAAATATCATCGCAATGGAACTGGGTAAACAACCCCTTTGGAAACTGTCCCACCAATTACCTATCCATCTCTGATCAAGAGGAATTAATAGACATCTCATGCAACAGTAGACTCAAAAGTTGTTTTGCGGAGCAATCACTGGTTAATTTTTGGTCTGGTCTTAAAGACGTTTATCGTGTCAGCGAAGTAGCAATAAAACATTTACTGCCATTTTGCACGACGTACCTTTGCGAGAGCGGATTTTCCGCAATGACAAACTTAAAAACTAAACATCGTCACAGACTTCAACTCGAAGACGACTTGAGATTGAAGCTGATCAAAATGCAACCAGATTTTTCAGAGTTGTGCAAAGAAAAACGTGCACATTTGTCACATTAATGAAACATGTGTTCTCTGTCATTAGAATGTCTTTTGATGATAAAAAATATAAAATACACCTGATTTCATTTTTTATTTAACGTTCCAGCAATAAGAGGTATGCAAGTTTGAGGTCTTTCTTGAAGTGGTATGTAGAAAAAACTAATTGGGAACCACTGATATACAGTAATACAGTAATACCTCATATAACATTAGTATCGAATAACACTAAAATCGCATAACATTAAGGAATCTGGGGGGAAGAATTGCATCAGATAACATTAAGATCCTATGGGATGCTTCAGATAACAACCGCTAAAGCCTGTGTGGTTACAATGTATCTCTATGGATCCATAGGATTTTAACATGCATCAGATAACACTAAAAATCATATAACACCAAGACTTGTGGAACGAGGTTTTAGTGTTATATGAGGTTTTACTGTACCTCGGATAACGTTTACCTTGGATAACACTAAAATCGCATAACCTTAAGTAATCTGGGGAGGAGAATTGGATCGAATAATGTTAAGGTCCTATGGGATGGATCGGATAACAACTGCTAAAGCCTGTGCAGTTACAATGTATCTCTATGGAGCTTTAACGTTATCCGATCCATCCCATAGGATTTTAACATGCATCGGATAACACTAAAAATCGGATAGCACCAAGACTTGTGGAACCAAGTCTTAGCGTTATCCGAGGTATTACTGTATGTCTTTTTTTGCAGTGAATATATCTAATCCATTGATGCATGAGCATCAAAATGTATTGTTTTATTCTACTTGTGGGCTTCCTTTATGATTCCCTACAGAATTAATGTATTGGCATTTATATTGTGTGGAAGAATAAGATATCTTATAGTCATTAAAAGGCATGGTATACACATTTGATGTGTGTGCATTAATGGGGTTAGATGAGGAGTTCCCAAACTATGGTCCAAGGGCTAGCCCCAACTCATGGCACCATTTCATGTGGCACACACTGCTGCCGCTGCACCCAGAAGTGGAAGCAGATACATTTACATCAGCCATAAAGCGCATCCACACATGGGTAAATGTGCCTGTGACTGTCATAAACGTGGAAGTGGCAGCATTTACAGCAGCCCTAAATGTACCCGCTTCTGCTTCATGGAGTTGTGGTCTGGCCCACTCAGCTGTCGGGGGGGTGGGCATGGTCAAGCCCATGGTGTAAAAAGGTTGGAAACCCCTGGGTTAGATCATCTTCAAAGTCTAAAAAAGGGCATGTGATTCATTGTTATTAATACTTACAACTTCTCTGGAAGACACCAAATGAATTGTTTATGATGCAGTAGTTAGGAATATATCACATTTCAACTCAATGAAAATTACATTACAATGAATTACTTTAGCCTTTGTGTATTATCAGAAAACACCTTCAATCCTCAGCTATTCATAGACACTCACTTCCAGAATTCCTAAGCCAGTGTAGCTACCAAAGAGTTCTGGGAGTTGAAGACCCCCCAAAACAACAACAACAACAACAACAACAACAACAACAACAACAACAACAACAACAACAACAACAACAACAACAACAACAACAACAACACACCAATTTCTGACAACAACAACAACAACAACAACAACGACATGCCAATTTCAGCAAGAATAGAGGAAGATCAAATGTGAGATGGATTGGCTATAATGGAAACTTCAGCCATTCATTTGCAAGAGCTGAACATGGCTGATAAACACAGGACATTCAGAGATCTTTTATTCATAGAGTTTCCCTAACTCAAAGATAATAATGGCATAAAAGTAAAGACAATGATGGGTGATGTAAGTCAACATCTCACAATCTCAGGTCTCTATACTTAAAACCCTCCAATAGCTTATGCCACTTACATCCAATTGTGCCCTGGAGCGTATCAGAGTGCCACAAGAAATACATCCATGAAATAATGAAAGCTGAAAGCAGCAACCCAACAATAATTAACTCCTTTTGCCCTGTTTTGGGCTACTCATGAGGTGGCCAATTCCACCACACCTTAGTGTCAACTAAATCATTCAGTCCTTGCCAGTGAAGAGTATATATCTTAAAATGTCTTCATAGACATTACTGTATTATTTAGGCTGAATCCTGACCACACCTGCTTCTCAATAAACATGGGCAAGTGTGCCTCAGAAAAATGGTGATAAAGTGACCTACTGAGGGAAGACTCCATGAAGAAAAAACAGTGCTCCTTGAGAGTGGCGCTTAGATAGTTAATGTGAATAATGTGTTATGTAACTCTTTGTGAAGCCTCCAAAAAGAATTCTTTGCCCTTCACATTGCAGAATATTTGTGGTGACTCATGGTGCTCCTCATTACGATCCTTCCTTATTACTTCTTAGCTCATTTATTGAAAAACATCCATCTTGTGGGGGGAAATTAAACCTTATGGGAGGAAACCCCCCAGCAACCTTGAAAATGTTCCAGGAAAGCGCTTTCAGTTCCTCAAAACTAAATTATATCCCACTAGATGGTCATGATATAAAATCTAAATCTAAATAAACAAAATACTGTACTGTAAATAAAATCTGAACAGAAATTACTTGTGGCACAGAAAAAGTGAGCAATTTTAGCAGTCCTTTTATTATTTGCAAAACCAATGTCATAATGCTTACCTGATCCCTCCTCAAATGACATACCATATTTGCCGGTGTATAAGACATATTGGAGTATAAGACACACTGTTATTATCAAAGTACAGTGGTACCCCACATAACGTGTGCACCACACAATGTTAAAACCACACGTCAATAAATCTGAGGAAAAATTTGCAATACATTTGCAATACATTGAATTTTTCTTCAGATTTCTTTGTGTCTGGGTGGATTGCTTTGACGGTGGGAAGTGGGAGCAGCTGCTGCTGTGGACCCTACCACTGACGGACTCCTTCCCTGGCCCATCCAGATGGATGGACCGGTGAGGGAGTCCAGTGTTGTTGTTCTTGGCGGCAACAATTTTGAGGCTGCCAACACTGTCACAGCAGCTGTTCCCACTTCCCACTGGTCAGATGGGCCATGGAAGGAGTCCAGTGGTGTTGGCATTGGCAGAAGCGATTTTGAGTCTGCCAATGCTGCCGCCAGTGGAAGCCGGGGTTGGGAGCCTCTGAGCCTGGCTTCCTTTGGAAGGAGGGGATGAGCAGGTCACCTCCTTCCTTCCCAAGGAAACTAGGTTTTGGAGCCTCTGAGCCCAACTTTCTTCAGAAGGAAGGAGCAAGTGGATTGCCTCCCTCCTTCCAAAGGAAGCTGGGCTCAGGAGCTCCCAAACCTGGCTTCCTTCAGAAGTAGAGAGGTGAGCAGATCACCTCCCTCCTTCCAAAGGAAGCCAGGTTCCAGAGCCTTTGATCTTGGTTTCCTTCGGAAGGAGGGAAGCAAGTGGATCACCTCCCTACTTCTGAAGGAAGCCAGGGTTGGGAGCCTCTGAGCCAGGCTTACTTTGGAAGGAGGGGGCAAGTGGATTACCTCCCTCCTTCTGAAGCAAGACAGGCCAGGGAAGGAGTCATCGGTGGCAGGGTCCACAGCAGCAGCAGCTCCCACTTCCCACTGGCCGGCTGGGCCAGGGAGGAAGTCCATCAGTGGTGGTGGTGGCAGTGGTGATTTTGAGTCCACCAATGCCACTGCCACCAGATTCTCACTTCCCATCCGGCTGGTGGGAAGTGGGAGCAGAGGCTGTGGTGGCATTGGCGGACTCAAAATTACCACCACCAACACTGCCACAAAATGACTCCTTTCCCATCCAGACGAGCCAGGGAAAGAGTCCGTAAGCAGTGGGGTCCACAGCAGCTGCTGCTCCCATGTCCTACTGGCTGAATGGGCTGGGGAGGGATTCCATCAGCATTGGCGTTGGCGGTCTCAACATCACAGCTGCCAGTGCTGCTGCCACTGGTCTCCCTCCATGGCCCATCCAGCCAGTGGGAAGTGGGAGCAGCTGCTCCTGCGGACTCCACAGTACATGTATCACACAATGTTATAAACTGCATAATGTTAAGGATCGTGGAACCAAGCTCACCATTTTTCCAGTGTGTTTTAAAGGGAGGGAGTGGGTCTTATACACCAGTAAATACAGTAATTATGGGTAAGATAATTACTTATACCCCATTGGCCAAAATCCTGTTCATGAAAATGTAATGTACAAATATACCCTCATAGGTGTGCTGGATGTTACTTCTGGCAACAATGAAATACATGATTCCTTTTGCAATTTACCAGCAGAAGATGTGTTTTATGGACAGCACTTTGTGGATAGCAGTTCTGCCTTGGTATTTTTATAGCTAATGCATGCATAACATTGACTTAAGAGTATTTTGTCTGTTATTTTCCAGGTCAGGTGCCTGATGTATTATGTAAGGGGCATCTTCCCCTTCCCCAGTGATGAGCTGCCCTTCCTTCAAAATTCTACTCATCAGATGCCTGCAAAGCAGTGGATCTGTAGCCATGTTTAGTATCTAAAGTTCACACTAGTGAGTTAACTAACCTAACTACCGTGAGGACTAACAGTATTGGGTGCTGAAGTTCACAGAGAAGGGTGATGGATTCCACTTGAATCCATCTTAATGGAAGGCAGTAGCTTCATCCATACTGGTCAAGGGCTGATGAAGACTTTGTGTACCAAAAGGGCTCAGGACCAGAAAGTGATTTGCGGAACTGGATCAGTGGTATGGGTGTCATGCTGTGATATGGAAGGCAGATGAAAGGCCACTGCATTATATTATCAGGACAGTCATCATAGCTGATCATCATGATGATCACCAATATTTGGATTTGGATTTGGATTTGGATTTGGATTTGGATTTGGATTTGGATTCGGATTCGGATTCGGATTCGGATTCGGATTCGGACTCGGATTCAGACTCAGACTCAGACTCAGACTCAGACTCAGACTCAGACTCAGACTCAGACTCAAATTCAGAAGAAGAAGAAGAAGAAGAAGAAGAAGAAGAAGAAGAAGAAGAAGAAGAAGAAGAAGAAGAAGAAGAAGAAGAAGAAGAAGAAGAAGAAGAAGAAGAAGAAGAAGAAGAAGAAGAAGAGTTCGCACATGACATTCCATATGGCAATGGGGAATAAAAGAATGGACAGCTCACAATCTATTCCCTCCAGATTCCTTCTTTGGCTAGTTCCATCTGAGCTAATTTACTGAGGGCAAAATACATTTTTGGCATTTCCATTTGCCTAGTAATCCACTTCTGTGGGTTGTGTCACCTTTTTGATACTACTGTTCTGACTAGGTTTTTTCTTCTGTTCCAGTTGAGATTTAAAGATAAAACATGTACCAGCATGTATTTAAAGAACCAATTCTACATTTTTTTCAAAGACAAATAAACATTGGAATTCAGAACTGTGCATACGGACGGCTTCTAATGTGCTCAAACATCTAGGCATATGCAACACAATTCTTTGGGATTACTGTTAACGGTAGATACATGGTATGGGGAGCATTTTCTACCTGGATATAGTATCTAGTAAATGTAGAATGGATATCTAATGATTTGCAATTCAAGATGACTCACAACCACATGGGCCAAATTCTGCTTCTTGAATTATACATCTGTATAATTCTTAAATCATACATCTGTAAGTATAGATGGTTAGCTTTTCTTAGAAAAAACTGAGTAAAGTGTCCATTGATTGTTCCAAGTAACTTATTTAGAGCAATATCTGCATCAGTTGGTAACTTTTGATTTGTCAGTGAGGCCATTTTGATGGGATCCACTATTGCAGACATTAGTTGATTCATAGACAAGGTGGGGAAGTTTTGGGTGCTTTAGAAGTTTGATTTACAATTTTCCACAATCCCTTATGATTGTCAGTGCAAGTGGGGCTAATGGGAATTCAGTGGTGATTTTTTTTTTTGAAGATCAAAGATTCACCAACCCGACTTGTAAAGTCCCAAACTTGTCTAAAACACCCACTATATTCCATGTACCATTGTTCATGGATATGCATTGACTCTTGTTCACACCATCTCTGTGTGATTCATTTTGTCACTAGATTGTAGTGAGATATTTTTATCATGAACTCATGAGACTAGCCTGAATCATTTCCACAGACTTTGAAAAATCATCCTTTATAATACTCTCATAGATATAGCCCTATTAAAGTTTAGCTAGTGGCGTATTAGAGACTTGGAAGAGATTAACAGAGAAATGGTATATAGATTATGAATCTGCATTGTAATAAGGCTAGGGGCATAGAATTGGTAGAGTTTTGTGCAAAGTTTTGTAAGCTACTGGATAGAATGTTTGACTACAATGTTAGATTTACTTTTCACAGACATCTTCTACTAAAGCTTCCATCTTCTGAATGACTATGTTGGCAGGAGATAATGGAAATCATTGTCCGACACATTCAGACAGCAACAGGTTCTGGAAAGCTGATTAGAAATTATGTTTTTAACTGGTCTTCCTGGCGGGGAAACAATTTCTGAATTTTTCTTTCTTACATTTTTGTTGTTGTTGTTCAGTCGCACAGTCGATTCCGACCCTCTGCGGCCCCATGGACCACCGTCCGCCAGGCACTCCTGTCCTCCACCATCCCCCTCAACTCGCTCAGCTCTGTCCCCATTGCTTCTACAATACCATTTAGCCATCTCATCTTGGGCTGTCCCCTTCTTTTGTCCTCGACCCTTCCAAGCATCAAGGCTTTCTCAAGTGAATCCTCTCTTCTCATTTGATGTCCAAAGTACTTTAGCTTCATCTTTATTATTTGACCTTCCAAGGAGCAGTCAGGGTTGATATCTTCTAAGATTGACCTATTTGTTCTCCTCGCTGTCAAGGTGACTATCAAAACTCTCCTCCAACACCACATCTCAAAGGCGTCTATTCTTCTGCGCTCAGCTTTCCTAATGGTCCAGCTCTCACAACCATACATTGCCACAAGCCAGCTTTTGCACTTTCTTCTTTCAACCTAATCAGGAGCTTCTTTAGGTCCTCCTCATTTTCTGCCATGAGGGTGGTATCATCTGCATAGCTCAAATTGTTGATGTTTCTTCTAGCAATTTTGATCCCAAATTGTGATTCCTCCATCCCTGCATTGCACATTATGTGTTCTGTGTATAAGTTGAATAAGCAGGGTGACAAAATGCAGCCTTGTCTTACTCCTTTTCCTATTCCAAACCACTCCGTCATTCCATTTTCTGTCATAACTGTTGCCTCTTGATTCATGTACAGATTTCTCATGAGGCCTATAAGGTGTTCTGGTATTCCCATCTCTTTAATTACGTGCCACATTTTGTTGTGGTCGACACAGTCAAAAGCCTTAGTGTAGTCAATGAAACAGAAGTAGACTTGTTTCTGATATTCCTTTGTTTTTCCATGATCCATCTTATGTTGGCGATGTGGTCTCTAGTCCCCCTGCCTCTTCTGAACCCCACCTGCACCTCTGGTAATTCTCTCTCCACATACAGTTGCAGTCTATCCTATATTATCTTGAGCATCACCTTGCTAGCGTGAGGGATGAGCGCAATTGTTTGATAATTTGAACATTCTTTGGCATTACCCTTTTTTGGGAGTGGAGCGTATACAGATCTTTTCCAATCCTGTGGCCATTGTTGTGTTTTCCAAATCTGCTGGCATATAGAATGCAATAATTTGATTCAATCATCTTGCAGGGCTTTGAAAAGTTCAACTTGGATACCATCAACTCCACTGGCTTTGTTGTTTGCAGTATTTTTTAGGGCCTTTCTGACTTCACTCTCTAGAATGTCTGGCTCATTTTCAATGTTCTCATCATTGTGATTATCAGGGGTGTTGAGGTCCTTTCTGTAGAGTTCCTCTGTGTACTCTTTCCATCTTTTCTTAATCTCCTCTGCATCTGCTAACTCCGTGCCATCTTTGTCTTTTATCATGGTCATTTTTGCTTTAAATGTTCCCTTGAGTTCCCCAATTTTTTTGAATAGATCTCTAGTCCTACCCCTGATATTGTTTTCCTCTATTTCTTTGCACTGTTCATTCATGTAGGTTTCCTTATCTCTCCTTGCTTTTCTTTGAAATTCTGTATTCAGGTGACTGTATTTTTTCCTTTCTCCTTGGCATTTTGCATTCCTTCTGTCCTCTACTATTTTAAGAGCCTCATCGGACCACCACTTAGTTTTCTTACGCTTCTTTTCTTTTGGTATGGTTTTCCTTGCTGCTTCCTGCATGATGTCCTGCATCTCTGTCCATAATTCTTCTGGCACTCTGTCTATCTGGTCCAAGCCATTAAATCTGTTCCACACCTTCACTGTGTATTCCCAAGGAATGTTGTCTAGGTCATATCTGTCTGGCCTAATTGTTTTTCCTATTTTCTTTAGTCTAAGCCTGAAATTTGCAATCAGTAGGTTGTGATCTGAGCCATAATCTGCTCCTGGTCTTGTTTTTGCTGACTGTATGGAGGTTCTCCATCTTTGGCTGCAGAGTATGTAATCAATCTGGTTTCTATGTTGGCCATCTGGTGATGTCCATGTGTAAAGTCTCCTTTTGTGTTGCTGGAATAGTGTGTTTGCTATGACCAGTGGATTATCTTGGCAGAACTTTATCAGTCTTTGTCCTGCTTCATTCTGTGTTCCAAGACCAAACCTGCCTGTTATTCCATTTACTTTTTGATTTCCTACTTTGGCATTCCAGTCTCCTATGATAATGTGTACATCATTTCTTGGTGTCTGTTCTATGAGGTGTTCTAGGTCCTCATAGAATTGGTGAATTGTGGCTTCATCCGCACTAGTGGTTGGTGCATATACTTGGATTACAGTGATATTGAATGGCTTTCCTTGTATTCTGACTGACATCATTCTATCATTTTTGAGATTATATCCCATTACTGCTTTTCTCACCCTTTTATTGACAATTATGGCTACTCTGTTTTTTCTGAGGTTTTCTTGTCCATAGTAGTAGATATGATGGTTTCCAGAGCTGAATTCACCCATCCCTGTCCATTTTAACTCGCTGATTCCCAAGATGTCAATGCTTATTCTTTCCATTTCCTTTTTTTACTACTTCTAGTTTTCCCTGGTTCATTGATCTCACATTCCATGTCCCTATACAGTATTGTTCCTTGCAACACTGTATTTCTCCTCCCCTTTTCCTGTCCCTCCCCTTCTTCTGATCAGATGTGCTAAGCATCCTATTTCATCTCAATTGCCCCTTTTGTTTTGCCTTTTGTTTTGGTCCATAGGGTTCTCTTGGCAAAATTCCTGACGTTGGTTTTCCGGTTTCTACATCAGTATCCTCTCATCATACATGTTATCACAGTTTAAAACAAGGTATTATCACACACATTATAACAGTTTAAGCAGTATCAGACTGAAAAGTAAGCTAATTAGTGTTGGTTATATGTAGTTATAAGTCAATAGTCAAGTCTCTACTGTAAGTTCACTATAAGTCTCTACTAAAGTATCTAAAGTCAGCTACATGTAGATGAATTACTTATCCTATGCATGCAGTCAGTTTCAGCTGCCCAGTGCCTGCTTGTGGTCTTGCGTCGGCAGCACCTGTGCCGGTTGTGAGGTCCCTCCTCAGCCGTTGGGTCAAGCTCACCCTGCTAGCTGCCTGGTGCCCGCCGAGGTTCTCCTTGCTGCTGTAGCCGCGGTGCGGTGCGGTGAAGTGTGGGTCGGTGGTGCGCTCCTCTCCTCCGCCCGACCTGCCGCTGTTGTTTCTTTTCCCTTGCTAGCTATCCGGTGGCCGCTGAGGTTCTCCTGTTGTGGTGGTGAGGTGCGGGTCGGTGGTGCGCTCCTTCCCACTGCCCGACCTGCCGCTGTTCTTCTCCGTCGCCTTCCCTCTGGCCACAGGGGAAATGGCCGAGGGGGCTCAGGTCAGCGGCGCGCTCCTTCCCACCGCCTGACCTGACGCTGTTCCTCTCCGTCGCCTTCCCTCTGGCCACAGGGGAAATGGCCGAGGGGGCTCAGGTCGGCGGCACGCTCCTTCCCACCGCCTGACCTGACTCTGTTCCTCTCCGTCGCCTTCCCTCTGGCCACAGGGGAAATGGCCGAGGGGGCTCAGGTCAGCGGCGCGCTCCTTCCCACCGCCTGACCTGACGCTGTTCCTCTCCGTCGCCTTCCCTCTGGCCACAGGGGAAATGGCCGAGGGGGCTCAGGTCGGCGGCACGCTCCTTCCCACCGCCTGACCTGACGCTGTTCCTCTCCGTCGCCTTCCCTCTGGCCACAGGGGAAATGGCCGAGGGGGCTCAGGTCGGCGGCACGCTCCTTCCCACCGCCCGACCTGCCACTGTTCCTCTCCGTCGCCTTCCCTCTGTAATAATTGAAAATTTACATCTCAATATGAAAACACACATTGAGTTCTCCACAAGTAAAATGAAGTTGAGTGTAATAAAAGATAAAAGCATAGAGCACCTATTGAGATGATAGGATTAATAGTGATACATTTTCATAGAAGTACTGTATGATTTGACAAAACCCACAATTGGAAACTAGACTACTTAGAGGTCTGAAACTTAATTGCTCCTAAGTCACTGTACTGAAGTGGTTTCAGCAGAATGCATTATGGGATGCAGTTAATTCCTTGTAGTAAGCTAATAGCAGCTTTTAACAGTGGGCTTGAAATCCAAGACCAGTGGGAAACGAGGCTTTCATGGTCTACCATGCAAGACAATAAGTGGAAAAGATGGAAAACTTCACAGAAAAGCACTTACAGTTAGTTACCTGTTGTTAATGTGCACCATCATGCTGCTTTGTACATATGTTTACACTATGTACTAGTGATTTCCCCAAGGGTCTCTTCATAACAACTCTGCTAAGGTTTTGCAAACTCAATTCTGTGGCTCCCTTTATTGAGTCAACCCATCTCTTATTTTATCCTCTTTTCCCCCAGCTACCTTTAGCTTTTCGCAACATTACTGCCTTTTCCAGTATGTCTTTTCTCCTCAGAATGTGTCTAAAGTAAGACAGCTCAAGCTTAGTCACTTTTGCTTCTAGAGAAAGTTTAGCCTTGATTTAATCTATCATTCTTTTATTTTTCTTTCTCATAGTCCATGATAACTATTGATCAACTTTTATTAAGACAGATACTGAACTTATTAACAGTTAATTTAATGGTTTGCTTACTCTTTTCTTTTATCCTTCCTATCTCAGAGAATGCGGTAGAATTCAGTACAAATCATTTAAGTCATGACAGTGTTCTGTTACATTTCTGTCAATATGAAAAATAGCTATATTATTAATCCTATAATAACACATTTTATGAATTTATACTTTATTTGTATTTTGGATATCAGTTGTTGAGTGCAGTAAAGTCTGTCTGTCTGTCTATGACTATTCTAAATAACTCACCATTTGGGGATTTTAGTCTAACAGTTTAAAGATGTTTTCACAAGGTGTATTTTTGCTGTTTAAGTTTACTGATTTTAGTCATAGTACTGCAATTCGATTTTATACTGAGCCTGTTGCTACTGAGTGTAACCTGCCCTGAGTTGCCATGGTGAGTGGGCGGCGATATAGCAATAAATAAATAAATAAATAAATAAATAAATAAATAAATAAATAAATAAATAAATAAATAATCTCTCTCTCTCTCTCTCTCTCTTTATATATATATATATATATATATATATATATATATATATATATATATATATATATATATATATATATATATATATATATATATATATATATATATATATATATATATATATATATACACAGTAAAACTTCGCATAAAGAGTACCTTGCTTAGAGAGTAACTTGCTTAAAGAGCAGAATTTTCTCTGAATGGTTGCTTCGCTTAAAAACAAAAATCTACCCAAAACTCGCTTAACAAATAAATTGTAGTTCACAATCCCTGATGCCAGAAGTCACAATTGGTTACTTACAATGGTGTTTCGCTTAAAGAGCAAACTCGCTTAAAGAGCAATCCTGTGGAATGCATTAAGCTATTTAAGCAAGGTACAACTCTATCTATCTATCTATCTATCTGTCTGTCTGTCTGTCTGTCTGTCTGTCTGTCTGTCTGTCTGTCTGTCTGTCTGTCTGTCTGTCTATATATCTATATATCTATCTATGGAAAGCAATATGCTATTAATCCTGAGAGAAAATGGAAAATGAAAGCTCAGAAATTATGGTGATCACTGAAAAAATAAAAACAGTGGAGCAGAAAATATAAGACAAATTGACTAATCTATTTCTCTCTCTCTCTGATATTTCAGAAGGATCTCAATTTCAAGATACAATCCAAGGATGTGAATTGGTGACATCTTCCCAATACTGGAGGCATCTATGTTAATATTGATCTGCAGCCACTGAAAACACTCAGCAGACAAGGTAACACATGACAAAAAATAATCTAAATGGGTTCATCTTGTGAGAGACGTCTTAACTTTTTTTGAACAACTACTACATCAGCAAGAACCCAGAACTCTTCTTTTCTACCTACTGCATGGTCCTATATTCTGAACCACTGGTCACTGATGGTAGCCTTCAGAAAGGGAGATTCCAGATTGTCCACTTCCTCCTCTAATAAGAAAAAAATCTGGGTCTTTGATTGCCACACCACCATCAGAAAAAATGGTATACGAGGGCAAGCTTTTAGTCTCCTTCCATTATTTCTTCCTGCTTGCAGCCAAATTCTGTTGGGTACTCCCAATGATACAAGGAACTCATGGCCAGGAATATGCCCACTCTATTCGACTCGATGGGGATGTCATCCTGGGAGGACTTTTCCCTGTCCATGCAAAGGGAGACAGAGGAGTACCTTGCGGAGAGATCAAGAAAGAAAAGGGGATTCACCGGCTGGAAGCAATGCTATATGCAATTGATCAGATCAATAAGGACCCAGATCTTCTCACCAATGTCACCTTGGGGGTCCGGATCTTGGATACTTGTTCCAGGGACACCTATGCCTTGGAGCAGTCCTTAACATTTGTACAAGCATTAATAGAGAAGGATGGGTCAGATGTGAAATGTGCTAATGGGGACCCACCTATTTTCACCAAACCGGACAAGATTACAGGGGTAATAGGAGCAGCTGCCAGTTCAGTATCCATCATGGTGGCCAACATTTTAAGACTTTTTAAGGTAGGTGTGCTTTAATTCTTCATCAGATTGATGTAATAAAATGAAAGTACAACAAGCAATGGTTCCGAAGACCCAGCAAGAAAAATAGCACAATCAGATTTCAAATTTAAAACAATTTTTTTCTTTCATAGGATGATAATGGCAATATTTAAGCAAATGGATATTTTCTGAAGTGTTAAGCAACCTCAAACTACATTGGATATAATGCTTCATGATTGAGATGACATTGAAGAAAGGTTTCTAGATAAAGGGAATACATTTATGTGAGGAAGGAAAAGAAAAGTCTATTTGTATCTGGTACTCGGGACTGGGAATACCTGTATTTCATATCTTTGGTTTGTTTCCTTATAGAATGTTCACAAGTGAGACAATTGGGAGAAATGTGAATAGCAATAAGCACCATAAATGTACAGTAAAACCTCGCATAAAGAGTGCCTCACTTAAAGAGTAATTTGCTTAAAGAGCAGAATTTTCTCTGAACGCTTCGCTTAACAAATAAAATGAACCAAAAACTCGCTTAACAAATAAATCAGGGTTCGCAATCCCCCCCACAATTGGTCATTTACAATGGTGTTTCGCTTAAAGAGCAAACTCGCTTAAAGAGCAATCCTGAGGAACGCATTATGCTCTTTAAGCAAGGTACCACTGTATGTGTCATTTTTCAGGATAAAGGTCCCTGACCCAAAAAATTTATAGTCAAAAATTTCATGAGAAAGAGGAATGTTGGGGACAGGCAGGGAATAAATGCAAACATAATGAAGCCTGATTGTAGTGTTGGGATAAATATAAATATGAATTGTGCTGGACTGGACTAAAAGCCTACCTAGCCTAGTGTACTTTACACTGTGACCAACCACATACTAAGGAAAACCAATCAGTTGCATATGCGTATTCAGCTTTTGTTCCCCAACAAACTGGTATTTGAGAAGTATAGTTTCTAATATAAAGGTAGGTTTTTCACTAACATTTAGTTATGTTAGATCATGCTATAGTAATCTTGTACACAGGTCCATGTTTATGTTTGATAATGCAAACATTTTGCTATATTTATTTATCAGCTTGCTAACTTAGGCAGCTTAATAGCTTATTAGGTTGGAGATCTATGTGGACGAGGAGTTCAGTTCCCCACAGTGCCTCCTAGAAGAACCAGCTCGAGTAGCCTTTGTAAAACTGTACAATCCCAGAAGAATGGAATAGTACACCACTTCTGAGTATTTTATATCTAGAAAATCTAAGAAGAGTTGTCGTATGTCCGAGTTGACTTAGCAGTATAATACTATTATTGTTTGGACATTTAGAACATGTATTTATTGTTTAGGAAAGCCGAAGAGTTTTCAGAGTACCTTATATGTAACAACTAAAAACAAAACAAAACAAAATAAAGCAATTGAAAATGGTCCAGTAGAATGCCATTCCAATGTTAAATGTTCAGTTAAGAACCAATGTGTAAGTACACAGGTTACTACCTGTCTGTACATAGAAAACACAGATGGTGTCAGTGGAGGGAAATAATTTCAAACCAAAGATGGGGGTGTCGTGACTGCTCTTACTACCTTTTGAGGCAAGCAGACCTGGAGATATATGTATATAAGACAAAGGTGGGAAAACAGCCAAGGCTATTTTTGTGACTAAAAGTAGATCTGCCAAAGAAAGGAACAAAGAAAGTTTCTTTTCTGCACCTGGAGCCTTCCAGGAACAGTAGATTTGCAATACGATGGAGTACAGATCATTTACTCAACTGAAAGCCATAATTGTAAACAGGAGGTGAATTCCGAACAACATTCTGTTTAGTTTTGGAGACCTGTTTGGCTCTGGCGTGTTTGGAAGTGGAAAAATTGTGTGTGTGTGCATGCGCGCGCACACACACAAGCACCATCTTTGAGAGATTGACCTTAATACTTATGCAATGTGTGTATGTGTGGAGTTGGTGGGGGTGGTTTGAGTCTGCAGGGGCTTGGTCCAGAATCCAGTGGTGCTTTGCTCCAAACTAAAATGGAAGAGAGAGAGGAATGATCACCTCTCCTTCAGCTGGGAAACCTTCCAGGGCAAGTTCTCAATATAGCACAGATGGGTTAAGGAAGACCCAGTTTAACCAGAGGCACATGATTGGGTATAGCCCTTTGTCCGGCAACCAGTCCAGCTATAGAGCAGGCTTCTCTAATTGAGCATCCCATCCTCAACCCAGTATATTGGGCTACAACTCATATTATCCCTGATTACTTGCCACTCTCACAGGAGCCAATAAAATTGTAGTACATTGTGTGTTTAGGCCACTAGGTTTGGGAAGGCTGTTTATGTGTTTAAAACAGCATTTAGCTAGGAGGGAAAGAGGAAATCGTGAAGACCCAGCAACCTCAAATATATCACTCACCTTCTGCTCCAATGCTGGCATTAAGTGGCCCCTGATATCAGCAAGCTGATGCTTGCTCTGCCTACGTGCACATTTAATTCTAACTAAACTTAATTAATACAATTTAATTTTCCAGTGGAGGATTTGAAGCCTATATAACAGTGCATTTACCAGTAGCATCATTTGTATCACTTTCATTGAACTATGCTGCCATTTAAAGAAAATTAACTCTATTGGCCATTCCAACTCAAAACAATGAGCTATGGGCCTGAGTGGGTTTGTGCTTGTATGCTATTTCCCCATTTCTGTGTACAACTAAAATAGATTGGGATCATTTCACTGAACAGAAGCAGTTTAGACTTGAGGATGCTTCACAATTGCTGGTGCAGACCTTTGCATGCAGAATTTCGGTTATGAGCCTATGAAATTAATGAATCATTTAATTGAAGAAAATGCAACTTCCAATAGTTAAGTATATTCAGTGATGTGGCTGAGACTATTTCTGGATTTAATTGTACATTCTACTAGCTGTGCTCTGTCTGATAACACAATTATACAACACCCAGACACAAGATTTTATATGCCAGCCTGCTTGGAAGAAGGCAAGGACAGTTCTTTAAATAGGTTGCAAAGCTACAGATATTGATCTGTGAGTCTAACTAAATTAAATATAATGAAGTGTCATTACTTCTTGGAGGAACTAAGCCTCTTCCTTACTTTCCACAAGGTTATAATTTTTGTCTGATGAGTCTCAGCAGATCACTTCAGGAGAACAATTATGCTGACATATTATTCATTGCCTTCCTCATATATTTTATTAACTCATACAGCATAAACACTGGAAAGGTAAACCTGCCATACCTAGGCTTATCAAGCATAGGGGACAGATTATGAGGTTCTAATCAATAAACTGGATCTGATTAGCCATCCAGCCTTTGACTTTATACCCTGCTGGATGGTAAATAGACAATGGTCCATCGGATGAATAAAATATACCTTCACTTTCATTATGGATACCGCCTCTTGCTGCTACTCTTTATTCTGGTGGTGTGTTTCTATTTTTTGATAAGGATTCTTTTGAGGAGGACAACATAAAAACCAACCAACCAAATTCTGCTCAAATGCTATTGGGCATAGGGTCAGCCCATGATATTTTGCTGCCAGAGGCAAGGGTTAAGATAGTGCCTACTGCTTGTCCAATGTACAGAAGCCATTTACAGGAAGGTAGTTGTATTTTTTCTTCAGCTCTGGAGATGAGGTAGCATCCAAGCAGCAGGCATAGGTGGGTGGGGAAGGGCAAGATTGGTCATTGGCTGTGTAGAACTTTGGCCTCCAAGAAGAGAAAGTGGCAGCAGCAGCAATGAAGAGGAAACATCTAGCAGATGTTGCTGCTGCCCCTTGCCACTTGAGATGATCATTTTGCTCAATGGTAAGACTAGCTCTGACTGAATCTGACCATGCCCTAGATAGATAACCACAATTCACTGTTTTTAACTAGATATGTCAACAATCTCAACTGAAAAGCACTGGCCATAATCCTACTAGCTATGCCTGTGGAGTATAACTCAACTCAGTGGGCAACAGCAAATGCCCATGCTAACTTCTTAACATGGAGCAATTTATTAATGACATTTTTCACAAAGTGTGTAAAACTGAGGAGGTGATATGAAAATTTTCAGATGTGAACAGCACCTTGGATAATGAGATCTACATCAAATGAATAAAAACTGTTCAGAGCCAGGATATGAAAATTTGTAGATTCAAACTTCCAACAGCTGAAAACATCATCTAGTTTGTTTAGTGGACCATAAGCAACAAGAACAACCATTTAGGCAGAAATATGTTAAAAGAAGATGGAGGTACTATTATCTTCTCATGCAGCTTGTCTGCTTGAAACCATCTTTCAAGGAGGAAGGATAGCTTGAGCCCATTAGATCTAGTTCTGCCTTCTGGGTGGCAGAGAATAATACAAACCTGTGAGGATGGGATAAAACTGATCTCATAACTCTATGATAATTAGACATCATGGGGCTTTTTGTACTTTTTGGACTTCAGGTAACAGAATTCACCAGAAATCCCCCAAGTAAGATTCATGGGAAATTTTGCCCCCAAATATATCAAAGTCATAAGAGGAGTTTTTAATTTCTCACACATGGGGGAATGAAGTTTCAGTTGGGAGCAATTTTGTTCCTGTGAAAAAACAAGAAATGAGTTGGAATGGGCAAGTTCAGTGGCAGCAACAAGATATTAGGGGACTGCTACCTCTTTTGACAGACTTCCCCTATTGAACCACATGGTCAGAGAGACTTCTAGTCTCTTCATCTCCTCCAGCTCCCATGGATCTTACTTGCTCTCACCCACTTCCTGCTTTTTTACAGGAATATAATGGATCCTGTAAAGACTTCATTTCCAATGTGTGAGAGACAGAAAACTCCTCTAAGGAATTCAGTTTTCTGGCAAAAGTTCGCAGAAATTTGGCAGGGGGGTTGAAATCCAAAAATTGCAAAAGTTCTGTGCCTAGTGATGCTTTGAGCTGCATTTTATGGGTTTGGCAGCATGCAATGCTTTTGCCTCTGCAGAATGTGGAAAATTAATATTTTGAACTTAGAGGCCCTTAGGTAGCATTTTCAATAACTGGAAAACTTTGGAAATTTTACTCCAAAAAAGTAATTTTTCTAAGTTTTGAATTCTGTCTCAATTAACAGAAGAGAGGAAGCACGCAATCATTCCAGAAACAATCTGTTCTTCCTGTGATTGGCTAGAGCACTGCAGGAAATTAATCCTTCATATATTGAAAACAACAGTACACAAATGAGGATTTGAATTGTTCTGTCCAGATGGCATGCTAGAAAAAAGAAAGGCATCTTTCATGGTTGGTGGCAATTCTGGCTTTACAGGTAACTGTTACATCTCCTGCTTTATGTATCTATATTAATTACTAGGCCATTCCCCCCTAGAACAGTGATGGCAAACCTTTTAGAGACTGAGTGCCCGAGGAGGAGGAGACAGCACACAGACAGGCACTGCACATGCCTACACACCGATGTGATGTCGCCAGCATGCATCTGTCAATGTCACGTGGGTGTGTGAGCATGCTTGCCACTTGAGGTGCATCAGCAATGTCACGTGGGCAAGTGCCCCCCTGTGGGTGCACCCCTGTGCATGCGCCTGCCTCCCACTATGGGTGTGCCCTCTGTGGGTGCACCCCCATTCATTTACCTGTCCACCCATGCATGTACCTGCCCAATGCCTGCACCTCCTCCTCCTAGGAAGGGCGTGTCTGGTCGCCCCGCTCCGCCACTACATTCTGGGTAGGATTTCAGCTTCCTCTCTCACCTCCCCATTGGCGGAAGTGGCACTGCTATTGGCTCCAGCAGGATTGGGTGAGGGTTGCCTGCAATAGTGCACGTGCCCACAGAAAAGCCTCTGTGTGCCACCTCTGGCACATGTGCCATAGGCTCACCAACACTGCCCTAGAGTCTTCCCCTATATCAAATAACAACATAAATCATAAGTAATGGTAGAAATCATGGTCACTTAATTTCTGGTCTAATGCAAGGCTGTCTGGATTACAGCCATCTCTCATTTTTACTCTTGAAGGCAGCAAAGGAAACTGATTTAAGAAACTAATCCCTGTAGAACATACATTAGCTGAGACTCTAAGAAAATCAAGAAAGGAGCCCGTGAATTGTCTCAGCAGCAATTTGTCTTCTGAAAGCATGACAGTGCAAATAACATTCCACTGCAGTCTTAATCAATATAGGGTCACATGGTACCCCCTCTGGGGAAAGCTCCTACTTACTCATTTAATTGATGTAACACAATTGCTGGCAAAAAGAGATGGCTCTTTCAGGTTTTAATTACAGATCATGCAAAATATCTCTAATAGGTGTTGAGGGCTGGGTGATTGCAGGAAAGTATACTTGGATCTCTTTAAAGGGATTTAAACCTTAATCTGTGTTTATACTTGGCCTTCTAGAGTTTGGAAATTAAAAGTGGGTGGGTGGGGACTGAATAGAGTCCAGAGACATTACCATTAATTTTGCCAATATTTGCCAGTAGATATATCTCTTGATTTTGGTATCCTCTAAATTTTGGTGACTCAGGCAAACCCCCAGCTGCTTCATGCTAGTTTGTCTTGAGTGGCAGAAAGGGGAGTGAAATGCTTTCATAAACTGCTCCCAAGTAAATCTACGTAGGATTGCATCCATAATCATTCTTATGTTGAAACATGATTTCCTTATAAGAGTTCACATTCTAGGAGAGATTAAATATTTTTTCATGCACATGTAAAACCTGGGCTGCACCTAATGTGATACTGACTTAATTAATCATTGTAGAAATGTGTATGAGCTTAAAACATCTAGCTCAAGGGTGGTCATCTTTGGTGCCCCAAGTGTTCTTGGACTTCAACTACTAGGAGCCCAAGTAAGCAAACCTGCTGATCAGGGCTTCTGGGAGTTGAAGTCCAAGAACACCTGGGCAGACCACCCCAGTCTAGATTCTAGAATACTGCCACTGCATCTGCTGAGTGGATATTTTGTCCCAGCTACAGTAAATGGAGAAAATTAAATAGATTTCCTTAATCTTTCCCAGTATCCTATAGTGAGAAGTATTGTAGTCTGGACTACTTTTGAGTATGACTTTGCTATCAGAAATTCATGTTACTAACCAACATGTAGAGATGCAATAAGTCCAGACCATGGGACACCATTAATTTCCCCCCCTTTCTTTTGACTTGCACATAGAAATACTCTTTAACAAAGCTTTGCTTCTGAAGAGCTCATTTTCCTGATCAGGGACAAGTGGTGAAGGTTGTTTGTTCAATTTGAAATAGAATCCTTGTTCATGTTACAGAAATTTTCAGAGTATTTGAACTATTTTCTTTTTTGTTAGATCCAGTTCTGTCATTATGTCTACCAGTTGATATTCTCCCTTTGTTCATGCAAAATAAAGAAGAGATGTGTTGCTTATTTAAGAAGTCTACAAACTACCTTTCTGAGACAATCACTATAATGCAAAGGTTGGCAATCTTTTTAAGTTGAGGGCTGGGTCACACTCCCTCAGACAGTTGAGGGGGGCAGACCGGTAGTCCCCCCACCATAAATGCTGCTGTAAATATGTCCATGGCTGCTTGTGGCGGCTGTTGGAACGAGGGCATGGGATGAATGTTTTGACACCATGGGATGGATCCAGCCTAAAGGCCATAGGTTGCCAACCCCTGCTATAAAGGCTTAGCTTTTCTGATAATGAAAATATGACAAGGCATGCATCATGTGAATATATTTCACAGAAGAGGTGCCACCAAAGAGAAAGCTATTTTGCTTGTAGTATAACAGATAAGTTGGCAAATCAGTGTGGCTTTTTACAACTGGTGATAACAGAAGATCCCTAATTGGTATTAATAATAATAAGGGGGCTACGCGTACGGGCGCATTTTACTTCCGTTTCCAGGAGCGACGAGGGCTTCGCGGGCCGGATGAATTGGTGTCGGGGGCCACACCCGACCCCCGGGCCTTAGTGACTGGCTCCCTGAACCACATGATCGGCCCACGGCCAAAAAAGTTTGGGCACCGCTGCTTTAGGTTGTTCTAAAGCGCTTGCAAAGAAGAAATGATCCAGAGGAGGAGAAACAAGAAGAGAAGAAAATGAAGGAACTTTGAAACTAGTTGCTGTCCAGGAATAATTCAGCTGAGCAGGGATAAGAAAGGGACTGCAGTGGATCAAGTGGCTAAGACACTGACTGGGAGGTGGAAGTTCAATTCCCGAGTACTGCAGGATGGAATGAGCTCCCGTCTCTGTCCCAGCTCCTCCCAACCTAGCAGTTCAAAAGCAAGAAATTGCGAGTAGATAAATAGGGACCACTTCGGTGGGGAGGTAACTGCATTCCATGTGTTCCGCTGTCTAGTCATGCCTGCCATATGACCATGTAAATGTCTGCAAAAGCAGACAGCGTGGGTCTTTGAGCACTGGACCCTAAAGTCGGATACGACTGGATTTTGAGCAAGAGAAACCTTTACCTTTACTAGGGATAAGAAGGTTTCCTTAGAATAGTAAGGGAGGCCTTTTATTTTGTCAATATGTGGGTAAAGTGTGGAACTGTCTTTCCTGAAGTGTTCTTATTAGTATGTAATGTAGCTGCCTTTTCGAAATCTGATTGTTGATGTTTGTAAATACCTCAGTTGTGTTAAATAAACCTTTTAAAAAATTGAAACCCTTGTGTTTTCTCACACAAGTATATGTGTTCATATATGTGTTAGGGCATTTTAATGGGTATTGAAGTAAGATTCCTGCCCACTGTGTAAATATACCTTTAAGAGACTTTTAGAGCTCTAGACACAGCTGTTAGGTGTTGAGGCATAGACTGATTACACAGCTGTGACTGTTTGGGGATGTGACTGAGTGTTGAGCACAGCTGTGACCACTTTAGGGTGAGTTTGCAGCATTACAATATAACTATAGCCCACCTGAGATGGGCTACTCTGAGGAGGACATTCTGTGGAGATTCTGACTGAGATGACAACTGACTTATGAGGGAAGAAGATGTGCTGCTTGAAGCTCTGCCACTACTAAGAACTATCAGGTACTCTACACTGCTGAGAAGATCACGCCGACTTTGGCAAACTGCAGTCAGTGTTTGCTGGCAGGACTGCACTATTCACTGAGACTGTATGTGTGTCTTTGCACCCAAACCTTCCGCTGTCGCAATAGCTAACCGCTAGTCTGCTACGTTAACACACATACGGCCAAAAATCCTTGACAATATGCTACCAAGATTAGCCAAAACACTGGTTATTAGCTAACCCTAGGAAGAAGGCAGGTTGTAATTTGTCAAAGCAGACCTATTGAGCTATTGAAGATCCCATGGCTTGTCTGGTGTTAAGTAAAATCCAGGTCAGACTTCTCAGATTAAAAGCATCCTGGCTTGGTGCGATCTCAGACCAAGATTTTCTTAGGAAAATGGTTTGCCTATCTTTATAAATATAAAATGCCAATCACACACAAAAGAGAATAATTCACTCAGACACAATCAATGTGTAACTGGATATACATCTCAGCTTCCATTATGATGTATGCCAGAACTCTTTTAAACTGCTTGGGTTCATATGTAATTGATGCGAGATGGGATTTTCAAGTTTTGCATGTTAAGAAGTGTCAGAAACAAGCATTTGAAACTCTTTGGTATACAAGAGGTGTTTGTGTCTGTTTGTTGAAAGTAAGGAAAATTATTTTGTATGGTTGTTTTTGCTTAGTGTTCTCCTTTTAGATGAACTTTAGCTCCATATGCTGGTTGCATACTATGCGTTTGGTCATGACATGAACTCTCCACTTGTGTCATAGTAAGGAACAATAGATTTATCTTGTGACAATTTTTCTTCTTTATACTAATCCAATATATTATAATTCAGTTCATCTCATGGCTATACTGATAAAGTTTGAATGAACAGGCAGATGCAACTGATGTGTATCTTACAGTAATAATATGAAGAGGATTTATTGTATGCCAAACTGATATGTGGTATGAGACTGTATAATATATTAAGAACACATGAGCCTGGAAAGTATTCATTGCTACCTGACCTTTATTCCCCTATTACTCCAGAATTAGCTTTTATGTGCAATGAAGTCATGCTGAAATATAAAGGGGTATAGATCATATTGAAGCTTCAATTCTATATGCAACTTTTAAGCAGCAGCAACAACTTAATTCTTGTTTTCAGAGCTTGTGCTCTTATAATTACAGACATTATTCTCTTGGGATCTTTTCATTCTCTTTTCACTGCTCTTTTTCTTGAATTTGAAAATGTCACTAAAAGGCACTGGAGTGTTTAAATTAAAGAGAATACTCGCAATATTGGGGTACAAATGACACTGATATAGTAAAGCCTCTCATACAACACAATTCTTCATTTTAAAAAAGAGCAAGGCTTCTAGTTCTTAGAGAGTGGAAATATATGTTGAACATGTATCATCAGCACTACCCACAAATCTCAGCAATTTTAAAAATGATTTGTACAGCTCTAAAAAAGTGCACACAACATACCACCCTCTAGTCTACAGAGACATGGGAGGACAGATCAAAGAAACTGAAGTTTCATAACTGCAGCCATGTTTATGCATTACCTGTATAGCATGCTTGTGGTGATGAAATTTCCCTTGCTATGTAGTCTTCTGTATTGTGCGTGTGTGCATGCACATGTGTGTGCACTTGTCTTGAGAGAATAGAGAGAAAACAGGAATAATATAATCAGATCAACCCAGTCTGCAGTTCGAAGTATATAGCTATTTTTTTTCCAGTGATGGGACAGGTTCTCACCAGTTCTCCAGAACCGGTAGTAACTTTTCCCAGTGCCCCAGAGAACCGGTAGCAGCTTTTGGGGGGAACCACCTTCGGTGCTTACCTTTTCACTGGTTCCCCCACTGCGCATGAGTGCCAAGCATTTGGTGTGCATGCATGCCTACAGTGCTTGGCACGTATGCACGGCCACCTTGCTGTCCTCCCAAGTGGGGAGGAGAAAGAGAAGCTGCTAGCCTGAAGTTCCCTATAGCCTGCTCCCCAGACTCACCTTTGGATGTGGTGTGTCTGTGTGTATTTTAATGTGTATTTAATACCTTTACCTATATTGATGTACTACCACAGTTCCTAAAAAGGCCTGGTGGCCTGCCTTGGGATTTTTAAGCAAAGTCTTGGAGTTACCTCATCAATAAGCTATACCCGTGCTGTTCCAATTGCTGTTCCAATTGGAGAGCCCTTAAGGAGGTACAGCTGTTTTAAATTTACATTAAGGCATATTATCCTAGAGAACTGGTTAGGCAAAGACTTAGTACCTAACTTCTTTAACTGTTGAAAAGTTTAAAAGTGCCAAAATGAAGCCATCTTGTGGTGAGTTCATTCTGTAGTTCCTTCCATCTGACCTAGTGTGAGAAAGATTAGCCAGAATAAGCTTTAAGCTCTGGTTTAAAAGCTCTGGTTGATTTGTGTTTGGGGTGGGTGTATTTTAATGTATTTTTATTTATTTATTTATTTATTTATTTTATTTAGGGGTTTGTGTTGTGGGTGGGTGGGTGGGTTGAGGTGTGTGTGTGTTTACTTTTATTTTATTTTTATTATTTTTTATTTTTTTTATCCTTTGACCCTGCCCACAACAAAATGACATCATGACGTTGGCTCCGCCCATGATGTCATAATGTTAGCTCTGCCCACACTGTGATGACATCACGGTGGGGTAGTAAAATTTTTGACATCCCACCACTGTATGTTTCTCAAGCTAGCAGCAGTTGGAAAGACCAGACCATATGAACTGGGAAGCTTAACAAACAGAGTGGAAATTGATGTAATATATCCATAGAGAGTTTATTTAAGTGGTTTGATGGCATTGATTATTTTGCAAGCCTTATTGACCTCAGTGTTGTGTTGCCCACAGTCATATTTATTTCAAAGCAGGACCTTTGCTGCTATTCACCACCAAACTGTTATTCGTTGCTGTCTTTTGGTTATGCACAACACACAGCCAACCACAACGGCACCTATATTGGTTTCTTTTTTATATAATAATCCTTGACTGTTATTTCATCTAAGTACAATAATGTTCTGAAGCTTGCTGGTGCTGCAGAGAGCCACACAAGCTCCTTAGGGGAACACACTGAAAATAAAATAACTTCTATTTTGTTGTTTGCTGTATGTCCATTTCCTCCCTGCCTCTTAGCCCAGCATGCTTCAACAGGAGCAAAGCAGTTTTTTTTTAAATAAAAAATATTAATTCGAATTTGCTTTCACTCATCAAGTAGAATAATCTGACATTTGGATAAAGACGCTTAGAAAAAATGAGAGAAAGAGAATTTTTTTTGTTTTTTACTCTAGGATCTCAGCAGATTCCAAGTACAATTTAGTGCTCTATAGAAAACATTTCACCAACAAGATAGGCAACATCTAGGCATCCAAGTTGTTTCAGATATATAAGGGTAATAATAACAATGCAGCCCACAACTCATAATCTTATAGTAAGAGAAAACTATTAATTAGAACATTACAATCTCTACTTTCCAACTAGATGAAAGGAGAGATGGTAAATATTTTCCCCTCCTCTGGCATGGACCTTCTGAAGGTATTATTTCAGAGGAGAATAATATGCTATCTTGCAATAAAACGTTGATACTTGTAATACTGTACTATATCAACTGTATCTCAATCTGTGGTTCTTTACATTATCAACCAAAGCAAAGAAGTGGATCAGAAAAGAAAATGGCATGACTGCACAAAGCTGCAAATAATCAGAAAAGAATATATGTCAAACAGTAGCTTAACATTGTAGGTTAGAAAATAAATAAAAATAAAATAGCAATGGCAGATAAGTTGTACCTTGTTTAAAGAGCATAATGTGTTCCACAGGATTGCTCTTTAAGCAAGTTTGCTCTTTAAGAGAAACACCATTGTAAGTGACCAATTGTGACTTCTGGTGGGGGGGATTGTGAACCCTAATTTATTTGTTAAGTGAGTTTTTGGTTGTTTTTATTTGTTAAGCAAAGAGAACATTCAGAGAAAATCCTGCTCTTTAAGCGAGTTACTCTTTAAGGGAGGAATTCTTTATGCGAAGTTTGGGTGTAATTAAAATTCACAAGATAATGCAGCCTCACAAACGCTGTCTTTTAGTTGGGAGATGAAATACATGGAGCAAACATTTAAACTTGAGAAATTCTGAGGGTTTAGGGATTTACCTTCCCTCTAATCCAGCCCAAGCACATCACTTGGAAGCGTCACCTCAATCCGAGGGAGGGGAGGGAGCCTAAAGAACGAATGCTGTGTTAGACCACTTGAAATGGATAGACTTCATTTACTACAATAACCCTTCATTAGGTAAATAAGTAATCTTCAAAGTGACAGGTGTTTTTTAATCTTTTATAAGGTGTACTATACAATATACATATATACTACTAACATAACCTTTCATCAGTAGCTGAAGGTGGCACTGGTGGAGGAAGCCATGGCAGTGACACTCAAATTAACTTTTGTAAGTGCTGAACAGCAAGTGGGAATGTTAAAGCCCTGCTAAAGTCTCCTTACCATGAACACTCTATGATGAGATAGTCCAAAATGAAACAAAATTAGAGCTGGAAGATAAGATTCCCAGGTCAGAAGCAAGTCAATCAATTATAGAGCAATAACAAAGTACAAACATGAATAGCGCTGCTGCTAATGATGTAACTGGACTATTGGCTGACATGCACAGAAGTGAAAGGAAAGTAGAGTAAAACCTCACATAAAGAGCACCTCGCTTAGAGACTAACTTGCTTAAAGGGCAGAATTTTCACTGAATAGTTGACTCGCTTAACAACTAAAACCAACCAAAAACTTGCTTAACAACTAAATCAGTGTTCACAATCTCCCCCACAATTGGTCATTTAAATTGATGTTTTGCTTAAAGAGCAATCCTGTGGAACACATTATGCTCTTTAAGCGAGGTATCACTGTACAGTGTATAAGAATTCCATTGCTCCCCAATGGAAGGTTTGCTGGAAACCGGAAGGTTTGCTGGAATTGACCTGAAATGATGCTCTCGGGCTTAAGCATTCCAGGAGTTGTGCCAGCTTCTGCAGTTCAGGCCTAACCCTGGACTGTCAAAAAGGTAGCAAAAAGAATAAAAAAAGAAGCTCCGATCAGTTTCATTTGTTTACTTATATTTTGCAAAAAGCAGGTACAATAAAAAGGTTCAGCAAAAACAGAAAATTCCATGGGTGAATAGAACAATTTCAGCCAGAGGCACATTGAAAATAAGAAAACCTATCTAATTTGGAAGCCATAAAGAGTGTCCCAGCATCGGTTGAGCCCACAGCTACAAGAAATCAAATAGTGAACTAGTTCTAGCAAAGCAGTTCCAGTATATATATCTTTTTCTCACTCAGGAACCCATCAGGCTGTGTCATCCAAATCTTTGCTCTAAGAAATGATGTTGAAGAAGAGGAAAGTGAAAACTGTTACACAAGCCTCAAGGAAGGAACTGACCACACATGAAAACAGGGGTTGCCAACTTGTTGAAGTCAGGGGCCAGGTCATGATCCCTCATACAGTTGATGAGCTGGACTGGTGGTCTAGCTGCTGCCACTGTTGATGCTGGAATCGGCTGCAGATTCATTTATGGCTGTTGTAAATGTGTAAACTTTGAGCCTGTTGGGAAGAAACTCAGATAGTGAGAAGAGTTTCGGTTGCAGCTTAATCATTGTGCAAATTATCTGGAGCCAGTTCTGATATCTCCATATAAATTCACACACACAAACGCAGCACACAAATGCACACCTGGTCTAGTAAATGTTTGATGAATGTTTTGAACACTGCTGCCTACCAAATGATACATTATTTGAGTCAGGAAGCATGAGGGTAGGGATTTTGCCTTCAGGCTCAGAGAACACGAGGCCAGGAAATAATTGTTCCTTCTGGGTCCTGTTTCTCACTCTGAGAACAATGGCCTGAGTTTATCATCTGCAGCTTAGTTATCCAAGATTCTGACTCACAAATAAATAGCAACATATGGGTTCTTATCTGTCTTGAAATGGAGAAGAGATAAGGGACATATAAAAGCTGCAGACTGCAGGTACATCTCGATTTAGTACAGGTTAAGTATTGTGCCCATGGCTGCTCTGAGTGCCCTGTCACTATGCAAGTCTAGCCCTTGACTACAGTCTGTAATGCACAGCAGGGAGTCACCTTCAAGCAAGTCTCTAACAAAAAATTGCTCACTTCATTTGGCCACAGTAAGTTGGAAGTCCACTGCCACTGAAGCTTGCTGCACAATTAACTGGAACCTGCTCTACAAAAATGCAATTTGATTTAATTTGAGTATATTGAGTTTGCGCTGAGAGGGCTTCACAGCCCACTGAGGCAGCTTATGGAACCATGTAAAGTGGCTTTTGATTTCAGAGAGCTTGGATCCCCAGTCTTCATCTATGGCAGTGCAAGCTGTGGCTGAGCTCAGGAGTCGGTGCTGTAGAAAACTAACTTGATCATTTCATTTATGTGTGCACCATTCTGTATGGAGACTTCATACTGCATTTGCACTGAATGGTTTAATTGCCATGTCTCTTCCTTTTCTCTGGGGAACAGCAGTAGACTAGAATGGGAAAGTGTCTTTGACAGATGGCATCATCATATAAGCATCCTTTAAAATGTTACTTCAAGCCTTGGCAGCTAGGATAAGTTTAAAATAGGTCAGCTGTGTAGTGGGAGAACTGTGTTAAGTATCAACATGAAATGTGCACCCATCAGGGAAGTCATAATGATGCAAGTTGCTCTGTTTTAAATTGTATTTATAGCATGAGTGATTTTGCACCCATGGCAAAAGTCTGGGTTAAAATAGCTCAAGGCACCTGCAATGGAGTTTCTGTTCAGAAAAAAACATTATCTATTATACCAGATTTATAATTAGTGGGAGGGCTACTTACTGTCCAATCTACTTCAACCAGAACATCTGA